>CM065473.1:34222993-35422993 GCA_032872505.1 Leptopilina syphax | reverse complement strand
TGGCGGATCCAATGTGGCGGATCAGTTTTGTAAAAAAAATTGGATTCACCTGAAACTCTCTACTCGGGGGTTTTTTGGAGGCGCTTATTACGAATATGATGTCAATTCTTAAAAATTTAACCCTTAATGCGCACCCTGGATGTTCGTCACTCATATACTAGCTTTTTACTCTAATATCTCGTTTAAATTCGTAAAAATTGAACATGTATCGCTATTGGAAGGTACATTTTGTACTTAAAATTATGTTCCCTGAGTGACGTTTTTCTTCCAAGTGTCTTTGTGTATTTGATAACTTTATGAAGTTGACGGCGAAAAATTTACATGTGGCTGATGCCCAGTTATCGGTTTAAAGTAATTTCAGTAGTTTAAGAAATTTTTTTTGAAGTTATTAAGATTAAATAAATCATTATGAAACCTTTTTTTCTTCAAAAAAGATGTAATGAGCTACATAAGATAATTTTTATAAAAGATAATATCCTATTCCAGCTTGGAGAGCACACAGTAAAGCTCCCGGGTGTCGCACACCCAGTGTGAGGTTTAACGATGGATTCCTACACAGGCAGAAAAAACAAGGCCGTGACTTCAATTCATGCCTTTTTCAGGTAGCAGTTGCACCCGATTTCCTGATGAATTTCTTGCGTTTAGCGGTTTAAACACGCCTTAGCCCATATTGGCCTAAGCTCGTTGCAAGAATCTCACTGGGAAAAACCGTGAGCGTCCTGCATTTGTACTGTGATAATTTTAACGCGTTAAATGTATATTTTTTCATAGGGAAGAGCCTTGTTTTTTCTCTCCGTGTATGTGTGCGCTTTAAGAGCGTTTGATGGTCTCTGAAATTTGTAGGTTGTGTGCGACCTACACTTGTCGCCCTACAAAAACGGTACTGCCTGGTTTAAATGACGTAAAATTTATAAACAATCATTTTCGAACACAAATCTTCTTAATTACCTAAATCCAAATTTTTTTTTAATCCATGTAGAAACGCGGTTGCAAAATGGGAAATGCAAAAGCAACAGAAGTAATGTCATGACAGGCGGCAAGACGTTTGTTACAACCATTTACCATAAGAGGGCAGAAGCATACAGAGAGCGTAAAGGCTCAGCTGTCAAAATGATTCGCATTACATTACTGTGGCCTTTCCCATTTTGCAACCGCGTTTCTTTAAGAATTAAATAAAATTGTTTATATTGTGGCCTTGGGTCCAAAAGATTTAAGAAAGTTGTTAAAAATCAGCAATTATTACTTTATTTCATCGAATGCATTTTCACTGTGAACACAGCTCATCAGGACTACAGAAAAAATATAAAAAAGTTGTGTAAATAGAAAATATGAAATCAATAGCAACATTGTGTGTGGAATAGATCTACCACATTGTTCAATAATACAAATTTATAAAACTTTTAAAAATTTAAATTCGAAAAGTTTTTTAAAAAGGCCAACATAACCTCAAAGTCGAGACCTGTCAAAAAATGGAATAAAATTTGTTCGGATTTACTGGATTCTTGTTTGAACAAGATCCATTGAGACTTCCTTCATTTTATAATAAATAAAAATCCAACAGAACATTCCAAATTGATAAATAAACATAAAAATAATAAACAATATAAATAACACATGTGCTCATCATTACAAAGGACAGTGATACAATTTCAAAAAACATAAAATATACAATAGTAAAGTCTATGACACAACACAAACTGTAGAAGAAAAAATATATAAAGATTGATTCACAGTGACAGAAATTCCTTCAAATAATATGAAGGTTATTTCATAGATGTATAGGTATGCACCGGAATTATTGTCCTTTAGTGTTCGAAATTCTATCACATGTTCCAATAATATCAAAATACATTATTGATAGATTGTCAATATAAGTTCGGAAATTTACGGAATTTGAGTCCTTTGCGATGTAATACATTTCTAAAAAGTTTCTGTTTCTATAAGAACCTTCGACATCTAAGATTTTAACGCTGTTTTGGTCGAAGCAAAATGTATGTTTTAAATTCGTAGAGTGTTTACATAACGCTGTGTTGGTCTTTTTGCGTAGTTGTGAATGTTTATGAGCAGAAACTCTTTTTTTTAGTTCTTGTATTGTCAGGCCAATATATATGCCGTTACAATCATTACAACTTAATTTATATATAACGTTGGTCTTCTCGAATTTTGGAATTCTGTCCTTAGGGGATGGAAGTAAATTGTTATGAAGTTTCATAAGGATTGAAAAGACTATTGAGATATTTAATTTTTTACATAGGTTTATGGTTGGTTTGAGAATATCAGACACATATGGAATTACTATAGTGCGTGAAGGTTCGATCAATTTTCTGTCAAAATTTATAACGTTATTATTATTATTTTTCAAAGTAAAAAATTGTATTCTTTGATCGATATTCTTTTTTATAAAATTATAAGGATAGTTGTTTTGTTTTAATTTTTCAAAAATAAAATTTAAATTTTCAGCATGGAAATGTGGTTCAGATAGTAAAATAGTTTTATCCACCAAAGAAAATATGATTCCCTTTTTAATATTAATATGATGGTTGGACCAAAAATTTAAATATCTACCCGAGGAATATGGTTTTTGGTACCAATTTGTCTCAATAAAACCTTTTTTAAAAATCAATTTTAAGTCTAAAAAATTTATTTCTTTATTTTTTGAATACTCTACTGTAAATTTTAAGGAACCACCCTTCTCGTTAAAAGCATCTATCAGTCTCCGAATATGTCCCTCCCTGACACAAACAATGGTATCATCAACATATCTGAAATAGAAAATGACATCCAAGGATTTGTCATTTAAAATCTCCTCTTCAATATGTTGCATCACCAATTCTGCTAAGAATGATGAAATCGGAGAACCCATTGGAGTGCCGAACTTTTGTCTATAATACTCGTGATCATACTGAAAATATGCATTATTCACACACAGACTGACTCCATTATAAAATTGATTAAAATTCAGATCTGTGTGCTCTTTAATCACATTCCACCTAACCTGAAGCAATTTAAGGACCAAAGTAGGATCTATATTCGAAAACATGGCAACAGCGTCCAAAGATATGATGGTATGTGTGTCTGGAACATTCATATGTTTGATTATATTAATTAATTCTGTACTATTTTTTATAATGTGTTTTAAATTGCAAGTGGCTTTATTTAAAGTTTTTCCTAGAAATCTTGAAATATTATATAGAGGTGAATTTAAGAAAGATGTGACAGGTCTCGCTGGAAGATTTTCTTTGTGAATTTTTATTAGTCCGTAAAATAATGGAGGGCGTCCATTTTTACTTTGGAGGTAAAAACGAGTTTTGTCGTCAATCCCAGATGTGAAACACTAATCATCAATAATATTATTAAGTTTGGTTTGAATAAAAGCTGTCGGGTTTTTAATTTTTTCATAAGTAGTATCATCATTTAGAAGTTGTGAAACTCTATCTTGATAAAAATTTTTGTTCATAATTAATGTGACATTATCTTTGTCTGAATTTGAGATAAGAAGATCGGGGTTATCTTTTATGAATTTCTTTGTTTCTTTAAATTTTTGTTCCAACCATTTTATGTTAGGGTTCCAAAAAATTTTAGTTGTTAAATGTTTTTTATAGAGAAAGTCAAATTAGCACGTAAGTAATTTAAATCTTTTTGGTTTATTTTTAGGTTACCACATTCGATACCCGTTAAAAACTCCTTTATAGGAAAATTTCTTTTACCAATTGGCATTGCAAATTTTCCTCCTAAAGACAGAATATCCATTACATTAGTTGGTATAGTTTTGTTTGAGATATTCTTTACAAATTGTTCATTATAAAAACTTGGGATTGTTATTTGTTCAGATGACAAAATTTTGATAAAATTTCTTGATTTATTTATAAGTGTCTCTCCATAATGTTTGAAAGCAGGAAAGTTATTAAATTTTTGTTCCAACCATTTTATGTTAGGGTTCCAAAAAATTTTAGTTGTTAAATGTTTTTTTATAGAAAATGTCAAATTAGCACGTAAGTAATTTAAATCTATATTATTAATCTATTAATCTATATTAAACAATATAAACAATTTTATTTGACAAAAATTAAGGTCCTGAAAACACTCTACGTTATAAAACTACTGGCCAAAAATCTAATAACTAAACTACAGGAATATATATATATACATATATACAAAAAATGACTCCAGAACATCATGGTTTCTACAACAACTTGAGAGCTGACAAAGGCCTCCAGGTGACTTTACTTGTTAAGAAATGGATAAAAAATAATTTTTTTTTGGAAAAACTTAAGAATAAACGAAGGTTTTTCTATGCTTGTAAAGATAGGCAAATCTTTTCAAATATTATTCTTAACCGTACAAAAACTTTTTTCACTTTTCAAAACGAAAAACTTCAAATTAATTTAAAGATATTTTGAATTATTTCAGAATAAAAACATTCTTATTATTAATCTCAAATATAAGCTCACAAATATTTGATCTAAATAATGATATATTCAATATTGAATCAAAGATTATTAATCACACCTCCAATGTTTTTATTGATAATTTAAAGATTAATAACTTTCCTGCTTTCAAACATTATGGAGAGACACTTATAAATAAATCAAGAAATTTTATTAAAATTTTGTCATCTGAACAAATAACAATCCCAAGTTTTTATAATGAACAATTTGTAAAGAATATCTCAAACAAAACTATACCAACTAATGTAATGGATATTCTGTCTTTAGGAGGAAAATTTGCAATGCCAATTGGTAAAAGAAATTTTCCTATAAAGGAGTTTTTAACGGGTATCGAATGTGGTAACCTAAAAATAAACCAAAAAGATTTAAATTACTTACGTGCTAATTTGACTTTTTCTATAAAAAACATTTAACAACTAAAATTTTTTGGAACCCTAACTGATGATACTACTTATGAAAAAATTAAAAACCCGACAGCTTTTATTCAAACCAAACTTAATAATATTATTGATGATTAGTGTTTCACATCTGGGATTGACGACAGAACTCGTTTTTACCTCCAAAGTAAAAATGGACGCCCTCCATTATTTTACGGACTAATAAAAATTCACAAAGAAAATCTTCCAGCGAGACCTGTCACATCTTTCTTAAATTCACCTCTATATAATATTTCAAGATTTCTAGGAAAAACTTTAAATAAAGCCACTTGCAATTTAAAACACATTATAAAAAATAGTACAGAATTAATTAATATAATCAAACATATGAATGTTCCAGACACACATACCATCATATCTTTGGACGCTGTTGCCATGTTTTCGAATATAGATCCTACTTTGGTCCTTAAATTGCTTCAGGTTAGGTGGAATGTGATTAAAGAGCACACAGATCTGAATTTTAATCAATTTTATAATGGAGTCAGTCTGTGTGTGAATAATGCATATTTTCAGTATGATCACGAGTATTATAGACAAAAGTTCGGCACTCCAATGGGTTCTCCGATTTCATCATTCTTAGCAGAATTGGTGATGCAACATATTGAAGAGGAGATTTTAAATGACAAATCCTTGGATGTCATTTTCTATTTCAGATATGTTGATGATACCATTGTTTGTGTCAGGGAGGGACATATTCGGAGACTGATAGATGCTTTTAACGAGAAGGGTGGTTCCTTAAAATTTACAGTAGAGTATTCAAAAAATAAAGAAATAAATTTTTTAGACTTAAAATTGATTTTTAAAAAAGGTTTTATTGAGACAAATTGGTACCAAAAACCATATTCCTCGGGTAGATATTTAAATTTTTGGTCCAACCATCATATTAATATTAAAAAGGGAATCATATTTTCTTTGGTGGATAAAACTATTTTACTATCTGAACCACATTTCCATGCTGAAAATTTAAATTTTATTTTTGAAAAATTAAAACAAAACAACTATCCTTATAATTTTATAAAAAAGAATATCGATCAAAGAATACAATTTTTTACTTTGAAAAATAATAATAATAACGTTATAAATTTTGACAGAAAATTGATCGAACCTTCACGCACTATAGTAATTCCATATGTGTCTGATATTCTCAAACCAACCATAAACCTATGTAAAAAATTAAATATCTCAATAGTCTTTTCAATCCTTATGAAACTTCATAACAATTTACTTCCATCCCCTAAGGACAGAATTCCAAAATTCGAGAAGACCAACGTTATATATAAATTAAGTTGTAATGATTGTAACGGCATATATATTGGCCTGACAATACAAGAACTAAAAAAAAGAGTTTCTGCTCATAAACATTCACAACTACGCAAAAAGACCAACACAGCGTTATGTAAACACTCTACGAATTTAAAACATACATTTTGCTTCGACCAAAACAGCGTTAAAATCTTAGATGTCGAAGGTTCTTATAGAAACAGAAACTTTTTAGAAATGTATTACATCGCAAAGGACTCAAATTCCGTAAATTTCCGAACTTATATTGACAATCTATCAATAATGTATTTTGATATTATTGGAACATGTGATAGAATTTCGAACACTAAAGGACAATAATTCCGGTGCATACCTATACATCTATGAAATAACCTTCATATTATTTGAAGGAATTTCTGTCACTGTGAATCAATCTTTATATATTTTTTCTTCTACAGTTTGTGTTGTGTCATAGACTTTACTATTGTATATTTTATGTTTTTTGAAATTGTATCACTGTCCTTTGTAATGATGAGCACATGTGTTATTTATATTGTTTATTATTTTTATGTTTATTTATCAATTTGGAATGTTCTGTTGGATTTTTATTTATTATAAAATGAAGGAAGTCTCAATGGATCTTGTTCAAACAAGAATCCAGTAAATCCGAACAAATTTTATTCCATTTTTTGACAGGTCTCGACTTTGAGGTTATGTTGGCCTTTTTAAAAAACTTTTCGAATTTAAATTTTTAAAAGTTTTATAAATTTGTATTATTGAACAATGTGGTAGATCTATTCCACACACAATGTTGCTATTGATTTCATATTTTCTATTTACACAACTTTTTTATATTTTTTCTGTAGTCCTGATGAGCTGTGTTCACAGTGAAAATGCATTCGATGAAATAAAGTAATAATTGCTGATTTTTAACAACTTTCTTAAATCTTTTGGACCCAAGGCCACAATATAAACAATTTTATTTGACAAAAATTAAGGTCCTGAAAACACTCTACGTTTTAAAAATTAAAAAAATATTTTGGATTTACGTAATTAAGAAGACTTGTGTCAATGGTTCGCATTCAGATTTTGCAAAAAGTGTTTGTGTGCAGTGATCGAATTTCAGTTTTTAAAAATCAAAATGGCGGATTAAATACAAAAGTTTTTGAGGTCGTTGAGTATGGAGAGAATTTTAGATTAGAATTTTATTACTAGTTTGTTACTAAAAATAAACTTTTTATTTTATTATTAATTTCAGATCCTAATTTTTATATAAAAAATAAATTATACAAAAAATTTAGTTTACTTTAAATACATTCCATTTTAGACTATTGGATTTAACTCGAATTTTTGTACATATAGCGTAATTGCAGACAGCCAAAATAGAAAAATTATTAAGTAAGACTGTATAGTAGTCAGAAAACCATGTTTAATGTATGAGAGAAACGAAAGAGCGAATAAAAAATACATAAGAAAATGTAATTCCGAAAATTTTCTACATGCCTAAAAACAAAAATAATTTACGTTGAAAATGATTAAAAAAAGCGTCCGTCCCCGCGTTAAAGGGTTAAAATCAACCAATGAGATTGCACGGAGAACCTTTTAACTAATAATAAGTGAGACTGGAAATTGTAAAAATAAGTGCGACTACAAATAAGTGAGACTGAAAATAAGTGAAGCTTCAGCGTACCTATATTACATATTTTACTTATTTGTAAAATAATTTGTTTTAAGATTCTGTTCTCTCCCAAGAAGCCGTCAAAACTTATGTCGACATATTTTTTGAGCCTATCAAAGTTTAAGAAATACATTGTTCGCTTGGCAACTCCTTGTCTTCTCAGTGATGTAACTTTCTTAGGATGTCAAATATCAAAAATCTTCTTTACCCACATATTCTACACATATTGTAGATGTAATTTGTGAAAATTTTTTTTTTGATTTTCTGAACCCATGAAACGGGGTGACCCCCTTAATTGCCTAATTAAAAAAATTTAAGAAAACCTTAATATAATTTACTAACATTTTGAATATCAGTTTTAAAATTAACGGAATTTTTATTTTTTGTTATATAAATGTTTTCTACATAACGTCTTTTATTTTCGTTTTGTTCCAAATTTAATATTTTTACCTTGTTAAAGTTAAAGTTAAGTTTAAGATTTTTTGCATGTGTTGATAGGGCTGTATTTGCTGTGTCGTTATTTGTTTTTGTTGATCTATCTTGTTCATATATGGGTGATTTGCACGTAACTGTAATATTTGGCGGCGTCACAGAAAACACATTCAAAATAAAAATTTTTTGATTGGGTATGGATATATTTCACAGGTATATATAAAACCTATTCGCAACCACAAATATGTACAAATAGATATTATATTTTTTCAGAAATTGCGTAATTCCCTCCAAAATTTCAGCTCCGTGGCGTGTCCGTTTTTTAAAATTTTAAGTTAAAATTCAGAAATTTTATTGAAAACGCCGAAACTGAAAACGAGAATTTTTGTAATATGAATTGTGTATATAGGTGAACAATTTGTACATATAATACATCTTCTAATACTTCTTATAAAATTATAAAATGTAAAATAGTTTTGTCCACAAATTTTTTCAATTTTGTAATAAGATTTTTTTCTCTATAATTTAACTTTTCATGGCACATTTTAATGTTATCTGAGAATTGCAATCTAAAATAAGATCCATTAGCAACAAATATCAGTAAAAAAAAAGGTTCAAAATTGTAAGTTGTACACTTAAAAACAATTTTTTTGTAAAAATGTGAAGTTCACAAAAAAAGTGGTAAGTACCGTGGTATTACTATTCTTTTAATCTAAACACTCTCTGTGGTAATTATTGCGATTTTTTTGAAGATTATATTAGAAACAAATTATCTGCCCAAAAAAAATAATTATTTTGCAGAATTGTCGGAGTTAGGTTAGTTTAAATGTCAAATTTCAGCTCCGTGGTATCACATAAAATATCAGCTCCGTGGCGCCTGTGGCGTACAGTGTGAAGGTGCAAATTCATGGATCAACAGTTGCTACAACAACTCATATTATAGAAGAGGACAGACATAGTTGTGTCCTTTTATATTTCAGTGCTTCGGCAACCGTTGACTTATTAAAAAACACCTTAATATTCGAAAAAACACGCCTTTACAACAACCAAGCAAAAGCACAGTATAATTACTGTTGATCGTAACGCTCTTATTTGTAAATACTTTTCTACAATTAGTTTTATGCGCTAATTTCATAATGTTATGAAAATGAAATTCTCTGGTTATGTCAAGCTGATAGTAAATAGTAAATATTTTTGCTGGGGCTATTTTGTGCATCAAAATGCTTTTTTTAACTCAGTGATTTATTCAAATTCAGAATTAAAAGAAAATCAACTTTTGCATATGTTATATTTCCTTCTGAAGGTTTCCTTTGAGTTCGTCAATGAAATAAATTTTTTTGTCTGAGTTGTAGTCATTAAAAGTTGTGCACAAAATAGACCCCGGGATGGGGCTACTTTGTGCATTGAACTTTGTGTTTTTATAATGTTACATAAACATTTTTTTGATCCTTTCTTATTCATTAAATCTTTTGTGTAGATATTTCAGAGTAAATTAAAAAAGAATAAGATATTAAACAAAAAATTTTGTAAATATTATACAACAAAATGTAAAATAAAACACTGAAATTTTGCTAAAATCATGATTTATTAAAAATTAACAACCTTTCTTCAAATTTTATATTACTCAGAAAATAAATAACTTTTTCTTTTTAAATATACATTTTACAATAATACATTATGATAATTATAAAACTATTATTTGAATACATGTAAATAACATTGAATTATCATTTTAATAGGAGCTTTTTTAAACGTTTTGATTATGATATTTTTTAAAAACTTGAAATTAATAATTTAAGGTTAAATGAATAACAATTTAATATCTAATACACTTTTCCAGTAATTTTAAGAGAAACGAGAAAAATAGTTTTAAGACTAATTTGAAAAACTTATAAATATTAATTAAAGTTAATTTTTTGTCGTTATGTTGCTCACCGGTTGAAGTTTTAATCGTTTTAAGGATTTTAATTAACTTGTTTTTGGTTTTTTGACTAAAAAGTTTTTTTTAATAATTTTATTTATAAAATACCTCGAGTACATAAAGTAGCCCCAGTTGACGGCAGTATTATTCAATGCATAGGGTGGTCAGCTCCGTGGCAGCCAATTTTTGAAAATTTGTTATAATTTTTTTATAATTATAGCTGTAGTAAAACCGTTTAAATTATAACTATATTATGCCCTAATGATGAGGAAAAGTGATATTTAACATGAAAAAAACAAAAATTTTTTTTCTTTTAAAACTTATCTTAAAATTGCACAGTTACGTGAAAATCACCCATATCCTTCTTTTTAAATATCTTAGTGTTTCTCTAATATAAACTTTATTACAATGAACACATGGAATTTCGTAAATTGTGTTTATTTGTTGTTCCTTTATTGTTTTATTTTTTACTGATAGTTAAAGATTTTTTGTAATGTGTTGTCAATTGAAAAAATCGGACAAGTGCGAGTTGCACTCGTACTAAGATCGAGAGTTCCGTACACCAAAACTAAACTCATTTTTTATAAATAAATATATATGGAAGGAAAATGATTGATTAATATTAAAATATATATAAACCTATTGAGCTGAAATTTGGTAAACATATGTATTTTTATTTCATGTAGATTACAAAAAAACTATAACTATAATCCGTATTGAATTTTTATGTTTTATTTACAAATAACAAAAAATATATATTTTACCTAATTAGAGATACTATGTAAAATAATATATTGGATATAAAGTAACAAAAGCTACTTATATTATTAATTATAATAAATTTTTTATTAATTGGTATTTTGCCAATTTCATTGAAATTTATTTTAATTTAAAATTTTTTAAATATTTTATTTTTAAAAATCACTACTTTTTTTAATGATATTGTTTCCAAGATGCACCATTTTTTCGAAAAAATTCAATTTATTTCCCTCCTAATTCGAAAATATGTCCGTCAATCGAGATCGCTATATTTTCCTGCAATTATCACTTAAAAGTGAAGATCTCTACCGAATTTCAGCTCATCAGGTCGAGATTGGTAGAAGATAACGGGGAGGACAGGGTCATTTTTTGCAATTTTTCGTAAAAATTCAATTTCTTTCCCTCCTAGTTCGCAAATATGTCCGTCAATTGGGTTCGCTACATTTTCCACTAATCTGCACTTAAAACTGAAGATCCCTACTGAATTTTAGCTCACTAGGTTGAGATTTGTAAAAGTTAAGGGGGGACAGGGTCATTTTTTGCAATTTTTTCGTAAAAATTCAATTTCTTTCCCTCCCAGTTCGCAAATATGTTCGTCAATTGGGTTCGCTACACTTTTCCAGTAATCTGCACTTAAAACT
This sequence comes from Leptopilina syphax, assembly GCA_032872505.1. NCBI lineage: Eukaryota > Metazoa > Arthropoda > Insecta > Hymenoptera > Figitidae > Leptopilina > Leptopilina syphax. The sequence goes on along the minus strand of CM065473.1, from coordinate 35,411,417 downwards.
GAAGATCCCTACCGAATTTCAGCTCACCAGGTTAAGGAGGAATAGTAAAGAAATTCAAAACATTCAGAATCTTTTGATATTTTGGAAAATGATTTGCTTTTATATAATAAAATTACCTACCAAATTTCAGAATTTTTCACTAAATAGTTTGCAAGTTAAAAATTATTTAATTTAACATTACCTTTTATGGATAAAGCACGAATTTGCATGTTTATCATTAAAAATTTAATACTTAAAACATTCAGAATTTTTTGCGAAAATTGTATCTTGAAGGTCAAAATTTAAGCTTTATTAATCACGAAGGTTCTTTTTTATTCACTAAGTAGTTTAAAAGTAATTAATTAGTTTCTGGAAGAAAACTAATTTTATGACAGACAAACAGAGAAAACGTGGCAACACTGCATATAAAAACTCACATGTGACAGCTGTTTAGTGGTATATAGAACCAAGAGATGGCGCCAAAGGTACCAAAAATGACAAATTTTCATTATTTTTAACCACACAAATGCAAATCATAATATTTGCGATCGTTCTCACGATTATACGCTCATTACAGATTGTTATTTGACAATGTTTTTAATTAATAACATTAATATTACAGCATAATAAGACACATATATGGGGGATTTCACGGGAAGTGATCCGGCCTCATGCGTTTACACGTCATACTTTGATGACTTGTAGTTTGCTTTAAAAAAAAGATGTAAATTAGATAAAATATGTTTTGTAAAGGGGTTTTCGTGTACTTTTAAATAAAGATGTTAGTTTTCAAAAAAAAAAATTTTGACCTTGAAAATTAAAAATTAAAATTTAATTTTCATTTTTTTGTACAATCGGTATTTTTTAAAAATTTTTTTTTATTTAGAATAAAAGCTGAGCTCTTTTCCTATCAAAAACATATCTGCCCAAAATGGGACTAGAATTATAAATTCTAGTTAATTAATTTTACAAAAAAATGAAAATTAAATGTTAATTTTTAATTTTCAAGGTCAAAAAATTTTTTTTTAAACTAAAATCTTTATTTAAAAGTACACAAAAACCCCTTTCCAAAACATATTTTATCTAATTTACATCTTTTTTTTAAGCAAACTACAAGTTATCAAAGTATGACGTGTAAACGCATGAGGCCGGATCACTTCCCGTGAAATCCCCCATATACGTAATAATAGCATTTTTTCAAAGTTTGCAATGGAATACTCGATAAATCCGAAAATAATTTTTAGAGAATTTCAGTAACTTTTATTTTCTTAGGTTTTAAATTTGTACAGACACTAACAAAAATTATTTTCTGCTTTTATAAAAAAAATTAATTTGATTAATTTATTATCTTTTTCTTATTTAATATATACTTTTGAAAATTCAATGATGTCTACTTTTATGATTTCAATAAGAAAAACTGCTATATGTAGCTTAAATAAAAAAATTACAAAATTTCCCTAAATGTCACAAACTTTTGGCCCGATTAGGTATACCATTCCTCCTTAACATTTGTAAAAGTTAAGGGGGGGACAGGGTAATTTTTTGCAATTTTTTTGAAAAAATTCAATTTCTTTCCCTACTAGTTCGCAAAAATGTCCGTCAATTAGGTTCGCTATATTTTTCCTGTAATCTGCACTTAAGGGGTTACACCACCCTGAACGCCTGAAAATTTCAAAAATAAATTTTGACAAAACTACTGAAAATACAACTTTTTACTAACTACAGTATAAAAATACATATATTTGACTGTAAAAAAAATTTTTTAAATGAAAAAATATTCAAAAATGGCGAAGATATGGCGTTTTTTCGAAACTACATTTTTCGTAACGGTGTACATGATTTCTCAGAAACTACTCAACCGATTCTCTTTGAATTTTGTACACAACTGCTCAATAACATTCTCTATGACATGACGTAGGATTTTTTTGGTATCATTTTTAAAAAAAAGTTATACATTTTAAATAAAAATTTTTTGTCCTCAAAATTTTAGACATTATTTTAAGTGCTCCCATTTGTTCAAAAAATGTTTTCTTTAAAAACGGCTACGTCATGTCATAGAGAATGTTATTGAGCAGTTGTGTACAAAATTTAAAGAGAATCGGTTGAGTAGCTTTCGAGAAATCATGTACACCGTTCCGAAAAATGTAGTTTCGAAAAAACGCCATATCTTTGCCATTTTTGAATATTTTATCATTTTTCAAAATTTTTTTTACAGTAAAATATATGTATTTTTATACTGTAATTAGTAAAAAGTTGTATTTTTAGTAGTTTTGTCAAAATTTTTTTTTGAAACTTTCAGGCGTTCAGAGTGGTGTAACCCCTTAAAACTGAAGATCCCTAGCGAATTGTAGCTCACCAGGTTGAGATTTGTAAAAGTTAAGGGAGGGACAGGGTCATTTTTTGCAAATTTTTCGGAGAAATTCAATTTCTTTCCCTCCTAGTTCGCAAATACGTCCGTCAATTGGGTTCGCTATATTTTTCCTGTAATCTGCACTTAAAACTAAAGATCCCTACTAAATTTCAGCTCACTACTATCGGTTTAAAAAGTATAGTCAGTTGACTTTGAAGGCTTGTAACTTGAGTAAAAAAATCGCACAATATTGAAACTGGATGAAATCAGTAGGTAATTTATTTCTACGTAACTGCAGAAAATGAAAAACTAAAAAAAAAATTTCTCTTAAAGTTATTAATTTTTGAAGGTAAAAAGTACATGTTTTTTGACACTGTTTTTAAGAAGGCCTACTTTGGAAACACGTTACTCGTTTAATAAGAGTCCTATAAAGTTCCTGATATTTTTCTATGTTCCTTGAATCTTCCTGAATAATGTTGTTTAAACAAATCAGCGTTATTATAATAACTTTTTGAGATTATTAAACGAAACCGTAGACATGTTATCTCCGTTGTAAAAAAGGTACAAAGATAAGACAAAATGCACTTTACGGAGAATTCGACACTGATTACAATCAATTGAAAAAATTTTCTAAAAAAAATTATTTCAATGAATTATTTGCAAAAGAATTTTGGGTTTTTTGCTTTATTGCACTATTAGCAGACAGGTGATTCCCATCGTAAGACTTTTTGTCCGTGACTTAAAGTTTACTGCTACTACCCTTTTTTGGTAAGTTTTTTTCGTGGTTCACACAAATTTATTGCTTTAAGGATCGGGTGTCGAAGGATAGGCAAAGGTGTAAACATCAAAAATATTTTTGCTCAGCAAAAGAAAATTCTAACTTGAACCCCGGCGTTCAATAACAGTTATTGAGCTTAACTGTACGTTAGGGTTCCAGTCAAGTAGCAGTGACAACCTCTGAGTCTCTCATTTACACTTGACTGGCATTACGGCTTGTTAATGCGCTTACCTGCAGTTATTGCATGCGTTGCTTCTATTGTATATAGATCTGGGTGAAACCTACCTGGCGTTTCCAATCCCTTAGTTATTTAATTCACTGTTTCTGGTCATTTTTGAATTATATTTGCAAATTCTTTTTTTGAAAGATCAATACAAAATAATTAAAACATGTTATTAAAACAATTTTTTAATTCGTTCCTAAATTATTCTTAAAAATGCAAACGAATAAAGGAAATATTTCATTATATTTAAAAAAAAATTCAATAATGTTTAATAATATACATATAATCCATAAAAGTGTAAGTAATGAAATTGAAAAAGGTAAACTTAATATAATTTTCAATTTTGCTTACTAAAAACTCTTTCATAATTATTAAAATATTTTTCAAATAAGACTATTTGTCATATAAATAAAGGAAAACTATAAAAGTACCTAAATTGATAACATGTTTTGCTAAAATCGTAGAGTGTTTTTTTCACCCCACCAGGTGGTACAAAAAAGCCATTTACCGTGCTTTCGTAAAACTCTTATAACTTAGTTTCTTGAAAATATAGTTTTTAGTGTTTAAAAAAGAATTTTCGAGATTTCGATAAAATCTGTGGGCTGTACACTTTTTTGAACTGTAAGTTGCAGATTCAGACCACAGTCTGCCGCGCAGTAATAAACGTACAGCCCGGCAGAAAAAAATTAATAACTTTGCTCCTAATTTCGGGACACCAAATTTCTAATCGAGCAGCGAATCTTTATAAAAAATACTTTACGATGAAATTTGAACGAACTTCCCACGACGTTAAGAACATTGTTTATTTTATAAATAAACAATTAAATTTGCAATAACAATTATAAAAATTAAATAATTAATTTTTTTAATTATTTAATTTTAAACTATATCATTTCCTAAACACATACAAAATTTTCTAAAGATTCGTTTATTCTGTTCCGAGATATTAAATTTTAATTAAACACTGCTAAAAACTTCAATTCTTTATAACTAAGTAAAATTTCATTTTTTTAAAAAATCCTTCAAGGCATTTAATTATCTTATAATTATGTTTCATTTTCATATATTACCAAGTAAATACAGTAAATCTCAAAATTTGCTGTTCAACTTCAGGAATTTTTACTCTATAAAGAACATAATGAAATAAACATTATTATAATTAATTAGTTAATATTAATTATAATATTATAATTAATTATAATTAATTATAATATATAATTTTAATGATATAATTTTTATAAATTATTATAAAAAACATTATAAAATAAACATATTCGGTCAAATATTAATATTTATCGAATATAAAAATTATTTTATGTTCAGAAGAAATATTTCCTCCAATTTCTATTTCTTATTTTCGTTCCCTCTTAATTCTTTATTTCACTTTTATTTCTTTCACACTTATACATTTGGGACTCACTGACCTGCTCCTTTCTACAAAAATATAGTTTCTAGGATTTCAAATTTCCACGCCTATGGGAAATGGTTTACGATTTGTAGCACCTGTCTGCTAATAGTGCAATAAAGCAAAAAACTCAAAATTCTTTTGCAAATAATTCATTAAAATAATTTTTTTTAGAAAATTTTTTCAATTGATTGTAATCAGTGTCGAATTCTCCGTAAAGTGCATTTTGCCTCATCTTTGTACCTTTTTTTACAACGGAGATAACATGTCTACGGTTTCGTTTAATAATCTCAAAAAGTTATTATAATAACGCTTATTTGTTTAAACAACATTATTCAGGAAGATTCAAGGAACACAGAAAAAAATCAGGAACTTTAGAGGACTCTTATTAAACGAGTTACTTGTTTCCAAAGTAGGTTCGCTACACTTTTCCAGTAATCTGCACTTAAAACTGAAGATACCTAGCGAATTTCAGCTCACCAGGTTGAGATTTGTAAAAGTTAAGGGGGGGACAGCCCATTTTGCGTGGCTGGGACAGACACACGAGTGATTTCATAAGGGTTCCGTCAGTACACCTACGGTGTACGGAACCCTAAAAACTATAGAGATGTTGAATTTTTTAAAAATATTATAGGTATTTTTAAGATTTTCTAAATATGGTAAAAATCATTAATTTGTTATGTATTTTTTATTTATATTTATATATTTTTTTTAATAATTGTTTTATATCTATTATTAATTTTTTCATTAAGTAAATTAATTGGATATCCATTTTTGATTAATGTTTCTTTTACTATTTCCAAATTTTGTAAATAAAATTATATTTTAAAAACAATTTTTTGATTTAAAATTTATATATCTTACAGACCTGACTGGTTTTCTATACCAGTTAGTTGCAACTCTGTTATTCTCAATAATTAGTGACAAATCTAAAAAGTTAATTGTAGTATTTATTAAATTTTCTAAAATGAATTTTAAATTTTCATCCATTGAATTAAATTTTTAAAAAAAATCGTCAATTTTATTTTTAGGGAGACATATTAGCGTACCATCAATGTATCTGAAGTAAAAAATTAGTTTATAGGATAAGTCCGGGGGAGATAACCATAGTTTTTTAAAGGATTATAAAAATTATAAAAAAGCGTTTTTTGTCTTAACTTTTTTTGATAATTAAACATTGAACACTTAACTTTAACCCTTTAAAGCCTGAATTATTTCCACCGATTCGATTTCAACCACACTTGGTATATAATTGTTTTTGGGGTCGCTGATTACGAATCTGAAGTCAAAATTGCAAAATTAAAAATGGCGGATCCAATATGGCAGACAAAGAAAAAAAATAATGGGATTTATATGAAACTTGTCACTCGGGGGTTTTTTGGGTCGCTGATTACGAATATGAAGTCGAAATTGCAAAATTTGAAAAGGCGGATCCAATATGGTGGACGAAAAAATAAAAAATAATAGGATTTATATGAAACTTGTCACTCGGGGGTTTTTTGGGTCGCTGATTACGAATATGAAGTCAAAATTGCAAAATTCAAAAAGGCGGATCCAATATGGCGGACGAGAATTAAAAATTAAATAGGATTTACTTGAATATTGTTACCAGCTGACTATCATTTGTTCTTTTTCATTCAAGTCATGCGCTCCAGGGTTGTCAATTGTTTTGATTAATTGGCCAGCTGATTTTTATTTGTTCTTTTTCGTTCGAGTCAAGCGTTCCAGGTTTCCTTTCTCAAATGGATTAAATTTCTTACTTTTATTAAACATAATTCGCCCTATTCGATCCACCATTATGATTCTTAGCATTTTAACCTCAGAAACCCTAAAAACCCAAAGCATCAAATTTAATGTCAATCCCATTATTTTTTATTTTTTTGTCCTCCATATTACATCCGCCATTTTGAATTTTGCAATTTTGACTTCATATTCGTAATCAGCGACCCCAAAAACACCTAAGTGACAAATTTCATATAAATCTCATTATTTTTTATTTTTTTTTGTCCTCCATATTGGATCCGCCATTTTGAATTTTGCAATTTTGACTTCTTATTCGTAATCAGCGACCCCAAAAACCCCTGAGTGACAAGTTTCATATAAATCCCATTATTTTTTATTTTTTCGTCCGCCATATTAGATCCGACATTTTGAATTTTGCAATTTTAACTTCATATTCGTAATCAGCGACTCCAAAAATTCCCGAGTAAGAAGTTTTAAACGAATCTGATTAATTTTTTTAAATTTTTTCGTCCGTCATTGGAGAAAATGTATCTTGACACTTTTTTATTTATTATTATTTTTTTACTTTTGTTTTTTTTAATTATCTGCTGGAAGAGTTTTACTAGAGCTAAGAATTTAAAATTTTTAGTAATATGTATTAGTTTCAAAGTTATGATGACTTTAATGCATTTGTGGTACAGCGTATGTACCACTGGGCGTGAAAGGGTTAAAACGGCGGAAAATAAAATAAAATATTATCATAGAAACAATCTTAAAATTTACATTTTTGAAAAAGTGCATTTGGCCATCTCTCTCGGAATGCCTGGGTGAGATGACCAATACTTACACTACCGTCCACGAGTATCAGGACGATTACACGCAACTCTATGAAAAAACGTGCCATCACTTTATCAATCATATCTCGGAAATAAAAGGGGATACAAAAACAATTTAAAAAGGGTTAGAAGGCTGATTAAATTTTGCGTAAAATAAGCCGTCTTTGAAGTCATTTCGTTAACTATTTTTGGAGTTGTAGAGTGAGAAAGAAACAAAAAAAATAATCAAATATTCTTATTTTTGTCTCTTGACTTCAACTTTTTCAAAAATCTGAAAAAATTTAGATAAAATTTTTCTAAAAACACAGAAATCTTCGTTAGAATTTCAGCTTTAAAATAAGCCTTCGAAAATAAAAAAAAGGTTAATCCGTCTTCGATATGGGTAAGACTCCGTCAGAAAAAAAGCGATTTGCAAGTGGTCTTCCGATTTCTTTGAAAGCTTGGGAAATAGAAGTCTTATATGAGTTAAATTTAACCCTAAAAGGATTTTGAAAAATTTTCAAAATGGCGGCCGCTACGCCATATTGAAAATGAGTGTTGCGCTTTTTTCAAAAATTAATAACTCTGAAACTTTTTGATCGATTTTAATAAAATTTACAGGCGGTATAGTTAAAAATACGTAGTTTAATTTTATATTATGACCAAAAAAAAATTTCCAAAATTTGTCAAAAAAAAAGTCAAAAAAATTTTTTGAATTAGTTTTTAGTTCAGTTGGCCTAATTTTTGAATTTTTTAATAAGTAGATATCGATTCCTTGTAATTTCACCTTTTATTTCATAAAAAAAAATTATGGAGACTCTAATAGTTCTCGAGATATTGCGATTTTAGTGGGAGCGCGTACCGCGGAATTAAACTCCGTAGCGAGGCAGAATATGAAGCGAGCGTACAAACGTGCACAATAGGGTGTCCGTAACAATGCGACTTTCGAATTTTGTTTACGCCACCCCCCAGTTTCGTTCCAATAAAATAAAAAAAAAGTTTCCTAAAATTTGAAGTCGATTGATTAATATTAACACGTGCCAGTGATCGATCGAAATTTTCAATTAAAAATACACAGGAAAACTGCACTTTTTAAAAAAAATTCATAAGTTTTTTAATTCTCATGCAAAAAATTCTCCAGGTCACATTTGCCTTCATTTTTAGCTGCACTATAAGATAGCACTTTGCCAAAAATTCAATTTTCAAAAAATTTTTAAATGGCGGATGTTTAAAGTGGGTCATAAAAATGCACCAGAATATATCCAAGGTTATAACACATAAATTTTGTCAAAAATTCAAAAAATTTCTCACTCGGGGCTATTTACGATCGTTTATCATGAATCTGATATCAGAAATTAATTTTTGAAAATTTTCGATCCAATATGGCGGGTTTAAAATTTTGATTTTCTACATTTTTGAAGTAAATATTCTAAAACAACGTCAAGGGCGATTTTTGGATGCACTATCTACGAATCTAATGTTAAAATTTTATTTTTTTAAATTATCCGATCCAATATGTCGGATTCAAAATTATGATTTTCTACATTTTTGAAGTAAATAGTCTAAATATTAATTTATAGATTAATAGTTACAAAAAATAATTATTGGGATGTTTTAGAAACTCTTTTTTAGAAATTTAACTTTTTATACCTCTGCTCTTAAAATCGATTATTGAAGGAATATTTTTAAAAAAATTTGAATCCACCTTGCCATATTAGATCGGGTAATTTAGAAAATAAAATTTTAACATTAGATTCGTAGATAGTGCATCCAAAAATCGCCCTTGACGTTGTTTTAGAATATTTACTTCAAAAATGTAGAAAATCAAAATTTTAAACCCGCCATATTGGATCGAAAATTTTCAAAAATTAATTTCTGATATCAGATTCATGATAAACGATCGTAAATAGCCCCGAGTGAGAAATTTTTTGAATTTTTGACAACATTTATGTGTTAAAACCTTGGATATATTCTGGTGCATTTTTATGACCCACTTTAAACATCCGCCATTTAAAAATTATTTGAAAATTGAATTTTTGGCAAAGTGCTATCTTATAGTGCAGCTAAAAATGAAGGCAAATGTGACCTGGAGAATTTTTTGCATGAGAATTAAAAAACTTATGAATTTTTTTTAAAAAGTGCAGTTTTCCTGTGTATTTTTAATTGAAAATTTCGATCGATCACTGGCACGTGTTAATATTAATCAATCGACTTCAAATTTTAGGAAACTTTTTTTTTATTTTATTGGAACGAAACTGGGGGGTGGCGTAAACAAAATTCGAAAGTCGCATTGTTACGGACACCCTATTGTGCACGTTTGTACGCTCGCTTCATATTCTGCCTCGCTACGGAGTTTAATTCCGCGGTACGCGCTCCCACTAAAATCGCAATATCTCGAGAACTATTAGAGTCTCCATAATTTTTTTTTATGAAATAAAAGGTGAAATTACAAGGAATCGATATCTACTTATTAAAAAATTCAAAAATTAGGCCAACTGAACTAAAAACTAATTCAAAAAATTTTTTTGACTTTTTTTTGACAAATTTTGGAAATTTTTTTTTGGTCATAATATAAAATTAAACTACGTATTTTTAACTATACCGCCTGTAAATTTTATTAAAATCGATCAAAAAGTTTCAGAGTTATTAATTTTTGAAAAAAGCGCAACACTCATTTTCAATATGGCGTAGCGGCCGCCATTTTGAAAATTTTTCAAAATCCTTTTAGGGTTAAATTTAACTCATATAAGACTTCTATTTCCCAAGCTTTCAAAGAAATCGGAAGACCACTTGCAAATCGCTTTTTTTCTGGTGGAGTCTTACCCATATATTATTAAAAATGTGAAGCCGTGTTTCGACCGATCGGTGCATTGAAATTTAACTGTGACGACTGGATTCTGGCTTCGCGTGGCTGCGAATTTGAGAAAAAGCAAAGACGGATTTATGCGGGGGAGTAATAAATAATTACGTTTTATGAAGAATATAAAGAAACTTAAAAGTTCATCGTTCCCCGCATGAATTCGTCCATGCTTTCTCTCCCATTCGCAACTATCGGTCAAAACACGGCTTCACATTTTCCATAATAAATCGATGACGGATTAACATTTTTTAATTTTTGACAACTTATTTTAAAGCTGAAATTCTAACAAAGATTTATGTGTTTTTAAAAAAATGTTATCTAAACTTTTCTAGATAATTTTTAAATGATATTTTTTTTATTCCTTTCTGACTCTACAACTAAAAAAAATAGTTAAAGAAATGACTTCATGGACGGCTTATTTTACGCAGAATTTAATAAGCTTTCTAGCCGTATTTAAGTTTTTTTTTGTATCTCTTTTTCTTTAGGAGATATGATTGAAAAAGTAATGGCTTGTTTTTTTATTGGGTCGCGTGTAATCGTCCTAATACTCGCGGACGGTAGTGTTATTTTAAGTGAATTTTTTTTAAATTAAAGCTTAAAGTCTGTACTTTAAAGATAAAATAAAGCGATTGTTGAAAGATGAAAATTTATAATTGTTATTAACAATTCTTTTAAACAATTGCAAATTGAATAATGTTCTCAATGTTTTTGGAAGATTAAATTACCATGTATTGATAGGCAAAACTCTAAGTATTAATTAAAAAAAAGAAAAATTAGTAACCTCCCATATTATAGAAGTTATGTAGATTTTTCTGCTAAAATACAGGCGAAAATCGACTTTTCATCTTAAAAATCCGCTTGAAAGCGTGAAGTTTCTAACAAAACAAAGCTCTTATTTCTTAGTTTGTAATTTTATCTTTTTCCAGGAACTCCAGTTTTTTGGTTTGCATTTTTGCCTGCATTTTGGTAGAAAAATCCACACAATTTCTATAATATTGAAGGTTACTGATTTTTTTTAAATTAATCCTTGGAGTTTTGCGCATCAATGGTAATTTAATTAACATGGTAATTTAATCTTTTAAGAACATTGAGAACATTCTTCAATTTGCAATTGTATAAAAGAATTGTTAATAACAATTATATTATATTATATATTATATTTGTTTCAAAGTAATAATAAATTTTTTTGATAAATATTGTAGGGGGAAAAGTGTACTGTATATCTACCAAAAACCATAGACAACTTAAAAATTAAAAACAAAATTTTTTCAAGTGGCCGGTTTCACTTATTTCGGCCCTTGTTTAGAGAATGTCACGTATTTTCATTTGAGAAAAATAGAAAAAAATAACACAAAAAATACATTAAAATTATTAGTTTATTATCACTGATTAAAATATCACTGATTCTATATGATAACACATTATAACCAGAGGATAACACATTAATTGTGTATGATAACACTTTTGGTACGGTTAAAAGTACTTTTATCAATTTTATAACACTGTTAATAGAATGATAACTTTTACAAAAAGAATAACATGTTGTTCAGAATGATAAAACTTCTTAATTGAATGATAACTTTTAGTAGATTTATAACAATTTTAATAAAGTGATAACCTTTAGGAAGGTAAACTTATATGAGAATGATAACTTTGTTAGAGAATAACCTTTTTTGAGAATGATAACTTTAAGAATATGATAACCTTTTATGAGAATGATAACGCTCTGGAAAGTCGAGAATGGGTCCCTTGCAGGGATAACACAACTTGTAAGGGCCCGCAAGGAAGAGGATTAACATAAATTCTATACTTTCACATAAGGACTTATCCAGCATGTTATCCCCTTTTTTTAGAGAATAACTTGATTTTGATTGGATCAAATAACCGTTTGTTGAGAATAGATTCGTGACTTTTGAATGTACGTTCAACGTTAACACTTTTGCGAGGTCTCTACGAAAGCTAAGGCAAAAGCCAATTAACTACTCGATTTGAGAAAAAAGGGCCTTATCCTTTACCCGATGTACCGATACCAGAAAAAGAGGGGAGAAAAGCAATGTTTTTCTAATGTTTTTGGAAAAGTCTTTTTAGTCAAAAACTAATGAGATTAGCTAGCCAGGGTTAAGCGCAGGCAATGTCATAAAAAAAGGGTGGACTCGACTCTGGCTAGCACATGATAGTACATGTTTTGCAGTTCTCAATTGCTTTTGTGAGTATGTTTATAAAAAAAAGTGAAAGTTTGAACGATTTGAGAAAACCGTGAGAAAATACGTTTTAACTTAAATTTTTGAACTCATCTTTAAACAGCCCTATTATAAATAATATAAGTGAAATATAATAATAAAATTTATAATAAACTGATGGAAAAAATCTGTAACGTTCTTACTTTTTAAGTTACATATTATAAACACAATTAGTTTTGTAATATACATTAATAGGTATTATTTCAATATTAAATATAAGAAAAATTGCAATCCTTAATAGAAAAACAGCTATTTTTTTGGCTGGAGTTTGAGAGTTTGAGAGTTTCGTTTAATTTGAGACATTTACGTAAAAAGACACTGATAAATTCAAGACATATAGAAATATGAGATACTTAAGAACTTAACCTCTTCCCCATTCAGTCGATGATTTGATATAATAATCGATTTTTAATAGCAGCACGATATTGAGCAATTTCACACATCTTATGATCACGCGACATAACCTCAACTTTTTCAAACACACGCGGCTTACTTGCAACAATGTCGCAAGAGAGTAGTACAGTTTCCTGTTATGTCAAAGAAAGCTGTAAAAAAGTAAAGTTTCTAAAAAAATAATTAACCGGATCTAATCAGTTTGCTAGAAGCACTAAATAACCTTTTAAAAAGTGACAGTTTGTGGCAGAGAATTACTGCAAATAAGTACTTGCTTCTGCAGAGGAAAGAAGGAACTAGACTTTGCGACATTGAAATTAGCGATGGGATTGAAAAAAATTCTGATATTTACGTCATTTTGATGGATGTAGATAATTTTTCTAATGAAGAACCGGGTTTAAAGTGTTGTTCAATAAGCAAAGAAACTGTCGAAATTGCAAATAAACACGAGGTAAGTAAAGAAAACCTGGATTTAATATTTTACATTTTTTATTTTATTTCCTTCTGTTTCCAATTGTAAAATACTATTTTTGACGTAAAATAAATTCAAACTTTTTGGAATGTCTAATTAATTATAAATTGATATCAAACATATCCATAAATTAAAAATAATTCTTCAATTTTACGTCACATGAGTCAAAATTCATTTTTTATATAAGCGATTCCACGTCAAGTGATCAAGGGGTTTTACGGTGCAATGTTTATTTTGATAATTTTGTACTCTTAAACAATTAAACATAAAAAATTGTCCAAGAACAGTTTCAAAAGGTTTTTTTATGATCTTTCGATAGAAAAAAAGAGATTTCTACTCACCGGAAAGCTCAAAACATGGTTGTGGCTCCGTTTGGTAGAAATCTCTTTTTTTCAGTGTTTAAATATTCTAGGCCCACTTTTGCTTATATATATGTCCTTTTAGTAAAAAACTTTAGCTTTCGTTTAAAAAAAATCGTATCCTTTCCCCCCAAAAAATAAAAATTTATTTTTAATTTTGATTTTTTTTTGGTCAAAAATTTTTTTTTTTCAAAATCCTTATTTCCAATTGAAAGAGTTTAAAAAAAACCTTTCGAAACTGTACTTGGCCAAATGTTTATGTTTAATTGTTTAAGAGTAAAAAATTATCAAAATAAGCATTGTACCGAAAACCCCAAAACTTTCACTTCCTCCCCCTCGGAAAATATTGGACTAGATAAAAAATATTTTCACAAAAATCACTATGCACTAGTACTACAAAAGCCCCAAGTTTAGGCACGATTAGAGAAAATATTTTTTATCCTACATGCACAAAAATGGCGCTTTTAGATAGCTGACGACAGGGAGTAAAGTCACTCATTTGTTCGACCATATGAAAATGGCGTCCATTTTCTCCTAAGAGGCAAACATAACAGCTGATCCCATGCGTTATTTTTGCCCATGGGAGAAAACGGCCGCCACTTTCATATAAATCGAACAAGTGAATGACTTTTACTCCCTGTCGTCTGCTATCTGAAATCGCCACTTTTGTGCATTAGGAATAAAAAATATCGTAAGTAACACGGGAATAAAGGCAGCTAATTTGTTTACGCTGATTTTTGTGACACTCGTTCCGGTCTCAGGGCCCCTACGGCGCCCTTGACCTATACTCGTGTCACAAAAATCACCGTAAACAAATGGCTGCCTTTATACCCTTGTTGCTTTATATACTATTGTCCACCTTGATCACTTGACATGGAATCGCTTATATAAGATCACTGCAACAGTGAATAAACATTATATTAAAAACCTATTAAAATTAATCATAAAAATTATTTTTTCCAAAAGTGCAAAATTAATATTCTTTAAAATTGTCTTTTGCTTATATAAAAAATTTGAAATTAACGTTTTAACCCTTTAATGGCCAGTGGTACACATACGTACCACCTACTTCAATAAATCATAACTTTCTTAAAACTTAACGGATCAACTCCGCTAAGGTCTCATTTTGAAGGGGTGAGCGAGAGTAACAAATACATATGAATGCCATTTTCCAAAATAGTACTGTTTATAAAATACACCCCTTCAAAAAACGCAAAAAATGACTAAAATTTAAAAAAAGGTATAAATTCAACAAAAATTTTTTTTTGGCTTTTAAAGTAACATATGTTTTAAAATATTATGAACTTTGTAAAAAAAATTAATAACAAAATTTTACCTCAGGGTAAAAAAAATAAATAAAAACTACCAAAAAAAAGAAACAATTTTAAAATCTGCCAAATTCGCCTAAAATTTGTTACTCGGGGGTTTTCGGGGTCGCTGTTTACGAATCCAATGTTAGTTTTCTAAAATTCAAAATGGCGGATCCAACATGGCGGACGAAAATTCATCAGATTCGTCCCCAAAGTTCTAAACCTTGGGGAAAGGGTTGAAAAACCACCCTTCACTTAGAGACACCGTTTTCAATAAAAAAAAACAGTAAAATATGATAAAATTATTAAATAAGAAATGTTTACACTATAATTTAATAAATTAAGGTAACAGTAATAACAACCGCATAATTTGAATCACGATTACGACCCTTGCAGTTTAAAAAACTACCCCCTCATACATCAACACTTATTCCAAACCCCCAAAAAGGTATAAAACGTCAATATATTGATACATAACAAAGCAATAATTAATCCTTTAAAAATAAACAACGTTTATCACTACTGCAGAAATATCGGCCATCCCTAAATATGTTAAAAAACCACCCCTAAACAACCAAAAACGAAAAATAACTTAAAATGTCATAAACTATGATTCTAATGTTTTTGTTAAAGAGTTATCTCTACTAATAACAAATTAGCAACTATTGTTACATCTACCATTAACTCAACAACCCTTAATCATGATCAGAAACCACAACTATATGATCCTTAAAAAATTACCTCCAAAGTTACAAATTAAAAACCAAATTATTTTGCTATTTATGACACTTTAAATAAATATTTGATATAGTGATAATCAATTTATTGCATTCAATAAAGAAAACACATAAAATATTCAAACCTTGAAGGTACAGTCTTTGGTGGTCCAATCAATAAAGATCAGGGCTATTGGATCCAACCATTAAAGGTTAGATATATTGTAGTCTAATCAATAAAGATCAGGGTTATCAGACCAAACCACTAAAGGTAAAAAACATTGTAGTCCAATCAATTATTATAAGGGTTATCAGGTCCAACCACTGAAGGTAAGATACATTGTTGTCCAATTAATGTAGATCAGAGTTATGTATCAGATCCAACCACTGAAGGTAAGAAACATTGTTGATCACTCAATAAAGATCAGTGTTATCAGGTCCAACCACTAAAGGTAAGAAACATTGTGGACCACTCAATGAAGATCAGTGTTATCAGGTCCAACCACTAAAGGTAAGAAACATTGTGGACCACTCAATGAAGATCAATGTTATCAGGTCCAACCACTGGAGGTGAGAATCATTGTCCAATCAATGAAGATCAGGGTTATGGGATCTAACCACTGAAGGTAAAAAACATTGTTGATCAATCAATGAAGATCAGGGTTATCAGGTCCAACCACTGAAGGTAAGAAACATTGTTGACCACTCAATGAAGATCAGTGTTATCAGGTCCAACCACTGGAGGTGAGAAACATTGTTGTCCAATCAATGAAGATCAGGGTTATTAGGTTAAACCACTGAAGATTAGAAACATTGTTGACCAATCAATCAGTGGTTGGACCTGATAACCCTAATCTTCTTTAATTAGTCAACAATGTTTCTTACCTTTAGTTGTTGGATCCCATAACCCTGATATCATAATTTAATATGATAACACCATATCAAACAATTATTTAAAGTGTCATAAATAGCAAAATAATTTGGTTTCGGAGGTAATTTTTTAGGGATGATATAGGGGTAGTTTCTGATCATGATTAAGGGTGGTTGAGTTAATGGTAGATGTAATAATAGTTGCTTATTTGTTATTGGTAGGGATAACTCTTTAACAAAAACATTAGAATCTTAGTCCATGACATTTTAAGTTTTTTTTCGTTTTTGGTTGTTTAGGGGTGATTTTTTTTTAAATATTTAGGGGTGGCCGATATTTCTACAGTAGTGGTAAACGTTGTTTATTTTTAAAGGATTAATTATTGCTTTGTTATGTATCAATATATTGACGTTTTATAACTTTTTGGGGTTTTAGCATAAGTGTTGATGTATGAGGGGGTAGTTTTTTAAACTGCAAGGGTCGTAATCGTTGTTTAAAATAATGCAGTTGTTATAACTGTTACCTTAATTTTTTAAATTATATTGTAAACATTTCTTATTTACATAATTTTATCATATTTTACTGTTGTTTATTGAAAACGGTGTCTCTGAGTTAAGGGTGGTTTTTCAACCCTTTCCCCAAGGTTTAGAACTTTCTAAGGTTGATTTTCGTATTCAGCAGGTCAAAATATATAAAAACATATACTTCTTTTACAAACCCCTTCGGGGGCAAATTTTGACCATTTTTCAGCATCGTTCTTTGCGCCTGACATTTAAGATACTTTTATGGTAGATTTATCGACAGATATGAGGAAAACAATTATATTTAACAAAAAGTTTGCTTTTGTAGATAGGAGAACGTTTTTACAATATTTTTGAAAATTTATGATTTGCTGAATGAAATGGTCAATCAAAAATCTGTAAAGTACGTAATAAAATATACTTTACAGATTTTTGATTGACTATTTCATGTGTATTGCATGAGTATGGATGTGCAAAATAAATATATTTTTTAAATTTTATTAGAAATGGTGGCTGTGCAGCATTTCATTGAAAAGCGTCTCGTTTCAGGATTCCATGGCCAGACAACTAACGTTCTTAATTTTTGATCTGGAGAAAACAAAAATGTTGTTATTTTCTATACATCAACAGCTATCGACACACGTAGGATTTTTTTATATTACTTACTTTTAATTTTATCAACAATTATGTGAATTTTTTTTTTGAAAATTGTCACTTTTTTGTACAATCACGCACCATTTCGCAAAAATTCAAAATATCGATAAAATCCTAAGTGTGCCGAAAGCTGTTGATGTATAGAAAATGACAACATTTTGGTTTTTTTTCCAAATCAAAAATTGAGAACGTTAGTTGTCCGGCCTTGGAACCCTAAAAAACAGACGAATTCCAGTAAAATGCTGCACAGCAGCCATTTTGTAATGAACTTTTTTTGAAAAAATATTTTGCATATAAATACTCATGGAATAAAACGTACTTTACAGATTTTTAATTGACCATTTCATTGAGCCAAAAAATTTTTCTAAAATATGCCTAATTTTCATGATGTCCCCCCTTAACATGTCTGCAACTACTACAAAAGCAAACTTTAAAAAGAATATGTATAGGACATTCCACGTCAACACGGACAGAGCTCTAAACAAAAATTGCTTTGATGAATTTAAACGTTCTAGGGCTTAAAAGATCTCTACGTTCATGTACTTTAAGATGCCGATGGGCGTTTTTTGCAAAATTCAATTTCCGATGCCAATAGAACTGTCAAAAGTCAAAAGGTCCAAAAATCTCAAAATACTTTTATGAATTAAAAGCAAAAAACCAAGTAAATTATTCTGTAACTCATTCTTTATTAGTTTTTAAGGTTCCCGAATATAAATCTAAAGTTTTTTTTTTAAAAATCCAAAATGTCGAATTCAATATGGCGGACAAAATTCAAATTTGATCAGATTTGATTAAAACTTGTTACTCGGGGGTTTTTAGGGTCGCTGATTACGAATCTAAAGTCACTTTTTAAAAATTCAAAATGGCGGATCCAATATGGCGGAAAAAATTTTCAAATTTGATCCGATTCCCTTAAAACGTGTTACTCGGGGGCTTTTGGGGTCGCAGATTATGAATATTAAGTTACTTTGTGTTTGAGACTTCAAATTCATAATCAGATACGCTAAAAACCACCGAGTAACACTTTTTAAATAAATCTGATCAAATTAAAAAATTTGATCCGACATTTTGAATTTCTACAAAGTAACTTCATATTCATAATCTGCGACCCCAAAAGCCCCCGAGTAACACGTTCTAAGGGAATCGGATCAAATTTGAAAATTTTTTCTGCCATATTGGATCCGCCATTTTGAATTTTTAAAAAGTGACTTTAGATTCGTAATCAGCGACCCTAAAAACCACCGAGTAACAAGTTTTAATCGAATCTGATAAAATTTGAATTTTGTCCGCCATATTGAATTCGACATTTTGGATTTTTAAAAAAAACTTTAGATTTATATTCGGGAACCCTAAAAACTGATAAAGAATGAGTTACAGAATTATTTACCTCGTTTTTTGCTTTTAATTCATAAAAGTATTTTGAGATTTTTGGACCTTTTGACTTTTGACAGTTCTATTGGCATCAGAAATGGAATTTCTCAAAAAACGCCCATCGGCATCATAAAGTACATGAACGTAGAAATCTTTTAAGCCCTAGAACGTTTAAATCCATCAAAGCAATTTTTGTTTAGAGCTCTGTCTGTGTTGACGTGGAATGTCCCGTATATATTTTCTTTATTTTAGTGAATAATAAATAGAAAAATCATTATATAAACCCAGGCGCAAAAATTTTTTGTTTTTTTGTTGAGCTGTGTTATCAATTTTTTTTGGTAGTAATATACGTTAAGGGTGGTTATAAGGGGTGAAACATGTTAAAAAAATGTTTTTCTCATATTGAATAATAGAATAATCGAATTTACTGAACATTATACATTTATAATAACGGCAAAAAACTCGGCTATTAAAGGGTTAAAATAAATAAGTAATTTTTTTTGTTATTAATTTTTATTAATTAGTTTTTGTTTCAAAATAAATGAAACAAATTTTGATGACCCTAATATTAATTAAAAATGTCCAAGCAATACTTTGAGACCAATAAACAATTTTTGTACTAACAACTATTAGTAAACAAAAGCTAAAGTTCTCTCAAAAAATAGTTTTTCATCTTCTGCTGAATATCGGCTGTGGTTACTTTTTATGAATTGGGAATTAAACTAATTTTAATGACCCTGATATTAATTGAAACTGTTTTTGCAATAGTTTAGGACTAGTAAACAATTTTTGTTATAACAACTGTTAGTAAAGAGAAGATAAATTTCGCTTAAAAAATAATATTTCATCTTCTGCTGATTATCGGCTGTGGTTACTTTTTATGAATTGTAAATTTAACTAATTTTAATGACACAAACATTAATTGGACTATTCTAGCAATAGTTTAGGACCTTTTAAAAAATATTTAACTAACAATTGATAGTAAACAGATGATAAAGTTGGCTCAAAGACTAATTTTTTATCTTCTGGTGATTATCGGCTGTAGTTACTTTTTATGAATTGTGAATTAAAGGGCTTAGGAGGGTAAGTGTGCAAAAACTGCCCCCGCATCTATTTTTCTCAAATTTGGCCCATATATTACTATCCAGATGACTATAACTTTCTGCAATTTTGAACTCAAAATTCGCTTTTTTGGGGGAGTTATGGAGGGGGAAAGCAAAATCAAAAAACCTATTTTTCTCGAAAACTACTGAACCAATTTTAATGAAATTTTAAGGGGTTATAAATATAGATAAGACGATTTTAGAAAAACAAAATCAAAAATTTTTTCTAAAAAAAAATTTTCAAAAAATTTTTTTGAAATTTTCAAAATTTTTTTTAGGGTTATTTTTTAAAGTGACCACTTTCTCTTTTGTTGTAAAAAGTACCTTATAATGTCCCCTTTAACATATATTTTTTCCAAATTTTTTAAAAATATAGTTTTTAGTAAAATGTCAAAAACCATGGTCATGCTATTTGTCACGTACGGTAATATTATATGCACATATATGTATACATATGGGCAATTTCATGTGATAGGGTATAGCAAAATAAGTAGGAAAAAAGTGACCCGAATATATTTTTCCTATTCATTCCTACTCACTTAAAAATAACTTTTTGAAATTTTTAACTCAAAATTTTGAGTTTTTTGGAACTTGTGGAGGGGAAAAAATCGAAAAACACATTTTTCTCAAAAACTACTGTATGCATTTTAATCAGCTTTGGATATGTTAAAAAGACAATTAAAGAAATTCCAAAAGAAATTTCAAATTTTTTTTTTTAAATTCCAAAAATATATTTTTTTTTTAAATTTTAAAATGAAATTTTTTGAAATTAAAAAAAAAAATTTTTAGATCTATTAAAGTGCCATTTTTATGTATTTTCTCATTTGTCTTATGTGATCTACTTAATAAAAAAATTTTGCCTGACATGATTTCAGAGTGTGTCACGGTAAATAACTCAAAAACCCTACCCGGTACATTTTTATGTTGTATGTGAATGGTTAATTTTAAAAAAACTTTTTACAACAAACGAGAAAGTAGTCACTTCAAAAAATAACCCTAAAAAAAATTTTTGAAAATTTCAAAAATTTTTGATTTTGTTTTTCTAAAATCGTCTTATCTATATTTATAACCCCTTAAAATTTCATTAAAATCGGTTCAGTAGTTTTCGAGAAAAATAAGTTTTTTGATTTTGCTTTCCCCCTCCATAACTCCCTCAAAAAAGCGAATTTTGAGTTCAAAATTGCAGAAAGTTATAGTCATCTGGATAGTAATATATGGGCCAAATTTGAGAAAAATAGATGCGGGGTCAGTTTTTGCACACTTAACCCCCTAAGCCCTTAATTTTGATGACCCAGTATTAAGTGGATCTTTTCTAGCAGTACACAGTGGGCCAGAATCGTAAATTTTTGGCAAAAATTAATAACTCCAAAATTAAGAAATATTTAGAAATTTAAATTATCCTCTCTATTGTTTTCGGAATCGCTGATCACAAATTTAAAGTCAGATTTTCCAAATTCAAAATATCGAATCCAATATGGCGGACATAAAAATTAAAAAATTCATCTTTTTTATGAAACTTTGTATACAAGGGTTTTTGCGGTCCCTGATCACGAATATGAAGGCAGATTTAAAAAATTTAAAATGTAGGATCCATTATGGCAAACATAAGAATTAAAAATTAATTTTTTTATGAAACTTGGTATACAAGGGTTTTTACGGTCCCTGGTCACAAATCTAAAGTCAGATTTTCAAAAGGTAGGATCCAATATGGCGGAAATATTCTAAAAATCACCAGAATCATTTGAAACTTGTTACTTGGAGGTTTTCGGGATCACTGATTATAATTTCGATGTTAGTTTTTAAAAATTTAATATGACGGATCTATTATGGTGGATATCATTTTCAAAAATTCATAGGATTTATTTGATATTCGTTATTCTGATGTTTCCGGGGAAAAGTCACATCCAATATGGCGGATAATTTTTCCAAATAAAGTCATAAAATTTAAAATTGATTTAAAATTCATACTCGGTAGTGTTTATGATCGCTGATTACAAAAACCTTTTTAAGGGGAACCTAAGTGGAAAAATGACAAAAAAAATCAATTTTTCTAAATTTGATTTTCTAAAAGTAGACTCAATTAGGAATAGAACAAGACTTTTTAAAACCTTTTCTGAAAAGTAGAAAAAATCTGATTACATGATTCTGAATACCATGAGTTTTTAGTATTTTTTCTTTTTTCGTGTCTCCTGTAAAAATGTTTTTTTCTAATTTTTTAACTTTCGGTACACTTTTCTCCGAATCTACTAAACCGATTTGTAATTTTTTTTACTTTGTTCAGTATGGTTCCAAGAATACGAATAAGAAGTTTAACATCATTTTGAGTTGTTCAAACGGAGATATGAGTCAATGAATCAGAGAAAATGGGATTTTTATTTTGCTTTGGGTATAAATATTCATAAAAAAGTTTCTATTGGAGATAACGTCGTATTACTTCTTATTCATATAATTGATTATATTTGTAATCGAATGAAAAAAGGACGAACGCAATTGGAATAATAGTTTTCGAGAAAAGTGTACCGAAAGTTGACTCTTTTTGCATTGCTTTTAGGTGACTTGGGTGTCCCCTTAAATTATATTGAATACAAAATTTTACCATATCGAATAACCTATAATGAATGTTAATTGAAAGGGATTAGCTCGTCGGTCAGGGTTCGTTAAAATCTAAGAAAGTAACAAGCTTAATTACAGAAACATAGAAAACGTGTATTTATAAATATTTACAAACAATAGAGAAACTAATTAAACGTGAAGAATCGTCGAATCGCGTAAAGAAAACGTAACGAAAACTATTATACGGAAAACGTCGGTAGCGGCGGGAACGTGAACATCGGTGTATGCGCGGATATTAATTCGCGACTTCGTAAAACGTGCGCGTAGACGGCATTTTACTCATGGTAAAACCGTTCATAAAATCGTAGATCATGGTAAAACCATTTCGTCGTCGTAAAGACCGCGTTAAGACAATCGTCTCTTAGTGACTACGGTAAAACCGTTTCGAGGTAAAACCTCATCACCTGTGGTAAGACCACTTAGGGTAAAACCCTTTCGCTGTGGTAAGACCGCTTCGAGCTCCTTCTGCGGTAACACCGCTTTGAGAAGTGACGATCTCGGACCGTGCATTCGGGGTCCTCGATTCGGGTCGCGCTGAAGGGAGAAGATCTCGGCGGGAAAAAGCTTCTCGCTCACCATTGGTCGGAGGCTGAGCACACGCGAACTATCGGCACTCAGGAGCGTACAACAAATTTTCGTAGAGCGTCGAATAGAAAACAAAAACATTTTCGGTATTTTGATAAATAATTAAATTTTAACTTTGATTCTATTCGTTTCCGTCACAAACCATTTTGAATTTTTGGAAACTAACATTGGATTCATATTCAACGATCACACGGAGAGAGAATATATATTAAATTTTGTAAAAGTATTTTACAATTTAAGGAAAAAGTGCGACAAAGCGAAATTTGGATATAAAAAATACTTAAATTTAGAAAAACTTATGTGAAATTTAGTATAATTATATCAAATATCAAGAATATTAATTAAATTCTAATAAAACTTTATTATATTTCACATAAGTTTTTTTAAAGTTTATTATTTTTTATACTAAAATTTCGCTTTGTCGCACTTTTTTCCTAATTTGTAAAATACTTTTACAAAATTTAATATATATTATCTCTCCGTGCACGAAAACCCCCGAGTATCAAGTTTTAAGTAGTGAATCCGATAAATTTTTGAAAATGTCCGCCATATTGGATCAACCATTTTGAATTTTAAAAATTTGAAATCAGACTCATATACAGCGAGTAACAATTTTGGGACAAATCTGTCTGTTAATCTAGCCACAAATCTACTTAAGTCTAGACACAATATCGACAGTTTGAGCCCACCTGCACCATGACGTGTATACACGTCATAGACTGCCAAGGGGTTAAATAGAAAAACGCGCAAAAAGCGCAACATTTTCTTGAACCGTATGATCTAAGGAAGAGATTGACATAAAATAAACTGTTGTATGTAGTGGAACTTAAGGGAACTGTCAATCGAAAGTAAGAACAAGAATAAAATCTTCAACGAATCATGTAAAAACCTGTGAAAAAAAGTATCTTACAAATATTTTTGATATAGAAAACTATTTTTTTATGTTGCCGTATACCTATTAGTAAAAGAGGTCATTAGAAATTATATAAAAATACAGAATAGAAAAAAAAATAATTATTTTAGGAGAAATACGAATTTCTAATTTTAAACATATTTTCCAAATGTATTGCATTACTAACAGTACATTTTTTAACAAAAATCTTTAAAAATTTAAGAAATACTACTTTAAGGTGTACTTTTTATGACAGAGTAAGTACTTTGTTGAAATATGAAACTTTGTTTTTTGACACTTTTGGTCTCTTTTGGCCCACTGTGCAGTAGTTTAAGACCTTTCAAAAAATATTTGACTAACAATTGATAGTAAACAGAAGATAAAGTTTGCTTAAAGACTAATTTCTCATCTTCTGCTGATTATCGGCTGTGGTTACTTTTATTAAATTATGAATAGTTAGCAATAGTTTGGAACTAGTAAACAATTTATGTACTAACAACTTTTAGTAAAGCGAAGATAAATTTCGCTCAAAAAATAATTTTTCATCTTCTGCTGATTATCGGCTGTGGTTACTTTTTATGAATTGTGAATTAACTTATGAACGCCCAAATGTCTAAAATTTTTGACTGAAGTTCAAGGTAAGAAATTTTATCCTAAATGATTAGACTTTTGAGAACCCTTCCGTCCGCTCTTTGACAATCCGGGTTTAAAAAAGCATTTTGACAATCAGGGAAACCAATATGGCGCCCAAAATGGAAAAAATACCGAAAAAATCGTAGGATTTTTTTTTTGAAACACGCTTTTCACATCAATAAGAATTTTTTTGGCGGGAATCATGTATGCTATAGGTGGATAAAATATTTGTACTTTTGAACTGTGTACTTGACAACTTAACAATTCAATATGGCGGATCCAAAATGGCAGAACAATCAGAGCAAAATACTTGATAAATAGCAAATGCATCATCAATATTCAAAACTAAATTTAAAACATCTGAAAATGACTTCTCGGAAGTTTTAGGGGTCGCTGATTACGAATATGAAGTTTAATTTTAAAAATTCAAAATGGCGGATCCAATAAGGCGGATAAAAATTTTTGAAAATCGATAAAATCGCATAGGATTACTCACTCGGGAATTTTGGGGTCGTTGATTACGAATATAAAGTGCAATTTTTAAATTTCAAAATAGCGGATCCAATATGTCGGATTAAAATTTTTGAAAATCGATAAAATTGCATAGAATTACTCACTCGAGGGTTTTTGGGGTCGCTGATAACGAATATAAAATGTTATTTTTTTAAATTAAAATGGCGGATCCAATATGGTGGATAAAAATTTTTGAAAATCGATAAAATGTCATGGAATTACTTACTCGGGGGTTTTTGGGGACGTTGATTACAAATATAAAGTTCAATTTTTAAATTCAAAATGGCTGATGAAAGAATTGTAAAACTAATAATATTACAGGAAATTACTACTGGAAGGAAGATATCGTAATGTGTGGCATATTTTTTGGTTATGTTATAATTTATTTATTTTTAAAAAATTTTGGTAAGTAACTCTTATTCTTTAAATGAATTATTTTTTTCTATTATGCCGAAGCATAAGTCCAATCACGCAGCTGAAATTACATCACCTAATCCACAGAGACGGAAATATTTAACACGTAGTTTTCAATATGAAAGAGACCAAGCAAATAATAACACAGGCCGACAAGATTTATTATTGAAAATCAGACAATACATTTCCAAAGGTTTTCCACGCGTTGAATCCTCAAAATAGACCCTGTACGTCAGGTTTTCGAGATATTTTAACCTAAAAATGCAAAAAACCTTTTTAAGTTATATTTGATGTCATATAACATCAAGAGATAATTTTATCTCTAAAAGGTCAAAATTGCACCGAAAAGCGCTACTCTTCCCCTTAATATCCATTTTGAAAATTTATAAAATCTTCCTTTGTGTGAGTAATCGTTCATTGAATTTTCTGAGTTTGGCGAATTCTTCGAAAACTGAGTAGAAACAGACAAAACTTTGATAATAAAGAAGAATATAACTACAGACATCTAAAATGTAAATAGTTCTGAGGATCTTCGATATAACAAAATACGAATTCGAAGTCAGATTTACAAAATTTAAAATGGCTAAGCTAATACAATCAAGTTTTAATAAAATCTTCTGCCATAATAGGTCCGCCATTTTAAATTTAAAAAATTGAACTTCATATTAGTAATCATCGACCCCGAAAACCCATGAGTGAGTAATTTCATGCAATTTTATCGATTTTAAAATATTTTCATCCGCCATATTGGATCCGCCATTTTGAATTTTAAAAATTGCACTTTATATTCGTAATCAGAGACCCCAAAAACCGAGTAAGTAATTCTATGCGATTTTATCGATTTTCAAACATTTTTATCAGCCATTTTGAGTTTTTAAAATTAAACTTCATATTCGTAATCAGCGACCCCTAAAACCCCCGAGAAGTAATTTTCAGATGTTTTAAATCAAGTTTTGAATATTGATGATGCATTTGCTATTTATCAAGTATTTTGCTCTGTTTTTTCTGTCATTTTGGATTCATTATCTTGAATTTTCAAGTTGTCAAGTACACAGTTCGAAAGTACAACTATTTTTTTCACCCATAGCATACATGAGACCCGCCAAAAAAATTCTTATTGATGTGAAAAGCGTGTTTCAAAAAAAAATCCTACGATTTTTTCGGTAATTTCTTTATTTTGGGCGCCATATTGGTTTCCCTGATTGTCGAAATGCTTTTCTGACCCCGGATTCTGAAAGAGCGGACCTCAATACCCCTTAGTACCGAAGGGCTCTTAAAAATCTAATCATTTAGGATAAAAATTCTTATTTTGAACTTGAGTCAAAAATTTTGGACATTTGCGCGTTAATGGGTTAAACTAATTTTGATTACACAGATATTAATTGGAATTGTTTCTAGTAATAGTTTGGGACCAGTAAACAATTTTTGTATTAACAACTGTTAGTAAACAGAAGATAAAGTTCGCTCAAAAAATAATTTGTCATCTTTTGCTGAATATCGGCTGTGGATACTTTTTTTGAATTGTAAATTAAATTAATTTTGATGACCCAGTATTAATTGGACTTGTTCCAGCAGTAGTTTAAAACTTTTTAAAAAAAATTAGTTACTTACTATTGTGGTTACTTATTTTGAATTGTGAATTAAATTAATTTTTATGACCTAGATATTAATTAAAATTGTTCTAGCAATATTTTGGGACCAGTAAACAATTTTTGTTAAAACAACTGTTAGTAAAGAGAAGATAAATTTCGCTCAAAATATAATTTTTCATCTTCTGCTGATTATCGGATGTGGTTACTTTTTATGAATTGTGATTTAAACAAATTTTAATGGCCCTGATATTAATTGGACTTGTTCTAGCAGTAGTTTAAGAGGGGGAAACCACATTAGACGTCTGAAAAAATCGATTTTTTCTTTTTTGTATAAATTGTTAGTTAAGGTATTCAAAAATAGTCTGAAAAAGTTTTAAGAGCAAAATTCGACGTCCTCGCTGTACTGGTGAAGAACGGAGCGTGCTCCAGGTTACCGTAGATAAGTAGAATAGGCGTAGCACTTTTGAGACTAAGGAGGGCAGAAAGGCACTAAAAGAGGAATTATTAGACTTACATGCTACTTATGAAGCATATGAAGGGATATGTATAGTGCTGGAATAGCCGATTAAAGTGTAAGCACTTTAAAAATTTTTTTTTGTATAAATATCAATTTTTTGATACTTTTTTCAAATGCGTTTTTCTAAATACAGGATTTTTGAAATTCCCGTGCAGTGTAGCTCAAAAAGTTATTAACCGATTTTAAAATGAAAAATTGGAAATTGTTTGTTATTAAATTTATTATTAAGTGAACTAAACTTAAAAAGAAAAAAAAATTTTAGTACCTTTTTTTAAATAAAAATGTTTCAAAAAGGTAGGCAAAAACTAAAATATTTTTTTCAAAGTTGTGTTAATTTTTCAATCTATATATATAAAATCAGACTTTTGTCTGTACATTGCTTAGAACTTTAAATTTCGCACATAATTATTTGTTGTAGGCATCAAGGATTCCAAATATACCAATACAAAATTTCGTGTACGTACGTACGTATGTATGTATGTATGTATGTATGTATGTATGTATGTATGTATGTATGTATGTATGTATGTATGTATGTATGTATGTATGTATGTATGTATGTATGTATGTATGTATGTATGTATGTATGTATGTATGTATGTATGTATGTATGTATGTATGTATGTATGTATGTATGTATGTATGTATGTATGTATGTATGTATGTATGTATGTATGTATGTATGTATGTATGTATGTATGTATGTATGTATGTATGTATGTATGTATGTATGTATGTATGTATGTATGTATGTATGTATGTATGTATGTATGTATGTATGTATGTATGTATGTGTTGGTATGTCAAAGAATCTTTGTTCGCGCATCACTTAAAAACGGCTGAACCATTTGAAACCAAATTTGGCAGAATGTTAGACCTCGGGCCAAGGAAGGTTTATAAATTTACAGGTTTGAAAAATATTAATTAGAACGGGAGATATTCAATTTTTTCGAAAAATTCAAAAATCAAAAATTTTACAATTTTACAATTTAAAAAAAAAATGCTTTCAAACTTTCTATAATTGAGTATAACATGTTATTTAGTCACATTTTAGAATAGTTTTTGCCAAAAATAATGTCCTATAACTAAGATGTAAGTATAAAATTTTTTTTAAAAAATTCAAAAAATCGAAATTTTTCAAATTTTATATTTTTTAATAAATTGCTTTTAAACTCTCTATAATTGAGTATTACATGTTATTTTTTCAAATTTTAGCATAATTTTTAAAAAAGTACTGTCCTATAACTAAGACGTAAGTATAAAAATTATTTCGAAAAATTCAAAAAATCGCAAATTTCCAAATTTTATATTTTTAATGGACTGCTTTTAAACTATCTATAATTAAGTATTACATGTTATTTAGTCACATTTTACCATAATTTTGCAAAAAATAGTGTCCTAGAACTAAAATTTAAGTATAAAAATGTTTTCAAAAAATTAAAAAAATCGCAAATTTACAAAGTTTACATTTTTTAATGAATTGCTTTTAAACACTGTATAATTGAGTATTACTTGTTATTTAGTCACATTTTTGCATAATTTTGCACAAAAAATAATATATCTAAGATGTAAGTATAAAAATATTTTCGATATCAAAAAATTGAAAAAATGATAATTGTTATTAATTACTATCAAGTTTAATTAAGTAGTATTTTTGAGGTCTCTGATTAAGATTTTGACGTCAAAATAATGCAATTCATAATTATTTATCCAAATCATTCAGCATTCTTTAATTGAAAGAAGTTCAGAAACTTTAAAAATGGGGATGTTTTATAATAAATATTTTATGAAAAAAATGATATCGCAGGATGTCAAGATTGTAAGTCACCTGTAATACGATACTATCATTATGCTACTCGGTAAAAGTTAAACTGGTAAAAAGTTACGTTATATTACTTTTAGATTAAACTTCTAAAGATGTTTTGAGCAATATGTAAAGACAAAAGTTAAGCAGGGTCTCTATGTTTGTTTAATTTTACCCGGTTTATTTTTTTAAACAAATTTAAATTTACTTGATTTTAAGTTCTAGCCATAAATAAATCTGCTAATGACTACAAAAATTGACTTATTTTATGAAAATACTCTTTTTTAAGAAAATATGTTATATACCAGTACAAGTCTTTGACGGGATTTAGTTTACCATAATAGAATTGACAGAGTGTCTACCAGTTGCGCGGGAAACCGATAAATAGCCGGGAGTTTAATTTGACCAGGAAAAACCGGGAATTTTCTTACCAAATTAAAAAAGTTTTATTATATTAATTTGATTTTAAAAACTGCTTTTTACTTTAATTTTAATTGTCTAATTGTCTAATTGTGACACAATTATTCATAATTAGACTCTTTTTTGACTCCAAAAGCTGGTGTAAATTTAGGATTAATTTTTAATACATTAATTGCAGTACTACAAACGCACAAAGTACTACAAGTTGCTAAATACTGTTCCTGAATATCAAATTTGATAGAAAAAAATCTGTCACTGATTGAAATAGTAATATTTTTCTCACGGAATAGTTAATGGTAACTAATTATTAGTTTTTCTCAGTAAAATTTAATTCCCGGCTATTTCCCGGTTGGTAGAAACCCTATCAAATGTATTAGCCGAAACTAAAACCCGTCGAAGACGGGTCCGACAGCTAGTTTTCAATATTTTCACTTAAAAGTTAGTTCACTTAATAATAAAATATTTATAAAATGTGAATAAACTTAATTTTTTGCTTTCGGACAAAATTTGTGGGCTCAGGACTGCACGGCAGTCATGAACTCCGGCAGAGCAGCTCTATGTGTAATAGCTCCCAATTTGAAAGATTTTTTTATATAAACGCTTAAAAAAATATGAGTTACAGTTGAATATATGTGAAACATGGTGGAAATGTTTTATTTCATTCAAAAAAATTCTTACCTAAAAAAAAATTATCAGAAAACGGCTAAAAAAACAGCGTTCTAATGTGGTTTCCCTCCTTAAGACCTTTCAAAAAATATTTGACTAACAATAGATAGTAAACAGAAGCTAAAGTTCGCTCAAAAAATAATTTTTCATCTTCTGCTGAATATCGGCAGTAGTTACTTTTTTTTATTTGTGATTAAATTAATTTTAATGACCCAGATATTAATTGAAATTGTTCTGGCAATAGTTTCGGACCAGTAAACAATTTATGTACTAACAACTGTTAGTAAACAGATGCTAAAGTTTGCTCAAAAATAATGTTTCTTTTTCTGCTGATTATCGCCTGTGGTTTCTTTTTTTGAATTGTGAATTAAATTAATTTTGATTGCCCAGATATTAAATGTAATTGTTCTATCAATAGTTTAAGAATTTTTAAAAAATATTTGACTAATAATTGATAGTAAACAGAAGATAAAGTTGGCTCAAAGACTAATTTTTCATCTCTTGTGCTGTTTATTGGCTGTGGTTACTTTTTATGAATTGTGAATTAAACTAATTTTAATAACGATGCATTTCGAGCGAAACGATCGAGAAAAATGTAAAAATAAGAATGATTCTTGTTCATTATTAATAAATCTTGTCTCGTTGTCGTTTTCTAATAAAATTTTCTCGTTATACAAGCGAGAATCAACGAGAAATTAAAAAATTGTGTCAACTCATTATATACTGCATATTTATAATATTTGTAGTAATTTATTAATATAATTTAGTTATTTATTATAAAATTTGCATGCAATATTTTATTTGTTCTATTTTATAATTCAAAAAAGTAATTGATATTTGTTCATAAATAATTTTTGAAATATATGTATTTAATATAATATAAATATAATACATAAAAAGTTGGTATAATATTAATTGTAAAATAATGCAAATAATTCAAAGTTTAATTAATATTGTGCCATTTTTGATAGAGTTGGATACGTTTTCTGGTGATTTTTCCACCAGTCTAAAATGTCAGTAAGACTGTCGGCTCGTTTTTCAGCACAATAAATATTATATTCTCGTTTCCAGTCACAAGATAATTATTTGTATTTTCTTCGAAAATCGAATTTAAGTTTATTTGGTCATCTTCTTCAGAAGTCAATGAATTTTCCAAACTAAGACCCTCATCATCAATCTAGAGATATTTTATTGTAAAATTATATTTAATTTTTTTACTAGAATGTTTGTTTTATCCTGATTGTACAACATTTTTTTAATTTTGGAATGTCTAGTACAAATTTTTTTTTATAAAGTTCGGTAATGTATTATTATGGTTAATCAAAACTTACAGGAAAGACTACTAGGTGGTATATAGAGTGATAAAGTTTACAATTTTAAAAAGTAAAACTCATATTTTCAGAGTAGTGTAAAATAAAAAATTACATTTTTTAAAAAAAGCCTTAATTTACGGCATTCAAATAATTTATTATAAATATTAATTAAAACTGTTTTTAAAATTATTTCTTTTACTTTTAGAACTAAATCATAAATTAAAATAGAAACTGAATATAAGAAACTTATTAAAAAATGATTAGTGATTTTTCATTATTTAATATAATAAATAAAGTAAATAATATTATACATGTCTCCTTTCATACGGTATTGTTCTAGAATAATCCCATTTTAAAGCCGCTTTAAAATTTTTAATAGACCTGGACTTTATTTCCGTACACCACATTGTTTTGTCGAAGGTTTCAATTTTGTGTCTGGGATCTAATATTAATGCAGTACAATATGTCCAATTCGTCTTACTGTAGTGTTTCATAATTTTTGAATGAGTCGCTTGAAGAGCTTCTAAGATCATTTTTTGTATGGAAGTTAATTCTTCAAAATTACTTAAATTATTTATAGCAGTTTCTAATTTGTCAAGCAACGTATTAATCCCAATAATTACCAAATTCAGTGTGGGATAGTTTTCTCTACTAAATAAGTTTGTCAAAGTTTTAAAGTTCCGCAGGTGTTTTACAAATTCTTTTAGAAGATTCCTCTCATTTTCGGTAATTTTGTGTCCTTGTAGCTTTTCATTTTGTTGGCATAATAAGTCTATTGCTGATTGCATTCGAGTACCTAAAACAATCATGTCATGTGTGTAATTCCACCTGGTACTGACGTTGACATTGGGAGATAACATTTTAATGTTGCAAGTACCACAACAAAGTTTCAACTTATTTCGCTACTGTTTCGATTTTTTAAAATTTTGCACAAATTTTGTAATTTTACAATAGGTGAAGTACAGGATATTAACTCGAGTTTTTATCAACTTCAGCTTCTTCTTCGATATCTCCTTCCAAATCTGTGTTTTCAATTTCTTCGTCGCTTTCTTATATTTCTTCATTTTGTTCATTTCGCACGTCAGCAAGTTTTACTATTTTTAGCATATCTTGAACTGCAAGATTTAACACATGTGCTAGGAACTTAAATGCTGATTTTTAAAGTCGAAATCCTCAATTAATTTTGAAAGTTCACACATGAAAGTGGTATTTGCAGACGCGTTGTCCACTGTTATGCCCATTATTTTATTTTCTAAGTGATTTTCTTTGACCAATCTAAGAAAACAATCCGCAATATCTTTTCCTGAATGACCACCGAGTGAAGGGCAAAAATCTATTGCCAAAGAATGCAGTGTCCAACTATCATCAATAAAATGGCACGTTATTCCCAAATAGCTCCGATTAGCTAGCGATGTCCAACCATCTTACGTAAAAGATAATTATTTATTTATTTATTGGTTTATACACCTGTCTTCAGCCTTACAATACTTGGCTATACAAGTGTTTTTACATTTTTGTAAATTTCTCTTACAAATTCTTCCCTAACAAACTTAATACTAAATTTTGCGCCTACAGAACGACTTGAAAATTAAGAGTACTCGCATTTGCCTGGACCACCCGTCTAATGGGTTTTTTCGCCAGTGGAGAGGGAAACTGTAGAAAACCTCTCCTGAGTACAACCGGTTTATCGACAGTCGAGTTCTAATGGTGTGTACCGGACATATTTACAAAATTTAAAATGTCAAAAACCAATGTCGGGAACAAATTAAAAAATGTCAACAGATTCCCTTTAAACACGTTGCTTAAGTGTTTTCGTGGTCAATGATTACGAATCCGACGTCAGTTATTCAAAATGGCAAATTTAAAGTGCATTAAGAATTTTAATCTTGTTGGTTATTTGCTCTTTACCGGCTCCAGAATCATTGAGCGTGGACGTGGTGAAATCAAATTTTGAAGGTGATTAGTTGAATTTTTGAAAAATTGTCCGCCATATTGGATTCTAATCAATTTTTAGTGCATTTAGACTTTTGGTTATGAAATAGGGTCACTTGTCCCACTATGAACCCTAATTTAAAAAAATTTCTGAAATTTTGGGTCCATCATTTTGAATTAATAATTACACATTCTTCTTAAAAACTCATAAAAACCCTTAGGATATTATTTACTGCTAAATTAAATAAGTTTTTAAATTTCTGATCTGACATATTGGATCCACCATTTTGAATTTCCAAAAGCATATTGGATCCGCTATTTTGAATTTTAAATAACTGACATCGAATTTGTAGTCAGCGACCCAGAAGCCCCTGAGTAACGATTTTCAAAGGAATTAAATAAATGTTTAACCCTTAAACCGCACCCTGGGTGTGCGACACCCATATTCTAGCTTTTTACTCTAATATTTCGGTTAAATTCGTAAAAATTAACAATGTGTTGATATTGGATGGTACATTTTGTACTTTAATTTATGTTTCGTGAGTGACATTAGTCTGCCAAGTGTCTTTGTGTATTTGATAACTTTATGAAGTTGTCGGCGAAAAATTTCTACTTGTCTGACACCCAGTTTTTGGTTTAAGGTAATTTCAGTAGTTTTAAAAAACTCTTTTCTAATTATTAAAATTAAATAAATCATTATGAAACCTATTTTTCTTCAAAATAGATGTACTGAGCTATATAAGATAATTTTTCCAAAAGATAATATCCTATTCCAGCTTGGAGAACACACTAAAAAGTCCCCGGGTGTCGCACACCCAGTGTGCGGTTTAAAGATGGATTCGGCAGTGTGCGGTTTAAGGGTTAACTTT
The DNA here is from genome assembly GCA_032872505.1 of Leptopilina syphax. Classification (NCBI taxonomy): domain Eukaryota; kingdom Metazoa; phylum Arthropoda; class Insecta; order Hymenoptera; family Figitidae; genus Leptopilina; species Leptopilina syphax. The sequence goes on along the minus strand of CM065473.1, from coordinate 35,376,515 downwards.
GGGATCGTCCATATTGAATTTGCCATTTTTAATTTTAAAAAACTGACATTGGATTCATAATCAGCAACCCCGAAAACCCCCGAGTTACGATTTTTAAGTAATTTATATTAATTTATAACATTAGCGTCTGACATATTAGATCCGCCATTTTAAATTTCGAAAAACTGACATTGGATTTGTAATTAGCGACCCCGAAAACCCCTAAGTAACGAATTTCAAGTAAATCCGATTAAATTTTAGGTTTTGGCGGCTTTTGCCCAGCTCCTGGCCCACTGTGCACTGGCGTTTGAATAAAAACTATATTGACGAGAGGCGTCGACTTAGTTATTAAATTTATTGCCTAGAAAAATGTATGCTTCAAAGGATTAAGTTTTCAAGACTTATGGCCAGTTTCACCAACACCGATTAAAAGTTAATAAAAGATTAAATCCTTAACCGACCAATTATGACCATTCATAAACATAAATGAATAAATTACATCTATAATATAATAAATACTCCAAATTTAAACACACAATTAACCCTTTCAGTCACAGTGGTCGATATATCGACAACCTTTTGAGGTAGATGAAAAACATATAAAATCCCATCAGATTTGCTTGAAAATTAATAATAATTTAATAATAATTTGCTTTTTCAAAAAATGATCCAAATCACTTAAAACTTGTTACTCGGGGGTTTTTGGAGTTGCTGATTACGAATCCGATATTAGTTTTCAAAAATTCAAAATGGCGGACCCAATATGGCGGACGACTTTTCCAAAAAATGATCCAAATCACTTGAAACTTGTTACTTGGGGGTTTTTGGGGTCGCTGATTACGAATATGTTATTAGTTTTCAAAAATTCAAAATGGCGAACCCATTATGGCGGACAACTTTTTCAAAAAATGATCCAAATCACTTGAAACTTGTTACTTGGGGGTTTTCGGGGTCGCTGAATACGAATCCGATATTAGTTTTCAAAAATTCAAAATGGCGGATCCAATATGGCGGACGACTTTTTCAAAAAAGATCCAAATCACTTGAAAATTGTTACTCGGGGGTTTTTTAGGGTCGCTGATTACGCATCTGCTGTTAGTTTTCAAAAATTTAAAATGACGGATCCAATGTAGTGGACGACTTTTTCAAAAAATGATTTAAATCACTACATGGGATCTTACGTGGGTTCTTATACAAAAACGTGTATAAAATCGCAAAGCCCACGTAAGAATCTAGATGGGATCCCATGTAAAAGCATAGGGGAGTGTAAGGTATGGTGGCGGACTTGTCAAACCTGGCATGTAACGTCACATCTGAAGCGCCTTATCACTATGGTCGATGTCTTTTATCGTGATGACATTTTATAAGCAGTAGTATTAATGATTAAAGGCGTGCTTTGTACTTTAAGTGATTTCAAATAAAAAAGTAGTGAAAAAAAGAAAAAAAGTTTTATTAGATATGTGTGTTAACCCATTAAAGCCCAAATGTCCAAAATTTTTGACTGAAGTTCAAGGTAAGAATTTTTATCCTAAATGATTAGACTTTTAAAAACCCTTCAGTACTAAGGAGTATTGAGGTCCGCCCTTTCAGAATCTGGGGTCAAAAAAGCATTTCGACCATCAGGGAAACCAATATAGTGCCCAAAATGGAGAAAATACCGAAAAAATAGTAAGGTTTTATTTTGAAACACGCTTTTCACATCAATAAGATTTTTTTAAGCGAGTCTTATGTATGCTATAGGTGGATAAAATAGTTGTACTTTCGAACTGTGTACTTGACAACTTGAAAATTCAAGATAATGAATCCAAAATGGCAGAAAAATTAGAGCAAAATACTTGATAAATAGCAAATGCATCATCAATATTCAAAAGTTGATTTAAATCAACTGAAAATTACTTCTCGGAGGTTTTCGGGGTCGCTGATTACAAATATAAATTTTAATTTTAAAAATTCAAAATGGCGGATCCAATATGGCGGATAAAAATTTTTGAAAATCGAAAGAATTGCATAAAATTACTCACTCGGGGGTTTTGGGGTCGCTGATTACAAATATGAAGTTTAATTTTGAAAATTCAAAATGGCGGATCCAATATGTCGGATAAAATTTTTTTAAAATCGATAAAATTGCATGAAATTACTTACTCGGGGGTTTTCGGGGTCGCTGATTACGAATATGAAGTTTAATTTTAAAAATTTAAAATGGCGGTTTCAATATGGCGGATGAAAATTTTTGAAAATCGATAAAATTGCATGAAATTACTCTCTCGAGGGTTTTTGGGGTCGCCGGTTACAAATATGAAGTTCAATTTTTAAAATTTAAAATAGCGGATCCAATATGGCGGTTATAATTCTTTTAAAATCGATAAAATTGCATGAAATTACTCACTCGGGGGTTTTTGGGGTCGCTGATTAGGAATAGGAAGATCAATTTTAAAAATTCAAAATGGCGGATCCAATATGTCGGATAAAATTTTTTTAAAATCGATAAAATTGCATGAAATTACTTACTCGGGGGTTTTCGGGGTCGCTGATTACGAATATGAAGTTTAATTTTAAAAATTCAAAATGGCGGTTTCAATATGGCGGATAAAAATTTTTGAAAATCGATAAAATTGCATGAAATTACTCTCTCGAGGGTTTTTGGGGTCGCCGGTTACAAATATGAAGTTCAATTTTTAAAATTTAAAATAGCGGATCCAATATGGCGGTTATAATTCTTTTAAAATCGATAAAATTGCATGAAATTACTCACTCTGGGGTTTTTGGGGTCGCTGATTAGGAATAAGAAAATCAATTTTAAAAATTCAAAATAGCGGATAAAATTTTTTTAAAATATATAAAATTGCATGGAATTACTTACTTGGGGGTTTTCGGGGTCGATGATTACTCTTAACACGTGGAGTTCGACTAATTGTAATGTTTTAAAAAAATTTTAAATAAAATATAAAAACAGTTAAAAACACAAAAAAATTTAAAAATATAAAAGTAGAGTGATGTGGGGGGATGTGCAACACCGCCGATTTCTGATCTATAGTTCGATATTGAACAGAGCCAAGTATTGCCATTTTTTGTATCCTCAGTAGCTTGTTTTTGATATAAAACTCACGAGACAGCTCGCAGCCAGGTTTGCTGTACGTAAGTTTACTTAAATTTCTCGGGAAGAAAATATTCCTCGCGCTTTACATTTCTAGTCGTTTCGTGAAGGGTTTTAATTTATTTTATAGATAAGAATGTGCTTATTGTTGCTTTTTTAAATGTTTTTAAATATCTTTTTATATTTTGTGTTTTCATTGCAATGTATTGCGTACAAATCATTTTTTGCAAAATATCATATTTGGGGTGATGTGCAACACTTTTTTTGGGGTGGACGTAACTACTTTTTACGTGCTATAACTGCGATTCACATTATGAATAAAAAATGATTAGTTATTTTCCTTTAATTATATTCCTTATTGAGTTATAAATAAATACAAAATTAAACAAAAATTTTTTTTTTCTTTGGTGAAATCTCCACGTTTTAGAGGTCAACTATACCTTAGTAAATTTTCTTTGGCAGATTTTGATTAGTTTACATTGAAAAAGCCTAAAATTAATAATTAAAGAGATTTTTATCGATATTTATGCATTACATACGTGAATTTTACTGGTGTTGCACATCACCCCAACTTTTTTGGAAAATTCAAAAACAGACGTTTTTGAAAAAGCGAAAAATTTGTAGGAAAAATTTAAAATTCTTAAAATCTAATAATGCAGAAATATTCTATTATAATGCCTCTAAGACATTCAATTTTAAAATATTGAAAAATTTAAATATTTGACATGTTTTTCGTCCAACGAAAAAAAAACGTTGCACATCACCCTACAACACCCTACAACAAAATTAAAAAATTGAAAAATACAAAAAAATATTAAAAAATTGTTCAAAACATTTTTTAAAAATGAAGACAAAGTTAAGAAACTCTGTCGTACTTCACGGAGTGAGAGTTGGGCAACTCCAGAAAAACGTGACGGTAACAAACAAAATAAAATCTACAAAACAACTAGAAATTTATGAATTTGTAGTATTCAATTTTTAATAATTTCACTTTTAAAATTCGTAATCAGCGACCCTGAAAACCCCCGAGTAAGTAATTCCATGCAATTTTATCTATTTTAAAAAGATTTTATCCGCCATATTGGATCCAACATTTTGAATTTTAAAAATTGAACTTCATATTCGTAATCAGCGACCCCGAAAACCCCCTAATGAGTAATTTCATGCAATTTCATCGATTTTCAAAAATTTTATCCGACATATTGGAACCGCCATTTTGAATTTTTAAAATTGCACTTTTAAAATTCGTAATCAGCGACCCCGAAAACCCCGAGTGAGTAATTTCATGCAATTTTATCTATTTTAAAAAAATTTTTTCCGCCATATTTGATCCACCATTTTGAATTTTTAAAATTGAACTTCATATTCGTAATCAGCGACCCCAAAAACCCCCAAGTGAGTAATTTCATGCAATTTTATCGATTTTCAAAAATTTTTATCCGCCATATTGGATCTGCCATTTTGAATTTTTAAAATTAAACTTCATATTCGTAATCAGCGACCCCGAAAATCCCCGAGAAGTAATTTGCAAATGATTTAAATCAAGTTTTGAATATTGATGATGCATTTGCTGGGTCAGTCCATTATATTTCACTTGAAGCCGTTGCGGCCTATTTTTAAAAAAATCTCATAATTTGTAAAAATGATGTTTAATATCCATAAAATACATTTTTGAGAATTCTTTTATAAAATTTTTAAGTTGAGTTGCACAGTAAAAAGGTTAGATTGACAGTTATGAAAATTTAATAAAAAAGCATGGAAATAATTTAGATAATACAAATTTCTTGACTGATATTTTTTAAAAATGAGCTAATTTACTTGTATAAATAGATTATTATGTAAACATACTCAAAATAATAGATTAAAATTGATTTTAAAACTTAACTATAAAATATCAAAAGTCACTACATTTTATTTACACTTTTCTAAAAAGTTTATAAATATTAAAAAATTTATTACTACATAATGTAAAGTACTTTCAATATACTTTCATATTATGTGCTAACTTTTTAATTTTATAATAAAGAAATATGAAAAATTTTACCTTTAATATTGAATGTTTTATGATTTGAGCCGTTCGCTAGAAAAACGACTTAAGTCGACTTAAGCGGTTTTTAAAAATTTTGTTATCAGTGTATTCTACAAGACATATAGATTACATATATCAAGTTTCTAAAGTTGTAGGTCACTATTTATGAATTAATTGAGGTGTTTAAACTTCCTGGGTCCCGAAATTGAAGCACTTACGCAAGCGCGCGTTCACGTCCTCTGCTACCGCGTACAGTGGGAAGAAATGCAGTGTTTTGGACAAAATTCTGCCGACAATACAAATCTCCACCGATTTCAATTTTCTTTTTTTTAAATACTAAAGAAGGTTTTTCCTACAAGCCTTCACTGCTATAAATTTGAAATTTTTAAAAATTTTGGATTATTACAAAAGCGAGTAATTTTTTCATTTTGTTAACTAAACTTGTGCATTATAATGTTGATATTTAATTGAATATTACTAAAAAATATATCGTAAGACTTTTTAGAATAATAAATATGTTTTAATACATTAAAATAAAAGTGTTCTTTCATAAAATACTTAATTTTGTTTCATTTTTAGTGGTTCGCTGGAAAAACGACTTAAGTCATTTGTTATAAAATAATGTTATTAAAGTAGCAAAACATTGTTTACTCGACCTTCTTTTCTTTTAAATAATTCTTTGATAATACCTTTGTATTGGGAAAAATGATCGATATAATTAATACGTAAATTATATTAGTAATTCGTTTCCGAATCTTTAATTTAATTTTTTCGTCAAAAACTTAAGTCGACTTAGGTCGTTTTTCTAGCGAACGGCTCATTTTCAGTGATTTTAATCACTTATTTCTTTTCAGGTGCAAGACCAAAAAATCCCACTTCGTCTTAATATTTAAGTTTGACCTTTCTTTCCATTCTATTAAATTTTGGTGATAGAGAACGAGCTACTTTGAAGTTTTATTCATGTTTAAAAAATCTGCTTCCAAAAGCGAATATGTTGGTTAAAATGCAGGTAATTTTATAACATTGAAGTTGGGTATCTTAATAGTTTTGCAAAAATCTACTTGCATTTTAACCAACAAATTCGTTTTTTCAGCAGATTTTTTAAACTAAATTTAAACTGAAAAGTAATTCGTTCTCCATCACCAAAATTTAATAGAATGGAAAAGAAGATCAAACTTAACTATTAAGACAAAAATAAGATTTTTTGGTCTTGCACCTGAGAAGAAATAAGTGATTAAAATCACAGAAAATCATGAACACTCAATATTAAAGGTAAAATTTTTCATATTTCTATATTATAAAATTAAAAAGTTAGCACATATTATGAAAGTACTATAAAAATACTTTACATTAAATAGTAATAAATTTATTAATATTTATAAACTTTTTAGAAAAGTGTGAATAAAATGTAGTGACTTTTGACATTTCATAGATAAATTTTAAAATCAATTTTCATCTATTATTTTAGGTATGTTTACATAATAATCTATTTATACAAGTAAATTAGCTCATTTTTAACAAATATCAGTTAAGAAATTTGTATTATCTAAATTATTTCCATGCTTTTTTATTAAATTTTCATAACTGTCAATCTAACCTTTTTACTGTGCAACTCAACTTAAAAATTAAAATTCTAAGTTTAATTCAAAAAATTTTATAAAAGAATTCTCAAAAATGAATTCTATGGATATTAAACATCATTTTTACAAATTATGAGATTTTTTAAAAATAGGCCGCAACGGCTTCAGGTGAAATATAATGGACTGACCCTGCTATTTATCAAGTATTTTGCTCTGATTTTTCTGCCATTTTGGATCTGCCATTTTGAATTTTCAAGTTGTCAAGTACACAGTTCGAAAGTACAACTATTTTATCCACCAATAGCATACATGAGACCCGCTCAAAAAAATCTTATTGATGTGAAAAGCGTGTTTCAAAAAAAAACCTTACGATTTTTTCGGTATTTTCTCCATTTTGGGCGCCATATTGGTTTCCCTGATAGTCGAAATGCTTTTTTGTCCCCGGATTCTAAAAGAGCGGACCTCAATACCTCCTAGTACCGAAGGGTTTTTAAAAGTCTAATCATTTAGGATAAAAATTCTTACCTTGAAATTCAGTCAAAAATTTTGGACATTTGGGCGTTAATGGGTTAACAGTGCCAGAGTGAAGATATTTTGAAAATTGAGTCTATTAAATGTATGGAACGTATTGCTTAGACCTTGGACAACAGTTTTTTGTATTTTACATTTTTCTCAATTCGCGCTGTATGAAAGTAACACCAACATATTTTCATCAATAGCTTGTAAGGTATGATGGCGCAATTTTTGCAACGTAAAGTGGCGGATCATTTTTTGCACGAGTTTCAATTGTCTTTGCATTTTTTGTGTACTAATGCCTTATGTGCTCCAACGCAACAATTCTCGAATATGTGACACTTGCGGTCTTCTCTTATTCTAGTTGCGTTAAAACAGCCACCAGCTACTTCACATGTCCAAATTGTAACCATAACTGAAGTGAAACTTTTTTCTATAATGTAAAATCATCAGTTTTTTCTCTTTTTGTTATTTTTATCATTTCTAGTAGTTTTAATAAATAATTTTAACATCTACAAAATATTTTAGTTAAAAACACCAAATGCGCCACCATACCTTACAACTTTCAAAAATAAAAAAAATCAGTTTTTTTGCGCCAAGAGCTGTAAAATTTCACTGATTTTAAATTTTAACAGCCGCTTTTGACAGAAATATGCTTAATAGATGTCAGCAACTGCCTGTTTTTAAAATTTTGAAAAATAATGTTTTTTAACCCCTTCGCTGTGAGGAGAAAAATTTATAAAGTGGGTCCAAAATGTTAAGAAATTTTTTGGCGACCAAAATTTGTGAGATTGGGTACAGTTAGGTTTTGGGGGTCGCTGATGACGAATCTAAAGTCAGATTTTCAAAATTCAAAATGGCGGATCCAAAATGGCGAACAATATAATTAAAATTTGTTTGGACTGTCTTGAAAATCGTTACTCGGGGGTTTTCGAGGTCGCTGATTCTGAATATGAAGTCAGATTTTCAAAATTCAAAATGGCGGATCCAATTTGGCGGACGACATTTTCAAAAATTCATCGGATTCACTTTAAACTTGTTACTCAGGGGTTTTTGGGGTCGCTGATGACGAATCTGAAGTCAGATTTTTAAAATTTAAAATGTCGGATCCAAAATGGCGGACGTATTTTTTTGAATTCATCGTATTCGCTTGAAACTTGTTACTCGGGGATTTTCAGGGTCGCTGATAACGAATCTAAAGTGCATTTTGAAACATTCAAAATGGCGGATCCAAATCAGCGACCCTGAAAATCCCCGAGTAACAAGTTTCAAGCGAATACGATGAATTCAAAAAAATACGTCCGCCATTTTTAATTTTGAAAATCTGACTTCAGATTCGTCATCAGCGACCTCGAAAACCCCCGAGTAACAAGTTTTAAGAAAATCCGATGAATTTAAAAAATTTTTCCGCCATTTTGGATCCGCCATTTTGAATTTCGAAAATCTAACTTCATATTCGGAATCAGCGACCTCGAAAACCCCCGAGTAACAAGTTTCAAGCGAATTCAATAAATTAAAAAAAATTAGTGCGTCATCGAAATTCATATTCGTAACCAGCGACGTCGACAACATTTTGATATAATTGTGTGAGATATTATTTTGATATGATAATGTTTGCTGCCTGAGATTTAATATAATAAAAGTATCATTCAAAACAGTCTACTTTTGAGCAGCCATATTGGATTTTGGTTTTTGAATTTTCAAAATTAGACTTTAGATTCGGATTTAGCCTCGAAAATACCATAAGTAACGTATATGTGACGTAAATTTACTTGTTTTTTCTGCCTTTTATCAATTTTTTGTATGTACGTCTATAGACGTATCTCACACTGGAAGCCCACTTTTAAATAAATGTACGTCTATAGACGTACCCTCACAGTCAAGGGGTTAAGAGAGAGAGAGACGAAAGAAAGAAAGTGTCCACCACCATACCTTACACTCCCCTATGTATATTTGGGACACGATTTAGAGCAGGAATTCATGTGGGAATTTGAGTTTGTGTATCTACATAAAAATCCACATGGATTTACATAAAGGATTCTATAAAGGATTTCATATGGGTTTTCATGTTACGTATATAAGATTTCACATAGGATTTCACAAAAGATTTGATATGTGATTACATTAGGGATACATTGTGAGAATTTTCAAAGGATTAAAAATTATTTAATTAAAAATTAAAAAATAAATTGTATTAGCATTTCAAATCATCAGTAAGAAAAAAATTTTTTTTAAAAACTGATCCGCCATTGGATCTGCCATTTTGCATTTTTGAAAACTGATATCATATTCGTAATCAGCGACACCAAGAACTCCCGAGTAGAGAGTTTCAGGTGAATCCAATTAATTTTTACGAAACTCGTCGGTTATATTATATCCGCCATTTTTAATTTTTAAAAACTGACATTATATTCCTAATCAGCAACCCTAAGAACTTCCGAGTAGAAATTTTCAGGTGAATCTAAATGTTTTTTTTTAAACTGATCTGCCATATTGGATTCGACATTTTGAATTTTTGAAAACTGACATCATGTTCGTAATCAGCGACCCCAAGAACCCATGAGTAAAGTTTCAGGTCAATACAATTAATTTTTACAAAACTTATCCGCCATATTGGATCCGTAATTTTGAATTTTTGAAAACTGAAATCATACTCGTAATCAGCAACCCGAAGAACTTCCGATTAGAGATTTTCAGGTGAATCCAAATGTTTTTTTTAAACTGATCCGCCATATTGGATCCGACATTTTGAATTTTTGAAAACTAACATCATGTTTGTAATCAGCGACCCCAAGGACCCCCGAGTAGAGAGTTTCAGGTAAATCCAATTAATTTTTACAAAACTCGTCCGCCATATTTGATCCGCCATTTTGAATTTTTAGAAACTGACATCATATTCGTAATCAGTGACCCGAAGAACTCCCGAGTAGAGCTTTTCAGGTAAATACAAATTTTTTTTAAAAATGATCCGCCATATTGAATTCGCCATTTTGCATTTTTGAAAACTGATATCATATTCGTAATCATCGACCCCAAGAACCCCCGAGTAGAGATTTTCAGATGAATCCAAATTTTTTTTTAAACTGATCCGCCATATTGAATCCGCCATTTTGCATTTTTGAAAACTGATATCATATTATATCATATCATATTCGTTCTTTGATTCTTTATAAATGATGAAAGCGTTCGTTACACACACATCAACAAAGTGCCAAACTATTCGGTGCCACCATTTTTTTGATTTCCGATTAATTTCGTACACGGATTTCAACATATCTGCCTTGTCAAAAAAGCCCATGTGTTTATTATAATCCTGCACCATTTCAGGACAGCTTATAGATTTTGTCGATTCATCCTTCATTCTTCGATCGACTGTTGCTCCTTACCGTTCCACATGCCAAGATGTATTCAGTCTTCAAGGAAATCATAAGTTCCGTGCTCGTAAAAAAATTATCGAAGAACACTCGGTGATTACCTCCGATAATTTCTCGTGTTAGGTCTTTTACTACCCTTGATCCTAATGACGTTTCCGTCTTATTATCTGTTTTCCCAGTGTAAATCTGAAATTCACACACAAAACCACTTTCATCTGCACGTACCCAAACCTTATAACCTCTTTTTATGGGCTTCATCGGCATGTATTGCTTTAATGAACTTCTCCCTTTGAAACGAATCATACTTTCATCAATCGACTGATATTGATTAGGTTTGAAACATAATTTGAAAGTGTTAGAAAGTTTATCAAGCAGTGGTCTGATTTTATACAATTTATCAAATCCAGATTGCCCTTTCTTTGGTTCTTGCAAATTATCATTAATGTGGAGATGTGATAATAAAAATCCAAAGCGATTGACAGTCATGACATTAGAGACGAAAGTGTCATGAAGCGGTTCATTTCTAGACCAAAAATCACGATATGATGGAAGATGCTTTACACCCATTAGAATATTCAATCCTAAGAATTTAAATAACTCGTCTCTTGTGACTATATCAAAAGTCTTATTCTCTACTTTAGTAATATAAAGATTAGTTTGGTGCACAATTAACTTAATAAGATCTTCAGGGAACAAAGAAAAGAATATATCTAATAGTGTTTTATCTCCATTTGAAATACTCGGACCAGAATCTCTAGTGAAAGGTAAATCGTCTTTTGATCTCGATTTTTTTCCCATATCCCATCTAAATTTGACAATCGCTCCTCGAGAATTTGATTAAATTCATCGGCACTATCATCGTCACTATCACTTTCTGGTAAAGCCTCTAGTTCATGATTCATTGTTGTCTCAAAATCATTATCATCAACATCATCATCCTCAGAATCGCATAACCCATCGATCGATTCAGAATCGCTAGGTATATCTGCATTTTCTATTTCCATATTTTAGGAACTTGTCCGTTTTTAGCAATAAAATTTTCAAATACAGTAAACTACACTACATACAAAAAAGCAATCGTGATAAAACGCTACATGTGAAGAATGTAAATGCACAGAGTAAATGCACAATAAAATGAAGATAAAACTATTCACATCAATTTCTTAAAGAAAATGAAGAAAAAACAAATAAAAATATGAACGCATAACTTTTATAACTTTCTAGATAGATAAATACAAAAATGACGAATTTCTGTAACGAAATAGGAATGCCAGTACAAATTGTATTACGACGCTAAGCAGACAACAATAGCAGTAACATAAATTTCTTAGAGAAAATTCAGAAAAAACAAGTAAACTAAAGAGCGTTTACCTTATATTGTATATAAAATATATTATATTATATAGGGCGTTCTCGGCAGTGGCAGGACAGCGGGCATAGAGAGTACATTTCTAAATAACTTCGGTATTATTTTTTAAGTTTTGTTGGCAATATTTTTCATAACAATAACCTAATCTAAAAATTGCGAATGTATTTTCAAATAATCTGTAATGATGAAAATAATAATCTTAACTTATTTTTTAGATAGTAAAAACGGAAACAATTAAAAAGTGACACAAAGGAACCCAAATGCCTCTAATTTAAAAGCCGTAAAAGACGTAATTGAATAATAATAATATAATATATAATATATTATATTAATAATATATATATTATTAATATACGTTAATAATATTATTATTATTAATAGACGTTCACTTGGACAACAAACTATGCTTTAACAGATATCTGGAAAAAATATGTTTGCTCCAAGGGTATCCATGCAACAAACACTTGGACAACAAACTATGCTTCAACAGACACCTGGACAAAATATGTTGGATCTAAGAGTATCCATGCAACAGACACTTGGACAACAAACTATGCTTTAACAGACACCTGGACAAAATATGTTGGATCTAAGAGTAGCTATACAACAAAATCAACAAAACTTCACCCAACAACAACCAATGATGGTTCAAGAAAATCCATCTCGAATTAATGTGAGTAAGAACATATTTTTTAAAAAGCCAGTTCTTTTGACTAAATTCTTAAAATCAACTGTAACGTTGATAAATAGATGTATACACATACACTAAAACCAGGAATATCTACAACAAAACCAGACACAATAAAACAGATTCCAGACAAAGGTTCGCCAAAACCAGACACTCCAGTACCAAGAAAAACAATGTTAATAGAATTACCATCTAACGTAAAACACATTCTTATCTGCACCAAAAAGAAGATTCTCACTTATGCCAAAGGTCCGAAAATTAAATAGTCCAGACTTATGTAAACCCTGTTGTACAAATTTAATAGAAATTCCGTTACCTACCATCAGACATATTTTCACCAATTACAAAAAGAAGAACCGCATACACTTAAATATTAAGGGGCCATTCATTAATTACGTAAGGACGATTTTAGGCAATTTTGCCCCCCCCTCCCCCATGTAAGGATACATAAGATTTCTCGGATCCCTCTCCCCCTTCTTAGTTAAGATTTTACCACAAGCTTGCCTAACAAGCGTCGTATAATGAAATATCGTTAACAACAGTTTGGGGACACTTTTTTGAAAGTCGAAACATCTGTTTTTCAAAAATCGCCTAAATTTTATTTGCAATCGTTGGGGACCTTACAGTCACCATGGCGACCCTTACCCTAATTAATTAAGCATTTTTAATAAACAAATAAATAATGGAAATGTTTAACTTATAGGTAATTTTTTATTATTTATGCAATATACTAAAAAACCTTTTAACGTATTTCATTCTAGAGTTAAAACAATGAAATAACACCTTTAAATTATTTAAACAATTTTAATTAACAAATGCCTCATATTGTTAATTTTTACAAGGAAGTCATAATTTTTTACACAAGATCATTTTAATATAACCAACTTACATATTTAAAAGTAGTAGAATAAAAATATAACAATTCAATAATCGATTATTTAAACAATATTATTCAGCAAATGCAAAAAAAATATTATTTTAAGTCTTATGAAGAAACCAATCATTGCATTGCATTAAAAAATTAAAAATTGGATTAACAGGCAAACTTAAAAAAGAGGTTTTTTGTTTATAATTTCCAATTTTTTAACAATAATTATTGAAACAAATTAATAAAAAAACATTTTATTTTTAAAAACTTGTTGCCAATCGATTCTGTGCAAAAAATTAATCAATTTTAGTACCTATGGATTATTTTTTTGTCCAAGTCGTATTTTGTTCACAACATTGTTTTAAACAAATTATGCTGCATATAAATGGTGTTTTATGCCAAGGATAAAGAAATGGATTTAAAGTAAAATTAACAATATTAGATTTATAGGTAAATTGTAAAAATTATATATCTGTTTTTTGTTTTTCATTTCCAATTGCTTTTACTTGGGATGAAACACCTTATTTATTTAGCATAATCTGTTTAAAACAATTTTGTGAACAAAATACGACTTGGACAAAAAAATGACCCAAACTAAAATTCCTTCATTTTTACACAGAATCAATTTACGTCAAAAGTTTTAAAAAATTGTTAAATGTTTATTAATTTGTTTAAGCAATTGCAAATTAGAAGCAAAAAACAGGTGTTTCATTTATCCAATATGCCTATGAATCCAATTGTTTATTAATTTTAATCCTATAAGATAAATAATTCTATTTTTTATATTAAAAATGCTTAATTAATTAATCAAATAAATTGATTGAGTGAAGTCTGTGTATAAATTCGCTTCAGGTCTAAAGTCGACTTTAAGTATAAAATATTACGTAAGAATGTCTTTGTCTCCCTCCCCCCGACGTAAGGCCATGTCGAGATTTTTCAAACCCCCCTCCCCTAGAAACCCTTACGTAATTAATGAATGGCTTCTAAGGAACCAAAGTATGCCCTTAAAGGGTCAGTTAGAACTAAAGAAGGCCACATTACAATTATGCTGTTCTTAGGCTGGATTAGGCAGGGTATAAAAGAATTCTGGTGTATACCTGAAGTGGAAGCAGGCTTTGGTTAGAATTAAGTTATATTTCGTAGGAGGAAATCTGGTCAAATCGTTCAACTTAAAATGAAAAAATCAATAGAAAATGTTATTTTAAGAGTATACTAACTTGCATATGAATGGAGAATCGCAAGCCTGCATGATGTGTTTTTCATTTAATACATGTTCTTGTTGTTGTTGATCGACCATGACCTTCTTTTTTAGTTTTTTTAGAGCAAAACTCTTTTCCTGATCTTTTTTAGGAATGACAAGTTCAACTCTTCCGAAACCTCCAACACCCAAGGTTCCTTTTGTTTTTAGATCCGACAGAGACAGATCTGCATATTCGTTAATCCATTTTTTTGGAGTCAAAGACCTTTTCTGTTTCTCGTAGTCTTTTTGCCAGTCTTTATTTTTTATTTCATCAAGACTTCCTAAATAATTGAAGAATGATCTGAATTTAACAAATGAATAAAAAGTATTAATAATTATTAAAGATGATAAAAAATTGTTGTAATTAATTTAAAATAGAAAACATTACGTTCTGTCTAGAGTAAGACACTCAACTGGAACAAGAGCAATAGCATTTGCATGTCTTCGATTATCACCTTCGTCATCATATAAAGCTTTTTCACCAAAATATTGACCTTTCCCAAGAACCACGAGTTCCTCTTCTCCACCGTAGTCAGTATCTTTCGTTATCCTAACATTTCCTCCACTTATAATATAAAATTTATCACCTCTTTCTCCCTGACGAACAATTCGGGCTTCAGCAGGAAAGAATTCCTTAAAATTTTAATATCAAGTTGATGATGGTTTCAGAAACTGAAGATTTTCGAAATATTCTAAATAAATTGTTTATTAATTCTTTGTTTCTGTTTACATGTACCAGTATACAATCTAATATAAGAAAGAATCTAATATACGAAAAGACCTTTTCTTAATTAATTATAATAGGGGAATGTGGGCTAAAGTGGGGATCGGGGCAAAGCTGTGAGTTGACGATAACTTGCGTATATCAAAGCGCGATCTTTCATAGACACTATGAACTTCGTTAAAAAAGTGCCTTTATGTTATTTTTTGACCACACAGCCCAACCTGATGACGCATAATGGAATGTCTTGTACTACGACACAAGTATGTAATCGTATAATTTTTTTGCACCCGAACTATTTATAATGGTGTTGAAGGGGGTTCCTTGTAGAATAAATTTATCATATAACTGTATTGTTATATTAATTTTTGATCAAATAATGATTTTTTTAGTAAAAACATGCATTTGGGGAAAAGTGGGGAGGTATTAAAGCAATGTCTTTTGTTTGTAAACTCTATTAACCATGTAGATGCATGTTTCAGCATGGTTCGAAATCACATAAAAAAGGTTTTTAACCCATTAAGGACCAGACGGACGAAAAAATTTCAATTAACTTTAAAGACTTCGTTTTTTATTAAAATGCATATAGAAAAATTAGCACATACAATTTTTAATGTAAAATTAACTTTTTCAGTCCCAGTGGTCGATATATCGACCACCTTTTAACCCCTTGGCAGTCGATGACGTGTATACACGTCATGATGCAGGTGGGCTCAAACTGTCGATGACGTGTATAGACGCAAGCAGATTTTTGGCTACAAAAACACACAGATTTGTCCACAAATTTATACTCGGAGGTTTTCGGGGTCGCTGATTACGAATCCATTTTCAGATTTTAAAAATTTAAAATGGCGGATCCAATATGGCGGACGATATATTCAAAAACTCGTCCGATTCATTTAAAACTCGTTACTCGGGGGTTTTCGGGGTCGCTTATTACAAATCTGATATCAGAATTTGAAAATTCAAAATGGCGGATCCAATATAGCGGACGACATTTTTAAAAACTCGTCCGATTCATTTAAAACTCGTTACTCGGGGGTTTTCAGGGTCGCTAATTTCGAATCCGATTTCAGATTTAAAAAATTCAAAATGGTTGATCCAATATAGCGGACGACAATTTACAAACTCGTCCGATTCATTTAAAACTTGTTACTCGGCGGTTTTCGGGGTCGCTGATTACGAATCTAGCATAAGATTTTCAAAATATAATGTGGCGTTTCGAATATGACGCCATTTTAAAAAATTTATCAAATGAATCCGATAAATTTTAGAAAATTTCATTTGCCACATTGGATCCGCTATTTTGAATTTTCAAAATCTCAAATCGGATTCGTTAATCAGCGACCCCGCAAACCCCCAGGTAAAAAGTTTTAAGTGAATCCGATGAATTTTAGAAAATTTCGTCCGCTATATTGGATCCGCCATTTTGAATTTTTAAAATCTGAAATCAGTTTCGTAATCAGCGACCCTGAAAACCCCCGAAACAAAAGTTTCAATTGAATCCGATAAATTTTAGAAAATGTTGTCCGCCATATTAGAACCACCATTTTGAATTTTTAAAATCTGATATCGAATTCGTAATCAGCGACCCCGAAAACCCCTGAGTAACAAGTTTTAAATGAATTCAGTCAATTTTTAATTTTCATGTCCGCCATATTAAATCCGCCATTTTGAATTTTCAAAATCTGATATCGGATTCGTAATCAGCGACTTCAAATACAATAGTATGCTCGATTGCGCAAATTTTAGTTTTCTAAAAATTTGTCGACATTTTGAGCCCACCTATGAGATTTTGGTCTTGACTGCGAAGGGGTAAAGGAAAACTTTAAATTATTTCATATTTCTAATTTTTATGTTTCTACAAATAAGGTTTAGTAGTTTTTAACAAATTAATCTATATTATTTATGTTTTTTTGTTATTAACAAACTTCTACACGGCAAAGCATTATTTCAGGTTAAACTTGACTGTAATAAAATTAAATTAGTAACATATACTTTAAATTATGGTTGTTTTCAAAATTCTCGGGGTTTGCTGAATATTAATCTAAAATCAGATATGCAAATTCAAAATAGTGGATCCAATATGGCGGACAAAAATTAAAAAAATTTGATTAAAATGGTCTCTCGGGGGTTTTTGGGGTCGCTGATTACAAATCTTAAGTCAGTTTTTAAAAATTCAAAATGTCGGATCAAATATGGCGGAAAAAAATTAAAAAATAAACAAATTTGCCTAAAAATTGTCTCTCGGGTGATTTTAGGGTCGCTGATTACGAATCTAAAGTTAGTTTTAAAAAATTTTAAATAGTGGATCCATAAATCCATATGGTGGACATAAAAAACTATGAATTTGGAAACACCCTCCTCTTTTTTTATACGGGTTTGGGACAAGCAATGGCAGAGTTTCATTTCTTTATTTTTAATTTTTAAACTTTTTTGTTTTGCTTAAGAATGTTTTTAATGTTTTCTTTTCATTTTTTCATACTTTCATAAATATGTTTATTTTTTTAATATTTATATTTGTCGTAACAAACGACAAAAGACAAGTGACGAAACATAAAAGACGAACGACAAAAAACAAAAGACAATCAAGAGAAAACAAAGAGAAAATGACAAACGACAAAAAAACATTTTAAATTTTTGACTATCATATTGTATCCATTATTTTAGAGTTAGAAAAACTGACTTTAGATTCGTAATCAGTGATCTAGAAAAAACCTAAGCGGTAGTTTTTAAACAAATTTGATAAATTTTTTATTTCTTTGTCCAACATATTGAATCCCCCATTTTGAATTTTAATAAACTAACTTCAGATTCAGAATCAGCGACTTCAAAAACCTCTAAATGCCGACTTTTAAGCAAATTTATTTCATGTTTAAATTTTGTCAGACATATTGGATCCGCCATTTTGTATTTTGACAAACTGACTCCAGATTTGTAATCAGCGATCCCAAAACTCCCGAAAGACTACTTTTAAGTAAATTTGATTAATTTTGCTTCCTCACGAGGAAGCTTTGTAGTCGTTAAATTCACAAAATTTTAAAAAATCCTTTTAACAAATTTTCTTCTATATGGGACTATGTTATATAAGACCCTGAACAATTATACAAGTCCGGATGTATGTATGTGTGTGTGTGTGTGGATCCCGATTTTTGTGAACACGATAACTCGAAGAGGTTTTAACGAATTTGGCTAAAATTTAGTAGGTATATTTATCATAAAAATACCTCAAAATAGATTGATAGACTTTAAACATTTCTCAGAAAAAAATTTTTTTTTGACTTTTTTCTAAAAAACTTAAAAAAAAATTTTTTTTAAGTTGGTTATTGAAGTTAATATATAGTAAAATCTTATTTTTTGCATCAAGACGACTCGATTGGTATACACAAAGTATAAATTGTACGAGAATTTATAGAGTTAAACACCATTAAAGCTGAAAAATTCGCTTTTCTATCAAAAAATGAGTTCTTTTCGCAAAATTATGTTGCTGTATAAGAAAATCGTACTCATTTATTTCTAAAATCTTATTCTTTGCACCAAGACGGATCGATTGGTATATAAAAAGTATATATTGCATTTTAATTTATAGAATTAAAACCAATTATAGACAAGAAATTTGAACTTTTAATAAAATTTTTTTTTTTTTCAAGTCATGTTGCTGTACAATAAAATACTACTATTTATTAAAAAATAAATTAATAAAAAAAAAATTTTTTTTGTTTATTTAGATTTATATTAGGTACTGTATAAGAAAATTTTATTATTTCTATTAAGACGAATAAACTTTATTTTATAAATGTTAAATTGTATTAAAAATGATTAAAAAATCAAATAAACTTATAGTTAATTTAACTTATAGTTAAATTTTTTTTGCTGGTCGTAAAGAGGAAGCAAAATGTTTATGTAATTAACATCTGGATTTACAACTTGTTTTATATTATCGTCCGCGATATTGGATCCGACATTTTGAATTTTGAAAAACTGACTTTAGATTCGTAATCAGCTACACCAAAAATCCCCTAGTGACAACTTTTAAGTCAATTTGTTTATTTTGTAATTTTTGTCCGCCATATTGGATCCGCCATTTTGAATCTTGAAAAACTGACTCCAGATTCGTAATCAGCGACCCCAAAAACCTTCGAGTGACAACTTTCAAGTAAAATTAAATAATTTTTAATTTTATAGTCCGCCATTTTGAATTTTTAAAATTTTAAAAATCTGATACCAGATTCGTAATCAGCGACCTCGAAAACCATAGGAACTATACCTATTGTAGATATTTTTTAATTGCCCTAATTATGGGACTGAAAGGGTTAACTCCTCTTTCAGATTCTGCTGTTAAAATTTGTTTATACCAAATTGTTAAAAACTTATAAACAATTTTTTCCAAAAGAACACGATTTTTCGAGAAAAAAATTTCATTTCAGACGTATTTTTACCTCAAAAAAGGAGGTGGTGTTACATCCCAGGTACATTTTTGTTAAAAATGGTTTTTTTGTAACTGCGATGTAACTATTTTTATAACATATAATATCCATGATAAAAGCATTTAAAATTCAGAAATTGAGATAGAAGCAAAATTGAAACTTTATACTTTGTTCTATCCAATTGTCTCGACATTAAAATAGAGAGAAAAACAAAGCCAGAGGTAAAAATTGATCAAAATAGAAAGGAATGCGCTGCTTTGGCAATACGTCATGTAAGCTCGAACTCGCCTACTATGAACCCTTCCCGCAACCCGAGTTCCAGGAACTCGAGGTTCGTATCTTCCATATATGAGGTAAAAATGATGGCTAGTTGACAATAATACGCATTTTTCTTTAAAACTTAATTATAAATAGACTTATACTGAACAAGTATTATTCCTAAGAATTGACATCTTTTACCCCCATAATTGTCTACAAACTCTCCCACTTTTTAATAATTTTAGAGTATATAAAGCAAAGCACTTTCATCAAAATCTGTCAAATGTTCCGGTGCGGTTTTATAGACCAGTAGTTATTGTAGAGCGACCCTTCAGTTATACACGATTTATTGTATTCTTTCTTTAATCGGCAATTCAGTCCGCGTTGTACTCGATTATCGTGCAAGTCTATTTTGTTATTCACTTAGAAACAAGTTTCTTTCCGTAAAAGGTGCAAGAAAAGCAAATTGACACTTATTGTTAGAATCAATAATTTCAATGTATTAACTGTCGTATTTTGCGTGTCAAGTTTCATTAATTGTAGTTTTTCACTAATTCTTTCTTTAATCGGCAATTCAGTCCGCCTTGTACTCGATTATTGTGCAAGTTGCTTTTCTCACACTTAGAAACAAGTTTCTTTCCGTAATAGGTGCAAGTGACGATAAGTAACACTTAGAAGCAGTAATAACTTTTGAAACAAACGAAAAAACTCCAAAGTTGTGAAAGTTACATAAGTGTAACATAACAAACTTTTAGTTTCATTCAATTAAACAATATCTTGAAAACAAATCTTATAACAACCAGCGCTATAACCTTTAACCAACGAATAACCTGTAACTGAAAGTAAGTAACATTTATGTAACTGTTTGTAAACATTATTTGAATATTTAATAAACATTGTTAAAAGGGAATATTATTATTTGTTGTTAACGCAAAACCCGTAGTTTTGACAAGTACAAACGATCCTTCTTAAAAATAAAGGTCAAGCTGTTACGAACGAGAAAATATTTAAAATAATTAATATAGTTGATTTAACTATAATTATTATTTTGGGCTTTTGAGATGGCCCTATTTTCAAGTTTGTTGGAGGAAATCAAACTGCCAGAGCGTGAGCTCTGTTTAACTTACTGGGATTCGTGTTTCCTAGTTGCCAAAATTCAGAAATTTATTAGGAAGGGGGGGGGGGTAAAGAGAATATAGGAAATTAATAGAAAGAAATTTAAGAGTAATAGTTATGATTTATTGTAAATTAAAGAAAGGATCCATCCGCCTCTCAAACAATACAAGAAAGGAGGATGGGGTAAAACTAACCAGAACGATACAGTTACTTACCCGTTCTGGAACCTTAAGTCTACCGCCAGAATTCTTCCGACGGGCGAAGATAGTTCACCACACACACACGTGCACAATTGTTTTTAGATATTACTATATTCTTAAATTTTTCAAACCTTTGAAAACAGGGCGGACGCGGTAACTTTTCGAAACCGACCGGTCTTTCAACAAGAAAATAAAATTTTAAAATGAAATATTATTTTAATTAAATTTTCTTCACTGTCTCAAATTTTGAAAACGGCCTCCGTGGACTTCGGAGTAAGTTGGTGTTTATATTTTCGTCCGACTGAATTACTCGTGTAAGCACACAATTAATTCAGGTCCTCGGTACCGGACGGGAACGTTATAGGAAATTTAAAAAAAATTTTAATCCGACAGAGTTCAAGTCTCTGTGCTGTGGGAAACCGTACTGAACAATTTGGATATCTAATTAATGAGCTTATATAGTTTTACTTCCTTAAGAAATATGGAAAGGTGGGGACAGGGCGTTGGTCCTGTTGCCATGCCAAAATTGCTGGACTTGCATTTTACAGGAATCGGTTCAATGCACTATGTTGAAATAATTTTATTCCCAGAAGAGAATATTTTTAATATTCTTTTATTTATTATAATAATTTTCAATTTTGTTTTTCGAATTAATCTTTCAAAAAAATAAGATTAATGTGGGCTGGAATAATGGACATTTCAAAAATAGAAATTCCATTCTATTTTGTAACCCTTAAAAAAAAGGTTGTTACAATTCCAACATTAAATCATTTGTCAATAATTATTTTAGTGTGCATTGGAACCTTCCGCAAGTTTGCAATTTATGGCGGGCAAGGTTTATAAGCTAGGTTGGTACGGGGAAACAAAAGATAAATTATATTTTTGAAAGAAAAGAAATAATAATAAAAATAATAATAATAATAGCCTAAACGTTCCCATCTTTATATATCATAAAATTGTTAAATATATAAATATTTTTAAATAAGACCGGGCCATCATTCACCCTGTATTTAAAGATTTAAAGAATTAAAAGATGCATTTTAATTTTTAAAATACGATTACAATAGTATTCGCCATTGGTAAGAGGGAGAAAGAGCTACAGGACAGAAAGAGTACGCAATACTCTGTAAGAACAATATGCCTGAGAGATAACGCTTCGATGCTATACACAATCTTCTTTCTCTCTCGCACAATGTCAAGGGGAGCGTGGGGAGCGCGGGAAGTCTTCACTCAACGCGTTGAGTGTAGCCTCACGTCTATTCTTCGTGTATATATATATATACACATATATATATTGTATTTTATTATTTTAATTCTAATATAGTTAATAATTTTTCCTTTACATTTTATTTTAAATAAAATAGGCAACATATATATATATATATATATACACGTATACACACACACTCATTTGCTTATGTAGTTGTTGTTTCTTAAATCATAAAAATAATAAAAATGATAGCCCTTCATTAATTGATTTACCTGAAAGTCATGAAAATAAAACAATTTAATTGCTGAAATAGTACTTTCAGACGGAAGAAAAGGCTTACGGTCTTTGAACCGAGTTCATTTTCTGCGCGATTTCAAAATGCTAAGCATGCATTTCATTAATTGCTTTTAATTAATGATAAATAAAATATAAAATTTTTGTAAAATTTTTGTTACGATAATGTGGCGTAACAAACCACCGTGGAAATTCCGTTTTTCGTCCCCGAAAACAAGTCGCAATGAAAATGAACTTGGGTTATGACATAAGTTTCATGTCTTTCAGGAAACGCATAAATACTTCATGTGATAAATGTTTTTCTTTTATATTTAAATTTGTAGTTTTATCGTAGAACAATAGTTGAATGTGAGCTTTGAATAACAATTTGATTTTTGTTTATTTGTTTGTTAATCATCTGTGTTAAAGAAAAAAATTTATCTCATGCATGTTTTCAAAATCACACATACAAAAACAGTAAAGATCCACCTTAAATTAAGTATATCACTAATTTTGTTTAACCTATCCATTTTACCAGTGGAAGTTTAAAATGAACACTTAATGCTTTATAACAGAATACCTTAACTTAAAGAAAATCATTACTCTCATCCTTAATACATAATATAAAATACATTCATCGATTCAAGATTACAATCTTATGTTTTCTCTAAAACGATTACAATCGGACCTGTCGGAATGCAACGCTACTTTAAATAGTTTTTATAATTAATAATGTCCAACAAGAATCATTTTCACTTAGTTTTGAAATGTTGTAAAATACCATAAAAATTGAATTATAAAATAATTTTATAAATTCTGTTGTACCAAAAAAAAAATTAAAAATATCGAGTTGCACTTCGGCAGGTTATACTGTAAATTTAAGGCATCGGAGAAGTTTATTTACTTATTTAGAAAGAGGATGATTTTAATAATTGTTTTTTTTTTAGTATGTGTATTTTAAGTTTATACCCCTTTCTAAATAATTTATATTTTAGTCTGGAAAATTTTATAAGATTTACAATATTGTTTACGTGAAATAATTGAATTTAATTTAGACAAATAATTTAGTAATTTAGATGCGTAAACATTAATTTTCCATTTTAACTGATAACACACGTCGAACGAATTTTAAATGTTTAACATATAAATAAAATAAGAATAAGAGAATTTTTGTCTCATTGTGTTATCTACTATCTATCAGAAAAGAAAGATACATTTATTTGAGGTGTGTTATCTTGTCTCATTTACCAAATAGCAATCGAATTAGGTTCGTTGATAAAAAAAAAGGAAAGAAGAAGAAAAGGACTCCTTCACCAGTGGGTTTTGAGTGACTGATGACGATCCACTTCTGGTTTTTTTTTTTTAAATTTTGTTGAATTGGCCCTTGATTTTCTCATTCATCTGAATATAAATATTCGAAATTATGTCTGTCAAATTGGGAATAGAAGTTGCGTCATCAATTTTATTTAGACCTAAAATTTAGACAAAAATGGTTAATAATAGTTTCAGTGGAAAATAATGGTTAAAATTGGCAACCATTATTTTGTTATTACTTGTCAGGAATTTCTTAGTTGTTTTCATGTATTCGTATGTATGTCTTGGTCAACTGTGAATATTAACTGATTATATATATATATTTATAACTTTGGTCTGAATTTGGGCACAAAAAGTATCAAGATTCATCCACGGTTAAAAGTGATGTTTACATCACCACCGCGGATAATTCCTGCTACAAATTAAAAATGCTTTATGAATTTTGTCTTATATTGTTAGGTTATGTTCAGAGTTTTCAGTGAGTCACGTTTCGTTATGTTGTATTCGTTACTTGTATTCGTCACGTTGAGAGGCAAGAATATTATTTATTATAAAATAAACAACATTCCTGTTATAAAAAAAAATATTAAAAAAAAAAGATATATTGCAAATAAAAACATAGCTCTTCATTTTGTCTCAAAGAATACTCCAAATTTAATATATTTGATGAGATTAAATTTCATTTACATTGTGTTATTAAAATTACTTATTTTAGCGCGTTATTTTCATCATACAAGAGAAAGAAATGAGAAAAGTCATTCTTTTAATCACTCATCTTTATAGGGTATTTGTAATTACGGTACTTTTATGCGGGGATGATTATGATGTAACACCAAGTAACCTTTACCTGCCTTTCCGTAAGTGTCCCCTAATTTAAAAAAAAATGACCATTAGTTTGACCCATCCTTAATTCTCTCAAATGCAGGCGGCAAAATTGCTATAAATAATTGACTACTTTCTTTCATAACCTTTATAACAAAGGTGGAAAAGAAGTCATAAAAAATATTAATTATTAATTTAATTAATTAAAATTGATTTTAAATTTTGAGGAGAAAAGAATATAAAGGAGCAATAAGATTATTAATAAAAATTATATTTTAATCGAAATTTATACATTTCTTTTTCGCCACCGCGGAATATTCCTGTAAATTTGTTTCCAGAATAGAAAAGGAGATAAAATTTAAGCAATTTTAAATAATGATATTAAAAGAGTGGATGTGTATATATTATATGTTCTTTATATATTGTTGAATACTAAGATTTCGAGAAGAAAATTTCTGCCGTGTTGCAAAAATATGATCCTGAGCCCCAACTTGAAGCGCATTATCGTTACATCCTTTTAGTACTGAAAGAGTTCTCAAACAAGAAGGTGAGAAAAGAATAATAATAAAAATGGAAAGTGTAAATGTATTTGAATTTTCCGCTGCAATGACTGCATTGGAGTTAGTTCGAAATAATGTGACTGATAGTGATTCTTTGCTGTCATTTAAACAAGCAGAAATTCAACAGAAGCTGCAAACCAGAATCCGGAATGGCGAACGTGGGTAAGTTTACTTATGTTCTCTTTCTATTTGATGTTTGTAAAAAAAAAATTAAAGCATTAATTAAATTAGTTCTGAAAACCGAGGTATAATTTACTAACAAGTTCTGGTTTTATTATTTTGAATTCACATTTGTCCTTAATGAAGTTAAACATTTATATTCTCAAAACAACCATTTAGCAAAAAAAAATTTTTTTTTTTTTTTTTTCTTTTTTTTTTTTCTCTTTTTTTTTTGATTTCTTTTACTATAAGTATTTTATTAGTAATTGTAATTTAGTTATATTATCATAATTGTCCAAGATTGTTAATATTTCGTTAGGATTAATAATTAAAAAAAAAATTTTTTTTTTTATTATTATTATTAATTGTTAAACCATTTATAAACAAGATAATTATTTCTAAAAGCTTTACAAAAATTATTTTCTGATAACGATTAAGAACATGATTTAAAGGAAATCAATTTTATGGTTAATAGATCATTTCCATTATTACAATATGTATAAGACACAAACTGAAATTTTTTTTTTTAGTGTTCATGTAACTGTCTCACACTGGAAAGAGGCACCTCCTAGGGCTGATTGGCATTATTGTTGGCCCTTGGACGAAGAGGCGTCCAAAGGGACTCCCTGTGCCCAAGAGGATTACACTTGGACACAAGAATATCGTTGGGTATGGGGACAACGTTATGAGACGAGGAATTATTGGTGTCCCTCGTCATTCATATTTCCATCAGTGATTGCCATTCCGCAATCAGAGCAAATGGAGAAAGTCATTGGTCCGTTGGGCGTAAATATCTCCCAATTGTAAGTAATACGTTTATTAAATATTTAGTAAATTCTTCCACAATTATTTAATAAATTAACTCAACCGACCCCTGGAAGACGCACACAAAAGGCAAAAGAAAAACACTCTATACACGTCCCCCAAAAATCGAGAGAAAAAAAAAAATCAATTTAATATTACATTTATTTTAATAAAATGTTAATCTATATATATTTGTACTTTACTTTCTGTTCTATTTCAGCGATTATTGTCATATTTATGCAATTCCACGGCGTCGGGGATACCGCCCTGTAAACCCGGCGATTGAATTGATTTTTATACAGGAGTATGAAAAAGATTGGGAAGAATTAACCTTATTGCGTCATCGCTGGGAAACAGTGAGTAACAAATATACTAACTACTTGAAAAATTAATATACGAGTTTTTCTTTCTTTAATGTTGCTTTCTCTCCCCTTTTTTTTTTAGAGATGGGCTGTGGAATTGAACACCGTTTGGTTGGGGTGTTAAAATAAGGTTGGCTGGGACATGTATAATCAGGCAACGTGTTTTATAAGTATTAAATAAGCAATAAAAATTATTTTATATCAATGTCTTATTTTAACGAAACTTTAAACAACACAAAAAAAAATTGTGGAACTATATTAATGTATTTTATAAGAATTGACATTCAAGTATTCTAGTGTAACCTTCAGGTGAATTCTTGAAATAAATATAGTAGTCTCTTTTATTTTTGCAATTCTGCTGACGTGTTTAATTCATGATCCCACGTCTTTATGTTAGTACACACATTAGTATATAAATTGTAACTTTTCTCATTTAACTTATTTATTCATTTGTTTTAAAGAGGTCTTTCTAGATTTGAAATTATTTGTTAAGAATCCATCAAATCATTTAAAACTTTAAGAAAATTAAGGTTTAATACTATCTTAAAATGAAACAAATTGTTCGATAATAATTAACGTCATACCAATTTTGATTAGTTATGATTTAAGAGAGGGAATAAAATTCTAGATTTTAATATAAAAATAATTATGATGCAAGAGAAAAACAAAAACAACAACCAACAACCAATTACGACAACCTTTAATATTTAAATTTTTAATATCCAAACAAATATGTCAATAACGGCTAGGGTCATATTACTAGATTTTATTTTAACTAAAATCAATTATTTCTCATATATATATATTTAAATAAGTACAATTAAAAGCTTCAAATTTTGTTTTGTTGATTATGATCTAAAATTAAAAAAAAAATGCAAGGTCAAGAGACAATTATTTGTTTAATAATATGCATATATTTTTAATACCATATTTATTAAATATTATTTATAACCATAACATTAAATCATTAATTATTTATTTATTTTACTTAAATAAATTTTATTTATAATTGTTTATTAATCTGTTTATTTGTTAATGTAATTATTTCATTACTAAATCTACATGTTAAACATATTATAATATTCTTAAATATTAGAATTAATTAATTAGTTAATTATTGTGTTATCATTACTAATACATAGCATATTATTTATTGTATTAATAAATTTAATATTTTTATATTGTACATCTTATTGTTATTGTTGAAAATTTATTAATTGGGAAATTAATAAAATAAAAATGTTGAAAATTAATTGCAATTAATGCTAAAAATCATATCGTTTAACTATAATTTTAATAAAACTTATTTTTAACTAAATTCAATTATTTACATATAGGAATAAATTAAAATAATATTTTATAAATTCACTTTTGTTAAATTACTTATTTAGCTTTTTTTTTTTCTTCTAAATGATAATAATTATATTAATAATAATTTTTTTTATTATTGTTTATTATAATTTTATTTACACATATATTTTTTTTTTATATACTAAAACTTCTATCCTAAGAATTCTACTATATATATATATATTTTTATTTTTTTTATTTTTACTTAATTTATTAAATTTATAATTATAATTTAATTAGTGATTGTAGAAATAATATAAACTAGCCATCCACCTGGACTTAGATAGCTAGTGTTATTATCATGTCTATTATTTTTGAAAATCCTTAATTATATTTGTTGATCATATTATCTTTATTAAATAATTAAGTTTTACTTTCATTTATATTTATTTACTTATCGATTATTATTTATAATATAAAAAAAAACTTATTTACAGTTTAGCCGATATTACAATTTAATTGACTTAATTTTATTTCGAGGTTGATGTTTTGATTTATCATGATTCTTAAATCCTTTGAAAGAATCACAAATATTTTAATTTTTTTTTTTGTAACTGTTTTTCTTTTCCATTAATAAAAGACATTTATTAACTGTTAGTGAAAAAAAATAAAAATAAATTTTTAGTTGTATTGTATTGAAATATTAATTTTCAAGAGAGAGAAAAAAAAATTGAAATAAAAAAAAGATAATTTAACAGATTGTTATTTACTATTAGTTGTATTTGAGTATTTCTTAAAATTATGCGGAAGATTCTAATTACAAGGACGTAATGATGTGACCCAGTATACTCGCGTTTAAAGAGTCATGGTCGTTCTTTGTAACTCGATACATGAAGAATGATGACAAATACTTTCTTGCATTTAATAGAGGAAATAAGAAAACAATTATAAAATTTAAATCACACCCTTTTTTTTTTAGGAATCAAAGAAATTTTAAATTAAAATTGCAAAAATTTTAAATTTATAAAATTAGATATTTATGAATTCCAAATGACAGGTTTCTTTTCAACTGTTTTTTTTTGATAGAATAAAATTGGAGTTGCGATATTTTTTTTTTTTTTTTTTTTTTATGAATAATTAGATTATTCTTGGAGACAAATTGGAGAGCATTATAAACCAATTAATTCATAACTGATATTTTATTCATTTGCATACAAAAAAAATAAGATGAAATAAGGAAAAGCATATAAGGAAAAATATTTTCCTTTCTTTCCCGATTCTAATTCCATTTTTAAATTAGTGATTATTTTTCATCGCCACCGCGGAATATTCCTTGTAACTTGCATGGAATACGCATAAAAAAAATGGAAATGGAATCAAGAAAATACTTATTCTCTTATAATATGTGATTCTAAATTTTGATTCTGTGTTAAAACAGAAAAGTCCAAAAATAAAAAAAAAGAAATTCTCCCAAAAAAAATTAGAGAAAAATTGTTAGTTGGAAAATGAAAGGTTGCAGGGAAAATTGTCTGAGAGATGGTAGAGTTTTAGAAAATTTTACCGCTTTTCCATCTAATGAAAAATTTCCTTCTCTTTATTTATAAGTACAAATATAGATTGATTTGATTAGAATTGTCATATTTGATTTTTCTCTTTGGTATATTCTTTCTGCGAGTTTTCTTTTCTCTTTGTCTAAAATTATTCGACATTGTGATTTATCATAGTAACAAAAATTCTTCTCATTCTTTCACAACAAATAAAATATTTTTAGGATTATTTTGTAATAGATTTTCGGAGACTTGTCTTCCAGTAAGCGAATCACGGAGACTTGTCGTCACGGACTATCTATAACAAAAATCAAAAATTAAAAATTAAACGTCTAGTTTGAATTTTTAATTTATGAGAGAAAAAAAATATTTTTATTTGAGAGAGAATAATTAGAGAATGTATTTAAGAATAAAAATTAAACAACACCTTATTCTTTCCATAGAGTGATATATTATTTTAAAAATTATTTTGTGATAGAATTTCGGAGACTTGTCTTCCGGTGAGCGAATCACGGAGACTTGTCGTCACGGACTATCTATAACAAAAATTAAAAATTAAACGTTTAGTTTGAATTTTTAATTTTTGAGAAAAGAAAAAAATATATTTTCACTTAAGAAAGGATAATTAGAGAATTTACTTAAAAATAGACCAAAACACTTATCCTCTCAACAAAAGGAATGTATTGCTTAGGATTATTTTAAGAGTAGAATTTCGGAGACTTGTCTTCCAGTGAGCGAATCACGGAGACTTGTCGTCACGGACTATCTACAATTAAGGTCCCAAAATTGAATTAAAATAATTTTTAATTCCATTTCAACATACCCATTGTTAGAAAGAAAGAGGTGATATAAAGAAATTTGAAAATTTAAAAATAAGAAAGAATTTATTAAGTGAAAATTTCGAAAGGAAATAGAAATCCCTTATAAGAATTCCTCCCTTAAATTCTGAGGGGTAGCGACGTCAGGAAAAATCCCACCGCTGCCACCATCAGTTTGTTACGAACGAGAAAATATTTAAAATAATTAATATAGTTGATTTAACTATAATTATTATTTTGGGCTTTTGAGATGGCCCTATTTTCAAGTTTGTTGGAGGAAATCAAACTGCCAGAGCGTGAGCTCTGTTTAACTTACTGGGATTCGTGTTTCCTAGTTGCCAAAATTCAGAAATTTATTAGGAAGGGGGGGGGGTAAAGAGAATATAGGAAATTAATAGAAAGAAATTTAAGAGTAATAGTTATGATTTATTGTAAATTAAAGAAAGGATCCATCCGCCTCTCAAACAATACAAGAAAGGAGGATGGGGTAAAACTAACCAGAACGATACAGTTACTTACCCGTTCTGGAACCTTAAGTCTACCGCCAGAATTCTTCCGACGGGCGAAGATAGTTCACCACACACACACGTGCACAATTGTTTTTAGATATTACTATATTCTTAAATTTTTCAAACCTTTGAAAACAGGGCGGACGCGGTAACTTTTCGAAACCGACCGGTCTTTCAACAAGAAAATAAAATTTTAAAATGAAATATTATTTTAATTAAATTTTCTTCACTGTCTCAAATTTTGAAAACGGCCTCCGTGGACTTCGGAGTAAGTTGGTGTTTATATTTTCGTCCGACTGAATTACTCGTGTAAGCACACAATTAATTCAGGTCCTCGGTACCGGACGGGAACGTTATAGGAAATTTAAAAAAAATTTTAATCCGACAGAGTTCAAGTCTCTGTGCTGTGGGAAACCGTACTGAACAATTTGGATATCTAATTAATGAGCTTATATAGTTTTACTTCCTTAAGAAATATGGAAAGGTGGGGACAGGGCGTTGGTCCTGTTGCCATGCCAAAATTGCTGGACTTGCATTTTACAGGAATCGGTTCAATGCACTATGTTGAAATAATTTTATTCCCAGAAGAGAATATTTTTAATATTCTTTTATTTATTATAATAATTTTCAATTTTGTTTTTCGAATTAATCTTTCAAAAAAATAAGATTAATGTGGGCTGGAATAATGGACATTTCAAAAATAGAAATTCCATTCTATTTTGTAACCCTTAAAAAAAAGGTTGTTACAATTCCAACATTAAATCATTTGTCAATAATTATTTTAGTGTGCATTGGAACCTTCCGCAAGTTTGCAATTTATGGCGGGCAAGGTTTATAAGCTAGGTTGGTACGGGGAAACAAAAGATAAATTATATTTTTGAAAGAAAAGAAATAATAATAAAAATAATAATAATAATAGCCTAAACGTTCCCATCTTTATATATCATAAAATTGTTAAATATATAAATATTTTTAAATAAGACCGGGCCATCATTCACCCTGTATTTAAAGATTTAAAGAATTAAAAGATGCATTTTAATTTTTAAAATACGATTACAATAGTATTCGCCATTGGTAAGAGGGAGAAAGAGCTACAGGACAGAAAGAGTACGCAATACTCTGTAAGAACAATATGCCTGAGAGATAACGCTTCGATGCTATACACAATCTTCTTTCTCTCTCGCACAATGTCAAGGGGAGCGTGGGGAGCGCGGGAAGTCTTCACTCAACGCGTTGAGTGTAGCCTCACGTCTATTCTTCGTGTATATATATATATATACACATATATATATTGTATTTTATTATTTTAATTCTAATATAGTTAATAATTTTTCCTTTACATTTTATTTTAAATAAAATAGGCAACATATATATATATATATATATACACGTATACACACACACTCATTTGCTTATGTAGTTGTTGTTTCTTAAATCATAAAAATAATAAAAATGATAGCCCTTCATTAATTGATTTACCTGAAAGTCATGAAAATAAAACAATTTAATTGCTGAAATAGTACTTTCAGACGGAAGAAAAGGCTTACGGTCTTTGAACCGAGTTCATTTTCTGCGCGATTTCAAAATGCTAAGCATGCATTTCATTAATTGCTTTTAATTAATGATAAATAAAATATAAAATTTTTGTAAAATTTTTGTTACGATAATGTGGCGTAACAAACCACCGTGGAAATTCCGTTTTTCGTCCCCGAAAACAAGTCGCAATGAAAATGAACTTGGGTTATGACATAAGTTTCATGTCTTTCAGGAAACGCATAAATACTTCATGTGATAAATGTTTTTCTTTTATATTTAAATTTGTAGTTTTATCGTAGAACAATAGTTGAATGTGAGCTTTGAATAACAATTTGATTTTTGTTTATTTGTTTGTTAATCATCTGTGTTAAAGAAAAAAATTTATCTCATGCATGTTTTCAAAATCACACATACAAAAACAGTAAAGATCCACCTTAAATTAAGTATATCACTAATTTTGTTTAACCTATCCATTTTACCAGTGGAAGTTTAAAATGAACACTTAATGCTTTATAACAGAATACCTTAACTTAAAGAAAATCATTACTCTCATCCTTAATACATAATATAAAATACATTCATCGATTCAAGATTACAATCTTATGTTTTCTCTAAAACGATTACAATCGGACCTGTCGGAATGCAACGCTACTTTAAATAGTTTTTATAATTAATAATGTCCAACAAGAATCATTTTCACTTAGTTTTGAAATGTTGTAAAATACCATAAAAATTGAATTATAAAATAATTTTATAAATTCTGTTGTACCAAAAAAAAAATTAAAAATATCGAGTTGCACTTCGGCAGGTTATACTGTAAATTTAAGGCATCGGAGAAGTTTATTTACTTATTTAGAAAGAGGATGATTTTAATAATTGTTTTTTTTTTTAGTATGTGTATTTTAAGTTTATACCCCTTTCTAAATAATTTATATTTTAGTCTGGAAAATTTTATAAGATTTACAATATTGTTTACGTGAAATAATTGAATTTAATTTAGACAAATAATTTAGTAATTTAGATGCGTAAACATTAATTTTCCATTTTAACTGATAACACACGTCGAACGAATTTTAAATGTTTAACATATAAATAAAATAAGAATAAGAGAATTTTTGTCTCATTGTGTTATCTACTATCTATCAGAAAAGAAAGATACATTTATTTGAGGTGTGTTATCTTGTCTCATTTACCAAATAGCAATCGAATTAGGTTCGTTGATAAAAAAAAAGGAAAGAAGAAGAAAAGGACTCCTTCACCAGTGGGTTTTGAGTGACTGATGACGATCCACTTCTGGTTTTTTTTTTTTAAATTTTGTTGAATTGGCCCTTGATTTTCTCATTCATCTGAATATAAATATTCGAAATTATGTCTGTCAAATTGGGAATAGAAGTTGCGTCATCAATTTTATTTAGACCTAAAATTTAGACAAAAATGGTTAATAATAGTTTCAGTGGAAAATAATGGTTAAAATTGGCAACCATTATTTTGTTATTACTTGTCAGGAATTTCTTAGTTGTTTTCATGTATTCGTATGTATGTCTTGGTCAACTGTGAATATTAACTGATTATATATATATATTTATAACTTTGGTCTGAATTTGGGCACAAAAAGTATCAAGATTCATCCACGGTTAAAAGTGATGTTTACATCACCACCGCGGATAATTCCTGCTACAAATTAAAAATGCTTTATGAATTTTGTCTTATATTGTTAGGTTATG
This sequence comes from Leptopilina syphax, assembly GCA_032872505.1. Taxonomy (NCBI): domain Eukaryota; kingdom Metazoa; phylum Arthropoda; class Insecta; order Hymenoptera; family Figitidae; genus Leptopilina; species Leptopilina syphax. The sequence goes on along the minus strand of CM065473.1, from coordinate 35,342,131 downwards.
TTCAGAGTTTTCAGTGAGTCACGTTTCGTTATGTTGTATTCGTTACTTGTATTCGTCACGTTGAGAGGCAAGAATATTATTTATTATAAAATAAACAACATTCCTGTTATAAAAAAAAATATTAAAAAAAAAAGATATATTGCAAATAAAAACATAGCTCTTCATTTTGTCTCAAAGAATACTCCAAATTTAATATATTTGATGAGATTAAATTTCATTTACATTGTGTTATTAAAATTACTTATTTTAGCGCGTTATTTTCATCATACAAGAGAAAGAAATGAGAAAAGTCATTCTTTTAATCACTCATCTTTATAGGGTATTTGTAATTACGGTACTTTTATGCGGGGATGATTATGATGTAACACCAAGTAACCTTTACCTGCCTTTCCGTAAGTGTCCCCTAATTTAAAAAAAAATGACCATTAGTTTGACCCATCCTTAATTCTCTCAAATGCAGGCGGCAAAATTGCTATAAATAATTGACTACTTTCTTTCATAACCTTTATAACAAAGGTGGAAAAGAAGTCATAAAAAATATTAATTATTAATTTAATTAATTAAAATTGATTTTAAATTTTGAGGAGAAAAGAATATAAAGGAGCAATAAGATTATTAATAAAAATTATATTTTAATCGAAATTTATACATTTCTTTTTCGCCACCGCGGAATATTCCTGTAAATTTGTTTCCAGAATAGAAAAGGAGATAAAATTTAAGCAATTTTAAATAATGATATTAAAAGAGTGGATGTGTATATATTATATGTTCTTTATATATTGTTGAATACTAAGATTTCGAGAAGAAAATTTCTGCCGTGTTGCAAAAATATGATCCTGAGCCCCAACTTGAAGCGCATTATCGTTACATCCTTTTAGTACTGAAAGAGTTCTCAAACAAGAAGGTGAGAAAAGAATAATAATAAAAATGGAAAGTGTAAATGTATTTGAATTTTCCGCTGCAATGACTGCATTGGAGTTAGTTCGAAATAATGTGACTGATAGTGATTCTTTGCTGTCATTTAAACAAGCAGAAATTCAACAGAAGCTGCAAACCAGAATCCGGAATGGCGAACGTGGGTAAGTTTACTTATGTTCTCTTTCTATTTGATGTTTGTAAAAAAAAAATTAAAGCATTAATTAAATTAGTTCTGAAAACCGAGGTATAATTTACTAACAAGTTCTGGTTTTATTATTTTGAATTCACATTTGTCCTTAATGAAGTTAAACATTTATATTCTCAAAACAACCATTTAGCAAAAAAAAAATTTTTTTTTTTTTTTTCTCTTTTTTTTTTTTCTCTTTTTTTTTTTGATTTCTTTTACTATAAGTATTTTATTAGTAATTGTAATTTAGTTATATTATCATAATTGTCCAAGATTGTTAATATTTCGTTAGGATTAATAATTAAAAAAAAAATTTTTTTTTTTATTATTATTATTAATTGTTAAACCATTTATAAACAAGATAATTATTTCTAAAAGCTTTACAAAAATTATTTTCTGATAACGATTAAGAACATGATTTAAAGGAAATCAATTTTATGGTTAATAGATCATTTCCATTATTACAATATGTATAAGACACAAACTGAAATTTTTTTTTTTAGTGTTCATGTAACTGTCTCACACTGGAAAGAGGCACCTCCTAGGGCTGATTGGCATTATTGTTGGCCCTTGGACGAAGAGGCGTCCAAAGGGACTCCCTGTGCCCAAGAGGATTACACTTGGACACAAGAATATCGTTGGGTATGGGGACAACGTTATGAGACGAGGAATTATTGGTGTCCCTCGTCATTCATATTTCCATCAGTGATTGCCATTCCGCAATCAGAGCAAATGGAGAAAGTCATTGGTCCGTTGGGCGTAAATATCTCCCAATTGTAAGTAATACGTTTATTAAATATTTAGTAAATTCTTCCACAATTATTTAATAAATTAACTCAACCGACCCCTGGAAGACGCACACAAAAGGCAAAAGAAAAACACTCTATACACGTCCCCCAAAAATCGAGAGAAAAAAAAAATCAATTTAATATTACATTTATTTTAATAAAATGTTAATCTATATATATTTGTACTTTACTTTCTGTTCTATTTCAGCGATTATTGTCATATTTATGCAATTCCACGGCGTCGGGGATACCGCCCTGTAAACCCGGCGATTGAATTGATTTTTATACAGGAGTATGAAAAAGATTGGGAAGAATTAACCTTATTGCGTCATCGCTGGGAAACAGTGAGTAACAAATATACTAACTACTTGAAAAATTAATATACGAGTTTTTCTTTCTTTAATGTTGCTTTCTCTCCCCTTTTTTTTTAGAGATGGGCTGTGGAATTGAACACCGTTTGGTTGGGGTGTTAAAATAAGGTTGGCTGGGACATGTATAATCAGGCAACGTGTTTTATAAGTATTAAATAAGCAATAAAAATTATTTTATATCAATGTCTTATTTTAACGAAACTTTAAACAACACAAAAAAAAATTGTGGAACTATATTAATGTATTTTATAAGAATTGACATTCAAGTATTCTAGTGTAACCTTCAGGTGAATTCTTGAAATAAATATAGTAGTCTCTTTTATTTTTGCAATTCTGCTGACGTGTTTAATTCATGATCCCACGTCTTTATGTTAGTACACACATTAGTATATAAATTGTAACTTTTCTCATTTAACTTATTTATTCATTTGTTTTAAAGAGGTCTTTCTAGATTTGAAATTATTTGTTAAGAATCCATCAAATCATTTAAAACTTTAAGAAAATTAAGGTTTAATACTATCTTAAAATGAAACAAATTGTTCGATAATAATTAACGTCATACCAATTTTGATTAGTTATGATTTAAGAGAGGGAATAAAATTCTAGATTTTAATATAAAAATAATTATGATGCAAGAGAAAAACAAAAACAACAACCAACAACCAATTACGACAACCTTTAATATTTAAATTTTTAATATCCAAACAAATATGTCAATAACGGCTAGGGTCATATTACTAGATTTTATTTTAACTAAAATCAATTATTTCTCATATATATATATTTAAATAAGTACAATTAAAAGCTTCAAATTTTGTTTTGTTGATTATGATCTAAAATTAAAAAAAAAATGCAAGGTCAAGAGACAATTATTTGTTTAATAATATGCATATATTTTTAATACCATATTTATTAAATATTATTTATAACCATAACATTAAATCATTAATTATTTATTTATTTTACTTAAATAAATTTTATTTATAATTGTTTATTAATCTGTTTATTTGTTAATGTAATTATTTCATTACTAAATCTACATGTTAAACATATTATAATATTCTTAAATATTAGAATTAATTAATTAGTTAATTATTGTGTTATCATTACTAATACATAGCATATTATTTATTGTATTAATAAATTTAATATTTTTATATTGTACATCTTATTGTTATTGTTGAAAATTTATTAATTGGGAAATTAATAAAATAAAAATGTTGAAAATTAATTGCAATTAATGCTAAAAATCATATCGTTTAACTATAATTTTAATAAAACTTATTTTTAACTAAATTCAATTATTTACATATAGGAATAAATTAAAATAATATTTTATAAATTCACTTTTGTTAAATTACTTATTTAGCTTTTTTTTTTTCTTCTAAATGATAATAATTATATTAATAATAATTTTTTTTATTATTGTTTATTATAATTTTATTTACACATATATTTTTTTTTTATATACTAAAACTTCTATCCTAAGAATTCTACTATATATATATATATTTTTATTTTTTTTATTTTTACTTAATTTATTAAATTTATAATTATAATTTAATTAGTGATTGTAGAAATAATATAAACTAGCCATCCACCTGGACTTAGATAGCTAGTGTTATTATCATGTCTATTATTTTTGAAAATCCTTAATTATATTTGTTGATCATATTATCTTTATTAAATAATTAAGTTTTACTTTCATTTATATTTATTTACTTATCGATTATTATTTATAATATAAAAAAAAACTTATTTACAGTTTAGCCGATATTACAATTTAATTGACTTAATTTTATTTCGAGGTTGATGTTTTGATTTATCATGATTCTTAAATCCTTTGAAAGAATCACAAATATTTTAATTTTTTTTTTTGTAACTGTTTTTCTTTTCCATTAATAAAAGACATTTATTAACTGTTAGTGAAAAAAAATAAAAATAAATTTTTAGTTGTATTGTATTGAAATATTAATTTTCAAGAGAGAGAAAAAAAAATTGAAATAAAAAAAAGATAATTTAACAGATTGTTATTTACTATTAGTTGTATTTGAGTATTTCTTAAAATTATGCGGAAGATTCTAATTACAAGGACGTAATGATGTGACCCAGTATACTCGCGTTTAAAGAGTCATGGTCGTTCTTTGTAACTCGATACATGAAGAATGATGACAAATACTTTCTTGCATTTAATAGAGGAAATAAGAAAACAATTATAAAATTTAAATCACACCCTTTTTTTTTTAGGAATCAAAGAAATTTTAAATTAAAATTGCAAAAATTTTAAATTTATAAAATTAGATATTTATGAATTCCAAATGACAGGTTTCTTTTCAACTGTTTTTTTTGATAGAATAAAATTGGAGTTGCGATATTTTTTTTTTTTTTTTTTTTTTTATGAATAATTAGATTATTCTTGGAGACAAATTGGAGAGCATTATAAACCAATTAATTCATAACTGATATTTTATTCATTTGCATACAAAAAAAATAAGATGAAATAAGGAAAAGCATATAAGGAAAAATATTTTCCTTTCTTTCCCGATTCTAATTCCATTTTTAAATTAGTGATTATTTTTTATCGCCACCGCGGAATATTCCTTGTAACTTGCATGGAATACGCATAAAAAAAATGGAAATGGAATCAAGAAAATACTTATTCTCTTATAATATGTGATTCTAAATTTTGATTCTGTGTTAAAACAGAAAAGTCCAAAAATAAAAAAAAAGAAATTCTCCCAAAAAAAATTAGAGAAAAATTGTTAGTTGGAAAATGAAAGGTTGCAGGGAAAATTGTCTGAGAGATGGTAGAGTTTTAGAAAATTTTACCGCTTTTCCATCTAATGAAAAATTTCCTTCTCTTTATTTATAAGTACAAATATAGATTGATTTGATTAGAATTGTCATATTTGATTTTTCTCTTTGGTCTATTCTTTCTGCGAGTTTTCTTTTCTCTTTGTCTAAAATTATTCGACATTGTGATTTATCATAGTAACAAAAATTCTTCTCATTCTTTCACAACAAATAAAATATTTTTAGGATTATTTTGTAATAGATTTTCGGAGACTTGTCTTCCAGTAAGCGAATCACGGAGACTTGTCGTCACGGACTATCTATAACAAAAATCAAAAATTAAAAATTAAACGTCTAGTTTGAATTTTTAATTTATGAGAGAAAAAAAATATTTTTATTTGAGAGAGAATAATTAGAGAATGTATTTAAGAATAAAAATTAAACAACACCTTATTCTTTCCATAGAGTGATATATTATTTTAAAAATTATTTTGTGATAGAATTTCGGAGACTTGTCTTCCGGTGAGCGAATCACGGAGACTTGTCGTCACGGACTATCTATAACAAAAATTAAAAATTAAACGTTTAGTTTGAATTTTTAATTTTTGAGAAAAGAAAAAAATATATTTTCACTTAAGAAAGGATAATTAGAGAATTTACTTAAAAATAGACCAAAACACTTATCCTCTCAACAAAAGGAATGTATTGCTTAGGATTATTTTAAGAGTAGAATTTCGGAGACTTGTCTTCCAGTGAGCGAATCACGGAGACTTGTCGTCACGGACTATCTACAATTAAGGTCCCAAAATTGAATTAAAATAATTTTTAATTCCATTTCAACATACCCATTGTTAGAAAGAAAGAGGTGATATAAAGAAATTTGAAAATTTAAAAATAAGAAAGAATTTATTAAGTGAAAATTTCGAAAGGAAATAGAAATCCCTTATAAGAATTCCTCCCTTAAATTCTGAGGGGTAGCGACGTCAGGAAAAATCCCACCGCTGCCACCATCAGTTTGTTACGAACGAGAAAATATTTAAAATAATTAATATAGTTGATTTAACTATAATTATTATTTTGGGCTTTTGAGATGGCCCTATTTTCAAGTTTGTTGGAGGAAATCAAACTGCCAGAGCGTGAGCTCTGTTTAACTTACTGGGATTCGTGTTTCCTAGTTGCCAAAATTCAGAAATTTATTAGGAAGGGGGGGGGGTAAAGAGAATATAGGAAATTAATAGAAAGAAATTTAAGAGTAATAGTTATGATTTATTGTAAATTAAAGAAAGGATCCATCCGCCTCTCAAACAATACAAGAAAGGAGGATGGGGTAAAACTAACCAGAACGATACAGTTACTTACCCGTTCTGGAACCTTAAGTCTACCGCCAGAATTCTTCCGACGGGCGAAGATAGTTCACCACACACACACGTGCACAATTGTTTTTAGATATTACTATATTCTTAAATTTTTCAAACCTTTGAAAACAGGGCGGACGCGGTAACTTTTCGAAACCGACCGGTCTTTCAACAAGAAAATAAAATTTTAAAATGAAATATTATTTTAATTAAATTTTCTTCACTGTCTCAAATTTTGAAAACGGCCTCCGTGGACTTCGGAGTAAGTTGGTGTTTATATTTTCGTCCGACTGAATTACTCGTGTAAGCACACAATTAATTCAGGTCCTCGGTACCGGACGGGAACGTTATAGGAAATTTAAAAAAAATTTTAATCCGACAGAGTTCAAGTCTCTGTGCTGTGGGAAACCGTACTGAACAATTTGGATATCTAATTAATGAGCTTATATAGTTTTACTTCCTTAAGAAATATGGAAAGGTGGGGACAGGGCGTTGGTCCTGTTGCCATGCCAAAATTGCTGGACTTGCATTTTACAGGAATCGGTTCAATGCACTATGTTGAAATAATTTTATTCCCAGAAGAGAATATTTTTAATATTCTTTTATTTATTATAATAATTTTCAATTTTGTTTTTCGAATTAATCTTTCAAAAAAATAAGATTAATGTGGGCTGGAATAATGGACATTTCAAAAATAGAAATTCCATTCTATTTTGTAACCCTTAAAAAAAAGGTTGTTACAATTCCAACATTAAATCATTTGTCAATAATTATTTTAGTGTGCATTGGAACCTTCCGCAAGTTTGCAATTTATGGCGGGCAAGGTTTATAAGCTAGGTTGGTACGGGGAAACAAAAGATAAATTATATTTTTGAAAGAAAAGAAATAATAATAAAAATAATAATAATAATAGCCTAAACGTTCCCATCTTTATATATCATAAAATTGTTAAATATATAAATATTTTTAAATAAGACCGGGCCATCATTCACCCTGTATTTAAAGATTTAAAGAATTAAAAGATGCATTTTAATTTTTAAAATACGATTACAATAGTATTCGCCATTGGTAAGAGGGAGAAAGAGCTACAGGACAGAAAGAGTACGCAATACTCTGTAAGAACAATATGCCTGAGAGAGAACGCTTCGATGCTATACACAATCTTCTTTCTCTCTCGCACAATGTCAAGGGGAGCGTGGGGAGCGCGGGAAGTCTTCACTCAACGCGTTGAGTGTAGCCTCACGTCTATTCTTCGTGTATATATATATATATACACATATATATATTGTATTTTATTATTTTAATTCTAATATAGTTAATAATTTTTCCTTTACATTTTATTTTAAATAAAATAGGCAACATATATATATATATATATATACACGTATACACACACACTCATTTGCTTATGTAGTTGTTGTTTCTTAAATCATAAAAATAATAAAAATGATAGCCCTTCATTAATTGATTTACCTGAAAGTCATGAAAATAAAACAATTTAATTGCTGAAATAGTACTTTCAGACGGAAGAAAAGGCTTACGGTCTTTGAACCGAGTTCATTTTCTGCGCGATTTCAAAATGCTAAGCATGCATTTCATTAATTGCTTTTAATTAATGATAAATAAAATATAAAATTTTTGTAAAATTTTTGTTACGATAATGTGGCGTAACAAAGCTTTACCAACTTGACCATAACACAGCCACACAAAAAAAAAAAGTTCTGATCTGGGGGTCTCACTATGTAGACTTTATGTTTTTTGGGTCGCTGAATCCGAATCCGAGGTCCATTTAACCCCATCAGATCAGGATTTTGACATAACCTCAAAAAACCAATATGGCGGACACATTTTTGAAAAGTTCATCGGATTCGCTTGAAATTCGTTACTCGGGGGTTTTTGGGGTCGCTGATTACGAATTTGAAGTCTGATTTCAAAAATTCAAAATTGCGGATCCAATATGGCGGACAAGTTTTTGAAAAATTCATCGGATTCGCTTGAAATTCGTTACTCTGGGGTTTTTGGGGTCGCTGATTACGAAAATGATGTCGGTTTTTCAAAATTCAAATTTTTTTTTTTTCAAAATTTTTTCAAATTCAAAATTTTGAAAAACCGACATCAATTTCGTAATCAGCGACCCCAAAAACCCCAGAGTAACGAATTTCAAGCGAATCCGATGAATTTTTCAAAAACTTGTCCGCCATATTGGATCCGCCATTTTGAATTTTTGAAATCAGACTTCAAATTCGTAATCAGCGACCCCAAAAACCCCCGAGTAACGAATTTCAAGCGAATCCGATGAACTTTTCAAAAATGTGTCCGCCATATTGGTTTTTTGAGGTTATGTCAAAATCCTGATCTGATGGGGTTAAATGGACCTCGGATTCGGATTCAGCGACCCAAAAAACATAAAGTCTACATAGTGAGACCCCCAGATCAGAACTTTTTTTTTTTTTGTGTGGCTGTGTAATCAGCCTACCATTCCTCCAAATTTCTATAACCTAACCTATAAAATTGCCTTCTGCTCGGGATGTAACAGTGGATACTCTCAAAATAACGCGTCTATGTACACTCAGCTACAAAACCCTGAAGTGACCAATTTTTTTCCAAAATGGCGGACGCTAATATGGCGGCTAAAACTAAAAAAATGACTCACATATGAAACATAGTGCTCCAACTTTTTTAAGTCACTGAAATCGCCTGAAACTTTCTACTCGGGGGTTCTTGGGGTCGCTGATTACGAATATGTTGTCAGTTTTCAAAAATTAAAAATGGCGGATCCAATATGGCGGACGAGTTTTGTAAAAATTAATTTAATTGACAGGGGTTTTTGGAGTCGCTGATTACGAATATGATGTCAGTTTTCAAAAATTCAAAATGTTGGATCCAATATGGCGGATCACTTTTGAAAAAAAATTTGGATTCACCTGAAAATATCTACTCTGAAGTTCTTAGGGTTTCTGATTACAAATATGATGTCAGTTTTAAAAAAATTCAAAATGGCAGATCTAATATGGCGGATAAAATTTGTAAAAATTAATTGGATTGACCTAAAACTCTACTCGGTGGTTTTTTGGGACCGCTGATTACAAATATAATGTCAGTTTCCAAATCAGCGACCCCAAAAACTCTGAACTTAAATTTTAAAAAACTGACATAAGATTTGTAATCAGTGACCTTGAAAACCTAAAAGTAAACACTTTTAGGTCAATTAGAATATATACCATATATATCAGGATATAAAACGCGTGAAAATTATTACAGTACAAATGCAGGACGCTCACGGTTTGGCGTGGCCAAACCGCTAAACACAAGAAATTCATCAGGAAATCGGGTGCAACTGCTACCTGAAAAAGGCATGAATTGAAGTCACGGGGAAAAGCCTTGTTTTTTCTCTCTGTGTAGGAATCCATCCTTAAACCTCACACTGGGTGTGCGACACCTGGGAGTTTTACTGTGTGTTCTCCAAGCTGAAATAGGATATTTTCTTTTATAAAAATTATCTTATGTAGCTCAGTATATATATTTTGAAGAAAAATAGGTTTCATAATGATTTATTTAATCTCAATAACTACAAAAAAAAATTTCTTAAACTACTAAAATTACTTTAAACCGATAATTGGGCATCAGCCTCATATAAATTTTTCGCCGTCAACTTCAAAAAGTTATCAAATACACAAAGACACTTGGGAGAAAAATGTCACTCATGGGACATAATGTTAAGTACCTACAAAATGTACCTTCCAATAGCGATACATGTTTAATTTTTACGAATTTAAACAAGATATTAGAGTAAAAAGCTAGTAAATGAGTGACGCACACCCAGGGTGCGCTTTAAGGGTTAAATTTGTAAGAACTGACATCATATTCGTAATAAGCGCATCCAAAAAACCCCCGAGTAGAGAGTTTCAGGTGAATCCAATTAATTTTTACAAACCTCGTCCAACATATTGGATCTGCTATTTTGAATTGTTGAAAACTGATAGCATATTCGTAATCAGCGAACCAAAGAACCTCCGAGTATATATTATTAAAATAACTATGACATTTATTTAAAAAATTTCTTTTACATGTAATAAATAATTTATTTAAGAATTTGTAACAAATTTTTTTTTCATTTTTATTTCAAAATGGCGGCGACATACGCCATTTTCGAAAATGCCCATTTTCGGTAGTAAGATCGATTCCAAACTTTCTAAAACAGATAAAACCAAAAACAAAGTGACATTCTTTTCATTAGATATTTCTTTAGGTGTGGAACCTCAAAAAAGTGGAATTTTCTTCCCCCCTTTTTTTAGAGTACTTTTTCCCCAAAATATGCAAAAAAAAGGTGTTTTTATTCAGAATTGCTCCTATAAAAAAGGGAGTTGGAAATTTTCCAGTTTTTGAGGTTCCACTTATAGGCATGATGACGCTGAATCAAAAGCCGTTTGATTTTTTAAAATCGCTTTAGAAGAACTCGAGATATCACTCTTACCAGATCAAAAAAAGACATTTTGAGAAAAACGCATTTAAAGTTTTTACATTCTCATCAAAAATGAGAAAGTCTTGGATTTGTGCGATTTTGAGCAATGTCTAATTTTGCTACATCTTTACGTTTCATGACCTCCTAATTCCAAAAAAATGGTTTATAGAAAAGTGTCTGTCCGTCTGTCTGTCTGTAGAAAAATTTGTCTCCACGATAACTCGAATAAATTTTTATGAATCGTCTTGCAATTTGGCACACTTTTTTAGTTCATAAAAATGAAGCCTGAGTTCGTTGGGCAGCCCATTTCGTCAAAAAACAACAAAAATACAAAATTTTATATTTTTTACAATTTTCAAAAAAATATTTTTTTTTATTTTTTCCTTAAATTTGGTGAAAAAACAAACAACTTTTCCTTTAGACACTTTTTAGTACAACAAAGAACAAAGAAGTTATGTATTTTTTTATAAGTTTTTAAGTCTTACGCAGTCAAACGGGTCACGAACTTCTAAAAAATTATCTAGCTAGAAAATCTTTTCAGTATCAAATGAAGGCTTAAGCACAATATAATCTTTAACCGGAACCGTAATCGTGAGCGTAAGAATGTGTTAGAGAAGGATAGTTATATTGTTTATCCTTCTCTAACTCATACTTACGCTTACAGTTATGATTGCGATTCCGATTAAAGATTCTATTCTGCTTAGGCCTTAAGAACCTGTAGGCACAGAAACTGCTTAGTTAAGAATGCGTTTATACGACTGACGATAGAAAAAAAATATACCAAAATTGTCAAAATCGCTTTCACATCAAGCTATAAAGGAGTTTCTGCAATAGCTTAAAGATGCATTCTTTTGTCTAATTCAAGCTCAAAATATATTTTGTGTCTGATACGTAGTCTTAGTTGACTGAGTTCGTACCACAGCGTAATATTTTTTGTCGAGGAATCAGTATATTTTAGTTTCATTGCTTTAAAAGATATTATTAATAAAATTTTTTGTATATATAATAAGAAACAGGATCCAGAATGCAAATAATGTACAACAATTGTAGACGACAGCGAGCGAAGCGAGCCATTTGCGCACGAAGCACGCAACAATGCCCGGAGCGCGAAGCGGGACGACCGACCTTCGCGCGCCCTTGCGCGAAGCGCGGATGAGAATGTGTCCGCCCGAAGGGCGGACAGATTTTTGTTCATAAGTTTCGAAATTTTTTTTTAAAAATCATCGGATTTGCTTGAAAATCATTACTCGGGGGTTTTTGAGGTAGCTATTTACGAATATGAAATAAGATTTTTTAAATTCAAAATGGCGGATCCAATATGGCGGACATTTTTTTCAAAATCATTGGATTTGTTTCAAAATCGTTACGGGGGGGGGGGGTTTTGAGGTCGCTAATTACGAATATGACATCATTTTTTTTAAATTAAAAATGGCGGATGCAAGAAAGTGGACAAAAAAAATTAAACGAAAAAAAAATTAAAATAAAAAAATTTTATTTTCCGCCATATTGGATCCGCCATTTTGAATTTTGAAAATTTGATATCTAATTTGTGATCAGCAACACCAAAAACATTTTTGTTTGTGGGTCAGTCCATTATATTTCACTTGAAGCCGTTGCGGCCTATTTTTAAAAAAATCTCATAATTTGTCAAAATGATGTTTAATATCCATAGAATTCATTTTTGAGAATTATTTTATAAAATTTTTTGAATTTAACTTAGAATTTTAATTTTTAAGTTGAGATGGACAGAAAAAAGGTTAATTGTCAGTTATGAAAATTTATTAAAAAAATATGGAAATAATTTACATAATACAAATTTCTTGATTGATATTTGTTAAAAATGAGCTAATTTACTTGTATAAATAGATTATTATGTAAACATACCCAAAATAATAGATAAAAATTGATTTTAATACTTAACTATGAAATGTCAAAAGTCACTACAGTTTAATTAAATTTTTCTAAAAAGTGTATAAATATTAAAAAAATTTATTACTATTTAATGTAAAGTATTTTCAATGTAGTTTCATAATGTGTGCTAGCTTTTTAATTTTATAATAAAGAAGTATGAAAAATTTTACTTTTAATATTGAGTGTTTCATGATTTTCAGTGATTTGAATCACTTATTTCTTCTCAGGTGCAAGACTAAAAAATCCAATTTTTGTCTTAATATTTAAGTTTAAACTTCTTTTCCCTTCTATTAAATTTTAGTGATGGAGAACGAATTACTTTTCAGTTTAAATTTAGTTTAAAAAATCTGCTAAGAAAACGAATTTGTTGGTTAAAATGCAAGCGAGCTTTATCCCTCGGCGGTTGGATCCTAAGACCGTCACTCACCTGTTTCCTGGCTTACCCATTGCTTCAGACAACACTTGTTGCACCTCAGCTTCTTCGGTAAGGCAATCCAAATCACGGATCTCGAGTGTAACTCTTCGATCCAATGACTGCACCTTACCCATGCTTCCAACCGCTTTGGTGACCTCGGCGGTGAAAGCGTCCTTGCCGGAGTCTCCTCTGAACTTAATCAGAAGGTCCCCCTTGTTTGTAGCTTTTGCTGCTACTATTCTCGTATGGCTGTCCTCCGGGTTAACCTCTTTGCGAAGCTTACCTAGAACGTCAGCATACGTCAATCCTTGACCGACTCGGATTAGAACTGTGGATCTTTTTGACCCAATTCTTTCCAATTGAGGAATCTTTGGATCTAGTACTTCCGTTTCCATTGGAGGAGCTTCCTCCTTCTTCCTCTTATCGGTTATGGTTCGAGTCTCTTCTGGACTGTCACCCTCTCTCTTCCGTTTCTGAGCATCTCTTATGACGCTTTTGAGATTACGCATATATGAACGCTCTCTCTCTTCCTTACGGTCCTTGCAGTTACACTCGGCACCGCTCAGAACGCATGCCAAATCGACGTCCGACTTATCGGCCGCGGCATACTTTGCTTTTGCTTCTTTCAGCAGGACTTCGATGAGTTTAAGTCCATCTTTTACCGTCCTCTTCACGCTCTTCTGAATGTCGCAAGACTCTATCATCCTTGCGACCTCCAACTCCATTTTGTCGAGACAAGTCGCCTCTTCCTTTCTGAGCCGCAAGCATATCTCGCGACTCTCTTCTATTGCCTCGTCGTCCACTTCCGAGTGGATAGCGCTGCGTGCGGTCTTTCCGCTACTGCCGCTTGACACACTCAGAAGGCTCGACGCGCTTCCCTTTCTTAATCTTCCTCCTTCCACGATGTTCTGTGGATCCAATCTTTCCACGATCACCCGTGGCACTGCAAGAAATTGTGCGCCCTCACAATCCGCGCGCACTTGAGCATCAGTCTTGGGACCGATGGTGAGATTTCCCGTTTCCGGCCTGCTTACATGGGGTACTTTCTTTGAATTTTGTGAATCCATTCTTTCTTGCTGTTTGGTTGCCCTTTAGTGAAAAGCCCCTTTACCACGGCAAGGTCTACCGAACATATCCATGATGCCAGTCGTATCTGACAGCGGGACCACTTTTCCCAGCACATCAAAGAAATGATGTGCTGATGCGACACGCACTACTTTATTTGATTATAGTATTTAAATGAAACAATAAAAAATAGTTTTCGAAAATGGTTTCTTTTAGATTTTTTCATCAGCTTTCGATTGCCGTAGTCCATTTTAGAAAAATTTTTAATTTTGACAAATTTTTTTTTAAAATTAAAGATAGAATTTAAATTTCTTCATCTTTGGGCTCGTTTTTTTATTTTATTTTTATTGGAAAGCTAAGGTTTTTTCCCAAAAAATACTTAATTTTCAGAAAACCGTTTTTTTTGTTTTCGAAAAAATTAAATATTGAATATAGCGCGTCACGTTAGCGAGCGGACACTACGCGCTGCGCCGCATGGTCTGAATCTGCAATTTCCTGTTTAAAGAAGTCTACAGACCATAGATTTTGTCGAAATTTTGCAAATTTTTTTATTATTATTTTATTATTATTTATTTTTATTATTATTATTTTAATGCAGATAATAAATAAATTTGTTTCTTTTCTAATGGCTTTAGAATTACGTTACAATTAACAGATGAACATAAATATTGTTAAAAAGTATTATTTATTAATGTTATAAACAAATAAGGTTAACAAATGAACTGTTCATTTGTTATAATATCAAAATGGCATGGTATTTTTCTCTAATTTTGTTAAAATTATGTTACCAATAATATTTTTTATAGTTTTTTTCATAAGTAATCTTTTTTTTAGGTTATAAACAAATTGAATAAACAAATTGAATTGTTCATTTATTTATAGTCAAAATGACATCTTCTTTAAGCGTTTTAAACTTATGTTACCAATAATATTTTTATAGACATTTTTCATAGCCATTTCTTCTAATAATCAAGTGAAGAGTTCATGTCTTCCTTGTATGGTCCTCCAATGAAACAAGCAAATATGCAAATTAGGAAAAGAGAGACATTCTAATGTTATTTATCTTTTAATCCTATGAAATAAGAAAATATGCAAATTAGGTAAAAATACATTCTAATGTTATTTATCTTCGTTCTTTAATGAAACATCACTACCATCCACGAGTATCAGGACGATTACATTCGACTCTATGAAAAAACATGCCATCACTTTTTCAATCACATCTCGGAAATTAAAGGAGATAAAAAAAACTTAAATACGCTTAAAAAGCTGATAAAATTCTGCGTGAAATAAGCCATCTTTGAAGTCATTTCGTTAATTATTTTTTAAGTTGTAGAGTGAGAAAGAAATAAAAAAAAATTATCAAATTTTCTCATTTTTGTCTCTTGACTTCAACTTTTTCAAAAATCTAGAAAAATTTAGATACAATTTTTCTAAAAACACAAAAATATCCGTTAGAATTTCAGCTTTAAAATAAGCCTTCGAAAATTCAAAAAGGTTAATCCGTCTTCGATGTATCATTAAAAATGTGAAGTCGTGTTTCGACCAATTGGTGCATTGAAATTCAACTGTGACGACTCGATTATAGCTTCGCGCGGCAACGATTGAGAGAGAAAACAGGGACGAATTCATGCGGGGGAACGATGAACTTTTGAGTTTCTTAACATTACTCGTGAAACATCATTATTTATTATTCTCCAGCATAAATTCGTTCCTGTTTTCTCTCATTCGCTGCCGCGCGAAGCCAGAACCGAGTCGTCACAGTTGAATTTCAATGCACCAATCGGTCAAGACACGGCTTCACATTTTTAATGTTATATCGAAGACGGATTAACCTTTTTTAATTTTCGAAAGCTTATTTTAAAGCTGAAATTCTAACGAAGATTTCTGTGTTTCTAGAAAAATTTTATCTAAATTTTTTTAGATTTTTAAAAAAGTTGAAGTCTTTCTAATAATGAATTTTATTGTTTAATATTTTGAAAATTTACCCTAATTTTTGATAATTAATATTTAATTTTCTAAAAATCGGTCCGTTTTATTTAAAAATAAATTATTGCAAACGAAAGCTGAGGTTTTTTAATATAGGCATGTAAATTTTCAGAACGCCCTTTTTTTGTTTTTAAGTTATTAAATTTCAAAAAATAAATTGCTGCGCGCTGCGTCGCGATGGCACTGAAACGCGTGGCACCCGGCGTGAGGCGAGGCGCCCGCGATGCAGACAACAGCAATTTATTCTTTGAAATTTAATAACTCAAAAACAAAAAAGGGCATTCTGAAAATTTACAGGCTTATAGAAAAAAACCTTAGCTTTTGTTTGCAAAAATTTATTTTCAAATAAAACAGACCGATTTTTGGGAAATTGAAAATTAAATATTAATTATCAGAAATTAGGGTAAATTTTTAAAATATTAAAAAAATTCACCATTGGAAAGAGGACGAAAAAACCTTTTAGAAACATATTCTAAAATTTTTTCCCATTACAAGTATGTTTAGAAATAATTCACAAAGTAGCCGGTGTTAGCAAAATTGGTAAAATTGGCCCCCCTCTACCCCCTCCAAATTTTCGAAAAAGTCAAAAAAAATTTTTGGGTCACATTTCTGCTTGATAGAAGAACAAAATCCCCGAGTTTTAATTTTTTTCAAAAAGTTGAAATTTTAACTTAGGACATTTCACGTAAAATGCCTCATATGAGCGATTCCTCGTCAAGTGATCAAGGGGTCTTACGGTGCAATGTTTATTTTGATAATTTCCTACTCTTAAACAATTAAACATAAAAATTTGACCAAGTACAGTTACGAAAGGTTTTTTCATGCTCTTTTGATTAGAAATAAGCATTTAAAAAAAATTTTTGGATAAAAAAAATTAAAATTAAAAATAAATTTTAACTTTTTTGGGGGGAAGGATACGATTTTTTTTAAACGGAAGCTGAGGTTTTTTACTAAAAGGACATATATATATATGCAAAAATGGGACTAGAATGTTTAAACATTGAAAAAAAGAGATTTCTACTAACCGGCGTGCTAAAAACTCGGTTTTTGGCTCCATTTGGTAGAAATCTCTTTTTTTCAGTGTTTAAACATTCTAGTCCCATTTTCGCATATATATGCCCTTTTAGTAAAAAAAAACCTCAGTTTTCGTTTAAAAAAATCGTATTGTGAATTAAAAAAATTATGAAATAAATCTATAAATTTAGTACTATCAAATTTAAGAATGAGATGTCATCTATTAAAAGAATAATAAGAAAGGGCCATTAGCCTTTGGAGCAAATTGCTTGTCGTTATTCCGAACGCGAAAGTGTTAAACAATCGCAAATGAAAGAACCGTACTCTTTATTAAAATCACACAATAGCGGTCCATTGACTGGAAATTGTGGAAAAATTAAAAATCAGTATAAAGTATAATATAATAATATATATAATCAGTATAATATTTTAATAAAACACAAAGACATTACAAGTGACTGTACAACGCCTAAGAATATTATTTTGTATACTTCTAAAAAATGGTACTTTTGTCAATGTTAAAAATATTATAGAATCTGAAACCAATGATATCATCTTAATTCTCAAGACATTTACAAAAATCAGCAGCGTGTACGATAATCCGTATTCAAGGGACATAAATATTTATATGGTAGCATTTTCAAGAAAAACAGAGTTCTCAACACTCATTAGCAATCTGCACTCTAAAGTATGGCGAATTTCTAGGTGTGTTTTTAATAATTTGAGATTGTTTTAACCTTTAATAGTATTTATTTTAATATTTCATTGAATTGGAAAATTTGTATTTATTAATGTGACAAAATGTTAAATATGCGATTGCAGTCTACTATTTTAAAATAGTCAACTTTTCCAATTAATTAATAAATTTAAGAAATTTGATTTTTCAATTGCATTATTTTATTTAAATCTTTTTTTGTCATATGAATGCGCGTAATGTTTGATATCGTTTTAACGAGAGTCAGATATTTTACAAAACTAATCGTGAAAATTGTACTTGACTTTTAGTTTTAACAATTCAACAAAATAAATAATATTTCTGATCCTCTAAGAATATTTTATAAATTTAATTACTTTATTTATTATTATTATTATTATTATTATTATTATTATTTTATTATTTTTTTTTTGCTTAGGGACTTTTGGGAAATCTGCCTACAGATACCTTGGATTCCGCACTCCAAGGTTATGTGGGGTTGGTGTGATAAAACAAAAGGAGATAAAAAAAAAATAAATATATAAAATAGTAAATTTAATAAACTGGTGACCTACTGCCAGCCCGACCCACTAAAACCCGTAACCCTTCTTCTGGAGCCCTTTACCCTCCCTCGGAACTGTCGTAAGACTTTAGCCTTCGAGGGTGGCGCTCCAACTCTGTCGCTAATGCGACTTTCTGCTTTTCTCTGCGGTCATCCTGCGTTAATAGTTAAAAATTTAAAACTATTTCAATATAAAGCGGAATTAACAGCACAACAATAATTAAAAATAACAAATGTGTAATTAAGTGTAAAAAGTCAGAAGATAAAATTATAAACGGATATATAAAAAAAAGAAAAAATAAACGCGTATAAAAAATTGAAAACATAAAACTGTACAAAGATGAATAAAAAACACAAACAATTAAAAAATGTATAAGGACAAATAAATCACAAAATAAATTAATAAAAAACAAACGAACAAAATTAAAAGCTGTTTAAATTACGCTTTTTGGCGGCCGTCGAGATCCTTTCTCGACATAACCGAGATTATGAAGTTCTCGACTTGCCGCCAATTCTCCTCTGACTGGGTCATCAGCGATACCATGTTCTCCGGTGTAACTTGACTGTTTACACCTTCGAACATGGCCTGCCTCTCCAAATCCCATTTCTTGCATGAGAAGAGGGTGTGCGTAATTTAAAGCGACACAGGTACGAGTTAAAACACCCGTGACCTGTGAACGCCTGAGTCAAGTAATAGGAAACCTGACCGTGTTTCCTATTTATCCAGGTGGCGAGTGCCGGGATAAGGCGATAAGTCCATCGACCTTTCTCCTCACCATCCCATCTTTCTTTCCATCTTTCTATAAGCCTGTGCCTCGCTTCTTTGCGGATCAGGCCCTTGCTTGGTCTTAATTCCTCATTCAAGGAACTGCTTTCTTTAGAAAAGAGAAACATTTCTTCCCTTCCCCTCGCCAAAAGATCTGCTGGCGGGACACTTGCAAGGACCTGCACAGCACTCGTAGATACCGTCTTATATGCAGAGATGATACGCGTTGTTATCGATCTCTGCGCCGACAGTATCTTTTCACAGATGGTAACACATCTTTTGCTACTCAGGGATGGGGCCCATGCTGGTGCTGCGTAGAGCATTTTAGCATGGGCGACACTCGCCACCAGTCTTCTTTTTTGTTCACGGGGTCCGCTAACATTTGGCATTAACCGTGAAAGATTAGCCGCACACGCGATCGCCTTATTTGACGCCGTAGCCATGTGGTGGTGGAAGTTTAACCTTCCATCCAACTCCACACCAAGGTATTTAATTTGTTTACTCCACTTGACCTCGAATCCGTCTATCACGATTCGTGGGAGCTCATAACCACGTCTGTCTGTGACCAGCAGTGCCTCGGTCTTTTCCAGGGCCATTTCAAGACCTCTGGTATCCAGCCAGCTTTTTGCTAGTCGCAGACATTCGTTCACCAATGTCCTAAGAGCCTCCTCACTTTCGGCAGTGCACACGAACAACGCGTCGTCCGCAAAGCCGATGATCACCGCACCTTCGGGTAGATCCATTCGCAGAAAATCATCGTAAGATACATTCCATACAAATGGACCCACCCTCGAGCCTTGAGGAGCCCTACGCTGCATCTCTTCCCTGAGAGTGCAGGTGTCTCCCTGATATATAACCCACCTGTCGCTAAGATAATTATCCATTATCCGCAACAAGTAGGGCGGCATGTTTTTCTTTTCCATTGACTCGATGAGATCTTTCCATCTTGCGGAATTAAACGCGTTGCGTATGTCAATTGCTACCAACGCGCAGAAGCTCTTCTTTTTCCCAGGTCCCAATTTGTTTTTTCCTGCTTTGGCTATGTCCACAACTGCCTGGATGGCATCAACCGTAGACTTGCCTTTACGGAAACCAAATTGGTGATCGGATAGACGATTCTCTTCGGTCAAGTGGCTTTGCATTCTCTGCAGAACCATATCCTCTAAAAGTTTACCCATCGTATCTAGCAGGCATATAGGCCTGTACGATGAAACCTTATCTAGAGGTTTTTCACCTTTCCTTAGGAGGACTAACCTCTGTCGCTTCCAGTCGCGGAAGAACTCTCCTCTCTTAAGGCAAAGATGAAAGCATCGAAGCAGAATCTGGGGTGAAGTGTCGATTACCAACTTTAGGATCTCGTTACTTTTCCCATCGATTTCAGGCGCCTTGCCTGTTTTCAATCTTTTGCCTGCTTTGTGCAATTCGCTAAGTGTGAAGAGTTCTTCCTCTCCGACTTTGCAAGAACTCCAGTCCCGTCTAAGGTATGGTTCTGCAGGAGGAAACAAAGAACTTATTATCTTTCTGACCCAATCGGGATTGTCCAGGCCGGGGGTCTTTTGCCTCGTCACTAATTTCTTAGTCACGATTTTAAAAGCCAGACCCCATGGGTCCTTATCGACTTCCTCGATTAGGTCCTTCCAGCTACGGCGTTGCGACTTACGGATCTCTTTCTTGAGGTTCTTTTTCGCCTCCTTGAAAGCCTCTTTCAGCAAGGGATTATTATTATTATTATTATTATTATTATTATTATTATTATTATTATTATTATTATTATTATTATTATTTGTAGTCGGAAGTGGAAAATCTGCGAATTCAGATACCTGGGTAATGAATTCCAGGTTATGTGGGGGTGACCGCTCTTGTTCTGGTCTACCCACTAAAAACCACTCCCGTCTTAATTTGGGACACTTGATCCACCTGCGGAACTACCGTCAGGCCTTCAACTTCGCAAATGGTGGTCTCCTTGTCCTACTCCCTTACTGGGCCTTAATCCGCTCTAGCTTTGTGGGAACGTGGGTGGGAGGAAAACTAAATGATTTCCTCCCCCCACACTCACACACAACTGAGCACTAGACTCCTCCGGTCAACATCGTCTTCCTTCTCTTGTCGCTCTTGTTCTGGCATTATTTCCTCCTTGTCCTTGACAAAGTCTTCTTTGCTTCCTCGAGGGCAGTTCTGAAGACCTTGCAACCTCCTGATTTGGCGACATGCTGGATATTCTCCTTCTCGCCGAACTTTGCCTGGCATAAGAAGCAGCATGAGCTCTTCTTACAATCTGCTGCCTTATGGCCAGCTTTTCCGCACTTGAAGCACGCAGCTGACCTATTTACACCTTGGCAATCTCTACCTAGATGGCCATAGTCAAGGCACTTATGACACCTTGTGACCATAGTTCTGCTTCTTATCTTGCAGGAGACGAACCCAATCTTTATGTGCCCAATTTTCTCCAGCTTATCAGCGTCTTCCTGATTGGTGACCACGACAGCGAGCTTTACTCCTCGCTTGTTTGGTCCTAAAACCGTCACCTTCCTACTTCCTGCTGGTACCGTAGAAATTTTCTCCAGGGAACACAGTACGTCATCTTTTTCTGTAAGGGCATCCATATCGCGGATTTCCAACGTAGTTCGCCGGTCCGCCATCTGCACCTTACCCAGATCGCCGATCACTTTTGTCACCTCTTCGGTGAACAACTTCTTGTTTGAAGACCCCCCAATTTTAATGAGCAGGTCTCCCTTTTTAGTGGGTAAAGCTCCTACAACCCTTGTCTTACTGGCCTCCAGGTCAGCCTCTTTTCGAACTTTCGCCAGCACTTCGGCGAAGGTAGCTCCTTCAGCCACTTTGACGACCACTGTGGCTCTTCCCTTCTTAACTGGATTTGGCTTTGGTGCCGGTTTAGTCTCGTTACCTTTGGACCTTCTAGAAGGTCCCTCCTCCCTCTTCTTTTTTGGGTCCTTCGTACTCTCAGGATCACTTCTCTTCCGCTTCTGAGACTCCAGGACAACGTTTTTAAGCATTACTGCATTAAAACGGTCACGTCTCATTCTTCGGTCCTTTCGTGCATCCTCTGACCAGGCTAACCCCTGGTAGAACTTTTTATCTTTTCTGGACGCTGCTGCGTGCTTCTCCTTCACATCCCGTATGAGCGATGTTATGCTTCTAAGTCCATCCTTAATTGTCCTATTGACATTCTTCTGGACTTCGCAGGACTTCAGCATCTTGCTGACCTCTTCTTCCATTTCTAGAATGCTTGCTGCCTCTTCCGCCCGCAGCTTCACGCATTCATCTCGATGTTCATTGCAGCTAGCAATGTCAATCGCAAAAGCATTACTAAATACAGAAATGCAGCTGGCTTGACTCGTCACGCTGCTCGTACTCCCTCGTCTCTCCGCCCTGTCCACGATGATCTTTGGCACTCCCAACGCGTTGTTGCCCTCCTGCATCCTTGGGCCACTGGCCACCGTCCCCACGCTATGCGCTTGACGATCGGAACCAGTGAGGGATTTAGCCGTAGCATTACCCCGCAGGTACTCTTCCTCGTTTTTACAATCGCTCATGATGGATGTTTCTTGTTTGCTGGTTTTGGTCCGCGTCGAGTATTTGATTTCCTCGATACCACCTATTTCTAGAAAGCTAACCTATCCGCCACCTGGCACGCGTCCGATAGAGGAACAGCAACCCCGCGCAAAAAAAACAGCTCTAATGCGCCCCAGGTAGAACAAAAGTTCCAATTAGAACAAAAGTTCTAAAAGCACGGAATTATTATTATTATTATTATTATTATTATTATTATTATTATTATTATTATTATTATTATTATTATTATTATTATTATTATTATTATTATTATTATTATTATTATTATTTTTTTGCTTAGGGAATTTTGGGAAATCTGCCTACAGATTCCTTGGATTCCGCACTCCAAGGTTATGTGGGGTTGGTGTGATAAAACAAAAGGAGATAAAAAAAGAAAAATAAATATATAAAATAGTAAATTTAATAAACTGGCGACCTACTGCCAGCCCGACCCACTAAAACCCGTAACCCTTCTTCTGGAGCCCTTTACCCTCCCTCGGAACTGTCGTAAGACTTTAGCCTTCGAGGGTGGCGCTCCAACTCTGTCGCTAATGTGACTTTCTGCTTTTCTCTGCGGTTATCCTGCGTTAATAGTTAAAAATTTAAAACTATTTCAATATAAAGCGGAATTAACAGCACAACAATAATTAAAAATAACAAATGTGTAATTAAATGTAAAAAGTCAAAAGATAAAATTATAAACGGATATATAAAAAAAAAGAAAAAATAAACGCGTATAAAAAATTGAAAACACAAAACTGTACAAAGATGAATAATAAAAAAAACACAAACAATTAAAAAATGTATAAGGACAAATAAATCACAAAATAAATTAGAAATTTGAATTTCTCATTTGAGGCATTCCTTTCTAAAGGAGGCCAGCTTCTCTGACCACCAGTGCAAGGATTTTTTCCTTGGAAAAGCTCCTTTGCGACGTGGCATCGACGCATTGCAAGCGGTGACGATTATATCTCGCACCGCTCGCACCTCTCCATTTAGACTTTTCGGCCTCCTCACCCAACCAGAATCCTCAATTAAGATAGATTCTTCTAGGGACCGGCTGAACTTCTCCTTGTCGAGTTTCTTAATGTTCCACGAGAAGGTTTTGCGACTAGGAGCTTCCTGCCTTTTTCCTCCTCGTGTGTCTCCCATTGAGACTGAGAACTCAATGTACTGGTGGTCACTTGCGGTATATTC
This sequence comes from Leptopilina syphax, assembly GCA_032872505.1. Lineage (NCBI taxonomy): Eukaryota > Metazoa > Arthropoda > Insecta > Hymenoptera > Figitidae > Leptopilina > Leptopilina syphax. The sequence continues at coordinate 35,318,071 of CM065473.1, read as the reverse complement.
CTCAGAGACCCGCCAGTCGCTTATGCGGCTAAATATATTAGACGATGCGATCGTTAGATCTATAATCGATCCGATCGCACCTCGTCTAAACGTCCATGTTTTTCCCCGGTTTACAACTAATAAATCGTTCTTGGAGATCATTTCTCCAATCAGAATTCCTCTCTTGTCGAGCCTCGTCTCACCCCACTCTGGCGACTTTGCATTAAAATCGCCAGTGATGATGACATCCAGCTTGGATTCTATGAGGCTCGATTCTAGGTCTTCTATATTGGCTTCGAAGGTGGTCAGCGGGTCGTTGGGTGAGAAGTAGCAGCTATACATACGTATGTTAGCCACCTCTATCCACACAAACCCGCTGCTTGTCTCCAAGAACTTGTCAACCCGCAATTCTGGGTTGCACAGCTTGATGGCGGCTCTCTTCGCCTTATCCTGATACCAAGGTGCGAGGTCGCTTCCTTGATACTGCTCACTGCAGAACAGGATATCGACCTCATTTTCCCTAGCTGTTTGCATCAGGAGCACCTGTGCATCCTTACTTGTATGCAGGTTGACTTGAAGGAGCTTTAAGGATTTGCCCTTTTAAGTTTCTCCAGTTCCTCCTTGTAAACCGGGCAGGAAATTCTTCCAGGCATATGGTTGACTTCCGTTTTTCCCAAATCTGTACACGTTATGCACTTTGGCTTGTGATTAGTACACTTTTTGGAGAAGTGTCCCGCTTCGCCGCATCTCCGACAGTTTTTTGTTCTGTCGGGGCCCTTGCAAATTCGAGTCACGTGTCCATAGGCTAGGCACTTTTGACATCTTGTCACTTCTAAGTGCGTTCGGATGGATGCATTTATCCAGCCAATACGCACTTTGCCCAGCTTAAGCAGACTCTCGCTGTCCGTTTCACTCAAGCGTACTAGTGCCACTTTCGTACCACCAAAACGTGTCAGAAGTCGGCAAGTCACCTCTAATTCGGGCTTTTGCAACTTCTGCTTTAAGACTTTTAAAACGTCCTCCTCTAAAGTTGTTTCGTCAAGATCCCGAATTTCGAGGGTCTTTTTACTGACAAGAGCCGTAACCTCGGCCTTGTCCAGAAGAACGGAGGTAAGATTCTGAGCGAACTTTGAAGTTTCACCCCCCTTTTTCACAACAACAAGAACCTTTCTTTTAAGAGTTCTCCTAATTTTCACAATCTCTGTTCCAGTTTCCTCTGGCTTTACCGAAGTTGTTGCCAGTTTTATGAGATCATGGTAGGTCTCTGGATTCCGGGCCACAATTTTTATTGCCTCCGTTGTTCTAATTTTGGGGGGGCGCTTCTGAAGTCGCTCCCTCTCCTCCGCTTTCTTCAAGGCCTTTTTCTTACGGGCCTCCCGTTTCCTATTGGAGACGGTTTCAAAGTCTTTTTCGTTTTCAGGCTTATTTGCCACAGTTGCCTCCGAATAAGAAGCAACCCTGGCCGAAGCAGCCTTACTCACCTCCGTCTCCATAACAGTAGGGTTTGCCTTGGTCTCCTTGCTCTTAACCCTCTTACCCTTGGGAGTGGTCACAGAAGAATCAGTCTCCGGACCTTCAAACTCTCTAGGGCGCTTCCTTGGGTCGATGGACTTGCTCTCGCTGGATGTGGCGTGCGACATCGATCTAGGAGTTTCAGGATTCGACCTTGGTTTGCTTGGGCTAATGAAGGGCTTAGGTATAAATCGCAGGTTTCTGCAAAGCACCTCGTGCACCTTCTCCATTGCTACCATTCCATCCTTAACATCCTTGCTAATGTTTTTTTGCTTTCTGCAAGCACGCCACATACTATCCAGTATTATTGGGATCAGATCGACCTGTTCTAAAACATTTTGTTCGAATCTGCTAAGTCCCACATCCTCAGAATTTTTTATTTGGCTCCCTCCAAAATCCTTGGAGCCGTCTGCACCGACTACCGGGGCTTGAACCCGATCAGAATCGGTGACGGGATTACCCTCATTTGAGGTACCCGCTTGGAGTAATTTATTTGAATCTTTATCCATTTCATTCATTTATTTTGGTTTTAGAATCAGGGAACCACCCTGTTGGTTGCCCTTTAGTGAAAAGCCCCGCCACCACGACAAGGTCTACCGAACATATCCATCATGTCTATTATGTCTGGCAGTGGATAAGCATCCACTTCTCCCAGCACGTCAAAGACATCGATGATGTTCGGTAGTGGACAACCATCGGCGGAGATTATTATTATTATTATTATTATTATTATTATTATTATTATTATTATTATTATTATTATTATTATTATTATTATTATTATTATTATTATTATTATTATTATTATTATTATTATTATTATTATTATTATTATTATTATTATTATTATTATTATTATTATTATTATTATTATTATTATTATTATTATTATTATTATTATTATTATTATTATTTTTTTTTTTGCTTAGGGAATTTTGGGAAATCTGTTTACAGATACCTTGGATTCCGCACTCCAAGGTTATGTGGGGTTGGTAAAATAAAAAAAGGGAATTTAATAAAAAAAGATAAATAAATAAATGTTATAATAAATTTAATAAACTGGCGACCTACTACCAGCCCGACCCACTAAAACCCGTAACCCTTCTTTTGGAGCCCTTTACCCTCCCTCGGAACTGTCGTAAGACTTTAGCCATCGAGGGAGGCGCTCCAACTCTATCGCTGCTGCGACTTTGTTCTGTGTCTGCGGTTCTCCTGCGTCAATAGTTAAAAAATTTAAAACTATTTCAATATAAAAGCGGAAATAACAGCACAACAACAATAAAAAACAAAAGATTTTAAGAAGTTTAAAAAGTCAAAAGATAAAATTATAAACGGATATATAAAAAAAAATAAAAAATAAACGCGTATAAAATATTAAAACCATAAAACTGTACAAAGATGAATAAAAAAAAACACAAACAATTAAAAAAATGTATAAGGACAAATAAATCACAAAATAAATTAATAAAAAACAAACGAACAAAATTAAAAGCTGTTTAAATTACGCTTTTTGGCGGCCGTCGAGATCCTTCCTCGACATAACCGAGATTATGAAGTTCTCGACTTGCCGCCAATTCTCTTCTGAATGGGTCATCAGCGATACCATGTTCTCCGGTGTAACTTGACTGTTTACACCTTCGAACATGGCCCGCCTCTCCAAGTCCCATTTCTTGCATGAGAAGAGGGTGTGCTCCGCGTTGTCCTCAGGGAACTGGCAATATGCACACACCTCGTCCTCGCGTAATTTAAAGCGACACAGGTACGAGTTAAAACACCCGTGACCTGTGAGCGCCTGAGTCAAATAATAGGAAACCTGGCCGTGTTTCCTATTTATCCAGGTGGCAAGTGCCGGGATAAGGCGATAAGTCCATCGACCTTTCTCCTCACCATCCCATCTCTCTTGCCATCGTTCTATGAGCCTGTGCCTCGCTTCTTTGCGGATCAGGCCCTTGCTTGGTCTTAATTCCTCATCAGAGGAACTTCTTTCTTTAGAAAAGAGAAAAATTTCTTCTCTTTCCCTCGCCAAAAGATCTGCTGGCGGGACACTTGCAAGGACCTGCACAGCACTCGTAGATACCGTCTTATATGCAGAGATGATACGCGTTGTTATCGATCTCTGCGCCGACAGTATCTTTTCACAGATGGTCACACATCTTTTACTCCTCAGGGATGGGGCCCACGCTGGTGCTGCATAGAGCATTTTAGCGTGGGCGACACTCGCCACCAGTCTTCTTTTTTGTTCACGGGGTCCGCCAACATTTGGCATTAACCGCGAAAGATTAGCCGCACACTCGATCGCCTTATTCGACGCCGTAGCCATGTGGTGGTGGAAGTTTAACCTTCCATCCAACTCCACACCAAGGTATTTAATTTGTTTACTCCACTTGACCTCGAATCCGTCTATCACGATTCGTGGGAGATCATAACCACGTCTGTCTGTGACTAGCAGTGCCTCGGTCTTTTCCAGGGCCATTTCAAGACCTCTGGCATCCAGCCAGCCTTTTGCTAGTCGCAGACATTCGTTCACCAATGTCCCAAGAGCCTCCTCACTCTCGGCAGTGCACACGAACAACGCGTCGTCCGCAAAGCCGATGATCATCGCACCTTCGGGCAGATCCATTCGCAGAAAATCATCGTAAGATACATTCCATACAAATGGACCCACCCTCGAGCCTTGAGGAGCCCCACGCTGCATCTCTTCCCTGAGAGTGCAGGTGTCTCCCCCATATATAACCCACCTGTCGCTAAGATAATTATCCATTATCCGCAACAAGTAGGGCGGCATGTTTTTCTTTTCCATTGACTCGATGAGATCTTTCCATCTTGCGGAATTAAACGCGTTGCGTATGTCAATTGCTACCAACGCGCAGAAGCTCTTCTTTTTCTCAGGTCCCAATTTGTTTTTTCCTGCTTTGGCCATGTCCACAACTGCCTGGATGGCATCAACTGTGGACTTGCCTTTACGGAAGCCAAATTGGTAATCGGATAGACGATTCTCTTCGGTCAAGTGGCTTTGCATTCTCTGCAGAACCATATCCTCTAGAAGTTTACCCATCGTATCTAGCAGGCATATAGGCCTGTACGATGAAACCTTATCTAGAGGTTTTTCACCTTTCCTTAGGAGGGCTAACCTCTGTCGCTTCCAGTCGCGGAAGAACTCTCCTCTCTCAAGGCAAAGATTGAAGCATCGAAGCAGAATCAGGGGTGAAGTGTCGATTACCAACTTTAGGATCTCGTTACTTATCCCATCGATTCCAGGCGCCTTGCCTGTTTTCAATCTTTTGCCTGCTTTTTGCAGTTCACTAAGTGTGAAGAGTTCTTCCTCTTTGACTTTGCAAAAACTCCAGTCCCTTCTAAGGTATGGCTCTGCAGGAGGAAACAAAGAACTTATTATCTTTCTGACCCAATCGGGATTGTCCAGGCCGGGGGTCTTTTGCCTCGTCACTAATTTCTTAGTTACGATTTTAAAAGCCAGACCCCATGGGTCCTTATCGACTTCCTCGATTAGGTCCTTCCAGCTACGGCGTCGCGACTTGCGGATCTCTTTCTTAAGGTCCTTTTTCGCCTCCTTGAAAGCCTCTTTCAGCAAGGGATCTCCCTTAGATCGGGTGTATGTCCTTCTTGCTTTGAGGCATTCCTTTCTCAAGGAGGCCAGCTTCTCTGACCACCAGTGCAAGGATTTTTTCCTTGGAAAGGCTCCTTTGCGACGTGGCATCGACGCATTGCAAGCGGTGACGATTATATCTCGCACCGCTCGCACCTCTCCATTTAGACTTTTCGGCCTCCTCACCCAACCAGAATCCTCAATTAAGATAGATTCTTCTAGGGACCGGCTGAACTTCTCCTTGTCGAGTTTCTTAATGTTCCACGAGAAGGTTATGCGACTAGGAGCTTCCTGCCTTTTTCCTCCTCGTGTGTCTCCCATTGAGACTGAGAACTCAATGATTATTATTATTATTATTATTATTATTATTATTATTATTATTATTATTATTATTATTGTTATTATTATTATTATTATTATTATTATTATTATCATCATCATTTATCCATTTTTATAAATATCATTAAAAAAACCTTTTTAAAGTATTGTTATTATTTATTAGTTCTTACACTAAAAAAAGTTCTTGTTAAGATATATGTATACGATATTCTAGTTAAAACCACCAGTATTCTCGTTAAATTAACCAGAATTCTAGTTAACCTTAACCCTTTAAGGCCCAGCGGTTTCGATTGAAACCACTTTTGTGTTCAAACATTTATAACTTTGTCAAAAATTAAATGATTAAACGAACTTACCAAGTGAAGTTCGATCATAATTGAGGCCTTGGATCCAATAACTCGCCCGACGCTCGGAGGAACGCGCAATTCCCAGTCAGTGAGCAGTAAGCGCCTCTGGGCCACTCACTGCTACCCGACTGGTATTAGCGCGTGCCTTCGAGCGTCAGGCGAGTTATTGGATCCAAGGCCTCAATTGTACGTAGCTCCTCTTCCGAGATGATCAAAAAACTTGTAGTCCTTCTACTCTATGCAAATATCACAGTTTCAACAATATTCAAAAAAGAGCGCGTGTGCGCGCGCCTCTGTCGTGTCGCAGCAGTAGCGTCTCTGGCGGTTATCATTATTCTTTTGAAGTTTTTTAGCCGAAACATTATATAGGGATTATAAACCTAGTTTGTGAAAAAAGGGATAAAAATAAAGGGTGGGTTTGATCATCTCGGAAGAGGAGCTACGTACAATTATGATCGAACTTCACTTGGTAAGTTCGTTTAATCATTTAATTGTACTGTGCTCCTTTTCCTTAAGATCAAAAAACTTGTAGATGTTTAGAGCAATGTTGAGGATAAGGAGAATAAAATTTGGAATTATAATTTTCTTTTTATGAAATTAGAACTTTATTCTCATTAAGGTTTTAACGTAAATTACAACTAGTAGAACACAAAGAATAACTTTTTTTTAAATGTTACTTAGATAATATGGTTCTTGCAAAAGAATCGCTACTTTCTGTTAGCTGTAGATTGTAAAACTTAGCAAACGTTTCAGATTTTTGAGTCCAGCCAGCTGTTCTTTTAATGATTGAGATATCGAGGCCCTTTCTTTGGGCAGCGGAGGTTGACGCGTGGCGCGTTGAATACCCAGAGAATATGTTAGTGTCGATGCCGCAATTTAACAATACTCCCTTTATCCAATGACTAAGTGTTTGGGAACCTATTGCTTTATGGGGACGTTTAAAGGAAACAAATAATCTATTTTCTGTTCCGCGGATTTCTCTTGTTCGGTCTAGATAGTCTTTTAAGACCGAGGCAACACATATCCTTTGATCTTCTAAAAAATAAGGAATAATAAGTACTGGTTGGTCCCTGTTTGTTTTAGAAGTTTTAATCTGTTCTGGGATTTTGATTTCGATAGTATTATTATCTCTGATATTTTCAATACTTATAAGCGAAAATGTCTGTAATCTATGGCCAGTAACTAATGCAAGAAGAGTGATTAATTTTTCGGATATGCTCTGCATAGAGAGTTCTGTATTAACTGACGTATTACGAAAATATTCTAGCACCACATTAGGGTCCCAAGTACTATTATATCTAGGCCTAGAAGGTCTAGTTTTTGATAAACCTACAAAGAATCTTTTTATTCTGAAATCTTGAGCCAATTCTGAACCCAGAACTAAGGAAATCGCAGATCGATATGAATTAAGGCATCCATATTTCGCTCTCTTTTTATATTTCTCCGATAAGAATAAAAGTACATTCGCAGTACAAAATGAAAAAGGGTCTTTCTTTTTAAGTCTGCAGAAATTCCACCATTTTTTAAGGCCAGAGTCGTATTGTTTCCAGGAGGAGTCAGAAAGTGAAGATAGAATAACTTCTTCACATTCAATTGGAGTATCTCTCACCCTGAAGCTTCTCCTGACAAAAACCCTACAACCAGGGTAAGCTTCTTCCAGAAGTTGGCTCTCTTCCTGTCAGAAGATAAATGAACATGAGAATGTGCTGAGAAATAAATTCGTTTTGAAATAATCATTTCTTTAAATAGAGGGTACCAAGGTTGTAAAGGAAAGTCGGGCACGACTACTATTCCTCCCGCGTTTTCTAATTTTATCTTTTGGAGAACTTTAAAGTAGTAGTCGCGCATTGAGCCTAGAAGCAAATAGGTCAATATTCGGGATACCAAATTCGTGACAGATTTTTTGAAAAGCCGCGTTAAAGAGCTCAAACTCTGTGTTTGATTCAAGTCTTCTTGACTCAAAGTCGGCTACAGCATTATCTTCGGAAGAAATGTATTTTGAAACAGACAAATTTTTCGATCTTCGCACCACTTCCAGATCTCCTTTGCAAGTGAGCTTAATTGTACACATTGAACACCACCCATCCTATTAATATAGGAAATAGTGGTAGTGTTGTCAATGTGTAATAGGATCTGACAGTCGGTGAGGCCGTGAGCAAAACACTTTAGTCCGAAGAAAGCCGCTGTAAGTTCAAGTAAGTTAATACTAAGTGCTTTTTCTGATATTGACCAAGCACCTCCAGTTTTTTCATCTTTGCACGCAGCTCCCCATCCGGAGTTTGATGCATCTGAATAAATTTTAAGGGCATAAGAAAAGGAATAAATATTACTATGAGAACTTGAACCTACAGAGTTCCACCATTTGAAATCTTTATGTACTTCATTATTTATAACCAGATAGCTTTCGTAGTTTTCGTTGTTTTTGGCCAAAGCGTTAAATTTAAGTCTTTCACAGGCTTTGGTATAGACCAAGCAATAATTTACAGCTGGACAACAGGAAACTATGAAGCCAAGTGCTTCAGCAATTTTTCGTATTTTATATTTTTTTATTTAATTTAAATGAACACGTTAATGAAGTGAGCTTCTTTCTTTTCGAATCTGCTAAATTTAAAGTCATGTCAGTCGAGTTGTAAATAAAACCAAGAAATTTACAAAGCTTGGACGGTGTTAATTGACTTTTCTCATGATTTACTATAAATCCAAGTTTTGTTAATAACTTAGTGGTGACATTCAGATTTTTAAGACAATCTAAAAATGATTTTCCTATAAGAAAAATGTCATCAATATAGATGACATTTATTAAACCACGACTTCTAAGGTATAACACTACTGCTTTCATTAACTTCGTAAATACATACGGAGCTGTGCACAACCCAAATGGAAGGCATGTAAATTCATAAAGTTCTTGATTGCAGGAGAATCTCAAAAACTTTCTATGTTTCTTAACTATGGGTACTAGGTAATACGCGTCTTTAATGTCTAAGGTAGCCATGTAGCAATCTTTAAACATTAATTTTGAAGCCGTACGTCCGTCTTCAAGTTTAAAATGTACCAGAACGATAATTTTGTTTAGTTGTTTTAAATTTAAAATGAAACGATATGTTCCATCTGGCTTTGGAACAATGAAAGTTGGTGAGATAAACTGGTCTTTTTTAGGATAGTATTTCTGTACTTCACCTTTATCAATAAGTTTTATAATTGGTTGCCCGAGATTCCAATTATTATTTGGGAAAGGGGGGAAAGGAGAGAAAGAATAGATGCACAATTATAGTAATATAAGAAGTGTAACCCTTAACAAAAAAATTTTCGATTAATTTTCTGATAATTCGTCGTAGTTGGTATCTAAGACTATAAATTCTACATTTTCTTTTTTAGTAATTTCCGTTATTTTCTTTGAATTTTCTACTAGGCTATTTTCTAAAAATTCCCGAAGTTCTTCTCGTCGTTTATCCCAATTAGCTCGTACGTACTTTCTCCCGTTGGGTGATGGTTCACAGTACCCTGCTCTTGCCTTTAAATTTCTTTTTCCGCAAAACTCGTCGTGCAGTAGGTAGTGCGTTTTCCATACCTCTTTCTTGCAGAATCTGCAAATCCAAATCTCTATGTTCTCCATTAATTCCTGTAACAATCATAAAAAAAAAGAAATCTTTTTTGAGGAGAAAAAAAAATTGAAAACAAAAGTTTATTGTTAAGGAAAAATTTTGTTATTTTTCTGATTTTATTTATTTATGTGTTTATTTATACATTTTGTTGTACATTTGTTTTATTTGTCCATTTGTTGATAATTTTGGTTTTTTCTTTCGGTACGATGAGAACACAATTTTGTATTTGGAGAAAAGAAAAATGTTAATTTAATTTGTAAGGTTTTACAAAATAAAAAGGGTCAAGTTTTATAAAAATGGACTGTTGTTTTCGTCAAAGAAAAAGAAATGAAAATTGTGTTTGTTTTGACTACATATTTGTAGTGTGATTATGAAATGAAAAAGAAAATTTTGAGTTAGAGTGCGAAAGGTAAAAGGGAAAAAAAAATTTTAATTATGCAATCTTCTCGTGTTGTATTCCTTACTCTTTTCCTTTGATAGTGTTCATGTAATTTTCTAGATCTTCGATGTTTTTCTTTCTTAATTCTCTCCATTCTCTATTTTGCATTTCTATTTCTTCTAACTTTTCCTCCAGCTTCTTGCGGCGGTCGCAGCGCCAACGAAGTTTTCCTAGGAATACCTCTTTTTCTTTTTCCTGCGAGTATTCGTGTTTTGTAAAATCAATTTCTTTTAGCATATCATCTGGTGAGTCTTGTGTTATCTCGTATCTTTTTTTTGTTGTTTTTACCTCTAGCACTGTTTCAGGTTCAGAGCTGGAGTAATCTTCATCGCTGCTATTTTTGCTCTGGCCATCTTCTTCACTGCTGCTTTCGCTATCGGTATTTCGTAGTTCGTTATTTATGCTCATTATCCAGACATTAATATTGCTTACATCTGCTTTCAAGTTTTCTCTTTTTATGTCCAACTCGTTCCACTCGTCCTTTAATTTGTCCATCTTTTCCTTTATTTCGGCTATTTCCTGTAAAGTTGTTGTTTTTCTTTCTTTTAGGGTTTTGATATGATTTTCCTTGATTTCGATATAGTTGAGTTGCATTTCTTCTATTTTCTAAAAACAAAAATAACATTTTTCTCTTTTATTTTACATTCGTTAATGCGAAAAAAAAGAAGAAAGAAAAAAAATGTTTCTTGTATGTTTCGTGAAATTTTCCTTTGATATTAATTTTAACTTAATGGTATTTAGTTTTGTTTTTGTTTTGTTTTTTTTTTGTTATTTTCATAAAAATTTATGAAATTTTCCTCTAATTTTCATTTAATTTTCCTAAGATTTTTATACAATTTTCATGGAATTTTCTTATAATTCTAACTTAATTTTGCTATTTTTCATTCCATTTTCTTTAAATTTTCCACTGATTTTCTAGTAATTTTTTACATTTTCCTGAAAATTTTCTTTAATTTTCGTTTTTCACTAATTTTCGCAAATCATTTATATTCCATGATCCTATTGATTTTCTGCGAATTTTTCCTAATTCGTACATTGTGGGGGAAATTTTTCGAATTATTTTATATGGTCCTTCGAAATCTTTTTTCAATTTTCGCGCAATTCCTAGATCTTTGCTGGAAAGAGATTTGTCTTTTTTCCAGACTAGATCTCCTACTTCGAATTCTAATTTTCTCCTACGCAAATTGTAATACTTCGCTTGGTTTTCGTTCGCCTTGTCTAAATTTCGTTGAACTTCGTCCTTTATTACTTGTAATCGTCTTAGTCTTTCTGTCCATTTGTCAACTTCCTGAAATTCAATTTCGTCCGGATTTTCGAAATCTTTTTTCAGTGTTTGAGAAGGTTGAAGTTCACGACCTAAATTGAGAAAAGCTGGTAAAAATTTTGTCGACGAATGTTTTGCTGTATTTAAGGCAAATTGCAAGTCTTCGATATCTTTATCCCAAAGATTTTGCTCTTTGTCCAAATAAGCTTTAATCGCGGTTTTAATTGATCTGTTTGTCCTTTCGGTGGGGTTTGCTTGCGGGTAATATTTAGGGGTAAACGAATGTCTGATTCCGAATTTTTCTGACATTTCCCTGATGACTTTGTTGGCATATTCTGTGCCATTATCCGAGATTAAAATTCTGGGAGTTCCCCATCTGGAAATTACTCTTTTATGAAACTCTGCTTCGATAGTTTTTCCGTCTGCCTTCTTAATTGGAATTATTTCCACCCATTTTGTGAAAATGTCCAGAAATACTAAAATATATTTATTTCGATTTTTCGATAAGGGTAATGGGCCTATTATATCGGAAGCAACCATCGTCCATGGTTCCTCCACGATTCGTTTACCCAATGGTCCTATTTTCGGTTTGTTATTTGCTTTTGTTTGTTGGCAAATTTCACATTTTCGAATATATTTTACTATTTCCGTGTACATTCCAGGCCAGAAAAAATTTTCGGAAATTCTATGGAAAGTTTTCTCCACGCCAAGGTGTCCTGCTTGCACGTTATCATGATTCTCGACTAATACCTGTTTTCTCAAATTTTCCGGAATGACTAATTTCCACGGATTTTCGTCTTTAAGGAGGGGTGATTTTAACGGATCGGGTCTATAAAAATATAATTGATTATCTCGAATTCGCCAATTTTCATGTTCGTGAGGTTTTGATTTTACTAATCTCATTTTCGTTTCGTACCAATTATTTTCTGTTTGATTTTCGCTACTTTCGATTTTTATTTCCTCGGAAATTTCTTGTTTTTCCTCGAAAATTCTCGACAACGCATCTGGAACTACGTTCGCTGAACCTTTCCGATATATTATTTCGAAATCATGTTCCGACAGTTCCAACGCCCATCTTGCCAAGCGTCCTGTAGGATTTTTCAAGTTGTGTAACCATTTTAAATCAATGTGATCAGTTATTACTTTAAAATAACTACCTTCTAAATATTGTCGAAATTTTCCTATGAACGTTTTCACCGCGAGACACTCCTTTTCTGTTGTCGAATATTTTCTCTCTGTTTCGCTTAAATTTTTACTTCCGTAAGCAACTACTACGTTTTTACCGTCAATGTCTTGTGTCAAAACTGCGCCTAGACCCGTGTCACTTGCGTCAGTTTCTAGTATGAAAGTGTGTTGAAAATCAGGGGGGTTTAAGATCGGAGCTGTCGTCAACAACTCGATCAGTTTTAATTTTGCTATTTCCTGATTTTCGTTCCAAGTCCATTTTATATTTTTACGTAGTAATTTTTGCAAAGGTTCAATTATTTCAGCGAAATGTGGAATAAATCGTCGGTAGCAGCTAACCATTCCTATAAAACGTTGCAACTGTTTAATAGTTTTAGGAATCGGAAATTCTCGAATGGGTTTGACTTTGTCGTCATCGATTTGCAGTCCTCTTTCGTTAACTACGAAACCTAGGTATTTTACCTCCGCACAACCGAATTCGCTTTTTTCGAAATTAACCGTCAACCCTGCTTCTTTTAATTTTCCTAATACTATTTCCAGATATTTCATGTGTTCGTCAAATGTTTGAGAAACTATAATTATGTCGTCTAGATAACAGAAAACTTTCGGTTTGAGGTCAGGCGTAATAATTTTGTCCATTAACCGCTGGAACGTTGCGGGAGCATTGCAAAGTCCAAACGGCATTCGCTTGTATTGGAACATTCCAAAACCAGGAACTACGAAAGCCGTTTTTTCCTTGGACTCTTCGCTCAACGGGATTTGATTATACGCCCACTTCAAATCGACTTTAGAAATGTATTTCGCGGCTCTGAGCATATCTAAAATTTCGGCCATTATCGGAACCGGATACAGATCTTTTTTCGTGACTGCGTTGACTTTCCGAAAGTCTAGGCACAATCTGTATGTTCCGTTCGCTTTCTTTATCATAACAATTGGATTCGACCAGTTGCTATTACTTGGCTCGATAATACCTTCGCGTAACATTCTCTTAATTTCCTTAATTATTTCCTCCTTAATTTTCGGCGAAACATAATAATATCTTTGTTTTATCGGCGCTGTACCCTGCGTGTCAATTACGTGTTCAGTCAAATGAGTAGCTTTCAAAATTTTCTCGGGGGGTGGTAATCTAATTTTTAAAAATTTATTTGAAAATTCTTGTTCTTCCTCGGACAATTCGACTAGTCCTGAACAAAATTCGGTTTCATCTAAACAACTCGATTCTCGCAATATTTTTTCCTGAATATTGTTGTTCATTATCGCGTTGTTTTTGAAATTAATCCATTTCGTATTTAACGGTATACGAAATTTATTTCCAATCGCCATAGAATTTTTTGTTTCTAATTTTTCCGATTTAATCGCCATATGATTTTTCGATTTTAATTTTTCCGATTTTTCATTTTCCGTTTTTTGCAAATTTTCTCGTTTTCGCCAAATTTTTGAACTTATTTCGCGTTCTCTAATTTTCTTATTCAATTCCGCTTTTTTATACCAATTTTTCTTACAGGGATTGTCGATTGGGAACAAAAATGGTTCGTCAGTCTCGTCAAGACCTGAGTTCATTTCTAAATTATCAAATCTGTTTGATAATGGGATATCCATTAATTTTGGAGGAATTTTTCGGGGTTTTGGTATTGGGATTTGGGTAGGTGTTTTCGACTGTTGTAAGGATTGTCTTGGTATAATTTTTGGAATTTTTCTTTCATTACTCGGGTCGACCCTTGGGAAATTTTTCGTAATTTTCCTACTATTTTCTGTATCGATACTTTTTGGTTTTCCTAATTCGAATTTTTTCTCGAATTTTCCTGAATTCTCTTTTTTATTCTCGAGAATTGGTTCAAAATTTTTTCCCGATTTTGACCTATTTTTCTGGGATTTTTGCGCGAAATTTTTTCGATTTTCTCTTTGTGAACTGGACCAACCTGTTTGTGATCCCACTTCTTGTTTTGTCAAAACAGCTTCGACCATCTTTTCGATTTTTTTATTTTCCCTATCTCCGATTTTATAACGTATATTAGGTAAATCTTTCAATGACTCGTTTCCCTGATTTTCTGACCTACAATCTCTACGAATGTGACCTACTTTTCCGCAACCGTAGCATTTTTTCGGATGACTTTTCTCATTTTGGTTCGTCTTGGAAGTGTTACCATTTCCTGTAGGTTTGAATTTCTTCGCCCTCTTTCTGATTGCAATATTTGATTTTCGTGTTGATTTCCTCGTAGAACTTTTCGTCTAAAAATGTTCTTTCGAATTCTTCACGAAAATCTTGTAAAGACAACCAATTGTTTCTAACCGTCCTACACCATTCCAGGGCTTCGTCTGCTAATACTGCGTCTATGTTTTCTAATACACGACTTTCTGGAATTTCGTATCCTCGCATAAATCTGTACAATTCTTCTAAAAATTGTACTGGGTTGTCCGTTTTGTTATTTCGAAATTTAACTGGCCAATTTGACATGATTTGAAAAGGTGTTTGTAACATGCCAAAAGGAAAATGATTATTGAAATTTCCAAAATGTCGATTGTTGTCGACTTGGGCATTTGGATTTTCAATTTCCGTATTTTCCGTGGAATTTTCCTCGAAATTTGGCTTTTTACTTTTCATTAAATTTTCCATCGCAATTTTCATTCGGTCTAATTCTAATCTTAGTTGATCTAATTCCTTATCGCGTATCGATATTTCATTTTTGAATTGATCTGACTCGGTTGATTTTTCTTTTATTTCCCGATTAAAATTAATATTTTTCCCTTTCTGAATAGTTCCTAACTTTTTGGGTTCGTACTCGATTTCTATTTCACTATCGTTCGGCCTTTCATAGTTAAATTCCTGATTTTTACTCTTATTTTTAAACTGGACATTTTGTCTTTTTTCCCTAATTCTGCGTTTGTCTGAATGGAAATATTGATCTACTTTTGCTCGAAAACTATCTTCTGAATCGTTGTTATTTTGATTATTTTTATCTATCGAACTATGTGCTGAAGGTTTGTATTTTTCTTGCACAATTTTCCTATGTTCGCGTTCTAATTGTTTTTCTCTTTCGCGCAATTTTTCCCTTTCGTTTCTCAGCATTTCATCGTATGCTGTTAATTCGTTCCTACTTTTAATCATTTGATTATTTGTCCCTAAAAACGAATTAATATCAAAAGTTCCGTCTTTTGATTTTTCTGGAAAATTTTCCGTCACCTTTTCCGATAATTTTCCTACAAAATTTTCTGTGACATTTTCCGGTACTTTTTCTATATTTCCAACAGTTTTCTTTATTCCGGCAAAGTACTGTTGTAATATACCGCTGTTTATTGGTACAGTTGTTGGGCCTGCATCTGGTAACCCTTGGTTACTGTTCTCCGAATGCATCAACTGCACACTCGCGTTTTTCGTATCTCGTGCTCTTAATTCTGACAAGGATACGTTCCTTGTTGCTGCTCGTTTACTTGTTCCGCTTGGGAGGGGCATCGATTGGTTGAAATTAAAAAATTTCAATTTTTCGGGGGACACGAGTTCAACGAGAGCACGAATCATTGTCTCGTGTCTCTCTATCGTGGCTTCTAAATCATTAGATTTCGCATTATCTTGCGATGGGGGGGTTTGTTTGTGAGTGGGAGGGGCAGTCCCGCTCGCTGTGTTTCTTTCCTCAAAATCTGTTTCGCTCGCCGTTTCCGTTTCGCTTCCCGACATATTTTCTGTTTCTTTGTTTTCCCGAATTCTTCTTGTATCCGATCGTAAAACACGTCTCGAATGCATTTGTGATTCAATTTTGAAAAATTAGAAATAAGTTTAAATCGTTATTTAATCTATTCTACAAATTTCAACTTGCGCAAAAAAAGAAAAAATTTTCCGCTAATTTTTGTTCAACGTCATGAACTCTATGTGAGAAAAAGTTTCTATTGCTAAATCACAAATGTTCGAACTAATTTTTCCTTAATTTTCTCGGAATTTACCGTATTTGTTTATTTTGTGTTTAAAAAAAATTAATTACTCGTTTGTTTTCCGAAAAACACTAAAAAGTTTAAATTGATACTTTTGACACACCCAGTATACGTTGCAAAAAGTTTTATTCTCGTCTTAATTGTTTAAAATCGAAAAACAAAAAAAAAAAGAATTTTCACTTATTATCAACAATTAATTTCAATTTGTTTATTAATTGTTATTAACTTTTAACGATATTTTACAATTGCATCTCTACTTTATCGCACCACCGATTAAAATGTAACACCCGGTATAAGTCGGTTACCGTGTCAAAAATTTCCTAAGTTTTTATTTTAGGTTCAAACTTTAGCGACACCCGGTATAAGTATCGATTTTCTGTAATTATATTTTCTTTACTTTTAGTTAATTTTTATTAGACACCGTGTATACGAATTTTATTTCTAAATTTTGACAAAATTATTCTCGAATTTATCGCGAAATTTTTCGTGTTTACTATTTTTTTCTAAGTTACACACGACCTTGATCACGAAAACAAAACAAACCGGCGTCTTACAACGACAAAATTTTCTCTCAAAAATAATCGATAAATTCACTTTTTCTTTTTAATTCTCGGTTTTATTTTCCGTTTTTTTTCAATAATTTTCGCTAATTTTCACGAATTTAGTCACGTTTTCAAAGAATTTTTCACGATTAATTTTTACCGGTTTATACACGCACTTTTTTACAGAAATTTTGTTTTGTCTGCGTCCGTCACAAAGAAAATTTGTCACAATTGTCAAAGAAAATACAATACAACAATATAAAATATCAATAAAATTCAATAATTTTCATGCACAAAAACAAATATGTTCCATAATTATGGGAAACAGGAAAAAAAAAGATTTGGTTTTGAGGTTAGGCGACCATGAGGTGACAGGTGGAATTTTCAACAATTAAAAAATGATGAAAAAATAAATGAATTTTCTGGGGTTTTCCATAAACAAAATTATGAAAAAATTATTTTAGGGGTTTTCAACAAACAAAGATGTTGAAAAGAATTATTTCTGAAGGATTTTCTTTCAGAAAAAGGAATGAAAAGATGGGTTTTTTTGTTGGGCGCCAATTTATAATTGGTTGCCCGAGATTCCAATTATTATTTGGGAAAGGGGGGAAAGGAGAGAAAGAATAGATGCACAATTATAGTAATATAAGAATTTATTCAATAACTTACTCGTGATGTAGTCTGAGGAGGAAATCACGACACAAAATCAGCACAGTCGTCGATGAGGGAGTTGGCGTTCGGCGAGAAATAGGTAGCACAAGGAAACGAAGTTATAACGAGCGAGTATTCGCAACAAGTGTCGCGTCTGTCCGCGAATCTGGCGATTGACACCCTCGAGGCCCTTCAGTGGTTTTTTCTACTTCCACTTGAGAAAGAATAGCTTGTACAGGTATATCTACTTGAACGGGAAAGGAAGTAAACGGTATTTTATAACCCTCTATCCATGATAATATAGTGACGTCGTTAGTAATCCCTTCTCAGTACAATTTGAAATTAGAGAGACGGCCAGCTATTTTACTTACAGGTGATTTTAACGATGATGACGAGGCGATTTCTTGTCCTTTCGGTAACGATTTTTCTAGAAATTCCGCTGGGATGGGGGGAGCGTCTCTGGAAGGTTAAGGATCCTTGTTTCCTCCCACCTGTCGCGATGTTGTGATCCTGATGATATGAGCGAGGTGGGTTCTTCCCGTTTTTTGGAACCTTTGCTGCCGGGGTAATTTTCATTGGCTTCTTTAACTCTTTTCCAGCGTCTTGCAGCGGTTTTGCTGATATTACGGCTTCTTCAAGATTTTTACCGAAAAGGTATTCATCTATCGGTGCTAAAGACAATGTATCTTTCATTTTACCGTTGACGTTAGAAATTAACAGATTTCTCCTAATGACAGTTTCGTCATGTTGTAAATCTGCTATGAGTTTAGAAGTGTCGCCTAATTTCTCTAAAATTATTTTCCATTCTGGAAAATGTTCTTTGTTTTTTGCAATAAGAGAAATTACCTGAGATACTGACGATAGCGAAGCTGATATTTTATCCTGCCTCTTATGAATACGGTTATCTCTTTTAACAATAGTATCTTGTAGAATAGATTTAACCAGTTTATTAATCTTCGGTGCTTCAAAGAAACAGCAGTTCTTTGGAGTGGGGTATTTTTTAATTATTTAGTTTAAAGATTCGTCTGGTAATCCCTTTGTAAGAATCTGTTCTTAAAGCAAGGCTAATTCTGGAATAGCCTCAGGAGCATATTGTTTATCCTCATAAACGGGTTTTCCAAACGCTTCCAAAATTTTATCGGTTGATAGTGTCGATTGTGACGACGATTCCTCATTTGCGTTCGAAGATTTTTGAGTGATTTGATCCCCAGGTAGAAAAATTTAATGGAAGCCTAGATATATGCTAGCGCCACCACTGGAATTTACATGGCAGTTTATCTCGCCGACGTCTTCTAGCGCCTTGAATGGCGCGAGCACTTTCCGCTAGAATGCAACATAACCTCAAATTTCTGTTGCATAAAGTGTCAAAGGTGTTTGCTTTTATTTTCAAAGTAAAAGTAAATGTTTGCTTGTAGAATATTGTGGCATTTAAAAACAATAATAGAAAAGGATTCTAAGTATTTATATATTTGTAATTGTATTAAATTTAAATATAAATTATTATTGCATTATAAATTTCTTGTTCATTCGTTAATTTATACACTTATTTATAAAAGAATTTTTAGTATATGAATGTCTTATTCAACCTCCAAGAAAATTTTTAAATATATTTTAAGTAATTAATCTAACGATTTATCACCAAGAATAACAATAAATACTTTTTTATGGATCAAATATATTATTAATTTCTCTCTATTCGAATTAGAAAACATAACCTCAAACTAGATTTATTTTTTTTATTTTTAATTGACCTGACAGAAAAGATTTACTGATTTTAAATAGGAACTTAATTTTTTCAATTATTATTATTATTATTATTATTATTATTATTATTATTATTATTATTATTATTATTATTATTATTATTATTATTATTATTATTATTATTATTATTATTATTATTATTATTATTATTATTATTATTATTATTATTATTATTATAAAAGAATTGGTTAATATCAAAAATTTTAATTTCAATGTTTAACATGTGTAACTATTTTTGACACTGTTACTGTGAAGAAATAAATAATTTTTTATGGAAATTTAATAATAATTTATTCTTAAAATTTCCATATTTAAAAACAATTTTATACAGCAAATAATGATCAAAATTTTGATTAGGCTTGGGATTAAGAATAGGTTACCGTTTTCTGAATTAAAATCTATTACCATAACTTTAAACGAAATGTGTATTTATCTTCAAATACGTTTGAATTTCATTGCAGGCAGATAATTAGTAAATGTTTTTTATGTGTACACAATTTTTTAATTATATTCGTAAAAAAAAATGACATAAGAATCATCTTTTAAATCGCGAAATAAAGTTTTGGCAGGTGAGGTTATGTTCATTCTAGCACTGCGAGCAGAATGCGAGAAAGGCGCTAGACTAAAAAAGTGTTTCAAATGCTCTCAGCGCCACTACAGCGCAATGGAACGCGAGAGTGGCACCATGCTAGCGCCACCAAATTTTTCTACTAGGGTCAGATTTAGATTCTGCGCCGGTGTCAGTCTGCAAACCAGCTCCTGAGATTTGTCCCGGGTTGTCTTCATGTGATCGATCCTGACTCAAGGTTACTCTATTTTGAGATCTACGACTTCCAGAATTAAATCTGTAATCCCGAGAACGAGATCTGTAACTCCGTGATTTGTGACTCCTAGAGCGACTTCTAGAATAGCGGTTATATGAACGAGTATAACTCCCTATTGACCGATTCCTTGAAGCATGTCTGTGATTTCTAGATCGACTTCTTGATCGAAAATACTCATACCTCTGTCGACCTGTAGAGAAGAGAGAAGTTTTTTATATATACAGTAAAAACAATATATATTATTGTGAGTAATAACACACTCAAAGAGTAATAACTCATTGCACAAGTAATAACTTGCTAGAAGATGTAATAACACGCAGAGTTTTCTCACTTACACTTAACCTTAATAGAGACAAAGTTTTACTATAATTTTAGATTAATATTTCTATTTCGATTTTTTTTAATAAAAGATAAGCGAGAATAACTCATTTTTTATAAGAATCTAGGTAAATTGAGTTATAACTCATTTACTGTTAATTTTCAGAGAATAATTATAAACGAAAAGAAAACTAACCTTTATTTTTTAACACGTGGTGTGGGTCGTCGAAAGAACCTCCATATTTCCTGTATTTCGTTAAATACTTTAATAATTTTTCCTCTACTTCATGTAGACGTGGACTCATCTTCAAATCCGATAAATCCTAGTTTATCCTATTTTATTTATTTTAATTTATTTATTTTATTTTGTACGGAAAACATGTCAAAAAACTTGTGACTTTGCTCGCACAAAGCAAAAGAATGATGATATCCGCCAGAGACGCTACTGCTGCGATACGACAGAGGCGCGCGCACACGCGCTCTTTTTTGAATATTGTTGAAACTGTGATATTTGCATAGAGTAGAAGGACTACAAGTTTTTTGATCTTGAGGAAGAGGAGCACAGTACAATTAATCAATTTTTCAGTTCTAAACGCCAAAGATCCACAAATTTATATTACTTATAAAAAAATTATAGTGCAATAAATTTACAACAATCTTATAATTATAACTAGGGAAGAATGGGGTAAACCCGCTCACTAGCGATTTAACGTGATGAACTCAACTTAAGATAGAGATATTGATACTGTAAATAGTACTTAACATTCAACTTATATTAACAAACTTTAGTTTAGTTTCATGAATTCAACATAGAATCAGAGGCGATCAAATGTTTTTAGAGGTGTCAGAAAAAAAACGTTGTTTGGATTTTTAAGTTTTTCGATCATTATTTTTGAGTCTTAATTTATTTGGCAAATTTTTTTTGTTGCTATTGGATGTCCTTCTTTGAAGTACATGTCTTATTTCAAAAAGATTTAATTAAATTTATTCTGAAATAAATAATTAATAATTAATAATTAATAATAATAATAATAATAATAATAATAATAATAATAATCCGGAAGTCGCGACGCCATAGCTGGAAGGACCTAATCGAGGAAGTCGATAAGGACCCATGGGGTCTGGCTTTTAAAATCGTAACTAAGAAATTAGTGACGAGGCAAAAGACCCCCGGTCTGGACAATCCCGATTGGGTCAGAAAGATAATAAGTTCTTTGTTTCCTCCTGCGGAGCCATACCTTAGAAGGGACTGGAGTTTTTGCAAAGTCGAAGAGGAAGAACTCTTCACACTTAGTGAACTGCAAAAAGCAGGCAAAAGATTGAAAACAGGCAAGGCGCCTGGAATCGATGGGATAAGTAACGAGATCCTAAAGTTGGTAATCGACACTTCACCCCAGATTCTGCTTCGATGCTTCAATCTTTGCCTTGAGAGAGGAGAGTTCTTCCGCGACTGGAAGCGACAGAGGTTAGTCCTCCTAAGGAAAGGTGAAAAACCTCTAGATAAGGTTTCATCGTACAGGCCTATATGCCTGCTAGATACGATGGGTAAACTTCTAGAGGATATGGTTCTGCAGAGAATGCAAAGCCACTTGACCGAAGAGAATCGTCTATCCGATCACCAATTTGGTTTCCGTAAAGGCAAGTCCACGGTTGATGCCATCCAGGCAGTTGTGGACATAGCCAAAGCAGGAAAAAACAAATTGGGACCTGGGAAAAAGAAGAGCTTCTGCGCGTTGGTAGCAATTGACATACGCAACGCGTTTAATTCCGCAAGATGGAAAGATCTCATCGAGTCGATGGAAAAGAAAAACATGCCGCCCTACTTGTTGCGGATAATGGATAATTATCTTAGCGACAGGTGGGTTATATATGAGGGAGACACCTGCACTCTCAAGGAAGAGATGCAGCGTGGGGCTCCTCAAGGCTTGAGGGTGGGTCCATTTGTATGGAATGTATCTTACGATGATTTTCTGCGAATGGATCTGCCCGAAGGTGCGGTGATCATCGGCTTTGCGGACGACGCGTTATTCGTGTGCACTGCCGAAAGTGAGAAGGCTCTTGGGACACTGGTGAACGAATGTCTGCGACTAGCTAAAAGCTGGCTGGATACCAGAGGTCTTGAAATGGCCCTGGAAAAGACCGTGGCACTGCTGGTCACAGACAGACGTGGTTATGAGCTCCCACGAATCGTGATAGACGGATTCGAGGTCAAGTGGAGTAAGCAAATTAAATATCTTGGTGTGGAGTTAGATGGAAAATTAAACTTCCACCATCACATGGCTACGGCGTCAAATAAGGCGATCGAATGTGCGGCTAATCTTTCACGGCTAATGCCAAATGTTGGCGGACCCCGTGAACAAAAAAGAAGACTGGTGGCGAGTGTCGCCCACGCTAAAATGCTCTATGCAGCACCAGCGTGGGCCCCATCCCTGAGGAGTAAAAGATTTGTGACCATCTGTGAAAAGATACTGTCTGCGCAGAGATCGATAACAACGCGTATCATCTCTGCATATAAGACGGTATCTACGAGTGCTGTGCAGGTCCTTGCAAGTGTCCCGACAGCAGATCTTTTGGCAAGGGAAAGGGAAGAAATGTTTCTCTTTTCTAAAGAAAGCAGTTCCTTGAATGAGGAATTAAGACCAAGCAAGGGCCTGATCCGCAAAGAAGCGAGGCACAGGCTCATAGAAAGATGGCAAGAAAGATGGGATGGTGAGGTAAAAGGTCGATGGACTTATCGCCTTATCCCGGCACTCGCCACCTGGATAAATAGGAAACACGGTCAGGTTTCCTATTACTTGACTCAGGCGTTCACAGGTCACGGGTGTTTTAACTCGTACCTGTGTCGCTTTAAATTACGCGAGAACGAGGTGTGTGCATATTGCCAGTTCCCTGAGGACAACGCGGAGCACACCCTCTTCTCATGCAAGAAATGGGACTTGGAGAGGCGGGCCATGTTCGAAGGTGTAAACAGTCAAGTTACACCGGAGAACATGGTATCGCTGATGACCCAGTCAGAGGAGAATTGGCGGCAAGTCGAGAACTTCATAATCTCGGTTATGTCGAGGAAGGATCTCGACGGCCGCCAAAAAGCGTAATTTAAACAGCTTTTAATTTATTCGTTTGTTTTTTATTAATTTATTTTGTGATTTATTTGTCCTTATACAATTTTAATTTATTCCGTTTTATGTTTTTAATATTATATACGCGTTTATTATTTTTTTTCTTTTTTTTATATATATATATATCCGTTTGCAATTTTATCTTTTGACTGTTTACACTTGATTAAACATTTTTTTTTATTATTGTTGTGCTGTTAATTCCGCTTTTATATTAAAATAGTTTTAAATTTTTAACTATTAACGCAGGATAACCGCAGAGAAAAGCAGAAGGTCGCATTAGCGACAGAGTCGGAGCGCCACCCTCGAAGGCTAAAGTCTTACGACAGTTCCGAGGGAGGGTAAAGGGCTCCAAAAGAAGGGTTACGGGTTTTAGTGGGTCGGGCTGGTAGTAGGTCGCCAGTTTGTTAAATTTATTATAACATTTATTTATTTTTCTTTTTTTTATATTTCTTTTTGTTTTTTTATCATACCAACCCCACATAACCTTGAAGTGCGGAATCCAAGGTATCTGTAGGCAGATTTCCCAAAAGTCCCTAAGCAAAAAAAAAAAATAATAATAATAATAATAATTAATAATTTATTCTGAAATACACTCGGGGTAAAGTCGCTCACGTTAAGTCGGGGTAAAGCCGCTTACTTAGTTTTTAATTTCAAATTTTGAATAAAATAATTTCACGTATTATATTTTAACAATAACACAATTTATGACTTGTTAAAACCAAAATTGTAACTACATTTCATTTTCTCTTGATAAAATATAACATTATTTAAATTCATAGTTGTAATTCATGAAATCTTTATTTATTATTTATTAAACCAATTTGTTGTTAATAGAATTGTTTATAGAACTCATAGTTTATCAATAATAAATCACACTTAGGACAGGAATAAGACAAATTTTAATATTTAAAATGATTACTCGGTGGTTTTCGGGGTCGCTGATTACGAATCTGATGTTATTTTTTCAAAACTTAAAATGGCGGATCCAATATGGCGGACGAGAATATTTGAAAATTGAGCTAGACTCATGAAAATTACTATTGGGGGTTTTGAGGTCGCTGATTACGAATCTGATATTCATTTCTCAAAATTCAAAATGGCGGATGGAAAAATTTGAAAATTAAGCTCGGCTCATGAAAACTACCACTTGGTTTTTTTGAGGTCACTGACTACAAATTTATTGTTAGTTTTTTGAAATTCAAAATGTCAGTATTATATAGTGGCCTATTAAAAAAAGATGTTAGATGTTTATGAAACATGGTGTTCACACTGTTTTTTGCTTACTACTCGGAAAGTTTTGTGTCTTTTTTTAGTTTTTGAATGTCAATATTAGCTTGTTACTTGTTTCTGAACAAGATTTCGCACAAGGTATTTTTTTTCTCACAATTACTTTTTTGTTTCTGACGATATTTTAGCGTTAGCAATTAGTTTCTTTCTGTAGTCGCCAATAGCATCACTCGTTCGTTTCTAATTCTATTTTTCCGTTAGGCTTTTGTTTCTTGTTTGATTGTCAATGATAGCTTGTCACTTGTTTTTGAATTAGGTTTTGTATTAGTCATTTCTTTTCTCCTACAGTCACCAATTCCTATAACCCGTTTATTTTTTTATGATATTTATGCGTAAGAAATTTGTATTTTAAAATCACAAGTAGCGTCACTCGTTCGTTCTAATTCTATTTTCCGTTAGGCTTTTGTTTCTTGTTTGAAAAAAAATAGTTACCGCTTGCGATAGAATTTCTATAAATGTTCGCAATAAAAAAGCCGCATCATTTATAAATGATGGGTTTTGGAGCATATTAACCCCTAAATAATAAGGGTTTTGTATAAAAAAATTGGTCAAAAATAGGGGTAAAATATTTTTAATTATGAATTAATTAGTTTGAAATATGTTACTCTGGATTTTTTGGGGTGTCAGATTACAAATCTGATGTTAGTTTTTTAAACTTAAAAATGGCAGATTCAAAATGGCGAACGACTTTTTTTAAAAAATTAATTAATTAGCTTAAAAATCGTTACTCAGGAGTTTGTAGGGTTGCTGATTACGAATCCGATGTCAGTTTTTCAAAATTCAATTTTCAAGCCAATTCATTTTTTTTAATTCGGCTGCCATTTTTGATTCGAAATTTTGAATTTTAAAAAGCTAACATCAGATTCGTAATCAGCGACCACATAAACCCACGATTAACGAATTTCAAATGAATCCGATGAAATTTTAAAAAAGTTGTCCGTCATATTGGATCCGCCATTTTAAATTTTAAAAAGCTAACATCAGATTCGTAATCAGCGACCACATTAACCCCCGAGTAACGAATTTTAAGTGAATCCAGTGAAATTTTTAAAAAGTTGTCCGCCATATTGGATCCGCCATTTTTAATTTTAAAAAGCTAACATCAGATTTGTAATCAGCTACCTCAAAAACCCTTAAGTATAAAGTATGACAAAAATCGCATTACTTAAAAAAGTCGGGCCTTAAATGGTTAAAAGAGAAAAATTCTTGTAGTAGGGCATATTTAACACGAAATTGTAGTTTAACTACAATTAACAGGTTAATTTTAACAGGTTTCCTGGTAATTCCAACCAGAATTTTTTTTAGTATAGTTGATTAACTATTTTGTTTGTAGTCGGAAGTGGAAAATCTGTGAATTCAGATATGTTATGTGGTTATGTGGGGATGACCGCTCTTGTTTTGGTCGACCCACTAAAAACCACTCCCGTCTTAATCTGAACTATTCTTCAACCCACGCCACGGAACTACCTATTGGCTTCGAACTTCGTTTGGTGAAGGTCCCATTATGTCGCTAACGCGACGCTTCCGTGCCGTTTTTCTTTCGCACTATTTATTCTTGGTCCTAGCGAGAGTCTTCTTGGCCTCCTCGAGAGCAGACCTAAAGACTCTGCGTTCCCCGCTGCCTGCGACATGGTTTACATCAACCTTATCGCAGTGCTTTTCTTTGCAGCCGATCTGTCTACCGCCTTACAACCTCTTCCTATGTGGCCGTACCCCAGGCACCTATTGCACCTGACGACCATACATATTTTTCTAACTGGACACGACATAAAGCCCACATTTACGCATCTCAACTTTTCAAGCCTTGCAGCTTCTTCTAAGCTTGTGACCACGACAGCAAGTTTAAGCCACGCTTGTTGAACAAAAGGACCGTCACCTTTCTACAGGATGATGGTGCTTCCAAAATCTGCACCAAGGCTTTTTGAACTTCGGTGTTGTCAGTAAGACAGTCCAGGTCACGGATCTCTAGTGTAACCTTTCGATCCGCCATCTGCACCTTACCAAGGTCACCCACAATCCTTGTCACCTCCTCGGCGAACTTCTCATTTCCTAGTGAGCCTTCAATTTTTAAAAGAAGGTCACCTTTATTTGTGGGCATTGCTCCCACCACTCTTGTTTGGCTGGCATCATGTTCAGCTTCTCTTTTGAGCTTTCCGACATTAGCATAACTAACACCCTTAGCTACCTTTACAACCACAGCTGATCGTAGCTGCAACCTAGGTACTTTACTGTCTTGGTTTTCGTTAGAATCCCTGTCAACCTTACGTGCAGACAGTTTAGAAGGTTTCATCTTCTTCTTCTTCTTCTTAAGGTCCTTCAACGCTTCAGGACTGCTTAATCTTTTTTTTTGGGAAACCATAGCAACGTTTTTTAATGCCATTGCATTAAATCTATCTCTTCTGAGTTTACGGTCCTGTCGAGCCTCCTCTGACTAGACCAATCCTTGATAGAGACGTTCATCCGTCCTCTCCACTTCGTCTTGCCTTCTCTCACCTCCTGAATGAGCGATTTTATTTTATTTTTATTTTTATTTTTTTTTATTTTTTATTTTGTCAGGAAATTTAATCAAAAGTACTATAAAAAAATTCAATTTCTAGAATTTATAAGAAAATTATGAATTTTGTCGTTCAACATAACATACATAAAAAAAGAATATATTAAATTTAATTTTAAATTCTTTCTATTTCTAACAATAACACAGCCACACAAAAAAAATAAAGTGTCCTGATCTGGGGTCGAGACATATGTATTCCGATGTATTTCGATGCGCTGAATCCGAATCCGCCATCAGAATTTGGCCAATGGGTCCTGGTTTCGCCCTAACCTTAAAAAATACCCTAAAATCGTTAAAATGGTCACTTTTAATTTATGAAAATTGAATCTAACAGCATGTTGATAATTTTCTAAGATCCCTTAATTTAAATAAACTATTCTATAAGCTTTTCAATTGAAAATTCATATAAAACATTAAATCTATCGAACCTAACCACAAAAACACATCTAAGATTCCAAACAAACAAATTATACCATACACAGCGCAATAAAAAAAAGGTAAGCTCATTAAAGTTCCAACTTAGGTGTTTCTATCACTGCTGATTACGAAGCCGGTGTTAGTTTATCAAAATTAAAAATGGTGGATCCAATATTGCGAACAATATAATTAAAATTTGTTTGGACTGGCTTGAAAATCATTACTTGGGGGTTTTCGGGGTCGCTAATGACGAATCGTATATCAATTTTTATAATTTTAAAGTCTTACGAATTGATAAAAAAAATTGTTAGAAAACAATTCGTAAGACTTGAAGATTATAAAAATTGATATAAGATTCGTTATCAAAGGTCCCGATAAACCGCGAGTAATAAATTTAAAAAAATCATTAAAATAATAAAGACCGCCATATTGGATCCACCATTTTGAATTTTTAGAAACCGACATGGATTTGTCATCAGCGACCCCAAAAACCCCCGAGTAATGATTTTCAATCCAGTCCAAACAAATTTTAATTATATTGTTCGCCATATTAGATCCGCCATTTTGAATTTTGATAAACTAACACCAGCTTCGTAATCAGCAGTCATAGAAACACCTAAGTTGGAACTTTTATGAGCTTATCTATTTTTTATTGCGCTGTGTATGGTATAATTTGTTTGTTTGGAATCTTAGATGTGTTTTTGAGGTTAGGTTTGATAGATCTAATGTTTTATATGAATTTTAAATTGAAAAGCTTATAGAATAGTTTATTTAAATTGAGGGATCTTAGAAAATTATCAACATGCTGTTAGATTCTATTTTGATCAATCAAAAGTGACCATTTTAACGATTTTAGGGTATTTTTTGAGGTTAGGGCGAGACCAGGACCCATTGGCCAAATTCTGATGGCGGATTCGGATTCAGCGCATCGAAATACATCGGAATACATATGTCTCAACCTCAGATCAAGACACTTTATTTTTTTTGTGTGGCTGTGTAATTAAACAAAATATAATTCTAATTGAATTCGTTGAAAATATTTGAAAGAAAAAAAATGTTACATCCTATAAAATAGTAAAAAATAAATCAATTAAATTTTTTTTTGCAATAATATTATAATAAAATAAATTTGAATTATTAAAAATTTGAATTAATTAGAACAAAAGTGATACGCAATTTATAAAAATTAATTTTTAAATAATAAATAGGTAATGTAAATAAAAAATAAATAAAATTTCTTTTGTAAGAAAATAAATTTTAAGAAAACCGTATTTTGCATTAACATCAATTCGTTTTTTTTACAATTATTCATACTAGTCACTATTTTTGCGCGCTACGCACGCCCCTTTTCTTTCTGATATTAAAAATGGAAAAGTTTTTACCTTGAAAAGTTTTTAATATTACTCTAAAGATACACACATAATTATTAAAAACATTTTATCTTTAAAGAATTAAATTTTATTTTAAATTTTGTGTACCTATTCCCTTTTTGAATAATATGTTCTGGTAATATAACATTATCATCTGCATCATTTAATTCACCATTGACAACTTTAAGTAAAAAATCTACAAATTTCGTTTCTTGTGGTAAAGCTCTCATATTATCTGTTAACCCATTAACGCCCAAATGTCCAAAATTTTTGACTGAATTTCAAGGTAAAAATTTTTATCCTAAATGATTAGACTTTTAAAAACCCTTTGGTACTAGGGGGTATTGAGGTCCGCTCTTTCAGAATCCGGGGTCAAAAAAGCATTTCGACCATCAGGGAAACCAATATGGCGCCCAAAATGAGAAAATACCGAAAAAATCGTAAGGTTTTTTTTTGAAACACGCTTTTCACATCAATAAGATTATTTTGAGCGGGTCTCATGTATGCTATTGGTGGATAAAATAGTTTTACCTTCGAACTGTGTACTTGACAACTTAAAAATTCAAGATGGCGGATCCAAAATGGCAGAAAAATCAGAGCAAAATACTTGATAAATAGCAAATGCATCATCAATATTCAAAACTTGATTTAAATCATTTAAAAATTACTTCTCGGGGGTTTTCGGGGTCGCTGATTACGAATATGAAGTTCAATTTTTAAAATTCAAAATGGCGGATCCAATATGTCGGATAAAATTTTTTTAAAATCGATAAAATTGCATGAAATTACCTACTCGGGGGTTTTCGGGGTGGCTGATTACGAATTTTATAGGTGCAATTTTAAAAATTGAATACTACAAATTCATAAATTTCTAGTTGTTATGTAGATTTTATTTTGTTTGTTACCGTCACGTTTTTCTGGAGTTGCCCATCTCTCACTCCGTGGAGTACGACAAGGTTTCTTAACTTTGTCTTCATTTTTTAAAAATGTTTTGAACAATTTTTAAATATTTTTTTGTATTTTTTAATTTTTTAATTTTGTTGTAGGGTGTTGTGGGGTGATGTGCAACGTTTTTTTTTCGTTAGACGAAAAACATATCAAATATTTAAATCTTTAAATATTTCAAAATTGAATGACTTAGAGGCATTATAATAGAATATTTCTGCATTATTAGATTTTAAGAATTTTAAATTTTTCCTACAAATTTTTCGCTTCTTCAAAAACGTCTGTTTTTGCATTTTCCAAAAAAGTTGGGGTGATGTGCAACACCAGTAAAATTCACGTATGAAATGCATAAATATCGATAAAAATCTCTTTAATTATTAATTTTAGGCTTTTTCAATGTAAACTAATCGAAATTATTATTATTATTATTAAGAAAAGGGTTGTGGACCTAGGACCTTGCAGGTCAACGCCACTAACGCTTGGGTAATCCCTTTACGTTCCCCATGACCACCCCTATATCCGAAGTCCTTTCCACAACAGGAGGACTTCGGCCAGGTTTCTGGTAGCAATAACGGTCTCCCCCAGAAAGAAGTAGCCCGTAATGTGTTCCCGCTCCTTCACAAGTGCAGGGCAGTGACACAAGATGTGTATCGGGGTTTCATATTCCTCTCCACACCTACGGCACTTCGGGTCATCTAGGATCCCCATTTTGTGCCTATGATAGCGCAGATCACCCTGGCCAGTTAATAGCCCCGTTATGATTTTTGCCTCTTTTCTATTTAATTTGCGGAATTCCGCTTTCCTCATAGGGTTAATACTACTTCCCATGAGTACCTTGGCTTGTCTACAGCCCTTAGTTACCTGCCATTCCCTTTGGTGTTCCGCAGCTATCCACTGTTTAATTTCCAGTGTCAAGCATTTGTTGGAAACACCAATGGGAGGTTCAGGTCCAATAAGTTGTTTTCTAGCCCCTTCTTTGGCTAGCTCATCCGCCCTATCGTTTCCCGCGAATCCACTGTGACCAGGGATCCACAGGAGGGTAACGCGGTTCGTTTCAGCTAGTTTGTTAAGTGATTCATGACAATCACCGACCAGCCGTGATGCTGATACGTATCGTTTCAAGGAGAAAATGGCCGCCTTGCTATCCGAAAGGATAAAAATATATTTGTTGTGACAATTTTTCAAGGCTTCAACAGCACCATAAAATATTGCCACAATTTCGGCTTGTAAGACAGTAACAGTGGTCCCTAACTTAAAGGAGTGTCCCACTTGGGAGGTTACATGATAGATTCCTGCACCGACTCCATTCCCGCCTTTTGATCCATCTGTGTACCAGACTTCACCGTCAGCTGGAATACTTGTCAGTCCATTAAACTAATCGAAATATGCCAAACAAAAATTTACTAAGGTATAGTTGACCTCTAAAACGTGGAGATTTCACCAAAGAAAAAAAAATTTTTTTGTTTAATTTTTTATTTATTTATAACTGAATAAAGAATATAATTAAAGGAAAATAACTAATCATTTTTTATTCATAATGTGAATTGAAGTTATGGCACGTAAAAAGTAGTTACGTCCACCCCAAAAAAAGTGTTGCACATCACCCCAAATATAATATTTTGCGAAAAATGATTTGTACGCAATACAATGCAATAAAAACACAAAATATAAAAAGATATTTAAAAATACCTAAAAAAGCAACAATAAGCACATTCTTATCTATAAAATAAATTAAAACCCTTCACAAAACGACTAGAAATGTAAAGCGCGAGGAATATTTCCTTCCCGAGAAATTAAGGTGAACTTAGGTACAGCAAACCTAGCTGCGAGCTGTCTCGTGAGTTTTATATCAAAAACAAACTACTGAGGATACAAAAAAATTGCAATACTTGGCTCTGTTCAATATCGAACTATAGATCAGAAATCGGCGGTGTTGCACATCCCCCCATGTTTCACATCACCCCACATCACTCTACTTTTTCGTTTTTAAATTTTTTTGTGTTTTTAACTGTTTTTATATTTTATTTAAAATTTTTTAATAACATTAACATTAATTGAACTCCACGTGGTGAGAGTAATCATCGACCCCGAAAACCCCCGAGTAAGTAATTCCATGTAATTTTATATATTTTAAAAAAAATTTATCCGCCATATTGGATCCGCTATTTTGAATTTTTAAAATTGAACTTCAGATTCGTAATCAGCGACCCCAAAAACCCCCGAGTGAGTAATTTCATCCAATTTTATCGATTTTCAAAAAATTTTATCCGCCATATTGGATCCTCCATTTTGAATTTTTAAAACTAAAATTCATATTCGTAATCAGCAACCCCGAAAACCCCTGAGAAGTAATTTTCAGATGATTGAAATCAAGTTTTAAATATTGATGATGCATTTGCTATTTATCAAGTATTTTGCTCTGATTTTTCTACCATTTTGGATCCACTATCTTGAATTTTCAAGTTGTCAAGTACACAGTTCGAAAGTACAACTATTTTATCTACCTATAGCATACATAAGACTCGCTTAAAAAAATCTTATTGATATAAAAAGCGTTTAAAAAAAACCTTACTATTTTTTCAGTATTTTCTCCATTTTGGGCGCCATATTGGTTTCCCTGATGGTCGAAATGCTTTTTTGACCCCGGATTCTGAAAGGGCGGACCTCAATACCCCTTAGTACTAAAGGGTTTTTAAAAGTCTAATCATTTAGGATAAAAATTTTTACCTTGAACTTCAGTCAAAAATTTGGGACATTTGGGCGTTAATAGGTTAATGTGTATTTTTTGAAATATTTCTATAGTTTAGTTTTTTTATTGATAAATTTACTATTTTTGATTTAGTAACCAGTTCTTTAATTGGTAAAGTTTGTCGAAAATCTCCGCCTAGAATTACAATTTTACCACCAAAAGGTTCGTTGGAAAAAATAATCCATAATTTCTAAAGCATATTTTGGAGCCATTGGTGCTTCATCCCAAATAAAAACAGCTATATTTTTTAAAAAGAGGCCTTCTAAGGATTGAACTTTAATGTTTAAAGATGAATCACTGTATAATGGAACGGGTAAGCCTAAAACTTTATGAACAGTTTTTCCATTAGGAAGCAGAGTCGCAGCTATACCTGTAAATACCATGTTGCAAACATTTATTCCTTTACTTCTTAACAATTGCCATAGAACCATCAAAAGAAGAATCCTTTAGGGCATCAAGTACATAATCAACTACAAGTTTTTGTTTTACATTTAATTTAGCATAATTCTGTTGTTCTATGTTTATATCTTCTGCAATATTTATATCATTAACTTGTTCAGTAAAAATTTTATCTTGTATATCTAATAACCTCTAAAAGTCAGTTAAATTATATCCTTCGTTAAATAACATTCTTTTAATATTTCTACAAGCCCTTTGTTCAGCTTCAATGTCGTTTATTTTTTAATAATCTTCTGACATTTAACCCTTAAATTGTTCCCATATATAGTTTATCCGGATGTACAGGATGGCATTGAATTAAAATTCTTGAGAATAATTGGCGAAGTGAATGAGGTATCATACATAATGCAGCTTCTTCGATTGTCCTAATCCACTCACTATCATCTTCTACAATTCATAATACCAAACAAGCAGTTGTAAAAGATTCATGAACAACTCCATTAACTGTTCTCAAACTTTCAAAAGAAGTTGCTTTTTTTACTGTAAGCAACAATAATCTAAGATGAAATAACTCCAATTGATGTGGATTAACTAAATACATTCTTCCCTATACTTTTACTTTACGAATTCTTTGTTTCCATTCAAGAGATTTTGTTACCCATGTATAATGCTCTGGTATATATGAAGAATAATACTTTTAAGCATTACTATCATGATGGTTAAGTTTAAAATAATCCAAAAGTTTTGTATTTTAATCTAAAGAAATGCCGTTACTATATTTTTCTTTTCGAATAATAGCATTCTGTTCATTTAGCAAATGTATGGGTAAGCGATTAACGCTATGACTCTTTTTCTCTAAAGGTTTACTTAGAATTCTCCAAACTGCCTCAAC
This sequence comes from Leptopilina syphax, assembly GCA_032872505.1. Classification (NCBI taxonomy): domain Eukaryota; kingdom Metazoa; phylum Arthropoda; class Insecta; order Hymenoptera; family Figitidae; genus Leptopilina; species Leptopilina syphax. The sequence continues at coordinate 35,284,045 of CM065473.1, read as the reverse complement.
TGGATCATCATATCTATTTTCTTCATAAGGATGTATTTCATTATGATTAACAGTTACCTCACCATTCGCATTTGTGATAACAATAGATGCATCATCATGTCCTTTGAGAATATATTTATATAAATATTTAACAGACTTGATACTCGAAACTATTTCTACATGAATATGTCAATTAAATATTTCTGAAAGTTTAAAGCAATACGGAACAACATTAGAATTATCAACAATAAATCCATGTGCTCGTTCATATGCTTTATTATTATTTCTTCGACGACAATGAACATAGCAATTTTCTTCAATTGTAGTTTCTTCTTGGTAACTTTTTGGAAATTTTTTTGAATATTTCCCATCAATTAAACACCAATAATCTTCACAAGGTGAATATTATTTTGCATTATTATTTTATGTAAAGTAGGATTGATATTTTCATCATGAATTTTTGCAGAAATATAACGATCAACACTTTCAACTGTTAATATTTTAGAATTTTCTTTCAATATAACTAACAAATGAATGTGTGGCAATCCTCACTTTTGAAATTCAATAACATAAACATAAGATTTGACTTCTTCAAATAATTTATTATCAACAATAGTTATAAGTAGATGTTTAACTTTTAATGCAAAAACCCTAGTTACTATATTAGGTCTATCAGCAGCAGTTTGATACGGGAATAAATTTTCCTGTATCTCTTTCCAATTTGGATAACACGTCATTGTGATAAATAAATCTGGTCTACTATGACAAGCAACAATATCCATCGAATCCTGATGTTGTTGCATCATATTGCGAGGTGATCCTATAAAAGTAGAAGGCAATATAAGCGTTTTTTACACGTGTACATCATTTTCCAACACATGATTGTGTAAATAATCCATCAGTTCTTTATATATATTTTACTTCTCACTTGAGCTTGATTATTTGCACAAAATCTTAATCTATCTTTTTCTATTTTTAAATCATTTTCAACCACCCATTGTTGAAACAATCTACCTCCATATAAAAATTGATTAAATTCTTTATCTCTTACAGCAATTTTGTATTTAATGTAGGAAGACCTAGAAATAGTATGATTTCTGATTCTTTAATCACTATCACTACGAATCATATTAATATTATAACCCTTATTTCCAAGTGGATAAAATATGGGATAAATCTATGGTTCAACATTCGGATCTAAATTACTAACCAATTTTAATTCCTTTGTAGATTTATTATAAACCGTTTCATAAGATTCTGGTATTTCTCCTTCAGAGTTTGTATTAGAAATTTCAGCAACTTCATTAAAACTTTGAGAATTGTATCTATTTTTATCAAAGCTTTTTTTTAACGTGAACAATAATTGTAACTCAGGAATTTCTTCATTATTTGTCTTGCTTATTCAGCTTCTATTTGAATTACCTCTGACATCATCATGTGAGATTTTGTGTATGCAATAGAATTTCTCAAAATATTTTCTATAGATTTTAAACCGTCTTCATCCAAATTTTCGTTACTTTTTAATCTGTATCTGATTGATTCCTCAGGGTCATAAATAGATAATTGACCAAAACATCGATCCTCACCTTTATCTGGATATAAATCACTATTAATTTGATAGTAAATTTGACCATGAATTTTGTAACAGAATCGTCCTCTTATTCTGCCATTAAAATTAATTACATTAGCATTTAAAGATGCAAAAAAAAAGAATTATTATACAGCCTTATATTCTTTTTAAAATGACCTGATTTTTTATGAAACCCTTCTAACACAAGCCTTAATTCATCTGGATATTGTATTAAAGTTAACACAACACCTCCATGACTACGCTACAGCAGTCATTAAAACTAACTTTTTTACCAGTAACTTTTTTATCTTTAAAATGTTAAGCTTGACAATGTGTGCAGTAATTATTTATCGGACCTAGATAATTTTTAACATTTAACTCATTTTGAATTTGATGCTTTAATACTCCTTTACATTAATTTCTTTGACATCGAGTATTCTTTGTTTTTGACAAAGAACTTGTATCACTATTTTTATTTTTTAATTTAATGTTCACAGCATATTCTATTTTGGATTCGACTTGAAGTTTTTTCTTAGTTGAAGTGTGTTTTTCACTTAATAATTTACGTTATCAATTTTACGTTTTAATTTTTGCCTCTCACGATAATTTTTTTGAATTTCGGCCTTACTTTCTTCAAGTGTTTTTCATGCAATATTTCTTTCTTTATTTCATTTATAATTCTCGGGAAAGAAATGGATGTGTATGCTTCCTCTAAATAACTATTTTGAATTTCAGCCCTACTTTGTTTAAGTGCTGTTGATGCAATATTTCCTTTATATATTTTATTTATTATTCTCGAGAAAAAAGTTTCTTTCTTAATATAGTTTTTAGAAAAGTTTGATTCTTCATACTGAAGTTGAATATATTTTTTATTTAAAAGGCAATGTCAGTCATACACAACTATGCAAGATCTACTATTTCCAATAGCTTTTGAAATTCATACATATGATTATTATTTAGCATTGCTATTTATCCAATATAAATAATTTCCAATTTTTCCTTTTATTCAATTTAACCAATTTAACCAAATTCCAGCTAAATTCCAGATAAAAATCCCATATAACAAATTTCTAATTTTTCCTTTTATCCAATTTAAGTAATTTCCAATTTTGTCTCTTATCCAATATTTAACCAATTTACAATTTTCCCTTTTCTTCAATTTAACCAACTTCCAGCTCTGTTTTTATCTAATATAACCAATTTCCAATTTTGCCTTTTATCCCATTTAACTAAGTTCCAGCTTTTTTAACCAATTTAACTAATTTCTAGCTTTGTTTTTATCCAATATAACCAATTTTCAATTTTTTCTTTTATCCAATTTAACCATTTTCCCGCTTTGTTTTCATCCAATTTAAGCAATTTCCAGCTTTGTTTTGATCTAATAAAAATAATTTACAATTTTGCCTTTTATCCAATTTAACCAATTTCCAGCATTAGTTTTATCCAATATAATCAATTTCCAGCTTTGTTATTATCCAATATAAATAATTTACAATTTTGCCTTTTATCAAATTTAACCAATTTCGAGCATTTTTAATATCCAATATAACCAATTGCCAATTTTTTTTTCTTTTATACAATTTAACCAATTCTCAGCTATGTTTTTATTCAATATAGCCAATTTTCAATTTTTTCTTTTATCCAATTTAACCATTTTCCCGCTTTGTTTTCATCCAATTTAAACAATTTCCAGCTTTGTTTTGATCTAATAAAAATAATTTACAATTTTTCCTTTTATCAAATTTAACCAATTTCCAGCTTTGTTTTTATCCAATATAATCTATTCTCAATTTTACTTTTTATCCAATTTAACTAATTTCCAGCTTTGTTTTCTTCCAATTTAAACAATTTCCAGCTTTGTTTTTATCCAATATAATTAACTTCTAATTTTTCCTTTTATCAAATTTAACCAATTCCCAGCTTTGTTTTTATCCAATATAACCAATTTCTAATTTTTCCTTTTATCCAATTTAAGTAATTTCCAATTTTGTCTCTTATCCAATATTTAACCAATTTACAATTTTTCCTTTTCTTCAATTTAACCAACTTCCAGCTCTGTTTTTATCTAATATAACCAATTTCCAATTTTGCCTTTTATCCCATTTAACTAAGATCCAGCTTTTTTAACCAATTTAACTAATTTCTATCTTTGTTTTTATCCAATATAACCAATTTTCAATTTTTTCTTTTATCCAATTTAACCATTTTCCCGCTTTGTTTTCATCCAATTTAAACAATTTCCAGCTTTGTTTTGATCTAATAAAAATAATTTACAATTTTGCCTTTTATCCAATTTAACCAATTTCCAGCATTAGTTTTATCCAATATAATCAATTTCCAGCTTTGTTATTATCCAATATAAATAATTTACAATTTTGCCTTTTATCAAATTTAACCAATTTCGAGCTTTTTTAATATCCAATATAACCAATTGCCAATTTTTTTTTCTTTTATACAATTTAACCAATTCTCAGCTATGTTTTTATTCAATATAGCCAATTTTCAATTTTTTCTTTTATCCAATTTAACCATTTTCCCGCTTTGTTTTCATCCAATTTAAACAATTTCCAGCTTTGTTTTGATCTAATAAAAATAATTTACAATTTTTCCTTTTATCAAATTTAACCAATTTCCAGCTTTGTTTTTATCCAATATAATCTATTCTGAATTTTACTTTTTATCCAATTTAACTAATTTCCAGCTTTGTTTTCTTCCAATTTAAACAATTTCCAGCTTTGTTTTTATCCAATATAATTAACTTCTAATTTTTCCTTTTATCAAATTTAACCAATTCCCAGCTTTGTTTTTATCCAATATAACCAATTTTCAATTTTTCCTTTATCCAATTTAACTAATTTCCAATTTTGTCTCTTATCCAATATTTAACCAATTTACAATTTTTCCTTTTCTTTAATTTAACCAACTTCCAGCTTTGTTTTCATACAATATTAATAATTTACAATTTTGCCTTTTGTTCAATTTAACTAAGTTCCAGCTTTTTTAACCAATTTATCCAATTTCGAGCTTTGTTTTTATCCAATATAACCAATTTCCAATTTTTCCTTTTATCCAATTTAACAATTATCCCGCTTTGTTTTTATGCAATAGAACCTATTTCCAATTTTGCCTTTTATGGGTGATTTGCACGTTAATGTAATATTTGGCGGCCTCACAGAAAACACATTCCAAATAAAAAATTTTTGCTTGGGTATAGATACATTTCACAGGTATATATAAAACCTATTCGCAACCACAAATATGTACAAATAGATATTATAATTTTTGATAAATTGCGGAATTCCCACCAAAATTTCAGCTCCGTGGCGTGTCCGTTTTTTAAAATTTTAAATTAAAATTCAGAAATTTTATTGAAAACGCCGAAACTGGAAACGAGAATTTTTGTAATATTAATTATGTATATAGGTGAACAATTTGTACATATAATGCATCTTCTAATACTTCTTATAAAATTATAAAATGTAATATAGTTTTGTCCACAAATTTTTTCAATTTTGTAATAAGATTTTTTTTCCTATAATTTAACTGGTTATGGCACATTTTAATGTTATCTGAGAATGACAATCTAAAATAAGATCCATTAGCAACAAATATCAGTAAAAAAAGGTTCAAAAATTGGAAGTTCTACACTCAAAAAAATTTTTTTACACTCTCGGTTGTAATTATTACAATTTTTTTGAAGATTACAATAGAAACAAATTATCTGCCCAAAGAAAAGAATTATTTTGCAGAATTGTCGTAGTAAGGTTAGTTTAAATGTCAAATTTCAGCTCCGTGGTGTCACATAAAATAACAGCTCTATGGCGCCTGTGGCGTACAGTGTGAAGGTGCAAATTCATGGATCAACAGTTGCTACAATAACACATATTATAGAAGAGGACAGACATACTTGTGTCACACCTTAATATTCGAAAAAACACGCCTTTACTTTTGGTGCTTAATTTAAAATGTCTTTATGTCAACTATGCAGAAGCATAGTATTACTGTTGATTGTAACGCTTTTATTTGTGAATACTTTTCTGAAATTAGTTTTATGCGCTAATTTCATAATGTTATAGAAATAAAATTCTCTGGTTATGTCAAGCTGATAGTAAATAGTAAATATTTTTGCTGGGGCTATTTTGTGCATCAAAATGCTTTTTTTAACTCAGTGATTTATTCAATTTCAGAATTAAAAGAAAATCAACTTTTGCTTATGTTATACTTCATTCTGAAGGTTTCCTATGAGTTAGTCAATGAAATAAATTTTTTTGTCGGAGTTGTAGTCATTAAAAGTTGTGCACAAAATAGACCCCGGGATGGGGCTACTTTGTGCATTTAACTTTCTGTTTTTATAATGTTACGTAAACATTTTTTGATCCTTTCTTATTCATTAAATCTTTTCTGTAGATATTTTAGAGTAAATTAAAAAAAAATAAGATATTAAACAAAAATTTTTGTAAATATTATACAACAAAATGTAAAATAAAACATTAAGATTTTGCTAAAATCATGATTTATTAAAAATTAACAACATTTCTTTAAATTTTATATTACTCAGAAAATAAATGACACTTTTTCTTTTTAAATATACATTTTACAATAATACATTATGATAATTATAATACTATCATTTAAACACATGTAAATAACTTTGAATCTCATCATTTCAATAGGAGCTTTTTTAATCGTTTTAAATATATTTTTCAAAAACTTAAAATTAATATTTTAAGGTTAAATAAATAACAATTTAATATCTAATACACTTTTCAAGTTATTAGAGAAACGAGAGAAATAGTTTCAAAACTAATTTGAAAAACTTATAAATATTAATTAAAGTTAATTTTTTGCCGTTATGTTCCTCACCGGTTACAGTTACGTGAAAATCACCCTTATCTAATATAACCAACTTCTAATTTTGCCTTGTATGCAATATAACCAATTTCTAATTTTGCTTTTTATCCAATTTAACCCATTTCCAGCTTTGGTTTTATCCAATATAATCAATTTCCAGCTTTGTTATTATCCAATATAAATAATTTCCAATTTCGCCTTTTATCCAATATAACCAACTTCTAGTTTTGCCTTTTATCCAATATAACCAATTTCTAATTTTGACTTTTATCCAATATAACCAACTTCTAATTTTGACTTTTATTGAATTACAGACGATTTCCAAGTTATAAAAAAAAATTTTTAATTTATTAATAAACATCGAAAAAATTATAAGAAATTTTTTAACTTTATTAATAATTAACATCAAAAACAAAACACAACTTAAGTAATTATTTAATGATTAAAAAAATTTAGAAAACAGTATCTTAATGTAATTCTATTATTATTCACTATTTACTTATTATCACTAATTATATTCACTAATACTTACTATTCACTAAATCACTAAACTTTGACATATATTTTGACCCATTTTAACCTATAGGTTAAAAAGGCGTCAAATTTTACATAGATTTTGACGTATCATAGATACGTTTATTGTCCTTTATTGTCCCTTTTTAAGTTGTAGTTAAATAAAAGACAAATTCCACATAGATTATGACGTAACTAAATGAGGGAGTAAAATAAAACGTCAAAATTAGGTCAAAATGATAGGTATAAGAGCAAACACAATTTTAAAATTACCTTACATTGTTAGGTCAGATGGCAAACTTCACCTCATCATTAAGTCTGCGCGCGGAAATTGTTTGACAAATTTTGACGTCTATGTCAAAGCTGGCTTCAAACTTGAGCTAAATTTTGAGGGTAGCGGGAATTCTTTGTCAAATTTTGATGTTTAGGTCAAAACTGCCTTCAAAATTAACCTAAATTTTGAGGGAAGCGGGAATTCTCTGTTAAATTGTGACGTCTAGATCCAAACTGCCCTTAAAATTGACCTAAATTTTAAGAGAAATTTTGACGTCTAGGTCAAAACTGCCCTCAAAATTGACCTAAATTTTGAGGGAAGCGGGAATTCTTTGTCAAATTTTGACGTCTAGGTCAAAACTGCCCTCAAAATTGACCTACATTTTAAAAGTAGCGAAAATTGTTTGTCAAATTGTGACGTCTAGGTCCAAACTGCCCTTAAAATTGACTTAAATTTTGAGAGAATTTTTAACGCCTATATCAAAACTGCCCACAAAATTGACCTTTTTTTTAGGGTATCGTGGAAATCATTGTCAAATTTTGATGCGTAGGTCAAAAATGCCCTCAAAATTGACCTAAATTTTGAGGGTAGCAGAAATTGTTTGTCAAATTTTGACGTCTATGTCAAAACTTCTCTCAAAATTGACCTAAATTTTGAGGGTAGCGTTAATTCTTTGTCAAATTTTGACGTCTAGGTCAAAACTGCCCTCAAAATTGACCTACATTTTTAAAGTAGCAGAAACTGTTTGTCAAATTTTGACGTCTAGTTCAAAACTGCCCTCAAAATTAACCTAAATTTTGAGGGTAGCGGGAATTCTTTGTCAATTTTTGATGTGTAGGTCAAAACTGCCCTCAAAATTGACCTAAATTTTGAGGGTAGTGGAAATTGTTTGTCAAATTTTGACGTCTAGGTCAAAACTGCCCTCAAAGTTGACCTAAATTGTAAGGGGAGAAACTACAGGTCAACACTTGACCTGTAGGTCAAAAAATCTCGAAACAGCGGCGGCGGCGTAGGCGGCGATATCTTTTTGTAATATACTAGGGGGGCTTAGCCCCCCTGCGCGCTAATCCCCTATCTCTATTTTTATATTTATTTTAATTTTTATAAATTTAAAGTAATTTTTTCTTAATATGAATGCATCTTAATAAATTACATACAATACAGATATGACAACATACACATAGATTTTGACGCAATGTAACAATCGTTATGGACCTTTTATTATCTATATGTTAAAAATTAAATTAAACTTTGACATATATTTTGACCCATTTTAACCTATAGGTTAAAAAGACTTTAAATTTTAAATAGATTTTGACGTATCATAGATACGTTTATTGTCCTTTATTGTCCCTTTTTAAGTTGTAGTTAAATAAAATTCAAATTACACATAGATTATGACGTAACTAAATAACAGAGTAAAAATAAAACGTCAAAATTAGGTCAAAATGATAGGTGTAAGAGCAAACACAATTTTAAAATTACTTTACATTGTTAGGTCAGATGGCAAACTTCACCTCATCATTAAGTCTGCGCGCGGAAATTGTTTGACAAATTTTGACCTCTAGGTCAAAACTGCCCTCAAACATGATACTTATAATTTTGAAATCTCCACAAATTTTCCAATTGTGTTCTTTATATTTAATTTTCTCCAATACTAATTTGACAGTTTCATAATCTTCTTTGAGTTCAGTGGAATGAGCTACGGGAATTAAAGCAAAAACATTAGTGTTATGAATTAGCACTGCCTTTAGACTTATTTTAGAAGAGTCAATGAATAACCACCAATGTTGATCTTCATATACGTTTGGTTTTTATTCATTTATTAGTCCTTCAATGTCAGAACAATATGCTAATGAAAGCTCATCGTCTTTTGTAAAAATATTTCCGAAATTCATTTTCTCTGTCACAATAAAAGTATGCTGTGGTGCCTTTAGATAACAAATTTTTCTTTTTTAAAATTGAAGCTTGATATTCTGCTCCACCTTTAGGTAATTTCAAATCTCTGATGAGGTTGCTAAGCTCTTCTTGCGTAAAGCCTTCTTTAACCTTTTCTTCCTAATAACCATCTGGAATATAAATATCATCATTGTCTTCTACAATATTGCTAATCTCATCACTTATATCGGAAAGTACATACTCTAATCGTGAACTGTCGATTTTCATATTTGCAGAAGAAAGAGTTAAATGACTTTAAAGTTTTGTCACAGATACTACACATGCGTAAATTATATTCTTTTTATTATTTTTATTATAGCCCTTTACATTGGTCATGCAAAAGTAGCAATCTTCTCGATTCAATGGTTTTTTCCACAATGTTGGTTTTTTAAACTTCAGATGTTTATCCTCTTTCGTATCATTCTGATTGACTATCTCAAAATAAAAACAATCTTTGTAAATTTCTTTAATATTTTCATTAATTAGTTTGCAATTTTTCGGGATAACAAATTGTCCGCATATATTTATTCAAAAATAACTTTTGAAGCGTTTGAAGTTTTTTATTGTTTTGATTTTTAAAAGCCATGATATTTAGGAAAATGCCTGCACGCTAGGGATTCTGGTCCGATCGCAGGCGAGTCCACCGTCCTAGGGGTGATAACTCTCATACGTCCCTAGGCCTAAGTATGAGAGCTTTCCGACTTTGACAAGGACATTGTCAACTCTTCGTTGGACACACTACGTATCATCCTCACACCCTAACGTCCCCCTGCAAGGCAGCGCGCCTTCGCTGGCTTCGTTACTTCGATAGACGGGAAGCAAATCATTCTACACATCCCCTTTTGGGGCAGTTGTCATCGCCTACTACATCTATCGAAGCAGCAGGATTAATATAATAATTTCATATATATATATATATATATATATATATATATATATATATATATATATATATATATATATATAAATTATATTAATATTAATTAATATAATACAATACTGTATTATGTCCTAGCAGGCCTGCGTCCAAGAGAAAAGTATTCTGCAATTGTTGAATTGAACTTCATCCAGAAATTATGCCTAATTCTCTAGAAATGTTCCTAGATGTCGTCTTAATAAATACCTTTTAATTTATGCATTTAGGTTACCAAAAATCTGCATTTCCTGCTGCATAAATGTTTACCAACAAACTTTTCGAAACTTTTCAATTCACCGACTCCCAAAATGGTTGCATATCAAATCATATTGGACTAGTTGTTAAAAATTTTTAGTCTAATTTGAAATTTGTGATCAGTGATCCGAAAAACCACTGAATACCCATTTTAATGCAAAATAAATCAATTTTTGAAAAAATGACCGCCATATTAGATCCGCCATATTGAATTTTTAAAATCTGACTGCAAATTTGTAATCAGTGACCCCGAAAACCCCTATATACCAAGTAAAGTGAAAATCCAACAAATTTTTTAAATTTGTCCGCCATATTGCATCCGCTATTTTGAATTTTTAAAAACTAACTGCAGATTTGTAATCAGCGATCTTAAAAACCCCCGAGAAACAAGTTTGAGACAAATCTAATCAATTTAAAAAAAATTTTGTATTTTATATAAATTACATAAAATCTCACATGTTTTTTGAGGTTAGAAAAAAATCCTGACGTGATGGAGCAAATCTGACTTAGGATTCGTTTTTAGCGCATCAAAATACATAGGAGTATGGTACTGTGGACTTTTGCGCAGGGTACTTTTCTTTTTTTGTGGGTCTGTCTTATTGGTTTATTGTTTATAATTATTCTTTGTGGATATTTATTTGTTATTAATTATTTTATAAACAATAAATATTTATTTATACGCATTATTAATAATAGCAAAATATTAATTATTTATCATTTTTTATTTATTGTTTTATGTATTATTCATTTGCAAATGAAAATTAACGTTGCTATTGTTTGAACACATTTTAGAATGTGTATGTGTGCACTCTCGACCGTACCCTTAAAAAGGTCGTTCTTTAGACATTTGGTTATAGGTTATATTACAATTTAAGGTTTCCTTTAACATTTGGAAACACTTTGACTTTTGTTCGGAAAATGTATTTTTTCTAAAAGGTTAAAGTTAACTGTTAAGAAGAATGAAATTTGAACTACCTTTTTCATGGTACAATCTGTGAGCGATAGAAATGTTGTGTGAACGAATTTTCTTAGAAAAAAGAGAATTTTGAAATGTTTGTCTAGTCTGTTCAATGTTACTCTTATAGGGCCTATTTTAAGTTATTTAAAAAATATAATTTGAAAAATAAAAGTGAAAAATATACAGGATGTAACAATTTAAAACAATTTTAATGTCAACTTTTAAAAATTCGGTTTATTTTTATTTTATGAAAATAATTCCATTGTATATGTTACAAACCAGAAATAAATTTATTAATTAGGCTTTTGAGATGGCCTTTTATCTCGATTTGGGGAGGCACCAAGCTGCCAGAATGTTTTATTATTCTGTTTAATTTGTGGGGACGTTATCCTACTTTTAAATGTTACCTTCTGATTCGTTAAATGCACTATTTTTAGAATGATTTGAATTTTAGGTTTAGTTAGGTAAGTAAAGAAATTGGTTTTATGAACACATGATTTATTTTATAATAGAAAAATACCTTTTGAATACAGAATGGATATAGTGTGTTACAAATAGAAAGGGTGTGTGTGTGTTAAAATATGTGATGGATACGATACTTATTTACTTACAACTACCGGCGGAGCTATTCCTCTTTCGAATCACAAGGCATCCGTCGGGCGAAAATTCTTTTGTTTTCTCTTGCAGAAAATCGCGACGTAAGATTCGCGCAATTTTCTTTTGGTTGCGAGATTGCACCTGTGGTGAGCGGTCGCGGGCAATATCTATGCAACCGGCCGTCCCACACAACTGTGTAAACTCACTGCGGATCCACTCTTTTACCGAATTAGTCCGGGCTATATATATAACCGATAATTCGATAATTAGTTTGATCGCGCTCGTGGGCCACCGATATTTGAGACGGACGCGGGCAATATCTATGCAACCGGCCGGTTGTCAACAACAAGATTCTAGAATAATTAATTATATTAATTATTCCAGAATCTCTCCAAAATCAGCCCGCACTGGACTCCACCGGCTCAGAGAATTTGAGAATTTTAACGTCTGCCCTAATTCATGCAAATCGGGTTCCGGGTCGCGGACGGGCTTTTTGTCGCGAAATTTCTCTGTCCCAAAACACTTTCTAGGTTAGACCCAGGAGAGGTGTCTTCGAGAAGAAGCGAGAATTCGTACTGCGATGATTGAGAGTTTGCGACAAGCCTCTAACCCTTGCCTTTGGTGCAAAGCGGGGAAGATTTTAGGAGTAGGAGTAAGTCAGGGGCCCATTGGTCTATGCGTTTTTGCTGACGTTTTGGATCTCACGGTAGGTCCGTGAGAACGGAAACAGTCTGTTAACATGATACTTTTTTGAAATATTATTTAAAATAACTTAGAATATAAATAATAATTATATTATTTAATTAATAAAATTATTATTTATCTTAGTTATAATAGTGTATATAATTTATTTATTGTGATTATATTGTTCCTACTTTTTATAGGTTGCTTGTATATGCATTTTACATATCGAGTAATATATATATATGCATATACATACAACCTAATGTCCTCCGGCATTTTGTTGTAACAACAATGTTTACAATAAAATGTTTAACTATTGTTAAATTGTTTCTGTGTGCATCTGACTTGATTCATAAATTCAAGTGTCATAAGGCATGCTGCCTTGTAGTTTGCGTCAGCTGTAACGCACGTGCGTTTGTTTTGAAGCTGTAGTCTACAGCTTATGGGGCCTGAGGGGAGAGGAAAGTTCTACGCACAACCAGGCAGCGATTAGAGGCAAGCATAGCGCACTTGTATTGGTGTCCGTAGCATAAAAGCCGTCAAGGTATTAGTTCTGTAACCGGGGAAGCCAGTGAGTGTGCTGGTGTCCACAAACGGCGGCGCACAGGCATGTGTGTTGCCGCCGACCATCCCCACACACGCGCAACCCCACAGCGTATTTTCTTAGTTGTAAGCAGCAATAACAATTGGAATATATATGTATATTGGCTGCAGCATTGCGCCTCTTTTTATGTTTTACAGATAATTGGGTACAAATTTTATATTTATTATTTACCGCACAATGTTGCCACAAGGTTCGATGTAGGCGGCATTGACTGCGTTGGTATAATTACTAATAATTGTTTATTATATTTATCATTTAATAGAAGGAGAAAAGAAATAGTAATTTCTTTTGTCCTTCTAATTATTTTATTGGCATTTCTTAGTTGAAGGCATTCTCTCGGTAAGATATTTGACGTTATCGGGGTGTCAAATATCCTCAAGCATATCGTCGCTGCGTTGCGATGCTTTTATATGCTTGAGCTGATTTGAAATTAAATTTATTCTACATGGTTGCCAGATGACCAATATTAAAACAAAATCAAGATTCTAACAGTATATAAATGTTGTTCAAGTTTTTACTTTTTCTCGAGGTGTGTAATATCGTGACTTAAAAATTGATTTGAATGTTTTAAGAGACGCATTTTTCATTTCTCTTCCCCATTTAGACATATCAAATGTCTCTAATTTAAATCGAGGCTCTAAAAGTAATACGGCGCAATAAATCCAACTGTAATGTTTATCAAGTTTTGCTAGTCCACTTTGCAAAGCTGTCAAAATATTATCTTCTACGGGATTTCTCACTTTCTGCTGCAAAATTTTGATAGTTTTTCATTTTGTCCAAAATCATATTAAAGCTTACAATAACCAAATTCAATGTTGGATATTTTTCTACACAAAAGAGAGCGGATAATGTTTTGAAATGACGCAAATGTTAATAATTTGCTTTCAAAAGAACCCATTCGTCACTAGAAATTACCAGGCTATTTAAAACCTAATTTCTTTTACATAACAAATCAATCGCTATTTCCAATTCGACTCCACGGTATATCATGTCTAAGGTAGAGTTCCACCTTGTAGACACATCGATTTTTGGGGACAACATTTTTATACAGCAAACTTCACAACAATTCTTTAATTTACAGGTCCATTGCTCTGATCTTCTCAAAATTTTAAAAATATTTCGGAGTTTTGCCAATGGAGATTGATTAGGATTTTTATCGCTCAAAGTTTCATCGAGATCATCTTCATCGTTGCTTTCGTTATCGTTTCCATCACATTCTCCGTGTTCTTCGCAATCAATTTCTTCACTCTCATTTGCGATACTGTTAATTCCAAGAACATTTAACATTGTTTAAACTGCAATGTTTAAAATGTGAGCATAGCAGCGAAAGTTTTGCCATTTGTAATCAAAATTTTTTAGTCGAGATAATTTAATCATAAATGTTGTATTGGCAGCCGCATTTTCCACCGTTATTCCAAGCATTTTTTCTGTTATTTTGTAATTATAAATCGCTTTGAAGAATAAATTGGCAATTTTTTCACCAGTATATTCACCATTTGAGGGGACAAAATCAATTTTAAGGCAATGCAGTTCCCAGTTGTTGTCTATAAAGTGAACCATAGTACCATTGTAACTTTTGTGTGCTATAGAGGACGATCCATCAACTGAGAATGATATGTTCGATCTATTGCTTTGCAAAAGTGACATCACAACTTTTTGCATTTTTTCAAAACGATCAACAATTAAAGACCTCATTTTATTTCGCATTGGAATTTCTGCATCAGGATTCAGGTAGTGAAATAAATTCTGAGTTTGCGAATCACCAAAAAATTGAAAAGGTAGATTTTTCAATGCCAACCAATCTACTAGCATGTCATTAAGTGTTGCCTGCTCAAAAACCTGTGAATATATTCATAATATAACTTACTGAAGTTATACTAAATTAAAAGAAACTTTTTTTCCTTGACATGAAAACAATTTGTTAACGAAATTCTATTCTTTGAAAAAAATAATAATTTGCATCATTTTTGTACCAAAATTTTTAAAATTAATATATTTATAAAATATTTTTTTGGGAACTTTAAATATCTTTAGGAAAAAATTCCTATAATTTCTATTTGTTAATTACGATTTTTAACTAGATTATTTTAAAATTTTGTTAAAAAATCTGCATAATTTCTATTTTTATTATAATTTTCTAACGAAATCTCAAGTACTTTTTTTAAAGAAGTAAAAAATTTTCGTAAATTTTACTTTTTAATCATCGTCGTTACAAAAATTAAATATTGTTAGAAATTTTTTTTAAAATGACCTTTATAAGAAAAAGAAATTGTTAGGAAATGACTTTTATTAGAAAAAAACAGAAACATTAAATTAATTTTTTTATTTATTTTCTTTTTTTTTATTACATTAAAATTTAGCCTTCTATTGTTACACAAAAAAAGTATTTGAATTCAAGCAAATAATTTTTGGTACAAAGCAAAAATTTATAAACAACCAAAAAGTTAAGCTAATAAAAAAGGAACAAATATCAATTAAAATTAAAATATTTGGTTCTCCAAAAATTATATATATTACAAACAATACTTTCATCAAAACATGTAAATATTATTGAAAGTTTTGAAGAAAATTATTAAAATAATTTTAATGTAACATTATTATAATAAATTGATTATTAATAAAATATATGAAAATACCATTTCATTGTCAAAGGGATAAGTTTCTTTAAATTCTGTAGGATGAAAATTTTTGAGATATCGTTTGAGGCCTGTGGTATTAATTCCTGTCATTTTTATCGTTTTTGTGTTTTAAGTATTTTCACAAAAACAAATCTTACATTTTCCCCAATTTATTTTATTGTTGTCAAGAAAGTAATCAAACGAAGCATTCAAAGATTTGCCTTTACATTTTCGACGTTTTGAATAAAAGGTAACCGAGTTTTTTATTAGCTCTTGAGCATAATCGATAAATACGAAAAAAAATGTTTTAATAATTATTTAGATATAATTTAATTAATGTTTTCTAATTTATATTCGTTAAATTAAATATACTTTGTATTCTTATCAGTAACGTTCTTCTCTGGTTTCAAAGGTCTTTTTCTTAAATTTTCTATTTTTCAAAAAAGAAGGTTAAGACTCAATCCAGCATATTTGACAAAACAATAACATTGAAAAAATTTTTATAACAAGAAGTTGATTGCTATTATGAAGCAAGAAAAATAGAGGAAACTAAATTGAATTAATTTAGTATTACTAGTTTATAATAATGTAGAAAGTAAATTTTTTTTAAATAGTCTACACGCTTGGTGCACCAATAACAATTTTTCATTAAATTTAAATAAATGTTATGTTATGTCTTTTAGTAAATGTACTATCATCTTGAGACACTGATTGATGGTAATGAAATTGCTAGAGTGTCTGAGATTCGAGACCTTGGAATCCTATTATGCAAGTCGTTTTTTTCACGGCATGTGACTGAGACGGTAAACAAAGCATTGCGTACGCAATCTTTTATAACAAGAAACGCGTCTTGTTTTCATAACATAACAGCCCTAAAACTTTATACATTTGCTTGGTAAGATCTACTATTGAATTCTTATCAATTGTTTGGTCACTTTATAACCAGGTGTATTTGCTCAAGCTTGAGAGAGTTCAAAATAGATTTTTGAGATTGGCAGCAAAACAGATGGATGTTAGATATAATCCTTATTCACATGACTATGACAACCTTCGATCTCATTTCAAAATTCCTTTAATATCATCCAGATTTCTATATAATGACTGGCATCAGTCAACTTCTCTGATCCTATAAGACCATCATCACTACATGTTCGGCCCTTTGCAATACCTTATTCGAGAACATATTATCGAGATAACTCAGCTACGATAAGAATATATGTAAATTAGCTAACTACTATGCCGATCAGCTGGATTTATTTAATAATTCTTTGTCTAGTTTCGTTAGCGATCTACGTAAATTGTTTAATAATAATAATAACGCAGCCTAATGTTTACAATATTTTTACAACTGTTAAATACTTTTAGTACTTTATGTACGAATGCGACTCAAAGCCCGTAAATGAATAAATAAATAAAAATGGAAAACAGACAATTCTAGAACTGCCTTATGAAGTTGCTTAGGCAATTTGTCTGAACAGCTTTGATTAAATGAGACCAGCTTTCTTTCGTAGTAACTAAATGCTTTTTTGTATGAAAAAAATGATAAAAGAATTGTACTTAATAACAGTGAGTTTGAAAAACATCAAAAAATATTTATTCTCCATAATTTTTTTTCCTCTTTTACAACTGACAGGTATGTTAAATTTTATTCTGCGTTTATAAATGGAAAAATTTGCAAACAATAGGGTAATGTCACCTTGAGTGGACCGCCTAAGCTATTTTTCGAAAAAATTCTTTATGAAAGCAAATTAATCGGAGGTTTCTATTCCAAGCTTTAGTTTAGATCCCTAGATAAAAATGTATCCCATAATAGCTTTGATTTTTATTTATTTGAAAGAAAAAATTGACTTTTAAAAAAAGCTAATTTTTAAGGAATGAAAAAAGTGTAACCTTGAGTAGACCACTCCTAAAAAATTGCAAAAGTTATTCTAAAATCTTTAACTTATATAATATTTCTTATATATTAAAACAAAATTTATGATTATGCAGCTTCAGACCATGTATGTTTTGCAATGTTTGCAAGTGAAACCATTTTTAATAATTTTGGCACATATCACATCAATATCACAAAAAAATTAATAAAGAACATAAATCATAGTTTCAAACTAATTTATTGTCCATTTATATCCATAAAAATGGTAAACTGACATTAAAAATGGAAAAAACAGGCAGTCTACTCATGGTTACAAACAGTGGTCCACTCATGGTGACATGCAACTTTTTATGTCAGCCACCACAATTTCTTTTAGTCAAAATTATCACTTAACCCCTTGACTGCCGATGGCAAAGATCTTTGCCATTTCGGACTTTGCTCTGACTGCCGGAAAACTGACAATCTTTGCCAAGATAAAAATTGATGTAAAAAAGTCAAAAATGTCTGAAAACTAAAAATAAAATGATTTCTAAAAAGTCAACGCTATGCAGAATGCGACGTACATTTCTGTTTTTAAATTCAATAAATTATAAAAATGTTATAAATTTTTAAAAACAACACTTTTAGCAAATTTTTTTAAATCTTTGCCATTGACAATAACAATGGATTTTTATTTTAAAAATGTCTAAAAACGCCTAAAATCTATTACTCGGGGATTTTCAAGGTCGCTGGTTACGAATATGATGTCGGTTTTTCAAAATTAAAAATGGCGGATCCAATATGGCGGACAACTTTTTTAAAAATTGATCCAAATTACCTGAAATTTGTTACTCGAGGGTTTTCGAGGTCGCTGATTATGAATATGATGTCGGTTTTTCAAAATTCAAAATGGCGGAACCAAAATGGTGGATACCTTTTTAAAAATTAATTGAATTGATTTGAAATTTGTTACTCGGGTGTTGTCAAGGTCGCTGATTACGAATATGATGATGGTTTTTCAAAATTCAAAATGGCGGATCCAATATGGCGGACGGTTTTTTTAAAATTGATCCAAATTACCTGAAATTTGTTACTCAGGGGTTTTCGGGGACGCTTATGACAAATCCGATGTCAGTTTTTAAAAATTCAAAATGGCAAATCCAATATGGCAGACATTTTTTTAAAAAAATTTGGATTTGCTTGAAAATTACCACTGGGGGGTTTTCGGGGTCGCTGATGACGAATACGATGTCAGTTTTTAAAAATTCAAAATGGCGGATTCAATATGGCGGACATTTTTTTCAAATTGGATTCGCTTGAAACTTGTCACTCAAGGGTTTTTGGGGTCGCTGATAACGAAGCCGATGTCAGTTTTTTCAAATTCAAAATAGTGGATCCAATATAGCATACCGTGCAGATCCACTTCACCCATGAACTTATTGAAAAGGTTAAATGCGTTAGGACATTTCAATGAAATTAAATTTTTTCTCTCTCTCTTTATAGCTGTTCTATGAAACCGGCATTTGTAAAATTTGTTCTACTTTTATTATAAAAATAATTTAAAAAAAAATGTCCGCCATATTGGATCCGCTATTTTTAATTTTTAAAAACAGACATCGGATTCGTCATCAGCGACCTCGAAAACCCCCGAGTGAAAATTTTCAAAAGAATCCAAAATTTTTTTAAAAACATATCTGCCATTTTGAATTTTGAAAAACTGACATCGAATCGTCATCAGCGACCCCGAAAATCCCCAAGTGACAAGTTTCAAGTGAATCCAAATTTAAAAAAAAAATTACACTTTATTGGATCCGCAATTTTTAATTTGGATCAATTTATAAAAATCCGTCCACCATATTGGATCCGCCATTTTGAATTTCGAAAAACCGACATCAGATTCGTAATCAGCGACCCCAAAAACCCCCAAGTAACGAATTTCAGGTCATTTGGATTAATTTTTAAAAAACCGTCCGCCATATTGGATCCGCCATTTTGTATTTTGAAAAACCGACATCAGATTCGTAATCAGCGACCCCGAAAACCCCAGAGTAACAAGTTTCAGACAAATTGGAAACGATAACGTATATGATTATCGCCGAACTTAATTTCTTACGGTTTCTAGGTGCGGTGTTGCTATTCGCACTATTTATTTCACTTTTTCGCTGTCAGATAACTTAAAAGCCTGGGCGGTCCACTCAAGGTGACATTACCCAAGATATTTGCTTACATTTTTTGAGTCAAAACGTGAAAAAAGGTTTTTTCAAGATATTTTGTCTTGGGATAATTACAGAATTTCGTTTTATTTGAATATAGGAGCTGGGGCAATTTCACGGATTGAAAATTTAGAAAATAAAAGCCGAATCCTACAAGTTTTGGTTGACTGAAGTTGGATCCATTTTTGTGTAACTTGCGGCGCTTTAGGAAGGGTGTTTTTTCTCTCTCTCCTATGTGTGCGATACTCACGCCCTATTATTTAGAGTGAGAATCAACTTCGTAAAAATAAAACATTGATCTCGGTATAGAGCTATAGTCAGGGAAAGTTATTGTTTTGTTTTCATCAACTTGATTCGGGTAGTTTACCTACCTGGCGTCTGGGAAATTCCCTAAAGCGGATCATCGACGGTTAACTATAAATTCGAAGTGTAGAGTTTATAATTCGACAACCGGATATCAAGTAGTTGCCATCTTTGTATCAAGTTATGGGTAAAAAAAGTAAAAAAAAACGAAAATGCGGTACTTTTAAAGTCAAAAATTCAAAAGATAAAAATCATGATTTCTTAAAAATTGACTTTAAAAGTACCGCATTTTCGTTTTTTTTACTTTTTTTTATTTTATCATATACGTCCACTAGGTATGAATGTATGCTAAAGAATAAATTTTGTTTTTTTTATTTTAGACTGTCAGGAGCAACTCTATAGGAGGCACCGCAAACTCTTACAAATTTGAGATCGACATTTCTGGGGCCCTCTACGAATCGTAATTAACGGTTAAAAAACGAAAAAATTCTTTGTTTTTGTAGTTTTTATAATGTTTTTAAGGTGCAAAAATCGTTTTTAATATTTTAAATAAAATTACCGTGAAAAAAACATTAAAATAAGCCCTAATTTTTGCCTTCGCTAACGCAAGTACGCCTTAAATTTTACATAGATTTTGACGTATCATAAAATCCTTTATTGTCCTCTTTTAACTTGTTGGTAAAAGATGTCAAATTAGACATAGATTTTGCCGTAACTAAATGTAAACATTATGTTGTGGTGTAGTTTATCATCTGACCTAACAGTGTGACGTAATTTTAACATTTTTTTGCTCTCCCATGTAATAAAATCTTTGTCAAGAATAAAAGATAATTATAAATTAATTACACATACTAATAAATTAGACAAGAGAACGAAATTTAGACACGGTTAAATAATAGAAAAATAAATTTAAGGATAAATATTAAACGAAAATAAATCACAAGAAATCTTCAATCACAAATTTTAATTATTATAAACCGCTGCCAAGTTGTAAATTTTTTAAATAATTTTTGTGCTCATTAAATGAACACTAATACTTCCTCATGGAGAAAAAAATAATAGAAAAATAAGAATAACTTTTTATAAATATGGTAAAAGTGATTGAATTCTAAGTCAAACAATGTATTTTTAAAACCCCTACAAAATAGTTACAATAATTTAATAGTTAAATAAAAATTTTCAAACAAAAAAGTTGAGAAAAAGTCATTTTTCACAATTTTTGGTTTTTAAAATACCAATAATTTCGAAATTTATTATCGAATTAGGTTCAAAAATAGGTCAATCAAAGCGTTTTTTAATGCTCTACAAGTTTATAACGATAATTTTAAAGTTACTTTTACGTTTTTCAACAAAATTTTCAAAAAAGTCTTATTTTTTTCTGGTTAATATGGACGAAAAATGTTTAATTAGGGCTCAAAAGATGCGTCTCAAAAAACTACAAAATAATGGAAAAACATTTATAGGTGTCCTAACGTTTTTTTAAAGTTACGGTCAAAAAACGTTGTTTTGCAAAATTAAAATTCAAAAAAAAATTAAGTTAAACTTTATTTATATATTAGAAAGTACTCTCACTTTATGTCCGCAGGTGAGATCTACAATTTAAAAAAAAATTAAACCCGAAAGCTCCATGGTGCGTCTAGTCAAAATTAAATGAAAAATGATATTACCTCAAATTTTTTTGTTGATTCTGTATCCTAGCCCTATATAGACATATCTTATGAAGAAACGAAAATTGTAAGTTTAGCGCTTTATTTTTAATGACGTCAATAACATTTTTTGATAATTTTTACATTTTTCAACATATTTTATATCATTTTACTTCCTCATAGATGAAGTATTGTAATGCCAAAATTTTTCGAGTTCGATTTTTTGACATATATTTATGTTGTTCGGCCTCAGAAGTTCAAAAATGACATTTTTAAAAAATATCATTTCGTATGTGTGTGTGTGTAAACATCAAATTTTAATAAATATCTCGAAATCATGAAGAGCTTTTGGGTTGAATTTTTTTTAAATTGTAGATCTCACCTGCGGACATAAAGTGAGAGTACTTTCTGATATATTAATAAAGTTTAACTAAATTTCTTTTTATTTTTAATTTTGCAAAAAAAAGTTTTTTGCCCATAACTTTAAAAAAATGTTAGAATACCCATAAATGTTTTTCCATAATTTTGTAGAGTTTTTTGTTCACACTCTCACAAGTCTAAGAAAAAATTCTAAATTTGATTTCTTGTGGTGTAAATTTAATTCGTTAATAAGAAGGAAATTAGAAATAAAATAAATATAAAAACATTTCAATCAATATATTCGAAATAAAGTAATACTTAACAAAAAAATATATAATTAAAATTTCCAAAAGCACTCCACTTATTAAATAATTTCTTTAAATACAATTACACTAAATTTACTGGTTCAAATATCAATCAAAAACACGCATACTATTCGTTTGTCGACGAAGAGAGCACTGAGCTCTTTTCAAATTCACAAATTTTTCCTAATGAATTTTCGTCACATTTCGTATTTCATCGTCAATTATCGTTCACATTCATTCAACTCATTTGCTCAGCAACATATTGCCGGCTTCGAATGAGCAGTCATATTAATTATCTATTATATCTATTGGCAAAAGAGACACCTTTTTTAATCCGCGTTCTACAATACCAGTTTCAGTTTTCAATTTTACTATTCGCACAAATTCATCATCACCAGTTATGACATCAATAATTCTACCAAGAGACCATCGAAGAGGTGGCAAGTTCTCATCTCTAATTACTACGAGTGCACCAATTTTTAGATTTTTCAATTCTTTATTATTTACATGCCATTTGCTTCTTACATTTAAGTCTGTGAGATACTCGTGGTGCCACCGCTTCCAAAAATCTAACTTTAATTTCTGAATGTGCTGAAAAGCAGACAGTCTGTTTACAGGAAGGGCAGAATAATCATTTGATGGAACAGTCAGCAATGAGCGACCAATTAAAAAATGTCCCGATGTAAGAGCTAAAAAATCATTCGGGTCAGACGAGAGGGGAGTAAGCGGTCGAGAATTCAAAATCGATTCGATTTCCGTCAAGTATGTCGACAATTCTTCATACGTGAAAAGCGTATCCCCGAGTGTTCGACGCATATGATGCTTCAGAGACTTCACGGCAGCCTCCCAAATTCCTCCGAAATGTGGCGTTCGTGGAGGGATAAATCTCCACTCAATTTGAGAATCTGCAAGAAATTTTTTGACCCTTTCATTATGTTCTTTGGAATTTAGGAATTCGTGAAGCCCCCTGAGCTCATTGTTGGCTCTAACAAAATTTGTGGCGTTATCGGACAACATAATTTTAGATTTACCTCGTCTCGCGAAAAAACGACGCAAACATCCAAGAAAACATTCCGTTGTAAGATCGCTAACAAGTTCAACATAAACTGCTTTCGTCGCAAGACAAACAAAAATAGCAGCATACACTTTAACTCTATTCCGATTACGATGCTTTTTCTCTTTAACAAAAAAATGTCCGCAGTAATCCACTCCACAATTTTCGAAGGGTAGAGCCTCTGTAACTCTGACCTTGGGTAGATCACCCATTTGATACATAATCTCCTTTGGTCTCGCTCGTGTGCATTTTACACAAGAATGTATAATTCCTCGGACGACAAGTCTGCCATCCACAATCCAATATTTTTCTCTAGTTGCATACAGAGTCGCATTTGTTCCCGCATGCATCAACCTCTCATGCGTTTCTCTGACGATAAGATGGGTTACAGGATGACTCTTGGGGAGTATAATAGGATGGATTTGATCATATCCTAAGTCCGAATTTTTTATCCTTCCTCCGACTCTCAATAATTTATTCTCGATCACAGGATTCAGGCGTAAAATCTTTGATGTTTTTGGAAGATCATTCTGATTTTTTAGGCTATGGATCTCAGTTGGGAACTCTTCATGTTGAACAGCACTGATTATTCTCTGCAACGTTGCTCTTATCTCTTCGCCGGACAAAGGGCCAACAGAAACCTGCTCTCTGCGCAAAATGCGCGAGAAACGCAAACAGAGCGTAAGAACACGAATCAATTTCGTCAGTGAGGAGTACCGTTTCCATATGCACCATTTTCTTTCAGGAAGACAATGCATTAAAGTTTTTTGTTGGATTTTCATGGTTTTAATTCCTTTAGGTTGATAATCAGGCCAAGTGTTTTCCGGTTGAATCAGCCAAGAAGGACCAGTCTTCTACAGGTGATTGTTCAGAAAATCTTCAGGTAATTGTCCACGTGAGATTGCATCTGCAGGATTCTCCTTTGTTGGAATATATTTCCAATCCTGTGGTCTTGTGATTCCTTGGATTTCAGATATGCGGTTCGCTTCGAAGGTGAAAAGTTTATATGGTTCAGTCTCTATCCAGTTAAGGACGATGGTAGAGTCTGACCAGAGTGTTATTTTTTTAAATCTTATTTTCAGAGATGATTGGACCGTCTTGACGAGTTTTGCCAGCAGTACAGCACCACACAGCTCCAGCCTTGGCAGTGATATTGTTTTTACTGGAGCGACTTTGGATTTGGAACACAGCAGCACAGATTGATACTCGAGATGATTGACCGATCTGATGTAAATGCAGGCCCCATATGCTTTCAGACTTGCGTCTGAAAAGCCGTGCAACTGTAGATCAGGATTAGTTGATGATTTTATTGATCTCGGCAAACTCCACTCAGTCAAATGCATCAGTTGAGAACAGTACTGATTCCATGTTGCAGCTATGTCATCAGGAATAGGATCATCCCATCCTATGCTCAATTTCCATAAACTTTGCATTATGATCTTTGCATAGACTATAATCAGAGATAAAAATCCCATAGGATCATGTAGCTTTGCGATTCGTGATAGGATTTCTCTCTTTGTCAAATTTTTTGCTTCAGGATCCAGCTCAATTTTGAATTTCAGACAGTCCTCCTTTGCGTCCCAGACGACTCCTAGTGTTTTAGTCACAGGATCTTCACAGAGACGTTGCTGAAGGTCATCCTCACATTGATCAAATTCCTCCATTAGTCTCTTGTCATTGGATATCCACTTGCGCAATTTCAATCCAGCACCATCAGTCAACATAATCAATTCATCTCTCAATTTCTTCGCTTCTTCAAATTCATCTGCACCGGTAACAAGATCATCCACAAAGAAATCTTCAGCCAAAACTGACGATGCTCTTGGAAAGGAATCCATTTCGTCCTCAGCCAGCTGCTTCAGACACCTTGTAGCCAAAAAGGGTGCACATGATGTGCCATACGTGATTGTGTTCAACTGGTACGCTTTCAAGGGTTCATTTTTGTTATACCGCCACAAAACACATTGATACCACATTGATACTTGCGATCACTAGGATGTACCAAAAACTGCCGGTACATTTTCTCAATGTCTGCAGTCATTGCAAACAAATGTACTCTGAAACGCAAGATCAATTCGAAAACTCCATCTTGGATAGTTGGTCCCACCATCAGACAGTCA
Source organism: Leptopilina syphax (assembly GCA_032872505.1). Taxonomy (NCBI): domain Eukaryota; kingdom Metazoa; phylum Arthropoda; class Insecta; order Hymenoptera; family Figitidae; genus Leptopilina; species Leptopilina syphax. The sequence goes on along the minus strand of CM065473.1, from coordinate 35,258,435 downwards.
CTGAGTGAAATTCCGGTTGCTGATTTAAAAGATGCATCAAATACAGCTCGCAAGATTGTAGTCAAGCTGGATTCCTTTAGTATAGCGTGATGAGGAATATAGTATGCGTCCTTGATCAAGATTGGAAGTAGTTCCATATGCTTTGATTCTTCATAGACCTTCATAAATTGATTATACTGTTCTCGCATTTTTGGATTTCGTTCCAGTTTTGTTTCCAAAGCAAAAAATCGTCTTCGTGCTGCATCAAGTGTTGATCCTAATTTTTCTTTATTTTCGTTAAATGGTAAATTTACCATATAACGACCTTCAGGGATTCGTTGATGAGTTTTCCGAAAATGCTCCTCACATTTTTCTTCTTCCTTAGAAAAGAAGCGTTTCTCCGTCAATTCCTCTATGTTCCAAAATTTTTCCATTTGAGTGCATAAAGGATCTCTGATTAAATGGCAACGAAGATTTGAAGTCAGAAGATTGGATTTAGCATTTGTAGAAGCCAATTTTCCTGCAACAATCCACCCAAACTGAGTATCCTGTCGAACAGTTCTAGAATGAGAAAGATGAATCTGATTCGGAATCAAAACATCATAGAATAATTCAGCACCTATGAGTGCATCGATCTCGGACGGTTGATCAAAGGTAGGATCTGATAAGGTAAGCTGTTAAAGAATTTGCAAGGAATCTTTATTTATAGGAAAGGCAGGAATATTGCTAGTAATTTTTGGTAAAATAAGAAAGGTCAATTTTTTAGAATAATTTGATGTTCTCGAATGAATATCAGCAACGATCCATTCTGTGCTTTTTATCGTAGTGTTGTTTACAGCTTCGACACACGAGTCTAAATTTATTCTATTGAGATTTAATCGCTTGGCTAATTTTTCGGTAATTATATTAGGTTGGGAACCACTATTTAATAAAATTCTACATACATGTTTTTTACCTCGATAATCTGTTATATTTACAATCGCAGTTGACAATAGAACCTTCGATGAGTCACACACATGCCCAACAGTCAGTTGAGATGTGTCGTTGGCTGCCTTTGATGACTCAGTCTCGCGCGATTGTCTTGAGTTGTCATGAAGCAGAGTATGGTGTTTACGGTTGCATACTGTACAATTGCCCGATTTACAATTACTAATCACGTGATATCGTCTTGAACAATTATAGCAAAGACCCTTTTTCTTTGCTATTTGACTTCTTTCTGAAACCGAACACTTTAAAAATTTCTCACATGCATTAATCGAATGATTTCCATCACACAGAATACAATTAATATTTGATTGAGATAATAATATTTTTGCTGGAGGGACTCTATTCACGGTTGTTGATTTATTTTCGATTTTATTATTACCTCTCGTCTGATCGGATGATTGAGAATTCAAAGTTTCGAGCATTATACATTTTGTAGTTAAAAAAGAAGTTAAAGTTTCAAATTTAGGTAACTCAGTTCCCGCTATTGACCTCTCCCACTCCTTTCGTGTTTCCTTGTCTAACTTATTTGATATTAAATAAACAAGAGGTACATCCCATTTTTCCGTAAGCAAGTCAAGAATTTTTAGTGCTCGCACGTGTCTAAGAGATGAGTCTAGCATATTTCGCAAACTCGAAGCAGATTCTTTCATAACAATTGGTAAATCAAACAATAATGACATATGATTCTGAACAATAATTCTTGGATTATTAAATCGATTCTTAAGGAGATCCCAAGCGATTTTATAATTAGCGTCAATTGTTTCTAAATTATCAATAATTTTTAACGCATTCCTTTTTAAATAACTCCTTAAGAAACGAAGCTTTTGAATATTTGGAATAGTTTTATCCCCGTCAATAATTGCTTCAAATGAGTCGCGAAAGCCCAACCATTCGTCATAATTTCCTGAAAAGGTAGGAAGGTCAAGTTTGGGAAGGGGAAAGTGTGATCGCATTGCTGACTGTTCCGACATAGGCGATCGTGTTAATAGTTCTCTAATACTATCAATATTACTATCGCGAGATATAAGTTCCGCCTCAAGTCGCGCAATGCGAGACTCTTGAGTCATCCCTACTTCATTATTTTGCGACAATGTTGAATCTTGAGAAGACAAATTCTTTATAAGAACTGAAGCATGAGCCGAATATTTATAATAATTATTCTCGAATTCCGTTCTTTCAATTTCATTTTCTTCACTCGGATGTAACATTTCATAAACCGTTTGCGCTTTATCAAAATCATACCACACTTCTTCAATTTTTGATAATCTTAATTTAATCTTAATTACTATACTAGGATCTGGAACATTTCTGTCATCAAGTTTTAGAAGAAAATTTTCAAATTTTGTTAAACGCGTTTTGCACGTAGTTTTAACTTGTTTTGCCTTCTCAAGATCAGTCATTCTTATAAATTTTCAAAATAAATTTTAAATATAAAACTTTAATCAATTGAATAATTTCTAAACACTTACTTAATGATGATGATATTATTGTTTATTATTACAACCTTCACGTAGATGAATCGACCTCATAGAATGATTTTCGTTGTGGTGATCACAGACGCCTCGTACAAAACTCGCAAATAATTCGTTGAATTTGATTTCTTTAATGGATTCTTTAATTAATTCTACGTTGATTTTCCACTAAAGCCTTTAAAAAACTGGTATTATGAGTGTCTCTTTTGCTATTAAATTGTAATTTTAAAACGTTGAGTGCTCTCTTTCACAGATAAATTTCACAATTTCACAATTTGGTTGATATACAATTTTCACACTAAGATATATCTTCGAATTTCACAATTTAAATCGAAGATCCTGCTCGAAGGACCATGTTCACACTCGCACAAGTCTAAGAAAAAATTCTAAATTTGATTTCTTGTGGTGTAAATTTAATTCGTTAATAAGAAGGAAATTAGAAATAAAATAAATATAAAAACATTTCAATCAATATATTCAAAATAAAGTAATACTTAACAAAAAAATATATAATTAAAATTTCCAAAAGCACTCCACTTATTAAATAATTTCTTTAAATACAATTACACTAAATTTACTGGTTCAAATATCAATCAAAAACACGCATACTATTCGTTTGTCGACGAAGAGAGCACTGAGCTCTTTTCGAATTCACAAATTTTTCCTAATGAATTTTCGTCACATTTCGTATTTCATCGTCAATTATCGTTCACATTCATTCAACTCATTTGCTCAGCAACATTTTTTTAGAAGTAACTTTCAAATTATCGTTACTAACTTGTAGAGCATTAAAAAACGCTTCGATTGACCTACTTTTGAACCTGATTCGATAATAAATTTCGAAATTATTGGTATTTTAAAAATCAAAAATTGTGGAAAAAGACATCTTCTCAACCTTTTTGTTTAAAAATTTTTGTTTAACTATTAAACTTTTATAACTATCTTGTAGGAAATTTAAAAATACATTTATTGACCCATAATTCAATCACTTTTACCATATTTATGAAGTTATTCATATATTTCTGTTATTATTACCTCTATGAGGAAGCAAAGTGTTCATGAAATGAGCACCAAAATTATAAAAAAATATACAACTTGGCAGCAGTTTTAAACTTTTAAGGGCTACTCTAGTTTACAATACTCTTCACTTATAACCACGCTTTTTCAAAAGTGTAATTATGTACATGTTATATTAAATTATTGTTTCGTTGTTGTCAAATCAATGTTAGCGGGGCTAACCGATACTAAACAATAACAAAGCATACACTAAATGTGAAACACATCACTCTCTTGGATCTATATTTACTTTTAAGGTTTTACGCAATTATATAATTATGTTTAAAATTATATAAAATATGTTGAAAAATGTAAAAATTATCAAAAAATGTAATTGACGTTAAAAAGAAAGCGCTAAACTTATATTACAATTTTCGTTTCTTCATAAGATATGTCTATATAGGGATAGGATACAGAATCAACAAAAAATGTGAGGTAATATCATTTTTCATTCAATTTTAACTAGACGCACCGTGGCTCTTCATGATTTCGAGATATTTATGAAAATGTGATGTTTACACACACACACACACACACACACGGAATGACATTTTTTAAAAATGTCATTTTTGAACTCCTGAGGTCAAATAACATAAAGATATGTCAAAAAATCGAACTCGAAAAATTTTGGTATTACAATACTTCCTCCATGAGGAAGTAATATATGAATAACTTTTTATAAATATGGTAAAAGTGATTAAATTTCGAGTCAATCAATGTATTTTCAAATACCCTACAAGATAGTTACAATAATTTAATAGTTAAACAAAAATTTGCAAACAAAAAAGTTGAGAAAATGTCATTTTTCACAATTTTTGGTTTTTAAAATACCAATAATTTTTGAAAATTATTATCGAATTAGGTTCAAAAATAGGTCAATCAAAGCGTTTTTTAATGCTCTACAAGTTGATAAAGATAATTTTAAAGTTACTTCTACGTTTTTCAACAAAATTTTCAAAAAAGTCTTATTTTCCAAAATTTTTGATTTTTAAAAGTTTAATATCTCCGGTCAATATGGACAAAAAATGTTCACTTAGGACTCAAAAGATGCGTCTAAAAAAACTCTACAAAATTATGAAAAAACATTTATAGATGTCCTCACATTTTTTTAAAGTTATGGGCAAAAAACGTTTTTTTGCAAAATTAAAAATAAAAAAAAAATTAGTTAAACTTTATTAATATATCATAAAGTACTCTCTCTTCATGTCCGCAGGTGAGATCTACAATATTTAAAAAAAAATTTAACCCAAAAGCTCTTCATGATTTCGAGATATTGACGAAAATGTGATGTTTACACACACATACATACGGAATGACATTTTTTAAAAATATAATTTTTGAACTCCTGAGGTCAAATAACAAAGATATGTCAACAAATCGAACTCGAAAAATTTTGGTATTACAATACTTCCTCTATGAGGAAGTAAGTAAACAAATTTACTTGAAAGTTCTCACTATGGGGATTTTGGGGTCGCTGATTACGAATCTGAAGTCAGTTTGTCACAATTCAAAATGGCGGATCCAATATGGTCGACATATCTGAATCTAAAGTAAGTTTATTAAAATTCAAAACGAACGATTTAATATGTTGGACGAAAAAAAAAAAAAATCCATCAAATTTGTTTAAAAATTACCGCTAACGTTTTTTCTAGATCACTGATTATGAATCTGAAGTCAGTCTTTATAACTTTAAAATAATGGATACAGTATGATAGTCGAAAATTTAAAATTGACAATATAGGACTGAATGCTGCTTCTTGGACGATTGCAGGGTGTGTAAATACAAATCTGGAATCATTCTTACAAAATTTTTAAATAGCGAATCTAATGTTACGACTATAACAACAGTAATATTAGAAATAGGAGGAAAGTACTGTTTTTTTGTCGTTTGTCATTTTATCTTCGTTTTCTTTTGATTGTCTTTTGTTTTTTTGTCGTTCGTCCTTTATGTTTCGTCACTTGTCTTTTGTCGTTTGTTACGACAAATATTAAAATATTCAAAAAATAAAAAAATAAATAAAAGTATTAAAACATTAAAAAAACATTAAAAACATTTAAAAAAAATTTAAAAATAAAAAAAATGAAACTCTGTTATTGCCGGTCCCAAGCCCATAATAAAAAAGAGGAGAGTGTTTCCAAATTCGTAACTTTTTTGTCCGCCATATGGATTTATGGATCCACTATTTTTAATTTTTAAAACTGACTTTATATTTGTAATCAGCGACCATAAAAACCACCGGGAGACAATTTTTAAGCAAATTTGTTTAATTCTTCAATTTTTGTCCGCCATATTGGATCCGCCATTTTGAATTTTGAAAAACTGACTTAAGATTCATAATCAGCGACCCCAAAAACCCCTGAGAGACCATTTTCAAGCAAATTTGTTTAATTTTTGTCCGCCATATTGGATCCACCATTTTGAATTTGCATATCTAATTTTAGATTAATATTCAGCAAACCCCGAGAATTCAGAAAACAAGTATAATTTAAAGTATATGTTACTGATTTACTTTTATTACAGTCAAGTTTAACCTGAAATAATGCGTTGCCGTGTACACTACCGTCAGGAATTATCGGTACAGCTGCACGTGCAGGGCCCAAAAACATATCAATCTTCAAATTACTATTTCTTTGTAAATACAAATGTCAGAAAATTAACAAATATACCATTCGAAAGATTATTAAATTCTACGATTAATGATATGCAACTGAAAATTTTAATAATTTATACAAAGCTTGCAGCAATCTACAAATTTGACAAAAAAAATTTTAAAATAAAATTTTTTTAGAAATTATTTTAACCTTTGCACATTTTTTAAAAATTGTAGGAAAATTTTGAAACTTATATAGGTGTAATCATTTAAGTCTCATCTTTAATTTAAGACCAAAAGAGTTAAAAAATCTTATTCGGTTCGTGAGATATTATTATATACGTCCGAGCATGGTTTTTGACAAATGCATTGAATTAGTCGATTTTGAACGTTTTTTGGCTGAAAATGCTCGGCCGTTTATAATGATATCTCTCGAACCGAATAAGATTTTTTAACTCTTTTGGTCTTAAATTACAGATGAGATTTCAATGATTACACCTATATAAGTTTCAAATTTTTCCTACAATTTTTAAAAAATGTGTAGGGGTTGAAAAATTTCCAAAAAAATTTTATTTAAAAATTTTTTTTGTCAAATTTGTAAGTTGCTACAAGCTTTGTATAAATTATTAAAATTTTCAGTTACATATCATTAATCGTAGAATTTAATAATCTTTAGAGTGGTATATTTGTTAATTTTCTGACATTTGTATTTACAAAGAAATCGCGATTTGAAGATTGGTATGTTTTTGAGCCCTGCGCGTGCAGGCGTACCGATAATTCCCGACGGTAGTGTATAAGTTTGTTAATAACAAAAAAACGTAAATAATAAAGATTAATTTGTTAAAAAACTACTAAACCCTATTTGTAGAAACATAAAAATATGAAATATGCAATTATTTAAAGTTTTCCTTTAAGTTCTGTTTAAAAAATCGGTGGCTTAAAAGGTGGTCGATATATCGACCACTGGGACTGAAAGGGTTAAAGCGTAGAATCTTTACTTCAAATTTTTCAAAGTACAGGATCTGTGCTTCAGAGTACAGGATCTGTCCAATAGTGGCACTGCAGAGTGGGCCAGAGGAAACCAAAAGTGGCAAAAAACAAAGTTTCATATTTCAAAAAAGTACTTACTTTGTCATAAGAAGTACACCTTAGAGTAGTATTTTTGAAATTTTTAAAGATTTTCGTTAAAAAATGTACTGTTAGTAATGCAATACATTTGGAAAATATGTTTAAAATTAAAAATTCGTATTTTTCCTAAAATAATTATTTTTTTTTCTATTCTGTATTTTTATATAATTTCTAATAACCTCTTTTACTAAAAGGTATACGGCAACGTAAAAAAATAGTTTTCTATATCAAAAATATTTGTAAGATACTTTTTTACAGGTTTTTACATGATCCGTTAAAGTTTTTATTCTTGTGCTTACTTTCGATTGACAGTTTCCTTAAGTTCCACTACATACAACAGTTTATTTTATGTCAATCTCTTTCTTAGATCATACAGTTTAAGAAAATGTTGCGCTTTTTTGCGCGTTTTTCTATTAAACCCCTTGGCAGTCTATGACGTGTATACACGTCATGGTGCAGGTGGGCTCAAACTGTCGATATTGTGTCTAGACTCAAGTAGATTTGTGGCTAGATTAACAGACAGATTTGTACTAAAATTGTTACTCGCTGTATATGAGTCTGATTTCAAATTTTTAAAATTCAAAATGGTTGATCCAATATTGCGGATATTTTCAAAAATTTATCGGATTCACTACTTAAAACTTGATACTCGAGGGTTTTCGTGCACGGAGAGAAAATATATATTAAATTTTGTAAAGGTATTTCACAAACTGGGAAAAAAGTGCGACAAAGCGAAATTTTAGTATAAAAATAAATAATCTTTAAAAAAACTTATGTGAAACATAATAAAGTTTTATTAGAATTTAATTAATTTTCTTGATGTTTGATATAATTATACTAGATTTCACATAAGTTTTTCTAAATTTAAGTATTTTTTATATCCAAATTTTGCTTTGTCGCACTTTTTCCCCAAATTGTAAAATACTTTTACAAAATTTAATATATATTCTCTCTACGTGTGATCGTTGATTATGAATCCAATGTTAGTTTCCAAAAATTCAAAATGGTTTGTAACGGAAACGAATAAAATCAAAGTTAAAATTTAATTATTTATCGAAAATACCGAAAATGTTTTTGTTTTCCATTCGACGCTCTACGAAAATTTGTTGTACGCTCCTGAGTGCCGATAGTGCGCGTGCGCTCAGCCTCCGACCAATGGTGAGCGAGAAGCTCTCTCCCGACGAGATATTTACCCTTCAGCGCGACTCGAATCGAGGACCCCGAATGCACGGTCCGAGATCGTCACTTCTCAAAGCGGTGTTACCGCAGAAGGAGCTCGAAGCGGTCTTACCACAGCGAAAGGGTTTTACCCTAAGTGGTCTTACCACAGGTGATGAGGTTTTACCTCGAAACGGTTTTACCGTAGTCACTAGGAGACGATTGTCTCAACGCGGTCTCTACGACGACGAAATGGTTTTACCATGATCTACGATTTTATGAACGGTTTTACCGTGAGTAAAATGCCGTCTACGCGCACGTGTCACGAAGTCGCGAATTAATATTCGCGCATACACCGATGTTTACGTTTCCGCTGCTATTGACGTTTTCCGTATGATAGTTTTTGTTACGTTTTCTTTACGCAATTCGACGATTCTTCACGTTTAATTAGTTTCTCTATTGTTTCTAAATATTTATAAATACTCTTTTTCCATGTTTTTGTAATTGAGCTTGTTACTTTCTTAGATTTTAACGAACCCTGACCGACGAGCTAATCCCTCTCAATTAACATTCATTACAGGTTATTCGATGTGGTAAAATTTTGTATTTAATATAATTTAAAAAGGTTTTTGTTTTTCCAAGGAAACATCTGAATAACGAATATCAATTAAATCCCATGAATTTTTGAAAATGATATCCACCATAATAGATCCGTCATATTAAATTTTAAAAACTAACATCGAAATTATAATCAGTGATCCCGAAAACCTCCAAGTAACAAGTTTCAAATGATCCTGGTGATTTTTGGAACATTTCCGCCATATTTAATACTACATTTTAAAAATCTGACTTTCGATCTGTGACCAGGAACCGTAAAAACCCTTGTATACTAAGTTTCATAAAAAAATTAATTTTTAATTCTTATGTTTGCCATAATGGATCCTACATTTTGAATTTTTTAAATCTGACTTCATATTCGTGATCAGGGACCGCAAAAACCCTTGTATACCAAGTTTCATAAAAAGATAAATTTTTTAATTTTTATGTCCGCCATATTGGATTCGACATTTTGAATTTGGAAAATCTGACTTTAAGTTAGTGATCAGCGATTCCGAAGACAATAGAGAGAATAATTTAAATTTCTAAATATTTCTTAATTTTGGAGTTATTAATTTTTGCCAAAAATTTACGATTCTGGCCCACTGTGCACTGCTGCTGCGTTCAACCTGGGGTACTGATGCTGAAGTATGTCGAATTCAGATTCTGTGCTTTTCTTTTCTTAGTGTCCGAAAGGCGATACGGGCATTCATTCAGAACGAATTAATCAATTATCCCTTTGTATATATTTTTTTAAATTGGCTCGATTATGGTTCCTGATAGTACGACCACTTTTTAAATCCATCAGTTCATAGGCGTTATTACTAAAATCTCTCTCAATTTTATAAGGACCAAAGTACAGGTGGAAGAATTTTCTCATTACTTTCTTTAATGCGTCTGATTGTCGCGGAATATGGAGCAAAACTAAATCACCCACACTTAATTGAATTTCCGATGGATTATTCTGAAGTCTCGCTCGATTTTGAAACTGCTTATTTAAATTATTTTTCGCTAATAAAATTTTATATTCTTTCGTCATCCCATCCGTGTCAAGAAATCGAATTATTTCTTTAATCAAATCAGCCGGCTGTTCACAAAATGAAGCTCATGAGGAGAAAATCCCGTGGCGCAATTCGTGGTAGCATTCAAAAGAACTCAATATCAGGGATATATTTCGCCCATCTAGTGTGCCGGGATGTCCAAGCTTCGAGTGTACGCAATCTAACAATTTTCGCGTTATCACGTCCGGAACCACGATTTGCCAATTTTCGTTTAAATTATCCTTGCGAAATAAAATATCATTTTCAATTATATACAAATTTTTCTCTAAATTTTCCGTTATTTTTTTAAAAAACTCTTTCGCGACCGGATCTTCTTTTTGTAAATCGGACAGATTTTTAAAAGAATTTTGCAATTCACACGGCATTTCAATCTGATTAATTTCGCGAGTGATCATTTTATTCTCCTCTGAAATTTCAATGACATAGATTGATAAACTTTTCGGCAACGAGGATTCGAATTTACTTTCCGGATTTTGACTTAGAAAGTCCACTACCCCTTTTACGTGCGAAACTGTAAAATCATATTGTTGGATACAAAGATCCCATCGACTCATTCGCGCATTAAAATGAGGGGTAGTTTTTAAGAAGACAAGGGCTTTGTGATCTGTGATCACCTCAAATTGATTGCCAAGTAGATACGTTCGAAGTTTTGAGACTGAGTACACGATGGCGAGAAGCTCCTTCTCCGTCGTCGTGTAATTTATCTCCGCAACATTTAAACACCGACTTACCATTGCAATAATTTTATGATCCCTTGATTATCTATTTGATATAATACGCCACTAATGCCAGCATCCGACGCATCCGTTTGAAGTCGATAAGGAACACCGGGAATATAATGATTTAGTTGTACCGAATCGATAAACGCACGCTTTATTACTTCAAAAGCACGATCATGGGCTTCTCCCCACTCCCATGGTGTTTTCTCCTTAAAAATTTCGCGGAAGGGATGAATAAGGTTCGCATGACGTACTGTGAACTGCCTATAATAGGTACAGACTCCTATAAATTGACGAAGTTGCGTTTGATTCTTTGGCGGTTGAAAATTTTTTATAATATCTAATTTATTACTAGGAGGACGAATTCCTTTCGTAGTCAATTCAAACCTGAGAAACTTGACTTGCTTACGACAAAACTTGGATTTTTTGAAACTAAGTGTGAAATTTTTTTCTTGCAAAACTTCGAAAACGGAACATAATTTATTTATATGACTGATAATTGATCCCGAGGTAGATATTAGTAAATCGTCCACAAACGTCGATTAACAATCGTCAAATTGATTACCAATAGCGAGATTAAGAGCTCTTATAAAAGCGGAACCGGCGGTTTTAATTCTGAAGGAAACACGACAAAACTGGTATAATTTCGAATCGAATAAAAAAGCCGTATATTTTCGGGATTCCTTATCTAAGGGAATTAGCCAATATCCGGATGCTAAGTCCGTTAACGACATGTAAGTGACGCCATAAAATTTTTGCATGATTTCGGAAATCAGAGGAGGCGTCTCGTGGTCTGACTTAGTTATTTCATTAATGTATCGCGCATCAAGGTATACTTTGACGCTGTCGTCACTCTTCACGACAATCCGAAGAGGATTACAATAATCGCTGTCCGATCTCTCGATAATTTTTTCTTTCTCCATCTCATGCAGTGTCATTCTGGTACGATCACGAAAAGTCAAAGGAACAAGGTACGATTTTCGCACGATCGTCTTGTGAGGCTTAATTTTTAATTTGTAAGGAGGTGTATCGGCTACTTAAAATTTCGACGAAAATAATTTTTCAAATTCAGATAGTCTTTTTATAACAAATTCTCTTTCTTTATTATTTAATTCATTAATCTGGTTCGCAAGTATTTTAATTTCATCTATAAAAGATGAATCGTCATTACTATTATTATTTTTATTGTCAAAATCTACTCTATTTATTTCATTAATGAATTTTTTATCCTCATTATCGCTTATCTTATTTTAAATTATTATATCGCATAAGCCCTGATCACAATTATCTATATTATTCACAGTATAATGTTCCCGAAAAGATTCTTTATTTTTTGCTCGTTTGCTACAGGTAAACATCTCGATATCAACAAGCGAGTGACAGCCGTCAGCTGACTCACATTGTCCTTGTATTTCGCTACTCACGTTTCTTTAGAAACCAAATCGATCGGTTTTTCAAAATTTTCGCTAAGATGATTTTCAAATTAATAATTAAGATCAAAAGAATTGACGGTATCATTTTTTTGCAATTGCACTTTACATTTATTAAAAAAAATTATTCCCTGTATATATTTAATATTATTTTTATCCCCTGCAGTTTGAGAATCATCTTTGTATAATGAATCAAAAGTAACGAGAAATGATTCGATTTGAATTGTTTTTATTGTCAAAATTCTTCGCGAATAATCAACGATTGCCTGATTGTCCAACAACCAGTCGTTCCCGAGAATGACAGGGTTTGACAGATACGGCACTATTAAAAAAGAAGACCGACATTTAAAATCGCCTATCGTGATGTCACACATAATTTGCCTTTTAATGTAAGTAGGGTTTTTCCCTATCGCGATAAATAAAACCACACTAGAAACCGGCAACTCGACAATTTTATTATATTTTTTAAATATCCGTAAAATGCCTCGGACATCGCGGTTATCTGGCTACCGGTATCAATAAGCGACATCATGGGAACTGAAAAAATGGAAATAATCACACGCGGGCATAAAGGGCATTTTGATTCATTATTATCCTTTTTCTTTACTTCATTATTAATCTCCTCAACTATTTCATTGAAATCCTTATACAAATGATTGCGCGACATAGAGGTGGAATATATCGCGCCGTCTACCAGTTTAAATGGTTCGAGAAGGTGGGATAAGTCAGACAATTCATAGATAACGACAGCGGCGGTAAAAGACGACTAGTATCTGGAAGGGAGACACGCGGAACTTGGGAGCGACCATTGTAAATTTGATTTTCACGATGAGCACCGTTTGCCTAAATTCTAGCATTTACGAAATTCACCGATCTGTTTTCATTTCGCTGGTTATCGCTATTTTCTCGCCTTCCGAACTGCGAGTGTTGTTGATTCCTTGCATTATGATGACTTTGACTCGACGCATCTTTACCCGTATTGTTATTAATTAAATTTCGAAGTTTATTATTTTGGACACTTATCTTCTCTTGAAATGCTAAATCGAGTTGAGAAAGTGCTTAAGAAATTTTATTATAGTCGTTAAAATTTATTGTCGATAAAATTTCGCGAATTCTCATGGGCATTTGCTGTATAACGGTAAAATGCAATTCGTACGTTTCATATGCAGGTGTAAAATACTGTGCCTCCTTGACTTAATTCATAAAATAGGTCTGTAAATTATCAGTCGCGTTATCAAAACGTTTTGCGAGCTATTTTGATTTAATTTTGACACGGATGAGAATCGTAAAAAATTCCGCCAAAAATTTACCTTTGAAATCATTGTAATTAATCAGAGTTTGACGCTGCGATTCAAACCACGCGCGTGCGCGGCCTTCAAAACATCCCTCGAGAATATTCAACCTGTTACCTTGTAAATTTTTTATAACGAAATATTTTTTAAACCTTTCTATGAACTGATAAAAATTTTCAGGTTCGCAAAATCTTGGTATTTTAACATCAATATTTACACCCCTTAACCCATCAACTAAAGACCGCACTAACTAATTGCCCGCATTTCCGTCTTTGCTTTTCTTTAAACGTTGCTGCATTTGCAACAATTGCACATTTTGAACTTGACTTAAAGTTCGAAGTTTATCTATTTCAGAACGTAATTCCTCGATAGTTTCAAACCCGTCGATTACTTCCCGTCCATTTGTATTTTTATTATTTAGATCGGAAGTCGCTATTTTATTTGTATTTTTCCGCGTCAAAATTTCTAAACCGGATAATAACTTACCACTCTGAGAACGCGTTTTTCGCATAGATATGTTTTGTATAAATATCACACTTTAATACAAATAATGCGAAAAATTCGAAAAATGAACAATATTAAACACAATAAATAAATAACATATGTATAAATCACAATCAAATAATAAATAAAACTATATCGACAAATATGTAGTACCAATAAAATAAAATATTACAAAATTTATGAATTTTAACAAGAAAAATTATAAAAACACAAATAAATCTTTGCTTTTCGTCACACTTACACTCATTCACACAAACAGGTCATCAAATTTGAAACGAAATAATTTTATGTTACAATAAAGATTAATGATGTGAATCCTTTCTTAAAAACGAGGTGCGTAAGATCGACTAACTTCAAGTGTAGAACTTTTTCTTGATTGGCTATTTTTTCAAAATCCTTTATTCCTTTATTTTGATTGGATAAAATTCAAAATCCTTTATTTTGATTGGATATAATCGAGACGACATTACTTACTGATGTCAAAGCAGCTAACTTCAAGTGTAGAACTTCTTTCTCATTGGCTGATTTTTGGCTGATTTTATAATGAGTGTTCCTCATTGGCTGAATTTTATAATGATGGTGACCTCACACTTTTAAATTTTCGTTTTTCTCTTTTTTAAAATTAAAATTAAAATAAATTAATTAAAATTTATTTATTAACTAAAAGTATTGAACTGAAGAACGTAACGTTAAAACCTTAACGAAATTAAAAACGTGATTATTAGTGTCCATTAGAATTTGTTCCCATTTTAATTACTACCATTGGAAAGAGCATAAAAAAAGGAGTCAGAAACTGTTTTAGTCGTTTCATTAGAGGTTGCGGCAAGGGGTAAATAGTAACATTGAAATTTTAAATTAGCTGTTTTTCAAAGTTTAACGATCGTTTTTTCAGTCTATAATAAAATTTGTTCCAATTTCAATTACTACCAGTCGAAAGAGTGTCAAAAAAGGAGTCAGAAACTGTTTTAGTCGTTTCATTAGAGGTTGCGGCAAGGGGTGAAAAGTAACATTGAAATTTTAAATTAGCTGTTTTTCAAAGTTTAACGATCGTTTTTTCAGTCTATAATAAAATTTGTTCCAATTTCAATTACTACCAGTCGAAAGAGTGTCAAAAAAGGAGTCAGAAACTGTTTTAGTCGTTTCATTAGAGGTTGCGGCAAGGGGTAAAAAGTAACATTGAAATTTTAAATTAGCGTTTTTAGAAGTTTAACGATCGTTTTTTCAGTCTATAATAAAATTTGTTCCCGTTTTAATTACTACCATTGGAAAGAGCATAAAAAAAGGAGTCAGAAACTGTTTTAGTCGTTTCATTAGAGGTTGCGGCAAGGGGTAAATAGTAACATTGAAATTTTAAATTAGCTGTTTTTCAAAGTTTAACGATCGTTTTTTCAGTCTATAATAAAACTTGTTCCAATTTCAATTACTACCAGTCGAAAGAGTGTCAAAAAAGGAGTCAGAAACTGTTTTAGTCGTTTCATTAGAGGTTGCGGCAAGGGGTAAAAAGTAACATTGAAATTTTAAATTAGCTGTTTTTCAAAGTTTAACGATCGTTTTTTCAGTCTATAATAAAATTTGTTCCCGTTTCAATTACTACCATTGGAAAGAGCATAAAAAAAAGGAGTCAGAAACTGTTTTAGTCGTTTCATTAGAGGTTGCTGCAAGGGGTAAGTAGTAACATTGAAATTTTAAATTAGCTGTTTTTCAAAGTTTAACGATCGTTTTTTCAGTCTATAATAAAATTTGTTCCAATTTCTATTAATACCAGTCGACAGAGTGTCAAAAAAGAAGTCAGAAACTGTTTTAGTCGTTTCATTAGAGGTTGCGGCAAGGGGTAAATAGTAACATTGAAATTTTAAATTAGCTGTTTTTCAAAGTTTAACGATCGTTTTTTCAGTCTATAATAAAACTTGTTCCAATTTCAATTACTACCAGTCGAAAGAGTGTCAAAAAAGGAGTCAGAAACTGTTTTAGTCGTTTCATTAGAGGTTGCGGCAAGGGGTAAAAAGTAACATTGAAATTTTAAATTAGCTGTTTTTCAAAGTTTAACGATCGTTTTTTCAGTCTATAATAAAATTTGTTCCCGTTTTAATTACTACCATTCGAAAGAGCATAAAAACAGGAGTCAGAAACTATTTTAGTCGTTTCATTAGAGGTTGCGGCAAGGGGTAAAAAGTAACATTAAATCTTCGAATAACAGTTTTTAAACATTACCGATGGCTTTTTGACTAATTACTAAAATTTGTTTCCATTATGCTTATTGACAATTAATAGAGCGTCAAAGAGTAAGTCAAGAACAGTCCGTGATATTTCAAAAGATGTTTCGGAAAGGGGTAAAAAGGAGCAGTAAATCTTTGAAATACAGTTTTTAAACGTTAACGATGGCTTTTTGAGTAATTATTAGAATTTGTTTCCATTATGCTTATTACCAAACGATAGGGCTTTAAAACTGAATTAGAAGCAGTGGGTGATGTTCTAGAACAGTTTTTCTGGAGCAATGCAGAGCTCCAAAATACAGCCCGAGCCGGGGCGTAATGGATAACTCCCGGGGCGTAATGAATAATGATTTCTAATTATTATCTACAGTTTCCAATCTTATTGTATATTGTAAATTAAGGTTCCTGGGTATTCCGTGAGTGCAATTTTTATTTAGCAATACTTCTCTTATCGCTTTTTCAATAATAATCTGTGATATTGGCACTCTCTTTATTTTTTTTTGTAATTTCTCTTAATAATCGTAGCTTGAAATCTACTATTTGTAAATTTTAGACCAAAACTTAAAAATTTTGATAAAAACACCTAAACATACTTAAACTAAGTGACAAGTAACCGCTAAAACAAACCTACACTTCGCCGATATGGTAGGTTGCTCTTTATAAATAGCGTATTGCATTAGCCAACACGCCCCGGGGGTACTCGGCAAATATTTGGTTTTTTTTAACAATACCGGAAGTGTGAATCAAAAATCTCGAATTGTCCCTTAAAAACAAACGTGTCAAGATCGAAACCTCATTTCAGTTTTTTTAAAGCTATTTTTGAAAAAAATAGAACGAAAAAACGAAAATTTTGAAAAGTTACTTTCGTATGTCAAAAATAGTTTTTCTACTATATTTCTTACAATAATGAATAAATATTAATGAAACTTCCGACAAACTTGCAGTATACCAAGTACAATAACTTGTTTATTGTGCGAAATTATTACAAATTACGGTTTCTAAACAAATTACAATTATTCATTACGCCCCTTAGCCATTACGCCCCGGTCTCCCCTACTGCGCCAGCACTGGCAATACTGGCAGCTACGCTGACAGACAGCACTGGCATAAGTCTGGGATGATAACGCTGTCTAACGCTGGCGAAGTATTGCCTGCCAGTGCTGCCAGACAGCGCTGGCGCAGCACTGGGCCAGTGCTGGCTGAGAATATTGACGCAATAAATGCCGTATTGTTATTAATTAGTCGTAAATTAATAATTATAAATAATTTAACCACAAAATGGTAAATAATATTAATAAATAGTTATTATTCATAAAATAAAATTTCTCATCTTAAAGAAAATGTATTAAAGATGGAGACCAATAATAGATACAGTAAATAAAGTAGAAAAAAATTGTTTATAACATTTAAAAATTAAATAATAAACAATTACAGTAAGTGTGCATTAGATTTTTATATTTTAGTACCTAATGATTGGAATCTAGAAATATCGCAAACCTATGAAAATAAACAAAATTGCTCACGAGGGGAATCGAACATACGACCTACGGACTAACAGACTAACGCTCTAACCACTATGCTAACGACACATGTGTACAGAAAAGTATTAATATCTCAGTATCATTCAGACATACAATTATTGAGTCAAAGATGAGAAAAAAATAGAGATACATTAGAAATAATAAATTGAAATAAAATAAATTAAACTAAATTTTTAATAATTAAATTACTTTACTTATTGCATTTAACATTTTACGTAATTCTTAAATTACGTGGTAATTTTTTATAATTTTAATTTGTTTAAATAATTTATTATTTACAAAATTATACAATTATGTTAACTTGTTATTATTAAATTTAATAAAAATAAAAAATAAATAACTGAAAAGTAAAATATTAATTTTTTTTAATAAATTTATATTTATTAACATTTATAAACTTTTTTTATAATTTTTTTCAAGTTTATGTCAAAAAGGCAATGTTGGCAAAGAGCGTTGTGAACAATTTTTCTATACTCAGCTTTGGCGAAACAAAAATTCTGTACTGCGCCAGCACTAATTGTCGAGGCTCGGCTAGACTACGCCGAACAATCGTCTGAGTACTAAGCCAGTGGTGATAGAGGTGTTTTCATTTATATTTGCGACTGAAGTTTATTAAACAGTGTTAAACGGTATTTTTCAGTAATCGTCACGTAATCGACAATGATATTTTTATTTATTTTATTGTAGAATTATAAAAATATTATTATTAATTAAACGTAGATATAAAAAAATCTAAATAAATTTGTAGCGCAAAAATTAAATTACAATGAAATGAATAAAAATGTTGTTAAATGTTAAAAAAAATATAAACTTTTTTTCACGTATGATACAAAATTTAAAAATACTATCATATTTTCCACATATTTTTTATATATAATATTTACTATTTATTCTAACCGTGCATAATAAATATTAATAATAATAATAATATAATAATAATAATATACTCCTTTTTTGACACTCTTTCGACTAGTAGTAATTGAAATTGGAACAAATTTTATTCTAGACTGAAAAAACGATCGTTAAACTTCTAAAAACGCTAATTTAAAATTTCAATGTTACTTTTTACCCCTTGCCACAACCTCTAATGAAACGACTAAAACAGTTTCTGACTCCTTTTTTGACACTCTGTCGACTGGTATTAATTGAAATTGGAACAAATTTTATTATAGACTGAAAAAACGATCGTTAAACTTCTAAAAACGCTAATTTAAAATTTCAATGTTACTATTTACCCCTTGCCGCAACCTCTAATGAAACAACTAAAACAGTTTCTGACTCCTTTTTTGACACTCTGTCGACTGGTAGTAATTGAAATTGGAACAAATTTTAATATAGACTGAAAAAATGATCGTTAAACTTTGAAAAACAGCTAATTTAAAATTTCAATGTTACTTTTTACCCCTTGCCACAACCTCTAATAAAACGACTAAAACAGTTTCAGACTCCTTTTTTGACACTCTGTCGACTGGTATTAATTGAAATTGGAACAAATTTTATTATAGACTGAAAAAACGATCGTTAAACTTTGAAAAACAGCTAATTTAAAATTTCAATGTTACTACTTACCCCTTGCCGCAACCTCTAATGAAACGACTAAAACAGTTTCTGACTCCTTTTTTTTATGCTCTTTCCAATTGTAGTAATTAAAACGGGAACAAATTTTATTATAGACTGAAAAAACGATCGTTAAACTTCTGAAAACGCTAATTTAAAATTTCAATGTTACTTTTTACCCCTTGCCGCAACCTCTACTGAAACGACTAAAACAGTTTCTGACTCCTTTTTTGACACTCTGTCGACTGGTATTAATAGAAATTGGAACAAATTTTATTATAGACTGAAAAAACGATCGTTAAACTTTGAAAAACAGCTAATTTGAAATTTCAATGTTACTACTTACCCCTTGCCGCAACCTCTAATGAAACGACTAAAACAGTTTCTGACTCCTTTTTTTATGCTCTTTCCAATGGTAGTAATTAAAACGGGAACAAATTTTATTATAGACTGAAAAAACGATCGTTAAACTTCTAAAAACGCTAATTTAAAATTTCAATGTTACTATTTACCCCTTGCCGCAACCTCTAATGAAACGACTAAAACAGTTTCTGACTCCTTTTTTGACACTCTTTCGACTGGTAGTAATTGAAATTGGAACAAGTTTTATTATAGACTAAAAAAACGATCGTTAAACTTTGAAAAACAGCTAATTTAAAATTTCAATGTTACTATTTACCCCTTGCCGCAACCTCTAATGAAACGACTAAAACAGTTTCTGACTCCTTTTTTTATGCTCTTTCCAATGGTAGTAATTAAAACGGGAACAAATTTTATTATAGACTGAAAAAACGATCGTTAAACTTCTAAAAACGCTAATTTAAAATTTCAATGTTACTTTTTACCCCTTGCCACAACCTCTAATGAAACGACTAACACAGTTTCTGACTCCTTTTTTGACACTCTGTCGACTGGTATTAATTGAAATTGGAACAAATTTTATTATAGACTGAAAAAACGATCGTTAAACTTCTAAAAACGCTAATTTAAAATTTCAATGTTACTTTTTACCCCTTGCCACAACCTCTAATGAAACGACTAAAACAGTTTCTGACTCCTTTTTTGACACTCTGTCGACTGGTATTAATTGAAATTGGAACAAATTTTACTATAGACTGAAAAAACGATCGTTAAACTTCTAAAAACGCTAATTTAAAATTTCAATGTTACTATTTACCCCTTGCCGCAACCTCTAATGAAACGACTAAAACAGTTTCTGACTCCTTTTTTGACACTCTGTCGACTGGTATTAATAGAAATTGGAACAAATTTTATTATAGACTGAAAAAACGATCGTTAAACTTCTAAAAACGCTAATTTAAAATTTCAATGTTACTTTTTACCCTTTGCCACAACCTCTAATGAAACGACTAAAACAGTTTCTGACTCCTTTTTTGACACTCTGTCGACTGGTATTAATTGAAATTGGAACAAGTTTTATTATAGACTGAAAAAACGATCGTTAAACTTTGAAAAACAGCTAATTTAAAATTTCAATGTTACTATTTACCCCTTGCCGCAACCTCTAATGAAACGACTAAAACAGTTTCTGACTCCTTTTTTTATGCTCTTTCCAATGGTAGTAATTAAAACGGGAACAAATTTTATTATAGACTGAAAAAACGATCGTTAAACTTCAAAAACGCTAATTTAAAATTTCAATGTTACTTTTTACCCCTTGCCACAACCTCTAATGAAACGACTAAAACAGTTTCTGACTCCTTTTTTGACACTCTGTCGACTGGTATTAATTGAAATTGGAACAAGTTTTATTATAGACTGAAAAAACGATCGTTAAACTTTGAAAAACAGCTAATTTAAAATTTCAATGTTACTATTTACCCCTTGCCGCAACCTTTAATGAAACGACTAAAACAGTTTCTGACTCCTTTTTTTATGCTCTTTCCAATGGTAGTAATTAAAACGGGAACAAATTTTATTATAGACTGAAAAAACGATCGTTAAACTTCTAAAAACGCTAATTTAAAATTTCAATGTTACTTTTTACCCCTTGCCACAACCTCTAATGAAACGACTAAAACAGTTTCTGACTCCTTTTTTGACACTCTGTCGACTGGTATTAATTGAAATTGGAACAAGTTTTATTATAGACTGAAAAAACGATCGTTAAACTTTGAAAAACAGCTAATTTAAAATTTCAATGTTACTTTTTACCCCTTGCTGCAACCTCTAATGAAACGACTAAAACAGTTTCTGACTCCTATTTTTATGCTCTTTCCAATGGTAGTAATTAAAATGGGAACAAATTCTAATGGACACTAATAATCACGTTTTTAATTTCGTTAAGGTTTTAACGTTACGTTCTTCAGCTCAATACTAAAAGTTAACCAAAAGTAGTTTAAGATAAAAATAATTTTTATTTATGATTTGGTTTGTAATGAATGAAAAGTTTTTTAATAATAAAATATATTTAATTTTATGATTCATTTTAGACGCTTCAAAATTGTTGCGCGCGCATCTTTTTTTCCAAACAATTGTTTGTTCGCTACGTAACCTCACCTCAGTGTGAAACGCATAGTTTTTTTTGGTTGGTATAAAAAATTACAAAATATTACAAGTGTCAGCAACTGTCAGCCATTTGCAAAGTGTGACAAGTATATCGTTTCGATAAGAAGTATTGGCTGTTATTTGCTGAGTGATTTTTTTCTGAAAGTGTTGATTGTGAATTTTGTGGTTTTGTTTTTTTGTACATTTGAAAAAAGTTGCAATTTTTTTGTACATTTGAAAAAAGTTAAATTACATTGCATACGTTACGTACGTAAGTATTAAAATTAAAATACATGTAAATACAAATTAAATTTTTTGTTAATATTATTTGTATATATATTTATTAGGAAGAGTTTGTAAATATAATGTGTGAATTATTTGATTTATTAATTTAAAGATTTAATTAATTTTATTAATTAAAGTTAAAGGTTAAAGTTAAATATATTAATTTAATTAAAGTTAAAGTTTTAAAGTTAAAGTTTAAAGGATACATTAATTTAATTAAAGTTAACAGATACAAAACAGATACAAAACAGAAAAATTTACCAAAAATATACTTATATTTAATAATATTAATAATATTAATAGATGAAGATACATTCTTTACATTCTTAATAAACTTCAATAAGAAAGGATAAGATAAAAATTCCAGTTACTGTTAAATGTGACAATAGTAACATTATTTACATGTGTTCTGAATTAATTAATTTTATGAAAAACTATTTTTTAGAAGCGATATCTTTTCAATAAATTGAAAGAAATCATGTCGAACAAAGAAGGAACTGTTAATTTAAGTGTTACAGATTTTAATATTATACTTACTGAAGAAGGAATGTTAAATGATACTCATATTGATGAATTCGAAAAATTATTGAGAAGGGAATCAAATTCTGCTTTTCGCATGCAAAGCACTTTGTATTTTTATACGCTTGAATTTATTAGTCCGATTGAAAAAGGGAAAAAGCATATTCAAATACTTTTTAGTGGACCTATCAAGAAAGGTCATTGGATTTGCACTTATTATGATGGAATGAGACTTTATATTTTTGATAGTCTTAATGAAGGATGTTTAAATGAAGATCAAAGAAAATATTTAAGTAGATTATATCCTTTTAAACCTCCAGTAGTTTTCACAACTGTTGATCAAC
Source organism: Leptopilina syphax (assembly GCA_032872505.1). Taxonomy (NCBI): domain Eukaryota; kingdom Metazoa; phylum Arthropoda; class Insecta; order Hymenoptera; family Figitidae; genus Leptopilina; species Leptopilina syphax. Next base: position 35,235,494 of record CM065473.1, on the reverse strand, counting down.
AACCAAACAATAGTCTTGCTTGTGGAATATATACAATAGCATTCGCAACATCGATATTTTTTAATATTATGCCCCACTCTGTCAATTACTATTATTATATCATGAGAAATCATTAAATGTTAATGTTCAAAAACAATCGTTTAAGTAAATTTCCGTCAGTAAGGTCGACTAATATTAGAACTATGACTGTTGAATGTAATTGGGAGTGTCTTCTTAGGAATCGAGCTACAGAAACAAGTTTCCAAAATGAAGAAAATAAAATTGTTGACAATAATTTATCATCGTTGAATTCAACCAGCAATGTTTGTAAAAAAAATTTTGTTGATAGTTGTTTAGAAGATTTGCCTTTAATTCCAGCAAATGATGTTAATAATATTTCTATTGATTCAAGCAATGGAATGAAAGATACAAGATTAATAATAACTGAGAAGCAAGGAGAAAAAAGAGCTATGGTTCATTTTCCTGAAGAAGAGGAAAAATATAAAATCATGAAACGTCAAAAAAAAGCTGCTTATCAAAAAAAATATCGACAAAAAAAGCGAGAAAATACAGAGTAAAAGTCATTCTATTCTCTGATTACCTGTTCATTTAATTAATCGGCATACTGTAACCATTAGTGAAGAAGCAAATGATGATGCTATAAATGAAGCTTTACAGAAACGGACTATGTTATTAGAATATTTCGATTTAAATAGGCGTGATCCACAAGCTAGACAATATACATATGCAGAAATTCCATGTTATTATGGTTTTAAGAAAGAACGTGGTGAAAATGCATTAAAATGGGTGAAGCGTAAAGGGTCATTTAATGTCATTGGACGGATGTATTCAATTTCGCCCAGTCAATCAGAACTGTTTCATCTTAGATTACTTTTAATAGTAGTTAAAGGCGCTACAAGTTATGATCATCTGCGAACTGTCAACAATATTGTACATGACATTTTTCGTAGTGCATGTTTAGCATTAGGCCTTATTGAAGATGATGGAGAATGGGAACGTGCTTTGACAGAAGAAGAAGTATGGATGATGCCACAACAATTAAGACGTTTATTTGTGCGTATTTAAATTTATTGCCATCCAGTTCATCCAAACGAACTTTGGGAAAAGTTTAAAGAGGCTATGTCTGAAGATTATCAGAAAAATTATCCATCTAATGAAGCTCATAAAAGAGCATATAATGATATAATTAACTTTCTGTTGCATGAAGGATCAAATATTCGCAATTTTCCTGAAATGATACAGTTAAATAAAATAAGTATTGAAACAGAAAATCAAGCGAACAACGAAATGTCATTGCAACAACATAAAGAGATTGGTGAAATGCAATATGTGAAACTGAATTCCAAACAGAAGGATATTGTTGATGAAGTATTAAATGTAGTTATTCAAGATAAAAGAATACCATCTTCTTCATGTTATTACATTGATGGACCAGGTGGATCCGGAAAAACTTTTGTTTACACAACTTTATACCATTTGTTAAGAAGTAAAGGAAAATGTGTTTGTACTATGGCATTTACAGGCATTGCCGCAATATTACTTCCCCGTGGTAAAACTGTAGATAAAACATTTGGGATGCCTGTTCCATTGTTCTATGATTCTACATCAAATATTAAAAGTCAATCTAAGGAAGCTACATTTTTGAAAGAGGTTGATGTCTTTATTTAGGATGAAGCTCCAATGGCGCCAAGATATGCTATGGAATTAATTGATAGAACATTACGCGATTTTATGAATGTTGATATGCCATTTGGTGGAAAAACTATGCTTTTGGGTGGTGATTTTAGACAATTATTGCCTGTTAAAGTTAATACTACTAGAAGCAAATTAGTTAATTTATCTATTAAATCTAGCACATTATGGAGTCATTTTAAGGTGATATCATTAACAGAAAATATGAGAACTTTACCTGCTGAAAAAGAATTTTCAGAATATTTATTATCAGTTGGAAATGGTACTTTAAATGATAATGATAATAATATACTAGCACCAGAGCAATGTGTAGAAAATGGTGATATCATTCATAAAATATTTGGAGAATTAATTATCAATAATAAATACGATGATTTAGCAAAAGTAGCAATATTGTCTGCTCGAAATGTTGATGTTGATGAAATTAACAACAAGGTACTCGAACTGTTTGATAATAAAAGTGAGCGAATTTATACAAGTGTTGATAGTACCGAAAATTGTGATAATGGAAGTATAAATGATGCTATTTTACCAGAGTATTTGAATACTTTAAATCCATCAAATTTCCCGCCTTATAAATTACGATTAAGAGCCAATTGTATTGTCATGCTACTTCGAAATCTTAGTATTAATGAAGGTTTATGTAATGGAACGCGAATGCAGGTATTAGAACTATCAAACAATCTGCTACGTTGTCGTATTTTAACAGGTGATAAGGTTAAAGATATTGTATTTATAAATCGTATTACGCTGTATTGTGAGGATATTTATCCTTTTACTTTCAAACGACGGCAATTTCCTATAAAATTAGCATTCGCAATAACAATAAAGAAAAGCTAAGGACAAACTTTTGACAAGATTGGTGTAGACCTTCGTAAAAATGTATTTAATTATGGGCAAGTATATGTTGCATTTTCACGAGTTAAATCTGGGGAATCATTAATTATATATTTAGGAAATCAAAGACCTAATTTACTAATCAAGAATTATGTTTACACTGAATTATTGAAATAAAAGTAAATATTTTTTCTATAAAAATGTCTGAGTCGTTATATATTTTTTTCTTAAAAAAGGAGTGTGTCTCCGTATGGCTCTCTTTACGCGTAAGACTTTCTTCGACGCTTCTTATTGGTAATTTACGTCATTTTTTTGTAATAAGATTCACACGTAAGATTTCTTTACACGTTTCTTTCTTATCAATTGGTCAAAGACGTTTTAATTTCCTAATTTCAAATAATAGTTCAAACTTCAGATAATTAAGACACTTTTTTGTACGTATTTTAATGTATTGCCAACCAGTTCATCCAAATGAACTTTGAAAAAAGTTTAAAGATAATATTTCTCAAGATTATTAACGAAATTTTGCATCCCATGAATCTTATAGAAAAGCATATATTGAAATAAATTATTTTCTTCGAAATGACGGAGTACTTACATTTTTTGTATAATATTTACAGAAACCACACTTATATTTCTTTTTTATAGCAAAAATAGGAACGATTTTAAGAAACAAAAGTAAATTTTTAATTTAATATCCTCTGTTTATGGCTTTCTTTGACAGTAGAGATGTTCTTTTGCTAGCTAAGTGAAAAATAGTTAAAAATTGTTTATTTAGTAACGTTTTTCTTTCATCACTATTTTTTAAAATATAAATTTACTATGGAAGATTTTAAATGTTACAAAATTTACTTAACAAATAGATTACTTTGATTATAAAAAGGTTTTTTATAACTTCATCGTACAAAACTTTTTATAAAATGTGCCATTCTTGAAATATACGCTTTTCTTTAAGCAAAGAAAAGTGTTGTTTTTTTATCAAAACCATAAACTTTAGAAATGATACATTTAGAAACATATAAAAACAGAACTAGAATTGTAAAGGTATAAAAAATTGTTTTACGCACAACATAGGCTATTATTTTATTAAATTGAATAATATTTAAAAATTCCTATTATCAGAAACTGTCACTCAAATTGATACCTCAACAAACAAAAGACTGTAATTTAAAGAATAAAAATGCAAGAGAAAAAACGCGCGCGCGATCGTTCTCGTAATAGAAAATATGAAATAGAATCAAATGTGATTTTACTTCTTATGCAAATTATTATTAGGGTACTTATCGCCTTTCTTGGGAGATGGAAGGTGTGTCTGATTCCGGGCTTTGAGACGGCGTCGGTTTCTGACCAGGCTTACTGCTGCCAATAGACTTGAAATTGAGATATTCCTCTTTGTGGGGATATTGCTTCCAATCTCTGCACGAATTTGACATTTTTCCGCCAACTCGAATGAGATGAAATGAAGCCAAGATAGCGCCATTTCTGAGTCTTCCTTTTTCAGCGTTTTACCAATTCTCCGTTATTTATAATTAAAATTTAACGCTACACTAAACAAAATTAAAATTTCCCAAAAATAAATAAACAAATAAATATAACAAAAACTAGCTTTCTTTTCTAATAATTTAAACCAATTAGCAAATTACCTCGAGGTCATCGGCGTCGGACTTCGCAGTATGGTGCAGCACCCCACGATAATTTGCAAAAGTGAATGAGGTAGAGACTCAGAAGGGCGATCATTTTATTAATAACGAGAATTCCCCCCATTGGGCATCATTTTCCCAAATAAACCGTTTTTCCCCGAAATCAGACCCAAGCCTGAAGTCAAGCGACAAGACCCATTAGGACAATTGCCTACTTACAGGAGCTATTTGTAATAACCCCTAAACCTAGGCAACAAATTCCTTTAACCCACCTATTATTTTAACCTAATTTTGACGTTTTATTTTTACTATCTCACTCATAACTTTTGAACTAATTTTGAGGTTATGTTTGTCCTCTATCCTATGAACTAATATTGACGATATGTTTGCTTTCTAACCTATCATTCTGACCTAATTTTGAGGATATGTTTTCTTTCCGACCAATCATTTAAAAAAAAATTTGAGGTTATGTTTACCCTCTGCTCTTTTACCTATTTTTGAGGTTATGTTTACCTTCTCCGCCGCAGAGTCAGGATTTCTAAGGGCCCCCTATATAGAGGGATCATAGTCAAGGTTGGCCCACTGTTAAGGTAGGCCCATCGTTACATTTGACCTAAATTCAGGTCAATTTTAACCTACAGTTTTAACCTACAGGTCAAATAAATTGACAAACAACTCCCTATGCCCTCAAAATTTAGGTCAATTTTAAGGGTAGATTTAACCTATAGGTAGTAGTATAGGGGCCCCTTATAGATCATAGTCAAAATTGCCCTCAAAATTTAGGTCAATTTTAAGGGTAGATTTAACCTAAGGGTCAAAAATTCAGGTCAATTTTAACCTACAGTTTTAACCTACAGGTCAAATAAATTGACAAACAACTCCCTATGCCCTCAAAATTTAGGTCAATTTTAAGGGTAGATTTAACCTATAGGTAGTAGTATAGGGGCCCCTTATAGATCATAGTCAAAATTGCCCTCAAAATTTAGGTCAATTTTAAGGGTAGATTTAACCTTATACCCTTCTAAGGTTAGAAAAACTTATCGCTCTGTCCTCAAAATTTAAGTGAAATTTAAGGGCAGTTTTGACAAACAATTCACCCTACCACTTCACGTCAGTTTTCAGGGCTGTACAGGGCAATAAGAGAATGCAAGACATACAGTTTCCAGAAAAATTTGGCACAGTACACTACGTACATCACTGTTTCGCGTAGAGAGGGAAGTCAAGTAGCGAGGCACGTTGACGCCCCACTACTCGTCAGGTTACGAGGATATGCAAGTTGCGAATTATGCAGGTTGCGGGGGATAACTGTACTGCAATTAATGTATTAAAAATTAATCCCAAATTTACACCAGCATTTGGAGTCAAAGAAGAGTCTAATTATAAATAATTGTGTCACAATTAGACAATTAGACAATAAAAATTAAAGTAAAAAACAGTTTTTAAAATCAAATTAATATAATAAAACTTTTTTAATTTGATAAGAAAATTCCCGGTTTTTCCTGGTCAAATTAAACTCCCGGCTATTTATCGGTTTTTTCGCGCAATTGGTAGACACTCTGTCAATTATATTATGGTAAACTAAATCCCGTCAAAAACTGATACTGGTATATAACATATTATCTTAAAAAAGAGTTTTTTCATAAAATAAAAATTACCTTAAAAATACTACTGAATTAAACCTTATAGTAATTAATAACAATTATAATTTTTTCGATTTTTCGATATGGAAAATATTTTTATACTTACATCTTAGTTATATCATTTTTTGTGCAAAATTATGCTAAAATATGACTAAATAACATGTAACACTCAATTATACAGAGTTTAAAAGCAAATCATCAAAACATGTAAAATTTGTGATTTTTAAAAGAGGGACCGCAAAAAGTGCCCGTTTTTTGTACATCGACAATTATCACAAAACGTAAGTAAAAAAATTCGCCCAAAAATCTTCTTAATCTGCGTAAAAATTGCAGTTAATCATAATTTTTGGTTTTTATTTAAGGGTAGCCAAACTCCTAATTTAACCCTCTAAAAATTGACAAATTATGCAATTCATACCACCATAAATTCAACAAAAATAATTAATTATCAACGGTAAAACTGATAAATAACGAAAATAAAAAATACCTTTCATAAAAAACCCTCTCAATTACCTTAACATCCTCAAAATGCTTTTCAACCCCAAAAAAACTACCCCTATTTGAAAAATTGACCAAAATAAACACAAAAAAATTATTACTCTCCAAAATTTTTATCAAAAATATAAATAAAATCAATTAACTAGTTAGACTTAATTTCCTTGCTAATGTAGATAAATCCACCCTTCAAAAACTACCTCTGATTAAAAAAAATACCACATTACATATTAAAAAAAATATTATTCCGCAAAATCTTCACAAAAATTATAAATAAAATCAACTAGCTAGCCAGACTTTAATTCCATGCTAGAGTTAATCAATCAACCCCAAAAACTACCCCTTATTAAAAACTTTATTATATTCCACATTTAAAAAATTATTACTCCGCAAAATCTTGACGAAAATTATAAATAAAATCAACACACTAGCCAGACTTTAATTCCATGCTAGAGTAGATTAATCAACCCCACAAAAACTACCCCTAATTGAAATTTTACTATATTACACATTTAAAAAATTATTACTGCGCAAAATCTTCACAAAAATTATAAATAAAATCAACTGACAAGCCAGACTTTAATTCCATGCTAGAGTAAATTAATCAACCCCACAAAAACTACCCCTAATTGAAATTTTACCATATTACACATTTGAAAAATTATTACTTTGCAAAATCTTTACGAAAATTAAGAATAAAATCAACTAACGAGCCAAACTTTAATTCCATGCTAGAGTTAATTAATCAACCCCCAAAAACTACCCCTAATTGAAATTTTTACCATATTACACATTTAAAAAAATTTTACTCCTAAAAATCTTTACGAAAATTATAAAAAAAAATCAACTAACTAGCCAGACTTGATTTACTTGCTAAAGTAAATTTATCAACCCCTCAAATACTACCCCTAATTGAGAAAATTACTACATTACATATTAAAAAAATTATTACTCCGCAAAATCTTCACGAAAATTATAAATAAAATCAACTAACTAGCCTGACTTTAATTTCATGCTAGAGTTAATCAATCAACTACCAAAAAACTACCCCTTTTTAAAAATTTTACCATATTACACATTTAAAAACGTTTTACTCCGCAAAATCTTCACGAAAATTATGAATAGAATCAACTAACTAGCCAGACTTGATTTACTTGCTAAAGTAGATTAATCAACCCCTCAAAAAGTACTCCTAATTAAAAAATTTACCATTTTACACATTTAAAAAATTTCTTCTACACAAAATCTTCACGAATATTATAAATAAAATCAAGTAACTAGCCAGACTTTCCCATTAAGGACCAGACGGACAAAAAATTCCAATTGACTTTGAGGACCTCGTTTTTTACTAAAATGCATATAAAAAAATTAGCACATACAATTTTTAAAGTAAAATTTACCCCTCTTTCAGATTCTACTGTTAAAATTTGTTTATACTAAATTGTTAAAAAGTTATAAATAATTTTTTCCAAAAAACACGATTTTTTGAGAAAAAAATTTCATTTCAGACGTATTTTCACCGAAAAAAAGTAGATAGATACTCTCAAAAGCTCCAAATATCTCGTCCATGGACCCTAAGCTACAAAACCTTTAAAACGATCAATTTTTTTTTAAATGGCGGACGCTAATAAGGCGGCTAAAACTAAAAAAATGGCTCACATATGAAACATAGTGCTCCAACTTTTTCAAGTCACTGAAATCGCCTAAAACTTGTTACTCGGGGGTTCTTTGGGTCGCTGATTACGAATATGATGTCAGTTTCCAAAAGTTCAAAATGGCGCATCTAATATGGCGGACGAGTTTTGTAAAAATTAATTGGATTCACCTGAAACTTTCTACTCGGGGGTTCTAGAGGTTGCTGATTACAAATGTGATGTTAGTTTTAAACAATTCAAAATGGCGGATCCAATATGGCAGATGAGTTTTGTAAAATTTAATTGGATTCACCTAAAACTCTCTTCTCGGGGGTTATTTGGGGGCACTGATTACGAATATGATGTCAGTTTTCGAAAATTTAAAATGGCGGATCTAATATGGCGGACGATAAATTTTAATATCGTCTATTTCACTTGATACTCGTCACTCTGGGGTTTTCGACGTCGCTGATTACGAAAATAATGTCAGTTTCCAAATCAACGACTCCGAAAACCCCCAAGTAAGAAGTTTCAGGGTAATAATATTATTTATAAAATTCTCCCGTGATAATTTTAAGAAACTGGCATAATATTTGTAATCAGTGGTCTTCAAAATCCAGAAGTGAACAGTTTTAGGTCAATCGGGATAATTTTCAAAAAATTCTGTCATATTGGAACTGTAATTTAAAATTTTGAAGAACTAACACCGAATTTGTAATCAGACTCCAAAAACCCTTGAGTTACGAGTTTCGATCAAATTCGACATTTTAACCCTTAATCACCGTACAAATGTAGGACGCTCACGGTTTTTCCCGGTGAGATTCTTGCAACGAGCTTAGGCCAATAAGGGCTAAGGCGTGGCCTAACTGTTAAACGCAAGAAATTCATCGCGAAATCCGGTGAAACTACAATCTAAAAATGGCATGAATTGAAGTCATGGGGAAAAGCCTTGTTTTTTCTTTTCGTGTACGAATCTATCCTTAAACCGCACACTGAGTGTGCGACACCTGGAAACTTTACTGTGTGTTCTCCGAGCTAAAATAGGATATTAACTTTTATAAAAATTATTTATTGTAGCTCAGTACATCTATTTTGAAGAAAAATAGGTTTCATAATAATTTATTTAATCTTCATATCTACAAAAAAATTTCTTAAACTACTAAAATTACCTGAAACCGATAACTGGGCGTCAGCCACATAAAAATTTTTCGCCGTCAACTTCATAAAGTTGTCAAATACACAAAGACACTTGGGAGAATAATGTCACTCACGGAAAATAAAGTTATGTACAAAATGTACCGTCCAATAGCGATACATTTTCAATTTTTATTACAATTTAATTTTTTTTACAAAACTGAACCGCCGTTTTGAATATTTCAAAACAGACATCATATTCGTAATCAGCAACCACAAGAACCCCCGAGTAAAGTGTTTCTGGTTAATCCAATTAATTTTTACATAACTCGTCTGCCATTTTTAATCCGCCATTTTGAATTTTTGAAAACTGACATGATATTTGTAATCAGCGACCCCAAAAACCTCTGAGTAACGAGTTTCAGTCGATTTCAGTGACTTGAAAAAATTTGAGCACTATGTTTCATATGTGAGCAATTTTTTTAGTTTTAGCGGCCATATTAGCGTCCGCCATTTTAAAAAAAGAATTGATCGCTTTAGAGTTTTGTAGCTAAGGGTCCGTGGACGCGATATTTTGAGTTTTTGAGAGTATCTACCTACTTTTTTCCGGTGCAAATACGTCTGAAATGAAATTTTTCTCTCGAAAAATCGTGTTTTTTTGGAAAAAATTGTTTATAACTTTTTTACAATTTGGAAAAAACAAATTTTAACAGCAGAATCTGAAAGAGGAGTAAATTTTACATTAAAAATAGTATGTGACAATTTTTTATATGCATTTTAATAAAAAACGAGGTCCTTAAAGTCAATTGAAATTCTTCGTCCGTCTGGTCCTTAATGGGTTAATTCCATGCTAGAGTTAATCAATCAACCCCTCAAAAAGTACCCCTATTAAAAAAATTTAACATATTACACATTTAAAAAATTTTTTCTACACAAAATCTTCACAAAAATTATAAATAAAATCAACTAACTAGTCAGACTTTAATTCCATGGTAGAATTAATTAATCAACCCCCCAAAAACTACCCCTAAATGAATATTTAACCAGATTACACATTTAAAAAATTATTACTCTGAAAAATCTTCACTAATTAGTTGATAAAATTTATAATCTTTGTGAAGAGATTGATGAGTAATATTTTTTTAGGAAGCACGTCGAGCCTTCTGAGTAAGTCAAGCTGCAGTAGCGGAAAAACCGTTCATAGCGCTATCCACTCAGAAGTAGACGACGAGGCGATAGAAGAGACTCGCGAGATATGCTTGCGGCTCATAAAGGAGGAGGCGACTTGTCTCGAAAAAATGGAGTTGGAGGTCGCAAAGATGATAAAATCTTGCGACATTCAGAAGACCGTCAATAGGACGGTAAAGGATGGACTCAAGGTCATCGACGTCTTGCTAAAGGAGGCAAGGGCAAAGCATGCCGCGGCCGATGAGTCGGACGTCGATTTGGCATGCGTTCTGAGCGGTGCGGAATGCAACCGCAAGGACCGTAAGAAAGAGAGAGAGCGTTTCTATAGGCGTAATCTTAAAAGCGTCTCAGAAACGGAAGAGAGAGGGTGTCAGTCCAGAAGAGACTCGAACCAAAACCAATAAGAGGAAGAAGGAGGAAGCTCCTCCAATGGAAACGGAAGTACCAGATCCAAAGATTCCTCAATTGGAAAGAATTGGGTCAAAAAGATCCACAGTTCTAATCCGAGTCGGTGAAGGATTGACGTATGCTGACGTTCTGGGTAAGCTTCGCAAAGAGGTCAACCCAGAGGACAGCCATACGAGAATAGTAGCAGCAAAAGCTACAAACAAGGGGGACCTTCTGATTAAGTTCAGAGGAGACTCCGATAAGGACGCTTTCACCGCTGAGGTCACCAAGGCGGTTGAAAGCATGGGTAAAGTGCAGTCATTGGATCGAAGAGTTACACTCGAGATCCGTGATTTGGATTGCCTTACCCAAGAAGCTGAGGTGCAACAAGTGTTGTCTGAAGCAATGGGTAAGCCAGTAAACAGGAGAGTGACGGTCTTAGGACCCAACCGCCGAGGGATGAAGCTCGCGGTTGTAGTCACCAACCTGGAAGAGGCGAACAGGCTGGAGAAATTGGGACACGTAAAAATTGGTTTTATGTGTTGCCCAATCAAAAGAAGAGTAATGGTCTTCCGGTGTCATCGATGCCTGGGATACGGCCATATTGGAGCCAAATGCCAGAAGGAGGACAGATCGGCTGCGTGCTTTAAGTGCGGTGAGGCCGGTCACAGGTTCTCCAACTGTAAAAACAACTCAAGTTGCTTTTTGTGCAAGGAAAAGATTGTCAATAAGGTGTCAACCACCCATATTGCAGGAAGTGGAGGATGCGGAGTCTTCAGAACGGCCCTTGAGGAGGCGAAGAAGACTCTCGCAAGGACTAAAAGTAAATAAGGAATGTTAAAAGGAGCAAATAATTTTTAATTATTTATTTTATTTATTTAAATAGTTTTAAATTTTTAACTAAAGACGCGGGATAACCACAGAGAAAGGCAGAAAGTCGCATTGGCGACAGAGTTGGAGCGCCACCCTTGAAGGCTAAAGTCTTACGACAGTTCCGAGGGAGGGTAAAGGGCTCCAGAAGAAGGGTTACGGGTTTTAGTGGGTCGGGCTGGCAGTAGGTCGCCAGTTTATTAAATTTACTATTTTATATATTTATTTTTCTTTTTTTTATATTTCCTTTTGTTTTATCACACCAACCCCACATAACCTTGGAGTGCGGAATCCAAGGTATCTGTAGGCAGATTTCCCAAAATTACCTAAGCAAAAAAAAAAAGTGTAATATGGTAAAATTTTAATTAGGGGTAGTTTTTGGGGGGTTGATTAATTGACTTTAGCAAGTAAATTAATTCTGGCTAGTAGTTAATTTGATTTATAATTTTTGTGAAGATTTTGTGTAGGGGAGACTGGGCCGAAAAGTTAAATTTTGCATAAATGATTTTTTTTGGCAATTTAAGCCTTTTAGATGCAAATATTTGTATATTAATATTGTAGGGCAACTTATCCTCTACAACTTTCAATAAAAAAGTTCCTGTTATTTTCGCAAAAAATACATGTTTTGTCCTTTTTTAAAAATTTTGTTTGTTTTAACTTTTCGCCCCATGCTGGGGCGAAAAGTTAAGTTCTATTTTTAGCCTACTAAAACTATTTTATGATAGGTGATAAGTAGTAGATAAGTTAAAGTAAACGTAAACAAGTAATTTAGTAATTAAAAGATCTTTGTTTATTTGACAAAAGCTTTAGAATACAGTAGAATCCGCTTATAATGACATTGAAGGGGCAGAGTAATTTCGTCATACTAAGCAGTAGTCACAATAAACGGATAATATAAAATTCTATAGTAAAACAATAACGTAAGACATTTTAAATTTAATAATATGTATTCACACCTGTCATTCATAAAATATTAAAAACTTATTATAAAAAGTCACTAATTGATTTTCGAATTCGCTTTGATTTTAGAACATTTGAATTAAATGAATTCTCAACATTTTTTTTATTCTTGAAAATCATGGAAATAGTGGAATGTCCAATACGCTAATATGGCGGCTAAAACTAAAAAAATGACTTACATATGAAACATAGTGCTCTAACTTTTTCAAGTCACTGAAAAAGCCTGAAACTTGTTACTCGGGGGTTTTTGGGGTCGCTGATTACGAATATGATGTCAGTTTTCAAAAATTCAAAATGGCGAATCCAATATGGCGGACGAGTTTCGTAAAAATTAATTGGATTCACCTAAAACTCTCTACTCGGGAGTTCTTAGGGTCGCTGATTACGAATATGATATCAGTTTTCAAAAATGCAAAATGGCAGATCCAATATGGCGGATCAGTTTTGAAAAAAAATTTGGATTCACCTGAAAATCTCAACTCGTTTCTTGGGGTCGCTGATTACGAATATGATGTCAGTTTTCAAAAATTCAAAATGACGGATCTAATATGGCGGATAAGTTTTGTAAAAATTGATTGGATTGACCTGAATTTCTACTCGGGGGTTTTTCGTAAAAATTGAACATGTATCGCTATTGGAAGGTACATTTTGTACTTAACATTATTTTCCATGAGTGACGTTTTTCTCCCAAGTGTCTTTGTGTATTTGATAACTTTATAAAGTTGACGGCGAAAAATTTCTATGTGGCTGATGTCCAGTTATCGGTTTAAAGTAATTTCAATAGTTTAAGAAATTTTTTTGTAGTTATTAAGATTAAATGAATCATTATGAAACCTTTTTTTCTTAAAAATAGATGTCTTGAGCTACATAAGATAATTTTTATAAAAGATAATATCCTATTCCAGCTTGAAGAGCACACAGTAAAGCTCCCGGGTCACAGTGGGGCAAAATCTAGTAAGAGGCGTCAAAATTCTGTAACCACGTTAATTTTTAATAAAAATGAATGCACTTTGGTGGCATGAAGCTTCAAGTATCACAGAATTTGAAACCCTTGCCGAATTTCCAAAATTTAAAATGGCGTCTGTGCTGTAAGTTCCTAAATTTGGTAATTTTCGTAGTTTTTAAAAGTTATGAACATTGAAACTGAAACAACTTGCACAAATAAATTCTAGAAATGTTGCTAAAGGTATATTTTGGGACTGAGGCCTATACTCGTTAAGAATCTGCATTGCAACTTTAAAAATTCAAAATGGCCGATCCAATATGGACGATCAAACGACAAAAATCCTTATAAATGCATATTAAAAGGAATTATTTTCATGAAAGTCTATACTCCAAGGTTATTTTCGCCGCTGATTACGAATCTGAAGTCAGATTTTTAAAATTCAAAATGGCCGACCCAATATGTCTGTCGAAATTATGAAAAATTAGACAAATGATTCTGATACTCAATATTTTAACAGTTTTCGAGTCGCTGATCACGAATCTGAGGTCGGATTTTTAAAATTCAAAATGTCCGATAGAACATGAAAGAAGGATTTGTTGAGTATTGATATTTGTTTCTAAGAATCAGTTTCTGCACTAATGGAGGTTGTCGAGCCGATCTTTGTTACGTTGTTTAAGTACATCATTTTCATTTGATGCATGAATAACAAAAATTATTGATTTAAAATTCTTAGAGTTGTATACAGAAGAAATTATATTCTAATTTTTTCATCAGAATATCTTCCGATATTGTTTGTTTTTAATTTAAAAATCAAAATACAAACAATAAAAAGTAAGCAGTAAACATTAAGAAGCTTCACTTTGAAAATAAGATAATTCAGAATTTAATATGATGAAAAGGAACAAAGTAATAAATATTAACAAACAATAATTGAAGATAGGTTGTAATTAAAAAATAGCATAAATGACAAAATGGAAAATAAAAATTAAAAACGTAAACATCATCAACGAAGTCCACTCTAGTTTAAGAAAAAAAACTGTCTGAATACATGAAGTTTTATACAAATAAAAAATAGCTATCTAGACATTCTTTTTTTTCACTTCTTTTGTTACCATGGTAAAGCCATGATTTTGAAAATCCGACCTTAGATTCGTGATCAGCGACTCGAAAACTGTTGGAATATTGGGTATCAAAATCATTTGCCTAATTTTTTATAATTTCGAGACATATTTGATCGGCCATTTTGAATTTTGAAAATCTGAGCTCAGATTCGTAATCAGCGACTCGAAAACTGTTGGAATACTGAGTATCAGAATGATTTGACTAATTTTTTATTATTTCGACCGCCTTATTGGATCGGCCACTTTGAATTTTAAAAATCTGACCTCAGATTCGTAATCAGCGGCGAAAATAACCTTGGAGTATAGACTTTCATGAAAATAATTCCTTTTAATATGCATTTATAAGGATTTTTGTCGTTTGATCGTCCATATTGGATCGGCCATTTGGAATTTTTAAAGTTGCAATGCAGATTCTTAACGAGTATAGGCCTCAGTCCCAAAATATACCTTTAGCAACATTTCTAGAATTTATTTGTGCAAGTTGATTCAGTTTCAATGTTCATAACTTTTAAAAAACCGGACAAGTGCGAGTTGCACTCGCACTGAATTGGCGGGTTCCGTACACAAATACAAGAATAATACTAGTGATATTGTATAACAGAAAATAGTAGAATTTTTCAACTTTTGCATTATTTTGGAAAATGGAATTTTCAACAATAGGTTAAAAATAAAAAAAATAAAAATTGAAGTATTATATTTGTTTTATATTGTAAGCATTAAGCAAAGAAACCAATATTTTGAAAATTTGTTCCAAAATTGGTTCCTCTGCTTATTGCTTATAATATAAAACAAATATAATACTTCAATTTTTCTTTTTTTTATTTTTAACCTATTGTCGAAAATTCAATTTTCAAAATAATGCAAAAGTTGAAAAATTCTACTATTTTCTGTTATACAATATCACTAGTATTATTCTTGTATTTGTGTACGGAACCCGCCAATTCAGTGCGAGTGCAACTCGCACTTGTCCGGTTTTTTTTATTTAAGAAATTATAGGGAGAAAACAGTCATTTAAAATCAACAAATATTTTAAATATTAAATTTTATTTATTTATTTTTTATTAAATAAATACATTTCCTAATAAATAAATCCACAATCCAACGTTAAAAAGAAATTATTTTTGCTGTTTTTACTTATATAATTTTGATATTTCTTTTTTTAATTTTTGTAAATAAATTTTTACAAAAAAATTTTATTTAAAAAAAATTTTTTTTTTAATTTTATTTAAAAAAAAAATTAAAAAAAAATTTTAAAAAAATTTAAAATTTTAATTTTAAAAAAATTTTTAAATTTAATTTTTGTAATAACTTTTTGAAAAATTTTTAAAAAAATTAAAAAAAAAATTTTTTTTTTAATTTAAAAAAAAAAAATTTTTTTTAATTTTTTGTATTTAGCCAGTGAAAATATACTAATAAACCAATTTTTAGTTAATTAGATCAAATAATATGGAAATTAAAAGTTTTTCATGGAAATGATCTAATTATCTATCTAATTATCTAATTATCTCATTATCTCATTATCTAATTATCTAATGGAAATTAAAGCGTTTTTCCTTGACAACGCTATGGCTATTATTACATAGAAAGTTCTCTATATTTTTCCTGTAATATTCGCGTTAAAATACACCAGTATGCCAAATTTCAGCCCTCCAGGTTGAATAGTTTAGAAGTTAAGGGGGGGGGGAATGGTCACTTTTTATGCATTTTTGGCCAAAAATCTTGTTATTTCCTTGACAACGCTATGACCATCACCTCTAATCACATTCTCTATATTTTTCCTGTAATCTACGTGTGAAAATACGTATCTGTACCAAATTTGAGCTCTCTAGGTCATATAGTTTAGCCGCTAGGGGGGGGACACGATTTCGCTACGGACGCAAGAGTCTCACCAATAGGGTTCCGTCCATACACCGAAGGTGTACGGAACCCTAAAAATACGAAAATAAACAAATTTAGGCACTTACAGCACAGATGCCATTTTGAATTTGGAAAATGCGGCAAGGGTTTCAAATTCTGTGATACTTCAAGCTTCATGCCACCAAAGTGCATTCATTTTTATTAAAAATTGACGTGGTTACAGAATTTTGACGCCTCTTACTACATTTTGCCCCACTGTGCGGGTGTCGCACACACAGTGTGAGGTTTAAGGATGGATTCCTACACAGAGAGAAAAAACAAGGCTTTTCCCGGTGGCTTCAATTCATGCCTTTTCAGGTAGCAGTTGCACCCGATTTCCTGATGAATTTCTTGCGTTTAGCGGTTTGGCTACGCCTTAGCCCATATTGGCCTAAGGTCGTTGCAAGAATCTCACCGGAAAAAACTGTGAGCGTCCTGCATTTGTACTGTGATAATTTTCACGCGTTAAATGTATATTTTTCAGGGGGCAAAACCTTGTTTTTTCTCTCCGAGTATGTGTGCGCTTTAAGTGTTAAAATGTCAAATTTGATCAAAACTCGTCACTCGGGTGTTTTTGGGATCACTGATTATAAATTCGGTGTAAGTTCTTCAAAAATCAAAATGACAGTTCCAATATGGCAGTTTTTAAAAAATTATCCTGATTGACTTCTGGGTTTTCAGGGTCACTGATTACAAATCTTATGTTAGTTTTTTAAAATTCTAGTTCAGAGTTTTTGAGGTCGTTGATTTGGAAACTGACATTATATTCGTAATCAGCGGTCCCAAAAACCACTGAGTAGAGTTTCAGGTCAATCCAATTAATTTTTACAAAACTTATCCGCCATATTGGATCCGCCATTTTAAATTTTTGAAAACTGATATCATATTCGTAATCAGCGACCCCAAGAACTCCCGAGTAGAGAGTTTTAGGTGAATCCAATTAATTTTTACGAAACTCGTCCGTCATATTGGATCCGCCATTTTAAATTTTTGAAAACTGACATCATATTCGTAATCAGCGACCCCAAGAACCCCCAAGTAGAGATTATCAGGTGAATCCAAAATTTTTTTTTAAAACTGATCCGCCATATTAAATCCGCCATTTTGCATTTTTGAAAACTGATATCATATTCGTAATCAGCGACCCCAAGAACCCCCGAGTAGAGAGTTTTAGGTGAATCCAATTAATTTTTACGAAACTCGTCCGTCATATTGGATCCACCATTTTGAATTTTTGAAAACTGACATCATATTCGTAATCAGCGACTTCAAGAACCCCCAAGTAACGAGTTTCATGAGTTTTCAGTGGCTTGAAAAAGTTAGAGCACTATGTTTCATATGTAAGTCATTTTTTTAGTTTTAGCCGCCATATTAGCGTCCGCCATTTTGAAAAAAAATTGGTCGCTTCAGGGTTGTGTAGCTGAGGGTCCATGGACGCGATATTTTGAGCTTTTGAGAGTATCCACCTACTTTTTTTTGGTGAAAATACGTCTAAAATGAAATTTTTTTCTCGAAAAATCGTGTTTTTTTGGAAAAAATTGTTTATAAATTTTTAACAATTTGGTATAAACAAATGTTAACAGCAGAATCTAAAAAAGAAGAAAATTTTACATTAAAAATGGTATGTGTCAATTTTTATGTACGCATTTTAATAAAAAACGAGGTCCTCAAAATCAATTAAAATTTTTTGTCCGTCTGGCCTTAATAGGTTAAAAAACGAGGTCCTCAAAGTCAATTGAAATTTTTCGTCCGTCTGGTCCTTAATGGGTTAAGTGCAGATTACTAGAAAAATGTAGCGAACCCAATTGACGGACATATTTGCGAACTAGGAGGAAAAGAAATTGAATTTTTACGAAAAAATTGCAAAAATTACCCTGTCGCCCCCCATTAACTTTTTGGCGCGCATGATTATCCCCTAGAGCTCATTCTAAATAACTTTTAAAAGGAAGAATTTCATAAGATATAACTTTTCTTCTACAGTTGTTTTGTTTGTTTAAATTACTATATATCAAAATGCATACGCAAACAAAAGATTTAATAAAGGAATGATTAAAAATAAAAATATTTAGTGACATTACTTTTCAAATAAAAGAATTTGTATTTGAAATAATGTTTAAGTATTAGAATTTTTATTGAGCTAAAGATTCTTTGATTAAAAATTCTATTTCTAGTAAATTTTGTTAAAGAAAATTATTGTT
This sequence comes from Leptopilina syphax, assembly GCA_032872505.1. NCBI lineage: Eukaryota > Metazoa > Arthropoda > Insecta > Hymenoptera > Figitidae > Leptopilina > Leptopilina syphax. Next base: position 35,216,856 of record CM065473.1, on the reverse strand, counting down.
TAGCATGAAACTTATTTAATAGAAAATTCATATGTTGAATTTTTCATTTAACAGAATTTTCATACAGCACAATCTTCATTTCAATAAAAAATTATCGAATGTAATTTCTGTTTGATTGATTATTCATTAATGGGAATTGTTATTTTAACAAATTTATAATTTACAAAAATAAAATTTTTATAAATTTTTATAAGCCACAATTTATATTGAAAGAAAATTTCGTTTATAAGATTCTTATTTAATTTAAATAGAATTGTTAGCGATTGTTTATTTATTAAAATTGTTACAGACATTATCCAAAATTATTAAAAGTTTTAAATGTCTAATATTTTCTTTGATAAAATTTTTTTATAAAATATTCTTTATTTGTAATAATTTTTGCACACTAAAATTTTCATGTTAAAAAAATTGCGTTTATAAAATTTTTATTCGATAAAAATTTTACTTATTAAAATTTATAATGAATAGATTTTTTATTCAATGGAATTTTTGTTTATGTAAATTTTCATATTACACAATTTACTTTATGTCAAATTTGTTTTAATCGAAATGTATATGTAAAAGAAATACCATTTTACGTGATGTCTATTTTATCAAATTTACATTTGACGTAATTTCTATTTAATTTAATATATATTTAGAAGAATTTTTGTCTTTCACGATTCGCGTAAACTGTAATGTTTTTTTAATCGAATTCTCTTTTATAGTATTTTTTAAGTGACAGAACTTTTGTTCAGCACATGGGAATTTTTCATATGAGTTTCCCATCTATATGTATTTTTTTAAATGTGAATGAAAGTACGAAACGTGGTTGGTTGGGCTAGGGGAATTGTGAATTTTTATTGGCTAAACTTCTTAGCCCCCTAGTGTTGTTTTTTACATTTAAAAAAATACATAGATGGGAAACTCATATGAAAAATTTCCATGTGCTGAACAAAAGTTCTGTCACTTAAAAAATAGTGTAAAAGAGAATTCGATTAAAAAAACATTACAGTTTACGCGAATCGTGAAAGACAAAAATTCTTCCAAATATATATTAAATTAAATAGAAATTACATCAAATGTAAATTTGATAAAATAGACATCACGTAAAATGGTATTTCTTTTACATATACATTTCGATTAAAACAAATTTGACATAAAGTAAATTGTGTAATATGAAAATTTACATAAACAAAAATTCCATTGAATAAAAAATCGATTTAATATAAATTTCGATAAGTAAAATTTTTATCGAATAAAAATTTTTATAAACGCAATTTTTTTAACATGAAAATTTTGGTGTTTAAAAATTATTACAAATAAAGAATATTTTATAAACAAATTTTATCAAATAAAATATTGGACAATTAAAACTTTTGATAATTTTGGATAATGTCTGTAACAATTTTAATAAATAAACAATCGCTCACAATTCTATTTAAATTAAATAAGAATCTTATAATCGAAATTTTCTTTCAATATAGATTGTGTCTTATAAAAATTTATACAAATTTCAGTTCTGTAAATTATAAATTTGTTAAAATGACAAATTCTATTAATGAATAATCAATCAAACAAAAATTACATTCGATAATGTTTTATTGAAATGAGGATTGTGCTGTATGAAAATTCTGTTAAATAAAAAATTCAACACATGAATTTTCTATTAAATAAATTCCCTGATAAACAATAATTTTATTTAACAAAATTTACTAGAAATAGAATTTTTAATCAAAGAATCTTTAGCTCAATAAAAATTCTAATACTTAAAAAATATTTCAAATGCAAATTCTTTTATTTGAAAAGTAATGTCACTTAATATTTTTATTTTTAATCATTCCTTTATTTAATCTTTTGTTTACGTATGCATTTTGATATATAGTAATTTAAACAATCAAAACATCTGTAAAAGAAAAGTTATATCTTATGAAATTCTTCCTTTTAAAAGTTATTTGGAATGAACTTTAGGGGATAATCATGCGCGCCAACTTTTTTAAATCTCAACCTAGGGAGCTTAAATTCATTAAACATCTTCAGTTTTAAGTGCAGATTACTAGAAAAATGTAGCGAACCCAATTGACGGACATATTTGCGAACTAGGAGGGAAAGAAATTGAATTTTTTTAAAAATTGCAAAAAATTACCCTGCCTCCCTCTTAACTTTTACAAATCTGAACCTAGTGAGCTTAAATTCGGTAAATATCTTTAGTTTTAAGTGCAGATTACTGGAAAAATGTAGCGAACCCAAATGACGGATATATTTGCGAACAAGGAGGGAAAGAAATTGAATTTTTACGAAAAAATTGCAAAAAATGACCATGTCCTCCCCGTTAACTTCTACCAATCTCAACCTGATGAGCTAAAATTCGGTAGAAATCTTCACTTTTAAGTGATAATTACAGAAAAAATATAGCGAACCCAATTGACAGACATATTTGCGAACTAGGAGGGAAAGAAATTGAATTTTTACGAAAAATTTGCAAAAAATGACCCTGTCCCCCCCTTAAATTTTACAAATCTCAACGTGGTGAGCTAAAATTCGGTAGGGATCTTCAGTTTTAAGTGCAGATTACAGGAAAAATGTAGCGAACCAAATTTACTGACATATTTGCGAACTAGGAAAGAAAGAAATTTAATTTTTACGAAAAAATTGCAAAAATGACCCTGCCCCCTTAATTTTTTACAAATCTCAACCTTGTGAGCTGAAATTCGGTAGGGATCTTCAGTTTAAGTGCAGATTACTGGAAAAATGTAGCGAACCCAATTGACGGACATATTTACGAACTAGGAAGGAAAGAAATTGAATTTTTACGAAAAAATTGCAAAAAATGACACTTTCCCCCCCTTAACTTTTACAAATCTGAACCTAGTGAGCTGAAATTCGGTAGGGATCTTTAGTTTTAAGTGTAGATTACTGGAAAAATGTAGCGAACCCAATTGACGGACATATTTGCGAACTAGGAGGGACACAAATTGAATTTTTACGAAAAAATTGCAAAAAATGACCCTGTTCTCCCCGTTAACTTCTACCAATCTCAACCTGACGAGCTGAACTTCGGTAGAGATCTTCCCTTTAAAGTGATAATTACAGGAAAAATATAGCAAACTCGATTGACGGACATATTTTTGAATTAAGAGGGAAATAAGTTGAATTTTTTCGAAAAAATGGTGCATCTTGGAAACAATATCATTAAAAAAAGTAATGATTTTTAAAAATAAAATATTTAAAAAATTTTAAATTAAAATAAATTTTAATGAAATTGTCAAAATACCAATCAATAAAAAATTTATTATAATTAATAATATAAGTTGCTTTTGTTACTTTATATCCAATATATTATTTTAAGGTACTACTACACTTTAGAAGGCTCTTAAAAGACCAAATTAAAAAATTTTTTTTCTTTGGTCTTTTATTATAAATATTTAAAAAACCTTTTTTGCCTATATTAATACATATTTGGAGAATAAAAATAATGGTTTGTTTTTAATTTTTATTTAATATCATAATCTGCAGACAGCATTCAGATCGAAACTCCAAAAAGTTAGTTGTCCAATTTCGGACAGTTTATTTCAATATTGACAAATCGGAAACAAAAAATCCAAATTGCTTTTTAAAAAGGAAGGTGTCTTGCATAGAAATCTACTACCAATAATGAAAAATCGACTAAAATAAAAAATAACAGATGTTTCAATATTTTGTTTAAAAATGCGCTATGTTTTTCAGTATTTTTCTAGTCTACAAATATTTTTTTTAAATTTTTTGACCATTTTCTGGTAAATTGTCACACAGGACATGCTAACAAACAAAACGAGTTATCATTTATTAAAATCGTTTCAGTAGATTCAGAGGTAAACTGTCCGCAATTTGAGAAAATGTTATTTTGAGAAAAACGCGTTTTAAACTTAAATGTATCGTTAGAGGCCATACATAAATTACCTAAAATTATTTTGCAAATTGAAACCCCACCATTTTTTGTATTTTGGACACTGTTACATACATTAGCACCAATGTTTCTAGTGGTCGTAACAAAAATCTGGACCCCACTATCCCCTTAAAGACTTACTTAATTTGTTAATGACTTTTTACATTAATTGAATATTTTTTGAGAAATTTACTTTTATTTTTTACAATTGGTTATAAATACTTTAGGAAGTGTTTTCTGAAGTCATAAGAAGTTAAAAAATACAATAAATAAAATGAAAATTTTTTAAATTCTAAAGTGTAGTAGTACCTTAAATATTATCTCTAATCAGGTAAAATATATTTTTTTTTATATTTGTAAATAAAACATAAGAATCCAATATGGATTATAGTTATAGTTTTTTTGTAATCTACATGTAATAAAAATACATATGTATAACGAATTTCAGCTCAATATGCTTATATATGTTAATATTAATCAATCATTTTCCTTCCATATATATTTATTTATTAAAAATGAGTTTAGTTTTGGTGTACGGAACCCTCGATCTTAGTGCGAGGCACTCGCACTTTGTCCGATTTTTTTAATTATGATATAAATATATGAATTAAAATAAGAACTTTAGATATTAAAATTATGTAATATTGAGAGAAATAATGTTTTATAAATTGATAATGACATCAATTTATAAAACATTATATAGTTATACACTATAAATATGCACAGTAACGTTTGATGTACATTTACATGCGTAAAATTTGTTGCGCATTTTTAAATATATCAGAAGATAATAATTATAGTTTTGAGATTTGATTCAATGCCAAATGAGGAGTAAAAATGTGTAATGTGTAATGAGTGGAGTATAATGTGATGTGGTGTAAATTTTGTTTCGTTCCTGTATGATAACACAGGCCATATCACGTCAGGTTTTTCAAAAATATTTCAACCTAACAGTGCTAAAAACACGATTTTTGGCCATTTTTGAACCCCTGTACAATCAAGAGAAAATTTTTTTTCTAAAAGTTATTTGAAGTTTTTGAATTTCGTAAATTTGTCAATATTCGTATACTGACCAGATTCAAAAATTTCAAATGACGATATCTCTGAAAAATAAAGTTTTTTTCATGTTTCAAAAGGCTTTTTAAAGGCAAAGAATAGTAATTTCAGATGCCGCAAATAACTTTTAGAAAAAAAATTTTTCTTCATTGTACAGGAGTCAAAAAATGTTCAAAAACCGTGTTTTTGGCACTTATAGGTTAGAATATCTCAAAAACCTGAAGTGATAGGGCAATTCTCAGGTCAGATTCGGATTCAGCACGTCAAAAACCTTCGGAAAAGTATTGTCCGGTTCTTGGTTCTAAGATTCGACAAAATTTTGTCGGCCTGTGTAATCAAAATAGAAAGTGACTTGTTTCAGCAAACAAAAATAAAGTGAAATAGACTTTTGTTTCGTTACCACTTCAAGATAAAAATACATTAATAACTTCGTTTTGTTATTAAATAGGTATAACAAAATAAAGGGTATAGTGCGAAAGGCGAGGCAAATTATAGTAGATGCTTGCAACCACTGGTTTGGTGCCTTGCCGGCACCAAACAAAAGCCAGGAAGGGTGCTCTGTACTGGTGGAGCGATAAATTAGCCCGCTTAAGGACAGAATGCAATGCAGCGAGGAAGAAAAATACCCACACGAAGGGAGACCTCACGCTGCAAGAAGATTGGCATAAAGCCAGGCGAATCTTCAAACGAACTATAAGGATTAGCCAACGAAAGTGCTGGAAGGACCTAATCGGTAAGACCGAGAATGACCCATTGGGTTTGGCGTTTAAAATTGTTACTAAGAAATTGGTTTCAAGACAAAAAATCCTGGATCTAGGCAATCCGATCTGGGTATAAGAAATTATAAGACCGCTGTTTCCCCATGTAGAACCGAGCCCCAGGGAGGACTATACCTGCGTAGTACAGACAGAGGAGCTCTTCACGCTTGAAGAACTAAAAAAGGCGGCAAGGGCGTTGAGAAATGGCAAGGCGAAAATAGTCTATCAGAGAACCAGTTTGGCTTCCGGAAAGGCCGGTCAACAGTTAATGCAATACTCTCTGTTGTAAAACTGGCAAAAGAAGTCAATCAGGGGAAGAGGAAGGGTTTCTGTGCTCTTGTTTCCATCGACATCCGGAATGCGTTCAATTCCGCGAGATGGGACATCTGCATTAAGTCAATGAGACGCAAAGGGATATCGACTTATCTGTTGCGAATGATAGACAACTATCTCAGTGACAGATGGGTCGTGTACGAAGGCAATGTGTTCCATCTCAAGGAAGAGACGACCTGCGGGGCACCAAAGGGGTCTAAGGTGGGTCTATTCATATGGAACGTCATGTACGACGATCTCCTGAGAATGGAGCTGCCCGAAGACACAACCCTGAAAGCCTTTGCGGATGACGTACTTCTGGTGTGTAGAGCGCAGGAAACCAAATTTCTCAAGATAAAACTCGATGAAGAACTGCGGCGAGTAGAGCGTTAGTTGTCTCGTCATGGCCTGCAAATGGCCTTAGAGAAGACCGAGGCTCTGCTTGTTACAGTCCGGCAAGTTTTTGAAGCCCCAAAGGTGAAAATAGGTGGAACTAAAGTCTTTTGTTCTACGGTGGCCAGTGGCCCAAGGATGCAGGAGGGAAATAACGCGTTGGTAGTGCCACAGATCATCGTGGACAGGTGGAGAGACGAGGGAGTACGAGCAGCGTGACGAGTCAAGCCAGCTGCATTTCTGTCTTCAGTAATGCTTCTGCGATTGACACTGCTAGCTGCAATGAGAATCGAGATGAATGCGTGAAGCTGCGGGAGGAAGAGGCAGCGAGCATTCTAGAAATGGATAATAATAATAATAATAATAATAATAATCTCCGCCGCTGGTTGTCCACTGCCGAACATCGTTGATGTCTTTGATGTGCTGGGAGAAGCGGGCCTACTGCCAGATGTCATTGATTTCTTTGATGTGCTGGGAGAAGTGGACCCACTGCCGAACATCATTGATTTCTTTGATGGGCTGGGAATAGTGCGTCCACTGCCAGACACGACTGATTTCTTTGATGTGCTGGGAGAAGTGGGTTCGCTGCCAGACACGACTGGCATCTTGGATATGTTCGGTGGTCCTTGCAGTGGTGGCGGGGCTTTCCACCAAAAGGGCAACCAAGCAGTACACTCTACACATACACTTCTCTACACATATATAGGTTACACACAATTACATCACTTGTACATCTATTCACACATATTCACAATACACTTATCACACCCATATGATTGTTTCCTTCCTCGGCCCACTAGGAGTACCCCGAAACTTCGTTCACTTGTTTTCGGTGGGCGGGGCCTAGGGGTTGATGTGAGCTTGCTCTGCCGATGTGTCAGCCGAGGTAAGGAATCAGGAGCCAGCCCCTTCGGGACCCTGATCAGGAGAGTCTGTGGTGAATATGGAGGTCGGAATCCGCTGGTATGTTGAAAATTTATGGATAATGTAGAGAAAATTGAAAACGACGTGGAAGAGATGAAAAAAAGGAGAAATTGAGGCTATTGTCATCCCCGTAGAAGAACCTCAAAAAATTGAATTTATGGCAGAGACATAAATAAGAAGAAGTTCTTTTCCACCTCCATGGAAGACAGCTATGAGAATACATCTGGAGGTAGTGGAGGAGCAAAAAAAGCAGACTGAGGCTTTAGAGAAGGCTATCCTGGCGATCGAAGGGGCGTATATAAATAATACTCCTAATGAGCTCAAAATTCGAGTCAATTTCGCTAAGAAGGTCTTCGGGACTGTACGTAGTTCGGGTCTTGCTCTTCGAGCATTAGCGGATAAGCTCCATAAAACACTAGAGTCGCCAGCGGTAACACAAACGGCTAGCTCAGGGAAATGAGTAAAGGTTCTAAAAGCTCAGTCGCAAACACCCCAGTCCAAATTAAGCGGACAGTCCGCTTATGCTCAAGCTCTTGAGAGAGGAGCTTCCACTTCTCCAGAAGAAAGAGCATCCAAGAAAAAGCAGCCTTAAGAAATCCTGGAAAAAGTTAAGGCTTTACCTGTCAATGGATCTCAGGCAAATGTGGAAAATTCCAAGGAAGAGTGGAAAAAGGTTTCCAAAAAACAAAAGAAGAAAAGAAAGGTTAAGAAGAATAAAAAAGAAGAGGAAAAAGCATCCTCAAAAAAAGGAGGAATACGGAGGCTATTCGAATAAAATTATTCAACGAAGATACTTATAAGGACACCTTTAGGCAGGTGAAAAAGTCAGTCGACCCCTCTGAAACCGGGACAGAAATTCTGTCAATCAGAAGATCAAGAAAGCAGGAGATGCTCGTTATTCTTCGACGGAGTCAGGGTGTTTCGAGTTTCAGTAGTAAACTGGCTGAAGCCCTTAAAGATAAGGCAGATGTCTGCCCTATTGTGACTAAAAGGTCTCTAGAGATTAGAGACCTAGACGAAACAACGGAGGTATATGAAGTTACAGAGGCGGTGAGCCAAACTTTGGGCAGGACCGACTTAGAAATGTCATGTCGACTCATCCCGTTAAGCCGAGGAGAAAAAATTGCAGTTGTGCAACTTGGTAGCAAGAGCCCCTCTTGAAACCTCAGGAGGATAAACAGGGAGAAGCTGGTGGAATCCCTAGAAGAGTCGCGATTTATTCGAGAACTAAACTGGGTGAGGAAACCAGCTTCTTTAAAGGGTATAGTGCGAGAGGCAAGGCGAGTGATTGTACAAGCTTGCAATCACTCTATGCCTCGCCAGCAGAAAAGAAAAACTAGAAAGGGATCTATGTACTGTTGGAATAAAGAACTAGCCTGTCTAAAGAGAGATTGCCACGCAGCTAGGAGGAAGTTTACCCATTCTAAGGGAAACCTCCAGCTGCGGGAAACATGGCATAAAGCCAGGCGGACTTTTAAGCAGGCCGTGAAAAGTAGCTAACGCCGTTGCTGGAAGGACCTGATCGGAGATTCCGAGAAGGATCCGTGGGGTTTGGCCTTTAAGATTGTCGCTAAGAAATTAATGACAAGGCATAAAACCCCTGGTTTGGATGATCCGATTTGGGTCCTAGAAATCATAAAGGCACTGTTTCCTTATGTGGAACCTAGCCCCAGAGAGGACTATACTCACTGCGTAGTACGAGACGAGGAGCTCTTCACGATTAAAGAATTAAAAAAGGTGGCAAAGACGTTCAGAAACGGCAAAGCGCCGGGCAATGATGGTATCCCGAGCGAAATCTTAAAAGAGATTGTCGCAGTGGATCCACAGTTGCTTCTTGACGTCTTTAATACGTGCTTGAAAGCCGGAGAGTTCTTCGGTGACTAGAAAACGCAGAAGTTGGTCCTTTTCAGGAAAGGCGATAAACCTCTGGATAAGGTCACATCGTTCAGACCAATTTGTTTATTGGATACGATGGGCAAATTTCTAGAGGGAATGGTTCTGCAGAGACTTCGAAAAATTCTGATAGACGAAAATAGCCTATCAGAGAATCAATTTGGCTTTCGTAAAGGCCGGTCAACAGTTGACGCAATACTCACTGTTGTAAACCATGCGAAGAAAGTCAAAGAGGACAAGAAGAAGGGATTCTGCGCGCTTATTTCCATCGACATACGTAATGCATTTAACTCCGCAAAGTGGGACAATTGCATCAAGGCGATGCGTCGTAAAGGGGTACCAACCTATCTGTTGACAACTATCTCAACTATCTCATGGACAACTATCTCAGCGACAGATGGGTTGAATACAAGAGCGATGCATGTCATCTCAAACATGAAATGACATGCGGAGCTCCCCAAGGATCAAAGGTAGGTCCATTCATATGGAACGTCATGTACGATGACTTCCTTAGAATCAAGTTACCTGAAGATACGATAAGGGTTGGCTTTGCGGATGACGTCATTATAGTATGTGGCGCGCGGACTTCTCGGATTCTAGAAATAAGGGTCAACGAAAGCTTGAGACGAGCAAAGCTCTGGTTAGATCTCAACGGCCTACAAATGGCTACAGAGAAGACAGAAGCTTTGCTTGTCACAGGTAAAAGATCCTTTGAGGTCCCGAAGATTCGGATAGGACAGACTGAAGTCTCCTGGGGAAACAGTTTAAAGTACCTGGGAGTGGCGTTGGATCGAAAATTGAAGTTCGACCAACATTTTAAGATCACGTCACTGAATTCCGCCGACTGTATGGGGAATCTATCGAGGATGATGCCCAATGTCGGTGGCCCCTATGAAAAGAAACGCCGATTAGTGGCGAACGTGGTTCAAGCAAAGCAGCTCTACGCTGCCCCTGCATGGGCTGAGTCCCTAAAGAACCGCAGCATCTCTGACAAGCTACTGACCCAAGGAAGCGCCCTAGAGAGTATGAAGTTCCGGAGACTGATTCTTCTGTGACCACTCCCAAGGGTAAGAGGGTTAAGAGCAAGTAGACCAAGGCAAACCCTACTGCTATGGAGACGGAGGTGAGTAAGGCTGCTTCGGCCAGGGTTGCTTCTTATTCGGAGGCAACTGTGGTAAATAAGCCTGAAAACGAAAAAGACTTCGAAACCGTCTCCAATAGGAAACAGGAGGCCCGTAAGAGAAAGGCCTTGAAGAAAGCAGAAGAGAGGGAGAGACTTCAGAAGCGCCCCCCCAAAATTAGAACAACGGAGGAAATAAAAATTTCGGCCCGGAATCCAGAGACCTACTATGCCCGAATTGGATGTGACTTGCAGAGTTCTGACACGTTTTGGCGGTACGAAGGTGGCACTAGTACGCTTGAGTGAAACGGACAGCGAGAGTCTGCTTAAGCTAGGCAAAGTGCGTATTGGTTGGATAAACGCATCCATCCGAACGCACTTAGAAGTGACAAGATGTCAAAAGTGCCTGGCCTATGGACACGTAACCCGAATTTGCAAGGGCCCCGACAGAACAAAAAACTGTCGGAGATGCGGCGAAGCGGGACATTTCGCCAAGAGTTGTACTGGCGACAAGCCAAAGTGCATTACGTGTACAGATTTGGGAAAAACGGAAGTCAACCATATCCTTAGAAGAATTTCCTGCCCGGTTTACAAGGAGGAACTGGAGAAACTTAAAAGGGCAAATCCCTAAAGCTCCTTCAAGTCAACCTGCATACAAGTAAGGATGCACAGGTGCTCCTGATGCAAACAGCTAGGGAAAATGAGGTCGATATCCTGTTCTGCAGTGAGCAGTATCAAGGAAGCGGCCTCGCACCTTGGTATCAGGATAAGGCGAAGAGAGCCGCCATCAAGCTGTGCAACCCAGAATTGCGGGTTGACAAGTTCTTGGAGACAAGCAGCGGGTTTGTGTGGAAAGAGGTGGCTAATATACGTATGTATAGCTGCTACTTCTCACCCAACGACCCGCTGACCACCTTCGAAGCCAATATAGAAGACCTAGAATCGAGCCTCATAGAATCCAAGGTGGATGTCATCATCACTGGCGATTTTAATGCAAAGTCGCCAGAGTGGAGTGAGACGAGGCTCGACAAGAGAAGAATTCTGATTGGAGAAATGATCTCCAAGAACGATTTATTAGTTGTTAACCGGGGAAAAACATGGACGTTTAGACGAGGTGCGATCGGATCGATTATAGATCTAACGATCGCATCGTCTAAACTATTTAGCCGCATAAGCGACTGGCGGGTCTCTGAGGAATATACCGCAAGTGACCACCAGTACATTGAGTTCTCAGTCTCAATGGGAGACACACGAGGAGGAAAAAGACAGGAAGCTCCTAGTCGCAAAACCTCCTCGTGGAACATTAAGAAACTCAACAAGGAGAAGTTCAAGGCCGAAAAGTCTAAATGGAGAGGTGCGAGCGGTGCGAAATATAATCTTCACCGCTTGCAATGCCACGTCGCAAAGGAGCCTTTCCAAGGAAAAAATCCTTGCACTGGTAGTCAGAAAAGCTGGCCTCCTTGAGAAAGGAATGCCTCAAAGCAAGAAGGACATACACCCGATCTAAGGGAGATCCCTTGCTGAAAGAGGCTTTCAAGGAGGCAAAAAAGAACATCAAGAAAGAGATCCTTAAGTCGCGACCCTGTAGCTGGAAGGACGTAATCGAGGAAGTCGATAAGGACCCATTAGGTCTGACTTTTAAAATCGTGACTAAGAAATTAGTGACGAGGCAAAAGACCCCCGGCCTGGACAATCCCGATTGGGTCAGAAAGATAATAAGTTCTTCGTTTCCTCCTGCAGAACCATACCTTAGAAGGGACTGGAGTTCTTGCAAAGTCGGAGAGGAAGAACTCTTCACACTTAGCGAATTGCACAAAGCAGGCAAAAGATTGAAAACAGGCAAGGCGCCTGGAATCGATGGGATAAGTAACGAGATCCTAAAGTTGGTAATCGACACTTCACCCCAGATTCTGCTTCGATGCTTCAATCTTTGCCTTGAGAGAGGAGAGTTCTTCCGCGACTGGAAGCGACAGAGGTTAGTCCTCCTGAGGAAAGGTGAAAAACCTCTAGATAAATTCTCATCATACAGGCCTATATGCCTGCTAGATACGATGGGTAAACTTCTAGAGGATATGGTTCTGCAGAGAATGCAAAGCCACTTGACCGGAGAGAATAGTCTATCGGATCACCAATTTGGTTTCCGTAAAGGCAAGTCCACAGTTGATGCCATCCAGGCAGTTGTGGACATAGCCAAAGCAGGAAAAAACAAGTTGGGACCAGGAAAAAAGAAGAGCTTCTGCGCGTTGGTAGCAATTGACATACGCAACGCGTTTAATTCCGCAAGATGGAAAGATCTCATCGAGTCGATGGAAAAGAAAAACATGCCGCCCTACTTGTTGCGGATAATGGATAATTATCTTAGCGACAGGTGGGTTATATATGAAGGAGACACCTGCACTCTCAGGGAAGAGATGCAGCGTGGGACTCCTCAAGGCTCGAGGGTGGGTCCATTTGTATGGAATGTATCTTACGATGATTTTCTGCGAATGGATCTGCCCGAAGGTGCGATGATCATCGGCTTTGCGGACGACGCGTTGTTTGTGTGCACTGCCGAGAGTGAGGAGGCTCTTGGGACATTGGTAAACGAATGTCTGCGACTAGCAAAAAGCTGGCTGGAAACCAGAGGTCTTGAAATGGCCCTGGAAAAGACTGAGGCACTGCTGGTCACAGACAGACGTGGTTATGAGCTCCCACGAATCGTGATAGACGGATTCGAGGTCAAGTGGAGTAAACAAATTAAATACCTTGGTGTGGAGTTGGATGGAAGGTTAAACTTCCACCACCACATGGCGTCAAATAAGGCGATCGAGTGTGCGGCTAATCTTTCACGGTTAATGCCAAATGTTGGCGGACCCCGTGAACAAAAGAGAAGACTGGTGGCGAGTGTCGCCCATGCTAAAATACTCTACGCAGCACCAGCATGGGCCCTATCCCTGTGGAGCAAAAGATGTGTTACCATCTGTGAAAAGATACTGTCGGCGCAGAGATCAATAACAACGCGTATCATCTCTGCATATAAGACGGTATCTACGAGTGCTGTGCAGGTCCTTGACGGCTTCAAGGATTTTCGAGGGAGCCAAAACAAAAATTCAGAGGATAAGGGACTTAGCAGATTCGAAAATAATGTTTTAGAGCAGGTCGATCTGATCCTTAAAATACTGGAAAGTATGTGGCGTGCTTGCAAAAAGCAAAGAAACATTAGCAAGGATGTTCAGGATGGAATGGTGGCATTGGAAAAGGTGCACGAGGTGCATCGCAGTAACCAGCGTTTTATACCTAAGCTCTTCATAAGCCCAAGCAAACCAAGGTCGCACGCCACATCCAGCGAGAGCAAGTCCATCGACCCAAGGCAAGCGCCCTAGAGAGTATGAAGGTCCGGAGGCTGATTCTACTGTGACCACTCGCAAGGTTAAGAGGGTTAAGAGCAAAGAGACCAAGGCAAACCCTACTGCTATGGAGACAAAGGTGAGTAAGGCTGCTTCGGCCAGGGTTGCTTCTTATTCGGAGGCAACTGTGGTAAATAAGCCTGAAAACGAAAAAGACTTCGAAACCGTCTCCAATAGGAAACAGGAGGCCCGTAAGAGAAAGGCCTTGAAGAAAGCAGAAAAGAGGGAGAGACTTCAGAAGCGCCCCCCCAAAATTAGAACCACGAAGTCAATAAAAATTTTGGCCCGGAATCCAGAGACCTACTATGATCTTATAAAACTGGCAAAAACTTCAGTAAAGCCAGAGGAAACTGGCACCGAGATTGTAAAAATTAGGAGAACTCTTAAAAAGGAAGTTCTTGTTGTTGTCAAAAAGGGGGGTGAAACTTCAAAGTTCGCTGAGAATCTTACCTCCGTCCTTCAGGACAAGGCCGAGGTTACGGCTCTTGTCAATAAAAAGACCCTCGAAATTCGGAAACTCGATGAAAGAACTTCAGGGGCAGACGTTTTAACCGTCTTAAAGGACAAGTTGCAAAAGCCCGAATTAGATGTGACTTGACGAGTTCTGACACGTTTTGGTGGTACGAAAGTGGCACTAGTACGCTTGAGTAAAAAGGACAGCGAGAGTATGCTTAAGCTAGGCAAAGTGCGTATTGGTTGGATAAACGCATCCATCCGCACGCACTTAGAAGTGACAAGATGTCAAAAGTGCCTAGCCTATGGACACGTGACCCGAATTTGCAAGGGCCCCGACAGAACAAAAAACTGTCGGAGATGCGGTGAAGCGGGACATTTCGCCAAGAATTGTACTAGCGACAAGCCAAAGTGCATTACGTGTACAGATTTGGGAAAAACGGAAGTCAACCATATCCCTGGAAGAATTTCCTGCCCGGTTTACAAGGAGGAACTGGAGAAACTTAAAAGGGCAAATCCCTAAAGCTCTTACAATTCAACCTGCATACAAGTAAGGATGCACAGGTGCTCCTGATGCAAACAGCTAGGGAAAATGAGGTCGATATCCTGTTCTGCAGTGAGCAGCATCAAGAAAGCGACCTTGCACCTTGGTATCAGGATAAGGCGATGAGAGCCGCCATCAAGCTGTGCAACACAAACAAGTTGACAAGTTCTTGGAGACAAGCAGCGGGTTTGTGTGGATAGAGGTGGCTAATATACGTATGTTTAGCTGCTACTTCTCACTCAACGACCCGCTGACCACCTTCGAAGCCAATATAGAAGACCTAGAATCGAGCCTCATAGAATCCAAGCTGGATGTCATCATTACTGGCGATTTTAATGCAAAGTCGCCAAAGTGGGGTAAGACGAGGCTCGACAAGAGAGGAATTCTGATTGGAAAAATAATCTCTAAGAACGATTTATTAGTTGTAAACCGGGGAAAGACATGGACGTTTAGACGAGGTGCAATCAGATTGATTATAGATCTAACGATCGCATCATCTAATATATTTAGCCGCATAAGCGAATGGCGGGTCTCTGAGGAATATACAGCAAGTGACCACCAGTACATTGAGTTTTTAGTCTCAATGGGAGACACACGAGGAGGAAAAAGACAGGAAGCTTCTAGTCGCAAAACCTCCTTATGGAACATTAAGAAGAATCCCTAGAAGAATCTATCTTAATTCAGGATTCTGGTTGGGTGAGGAGGCCGAAAAGTCTAAATGGAGAGGTTCGAGCGGTGCGAGATATAATCGTCACCGCTTGCAATGCGTCGATGCCACGTCGCAAAGGCGCCTTTTCAAGGAAAAAATCCTTGCACTGGTGGTCAGAGAAGCTGGTCTCCTTGAGAAAGGAGTGCCTCAAAGCAAGAAGGACATACACCCGATCTAAGGAAGATCCTATGCTGAAAGAGGGTTTCAAGGAGGCAAAAAAGGACCTCAAAAAAGAGATCCGCAGGTCGCGACGCCGTAGCTGGAAGGACCTAATTGAGGAAGTCGATAAGGACCCATGGGGTCTTACTTTTAAAATCATGACTAAGAAATTAGTGACGAGGCAAAAGACCCCCGGCCTGGACAATCCCGATTGGATCAGAAAGATAATAAGTTCTTTGTTTCCTCCTGCAGAACCATACCTTAGAAGTGACTGGAGTTCTTGCAAAGTCAAAGAGGAAGAACTCTTCACACTTAGTGAACTGCAAAAAGCAGGCAAAAGATTGAAAACAGGCAAGGCGCCTGGAATCGATGGGGTAAGTAACGAGATCCTAAAGTTGGTGATCGACACTTTACCCCTGATTTTGCTTCGATCCTATAATCTTTGCCTTGAGAGAGGAGCCATCATACAGGCCTATATGCCTGCTAGATACGATGGGTAAACTTCTAGAGGATATGAAATCCTCAGAGAATGCAAAGCCACTTCACCGGAGAGAATAGTCTATCGGATCACCAATTTGGTTTCCGTAAAGGCAAGTCCACAGTTGATGCCATTCAGGCAGTTGTGGACATAGCCAAAGCGGGAAAAAACAAATAAGCACCTGGATCGTAGAAGGGCACGTAAATTTTTCTAGGCCGAAATCGAAATCCTCTGGACACTCAAAATTCAACTTCTGAATTTAGACATTTTAAATACACATCTTTATAGAAAATTTCATAGCGCATATTTTTTTCTCATGAAATTTTTTTCTATCTATTACTGTTTTCGAAATAATTGAGAAAAATTGATTTTTTGAAAACTGCAAATTTAATGACATTTTTACTTCAACTCGCGATAATTCAGATAATTTTAAATATATTTCAATGTACCAAAAAAGAAAATACGTCTAAAGATATTCTACGAATGATAAAAAAGAAAAAAAGTTGTTTTCTTTATAAACAAAATTTTTATTAATTTTTTTCTTTATTAATGTAAAAAACATAAAATACAATCTTCTCGGCTCTCGTTTAACGGGCGAATTTCAAGTAACAAAGAACTTTTAGTGAGAAAGTTGTTCATTATGGACCAAAAAAGTTTTCTGGAAAATCACAGGGTTAATAATTTATTAGTGTTGAAATGGTGAATGTTTAAAGTTGATACCGTCCGAGTGTGTAGCACGCGTCACTCGCCACAGGTGCTTGGGAGGCTTGGGAGTGTCGTTTCATAGGCAAGGACTAAAAGTAAATGAGAAGTGTTAAAAGGAGCGACTAGTTTTTAATTATTTATTTTATTTACTTCAATTATTTTTTGTAGTTTTTATACTGTCCTTTTTACATTTTTATTCTTTTGACTTTTGTACATTTGTTTGATTATTCTTCTATTTGATTTATTTGTGTTTTTATTCAACTCGCCTTTTACAATTTGATATTGTGACCTTTATATTTATGTTTTTTTATATTTATGTTTAATAGAATAATTTTTGTTTTTATGTCCGTTTACAATGTTATCTTTTAACCTTTTAATCTTTTTAATACATTTTAACATTTGTTCCTTTATTCTTTGACATTAAAATAGTTTTTAATTTTAACTATTGACGCAGAAGAACCGCAGAGAAAGAACAAAGTCGCATTAGCGACAAAGTCGGAGCGCCACCCTCGAAGGCTAAAGTCTTGCAACAGTTCCGAGGGTGGATAAACGGCTCCAAAAGAAGGGTTACGGGTTTTAGTGATTCGGGGCTGGCAGTAGGTCGCCAGTTTATTAAATTTATTATTTTACTTATTTTATATTTCCTTTTCTTTTTTTTATTATACTGTTACGTCAAAACGAGAAACCTTTTTAAATATACCTAACGTTCCTCGTTTTAAATTGGTTTCATAAATGAATCCAATTTGGGATGAGGATAAGTCAATGAGCCTACTAAATGTGAGAGAATAATTTATTTAAAAACCAACAAGAAAGAAAAGAGTTGACAAAATTACAATGAGTACAAAAATTATGAATCTTACTTAAAGAATAACGATTACTGGTGGTGTGATGATAATCTGTTGTCCGATCTCAATGGTGATTAGCGGTAGACGAAAAGGGGCCTTTTGTTTGTTGTCCTTAGTGGTTGGGTATTAGACCTCTTGTTTACACTAATGAGATAGTGTATTGTATTGTTAAAATATCTGCTTCCTTCCAGACGGTTATCGCCTCTTGAGCAAATTTCGATAGTTCGAAATTTGGAATGTGTTGTTTCAATATTAGGTCTTCGTTGATAGTTGAGATTATTTCCAATTTAATATTTTTGGAAATTGTTTAAAATTTATACTTTGCAAATTTATTATAAGAGGTTGTTTAAAGTTCACTTCTTATTTAATACTTGGGGAAATAGTTCACTTTTAATAATGTACGTTCAAAATAATACTTGGGGTTATACGTTTTACTTTCAAAGATGTACTTTGAATTCACTTGTAAACTATGTGATGTTTACTTGTAGACAATTTGATGTTGACTGAGCGATGTGTACAGGTTGATTATCAAAAAATTACTCTCTAGTCTCTTGTTCTGAACGATGTGTTCAGGTTGATTTCTAAATAGTTACTCTCTGATATCTGCAGAATTTGTATCCCTTTTATATAAAACTGTCTTTATTAATGTAATGCTTTGAAATCATTCAAGTGTGAATTTTAAGTGGGGGTCTCGGCGACGGCAATGCTGCTGCAATTCGGGGCGACTGTTGACTCTTCTACACGTGTCGATTTTGGGTAGATTTTAAGTGGGGGTCTCGGCGACGGCAATGCTGCTGCAATTCGGGGCGACTGTTGACTCTTCTACACGTGTCGATTTTGGGTAGATTTTAAGTGGGGGTGTCGGCGACTGCAATGCTTGTTTGTTTTCCTGCCTGTGGCGAAGATTTTTTGAAGGTCGTTTAACTGATGCACTATCGTTATTCTTTTTACATGATTTAAAATATTACTCATCTTTCTTGAATTCATTATACTAGCAAATTGTTTAGATACATATAAGATATATAAAATATGCTAATTATAATGCAATAATTTAAAATACATAGAATAATAATACAACGTATAAGTAAAATACAATATCAAAAAATAGGAAATACACTCTTAAGTATCGAAGTTAAATTAGGTATATTAACAAGAAGTTACGGACGTAACAATACCATCCCCACATAACCTTGAAATGCGGAGTCCAAGGTATCTGTATGCAGATTTCCAAAAAGTCCCTAAGCGAAAATAATAATAATAATAATAATAATTGTTTTTAAGTTTTATTACTCAGCTCAGTTTATATTGTATTATTTTACTTTTTTTACCTCATTTTTTTATAAAAACACTGTAATATGCAACCTGTTCCTTTGTGAGCTTATTAGCCTAAGGAAAGTTTACTTTAAATAAATAAATAAAAATACTTAGCATTTCTCACGTTTGCGTTACGCGTTTTCTATTTTTTCTCTGCTAAAGTTGCCTCTGCGTGTCAAACTGTATCTACATAGCGAAAAAGTGAAAAACGCGAGAAAAACATATTGTAATTTTTCGCGTTACTCACATTCTTTTATATGTAGATGCAGCTTTGCGAAGAAAAAATGAAAAACGCGTGACGCAGAAACGAAACTCAAAACAATGCAATAATTTACACGTGCCGCAGACCCATAACGCTAATAATACAAAAATAAAGTAAAAAATAAGTGCCCATTTAGGACCACTACGAAAGTCGAAAAATTTATCATCATTACGTACTTATGTAGCTTTTAACATTTTTTTGTTAGATAAAATATATTTTATACCACAAATGCTTAAAACCTCATTTATTGTGAATAAAACTTTTGTGCAATAAAATTTTATAATACAAGTTTTTCTCGCATAAGTGAGTTTGAAATGTCAGTAGTCGAATATTTTTTACTGTTACACATTTCTAATTTAAAGCAACATAAATTTTAATTAATTTAATTATATTAAAAATTAAAAAATCGAACTATTAGAAAGTTAGATATAAAAAACTTGTTCTATAATTTTCAAAAACTTACAATTCGCAGTAGGTCAGATATTTTTGATAGAATTTGTTCTTTCGGTTCTGGGAGTTTCTGCAAAACTGAAACTTGTCTCAGAAATCGTATATTTCCTTCCAATTGCTCTTGTGCGCTTCTCATCATTACAGACAAAAACACAGATCTGTCGAGAACCCATACTTTGCCATTTTTCTTCACTGGAAATAAAAAATATATTAAAAATTACCTTTTTTAAAATACTAGATAAATTTTGGCGTGCTACGCACGTTGTTTTTTCTCTCTTTTTTAACTAACAACACAAGCGAATCTGCAAACAAAAACCTCCCATCACGTCAGGATTTTAAGAAAAGTAGAGGTAAATTTCAAAAAATCATGTTTTTCACTGTTTTTGAAAATTCCTACCGGGTAAATCCGAAGTGCTAGGGACTTGTCATAGGAGTCAAATTGAAGCCTGAACACTGTACTTTAAGAAGATAAAGCAATATTGCTCGACTCTACCAGGCCACAGGGGCGCATCAGGACAACCGAATTACCCTTGTATGTACTCCATATAGACGGATTGTACAAGTGAGGATTATAAATACACTTTTAGAAAATTAATTGTAACACGCACGGCATACACACACCCGACACTCGAATTATAGTAGACACAATTAAAAATTTTAAAACACCAAACTTGCTTTAAAGTCATATTTAAAATAATTAACGGATTTCGACGAAACTTTTCAAATAAAATTCCATAATTAATAATACAATACTAGCCTCTTTAATAACTACATGTCCAAAAATGAACCCAACTATTGACGAGACTAACAAAGAACAATCAACTTTACAGATAATTTTACAAAAGTTAACCCTTATTGAAGAGAATAAAAAAAATTCTTAACGACGAAAATACAAAAAGGGTGATCGGCGACAAAAACGGTATTAGCACTTCTAGATGCTCACAGTCTGACCTTCTGTTAGATATGGTAAAAACCGAAAAAAATACAAGGCAACGCGAAACATGTTATTCGACATTGTCCTACTAATAATTTTAAGGATCTTTTTAAATCTCTCAAAATTAACCTCTATTCAGAAACTTCCGTAGAATTATGCAGGACTCAGCTAGAAAGTTTCTGACAAAATAATGATTCAGTACAATCGTAAAACCAAAAATACAAGCAGGTTTTTAACGAATTAAAA
The DNA here is from genome assembly GCA_032872505.1 of Leptopilina syphax. Classification (NCBI taxonomy): domain Eukaryota; kingdom Metazoa; phylum Arthropoda; class Insecta; order Hymenoptera; family Figitidae; genus Leptopilina; species Leptopilina syphax. The sequence continues at coordinate 35,196,011 of CM065473.1, read as the reverse complement.
TGCGCTATCCAAGCTAAACACTTGGGAACAATAGCCAGAAATATTGCCCTGCAGATAGAAGAACAGGCGGATATAAAAAGGTATATGAACATTCGGGATCAAATTGAAAGTCAAGTTCGATCTTTAAAACTCTTTACCATTATCGATGCACAACTAGAAGCTTTAGAAGCCGAAACTTGGTACCGTGAGAAATTAAAGAATAGAGTTTTAACCACTTCTAAATCACAATTTCAATTAAATCTCCACAGACATGATAATGCAAACCACAACTTTCCGCCAGCACGGCGTTTTACAATGTCATGTACTAACTGTTGCATATGCGGACGATTGCAATCAATTGTCATTCAACCCTTCGGATTCAAAAGAGACATTCAACTCCTCGTGGATACAGGATCTTCCATAAATTTAATGAAAAAATCACATTTTGCACAACATTTCCTTGAAGAAGCATGCGAAAAAAATTTCAAATGGGCAACGATACACAAACCGCTAAGTAAAAAGCAAAAATAAATTTAATGAATAAAAACCATGTTGTTTACATAGTACCCAACGATTTCCCTCTACCAGAAGATGGTATATTAGGATTACCGTTTTTGCAACAATACTTCGTATAGACTTTCCAACACAAAACTGAGAAAAAGAAAACAAGAAAATGAATTAATAGAGGATGGCATTTTAGCACCTCCCAACCAAATTAAATTAATTCGCATACATGTTGCAGAAATAAAAGGCATTGTAGGAATTTTCGATAACCCTTTTGTACCAGACTCAATCTACACTATTCAAGATAAAACTGTGACTGTTCTAATAAGTAATACTTCTTCATCATCGAAACATCTCAATTTGAATGATATTAAATATTAAAATATTACATCAAATGTTCCAGAAGCAGGGGTTATGTATATCCCTGCTAATAAATTAGCAAAAAGAATTCATTTGCTTAATGATAATACTCGGATTAATCACGTGGAAACAGGTCTTAAAGAAAATCTTCTAAAAATCATTCACTCGTATCACGACATTTTCCGATTACCGGGCAACCCAATACCGGGTACCCATCTCGCTCATCACAAAATTACTCTCAACGAAGACAAAATAATTCTGTGAAAGAAATGCATAACAGCATAACTGACATTTTTATTAAATTTGAGATAACATCAGATTTGTATATATTTAATATTGCTGTTCAAAGTTCAATACCTAAAAAATCATTAAAATGGTAATTAATGTAGAAAATAATGGAAAACATAATCGCATAATTTAATTTTTGACAAAAGGATACCAGCATAATAACATAACTGCATTCAGTTTAAAAAACAATTGATATAATTAAAAATGAAAATAACCTCACACTTGCGCAGATTCCTCACCACGTTTACCCACAGCAAAAAACTACAACGTTAACCAAATAAAAATCGAATTGACTCTATATACCTGTCACTTTTTAAATTCAACCTACCCAAAAGTCATCTGAGAAATAACCCTTTTAATAATTAGAATTATTTTTCATATTTGCCAAATTCTAATAAAACCTCAAAATTGTTAAGAGATTGACTATTGAACAGGATGGTCCCTGTCATTAAATTCTCTTAATAGGGAAAATTTTGGGGACAAAGTAACAATTTACGGGACAATTAAATATAAATGGAACAACTCCATTTATTTAAGGATTTTTCTTAATAGAATAGAAAAGGAGAGGGCGAAGAAATTGTAAATGAGACAACTTCATTTACAATTAACAGGCGGGGTAAACGAGGAGGAGGAATCACGGCAGCATGCTCACCGAGAAAATCGTAATCGCTCTCTCTGGATTCGACTGCCTTCGAAGGAAGCCAATTTTCAACGAAGCTCTTATCGAATTTTCCAAAGTTTTCTTTTATTAGAAGTCGTAAATTATCGTGTGTGTGTGCAGGCATTCAACGCTCTTTTTCTATTGCGGATCATCGCATAAAGTGCATAATGTAAGTTCAGTCACAACTCCCTTTAATAATTTTTTTTGTAATATTGAAATGTAACAAGTGATTCAACCGGGCTCATGGTCAAGCGAGAGTGTGTTAGTAGTGTCTTAATTTCTTATACTCTCGCTCAACCATGCAGACAAAGTTTCTCATTTTAATATTTTAGGTTCTCTTTATTTAATTTTGATTGTTTATTTTGTTATTATTAATTATTTTTTTGGGTAATTTTTGTGAAAATTGTAAATGAAGTTGTCTCATTTACAATTTCTTCGCCCTCTTCTTTTCTAATCTATTTAGAAAAATTCTTAAATAAATGGAGTTATTCCATTTATATTTAATTGTCCCGTAAATTGTTACTTTGTCCACAAAATTTTCCCTATTGAGAGAATTCTAATTTTAATGAATGGCATTGTCCCATTCATAATTGTAGTATTCTTTAAATATGTAATTGAATAAACCCTAATTTTAACAAATGGAGTTGTTCCATTTATAATTTGTTAGTCCCTTAATTTGTTAATAGAGAAAATTGTAATTTTTATGCATGGAATCGTCCCATTTATTTTGTCTCTTTTTCGATTAAGAAAGAAATTCCTTAATTAATAAATAGAGTTGTTCTATTTATAATAATTATTTAATTATTTTGTCCTTATATTTTAAATAGAGTTGTTCTATGCATAATAATTATTTGATTATTTTGTCCCTTATATTTTATTCTATTAAGAAAATCTCTGATTAGTAAATAGAGTCGTCCTATTTATAATTACTATTTAATTAATTGTCTCTTATAACTTATTCTATTGAAAAAATCTTATTGTGAATAAATGGAGTTGTTCCATTTATAATTGTCATTTATCTATTTTGTCTCGTATATTCTATTTTACTGAGGAAAACCCTATTATCAATAAATGAATTTGTCCATGTACAACAAGATTTGTCTCTTATTTTGTGAAACCTAAAAATTTTGACAAACTGTTTTGTCCCATTTTCCCCAATTTTATGTGTAATATTTTTAGATATAAGTTGTAATTTTTTTATAATAATTTTGGCTGATCACTTTGATTTAATTAAGACCATTATTGAGAAATTGTTTATGTAATTAAGTACTTTGTTTAATTGTGAAAATTATCTGCAAATTTAAATGTTACAATAAATCGTTATTAAATGTAATACTTTAAATATGATTTTCTCGAATCCCTCCTCCTCCGTCTTTTCCTACTCGACCGGCATCGAAGTTAACCCTTAGGCGGGCAAGCTAAAAAAAGTACGTAAGCGGGCAAGCGGGGTCCATTGGACCCCGCTTCAAAAACGCTTACGGGGCTATACCTATTTGGCATTTTTTGTTTGTCGATTTTTTCTTTATTGGCTTAAAATTTACTGTAACATCCCTAGATTAATAATCTATTAAGTATTTGCATGAAAACAACTTGGATATGTCTTTAAAATTATGTTTTTAAGACGTTATGTAGAGGACATGAAACATTCTAAAAATGTTTCAGGAACGTTTCTAGGACAAAAACGTTTCCATGCCTAGAGGGCACACCGTTCTTAGTGCAAGGCAGAATTTTTTGGTGCAGGCTCAAATTTCTTAAAATAAAAACACTATTTTGTTATTTGTTAATATCACAATTTGTAAATTTGGTCTATTCCACTAAGTGGTACTGTAGTCCACATAGTATATTTTTTACCGTGTATGCAATTTTTTATGCTTATGACAATGCGGGGTCCACTGGACCCTGCTTGCCCGTTCGTGCCGGTAAAAAGTTTAAATAGCCATGTAGCATCATGTACAATTGAAATATGAAAACTGTAAAAGTATTTGGATGTATTTTTAGTATATTTAACAGAATTTCTAGGATAAACTCATTCTTTCATACGGATTCGGAGAAATTTGAAAATTACATGCTCGCAGGGTCCAGTGGACCCCGCTTGCCCACCCAAGGGTTAATTTTAACGTTGAGATTTATAATTCAAGGAATTTAATAATAAATTTTCTTTGTGTCATTTATAAAATTTGGTTCTATTATTTTTGCTTTTGTTCTTACTTTTAATTTTTTTTGGGTATTCACTACCTCTTATTTTGTTCATTTTGGATATTTAGTATCCGCTTTTTCTTAGTCTGGTTACAATTTTGGCGCCCAACGTGGGGCTGCCAAAGTAGAAAATCATATTCGAATTATTAGGAAAAATTTTGATATTGTTTACTTAGTGAAAATAATTTTTTTGTGTGTTTAAACAATTTTCTGAGGTCAATGAAAATATTTCATAAAATTTTGTATATTATGTCTTGTGTGAAAATTTTATTTTAGGATTTCTTAAAAGAATTTAATTTATTTTATTTTTTGTATATTGAATCATTGTTTTGAATATATCTTTTGTGCTCTTTATACTTGTGTTGGTGACTGACCCGTTTACATATTGCCTGTAAACAGTCACAATTAAATTTTGTACGAGAACCAAATTTATCAATTTCCCAAAATATTATATTTTGTGCAGAAATAAATCTATTTCAAATTTATACCCGGTGTCCTAATAATTTAGTATTATGAAAAGTCTTTTCTTTATTTTTCATTTAAATTTTAATTTCAATACCATGTGAAAAATTTGCAAATAAGTAAAACGGAAGTAAGAAACAATCCTGCATTGAAATAAATCTATTTCAAATCTATACACGGTATCCCAATAATTTTGTATTATGAAAAGTCCATAATACTTTTCACCCACATTGGAATAAATCTATTCTAAATTTATACACGGTGTTTTAATAATTTTGTATAATCAAAAGCCCATAATACTTACCACCACATTGACAATACCTCCTTACTACTATCACCCTAATAAAATTATAATTGAAACTACGCTAATTAAAATTTTTTTAAATATAATTTTTTTTACTTCCTTAATTAATAAATTTTAATTAACAATAATTTATAATAAATTTAAATTATTATATAATTATTATTATTTTTTTTATTATAACCCCAATAAAGTTATAATTAAAAATTACTTTTTTTTATTTTTCAAGACGGCTATTCATGAAGGCTGCTATAATTAAATTTAATTTCACTTATTTAATTTTTTTTATATTCTATTATTCTATTTTTATCACTCCCTAAATAATCTCATTATTTAAGAAAATTTAATAAATTCACTGGTTCGAAAAAGCAGATTTTATATAAAAAACTTCTTTTACGAATTTTTTTCCGTTAGATTTTTTTCAAGACAATTATGATATTTCTTTACTGCATCCGCAGTAACCATAATGGTGATACCCTTAATAAGGTATTTTCTTTTGTAACAAAAAAAATGGAAAACAAAGAAAATTACATTTAAAAGAAAAGAAACTTTTACTAATTTCCTTCCCGTTCGATTTCTCTGAAGACAATTATGATTTTTTTTCTTTACTGCATCCGCAGTAACCATAATGGTAATACCATTAATAAGGTATTTTCTTTTGTAACATTTCTGGTCGTAGTTTGTTTTCATCAATAATTGCGTTGTAACATTTTTGGTCGCAATTTTTTTTCATCAATAATTACGTTGTAACATTTATGCCTTTTTTATTAATAATCAATTGAATTCCTTATTATTTCACTTATCTTTATAAAGATTTAAATTTCATTTAAATAGTTATCGTAGCTGTAAAATTCTGGATCACAGTTTCGAAAGGAGTCAAGAATTAAACTCGGAAGAATCCTCGGCCATTAAAGATTATATTTTTTTTGCTTTTTGCACTTCATTACAACGATTATTAATGATTCGAATTTTAGAAATTTTGCAAATATAATCGACAATTCCCTATCATCAATTTCATTATAACAAGTATTAGAAAATTATCTTCCTCATTTATTACTATTAATCATTAAACATCAATTTCTATTCCCAATGCTCGTTTGTAAACAGCTACGATAGCATACCGCCCAGAATCAATCCCAGGTTGATTTAGTTTTTCTTATAATACATATGGGCAATTCCACGTGAGATTTTATAGATAATTATGGATCCGAATTGTCTCTTCTTCAATAAACTTTTTGATTTTTTGAATTTGGACACGTCTGTCACATGTTAAAATGCTATATATATAATTTCAGAAGCCTGCAAAAAAATAAAAATTTCCGTTATCTGAGATCGAGAAGTCATTTACCGTAGCTTTTTGTGCGCTAAATCCGAATGAGTTAAATTAAAAGCTTGAACCCTCTACTTTACGAAAATATAGCGATATTGCCAACAACAAACTAAATTAACTGTCAAAATTGATTTTTCAACAGTTGTCCTGCATACAAATTGACCTAAATACAACTATTTAAAAAAAATGATTGAATTCGCCAAGAATTTGTTATTTGGGGGTTTTCGGGATCGCTGATTACGAATATGACGTCAGATTTTCAAAACTCAAAATATTGGATCCAATATGGCGATCGACTTTTGAAAATCGATTCAATTTGCCTGAAACTCGTTACTCGAGGGGTTTCGGGGTCGCTGATTAGGAATCTATCCACAGATTTTTTTATTTTGACATCATATTCGCAATCAGCGACCCCGAAACCCCTGAGTAACAAATTTTAAACCAATCCATTCACTTTATAAAACAGTTGTATTTACAAAAACTAAAAAGTGATTTTTGGGACTTATAGGGGAGAGTGGGGCAAGACGGGGTACCAGCCCTATTTAACAAACGAATTAACCAATCGCGATTATATTTTACATAATACTGCACCGAGACAATAGCTTCTTGTTTACAAAACCTAAAAGCTGTGAGAACAAATCTTTTATCTGTTTCACTAAAAAAACTGTTTTCGACGATTTTCTTGTGAATTTTTCACTTTTTTAGGAGGTGTTTATTTATTTAATAATAACAGTTAATAAACTATATAAAATTTTTTATAACTGGCAAGGGTTACAGAAGAAGGGAAGCATATGTTTTTATCTTTGTTGAATCGTAAATTGTAGTAATTGATTATTTTATTCAATTTCGTAGGTGCGGGCAAGATAAGGTAGGGAAGAGTGGGGCAAGACGGGGTACACAAATGAAGCAAAAGAAAAGAGAAATAAGGGAAGTTAAGAAAACTACTTAAATCAAGACTGAATAAAATAAGAGTGACCAAAAAGAAAAAAGCTTGTCGGGTTAAATCAATGATTAGCGATGGTAAAGTGGAAAATACACCTTGTCTCTATAAATTGTAATGGTTATTATTTAGACTCAAATGAAGGCTGGGCTGCTTGTTCTGTCTGCGGTCAATAGGCTTTGTGCAGTTGTGCTGGTGTCGATGACGCAGATAAAGATGCAACCTTTACTTGTAAAATTTGTCGACAGAAATAGGTTGCTTTTTTAGTACCGCGCCGATGGGGCAAGATGGGGAGATTTGCAATTTTTTCCATATTATTAATTTTATGATTTTTTAAGAAACAGATGGCTTTTATACGCCTTTATTACTAAAGACTGATTCCCAAAGATAGTTATTAAATAAAATAATAAAATATATATTCGATAATTTTCGTTTTTTTGCGCTTTAAACCTTAAGTACCCCGTCTTGCCCCACTCTCCCTACCCCCACTTTTCTCAAAATCATAAACATAATTATCTATAAAATCTTTGTCTAAAAAATTTTTAGTAACGAAAAATCAGCAGTCTTCTGAATCAAAGCTTTTACATTAAGATAATACATTTTCAAGTTCCCGACTATTTGGATAAGAGATAATTCGAAAAGAGGATCAGGTACGATTTATTGGTTTGAAAATTTGGAATCTGGAAGTCATTTGGAACAACTCCCCACCAAGTTTGTAGCGTTACATTTTAGAATAACCTGTTCACCTCTGAGGAGACCTGTGAAGTTTGATGGGTCCAAAAAAATAATTAAGCTCTCCGTGCAGGTCTCACGCACGTGGCACAATGGGATTTTTTTACAATTTATTATTAAAAATTGTTTAGAGCCCTAAAATTCAATAATAATCAAAATCCGATAAAATTTGTAGGCTTTAGACAATTTTTAATAATAAATTGTAAAAAAATCCCATTGTGCCACGTGCGTGCGACCTGCACGGACAGCTTAATTATTTTTTTGGACCCATCAAACTTGTCAGGCCCACTCTGAAACTTTTTGCAAAACCTTCTTATCATTTCCAGGTATGTTTTAAAAAAAGAAAATTAAAAATTTATCATACCCAAAGTTAAAAAAAATTAATTTGTTTATAAAATTTTTTTATTTTTTTAATAAAAAATGAAAAAAAAATTTTTTTGTTATGATTATTCAAAGTAGAGAATTGATAACGGAAAATTATACTATTATCGACCTGACCCAATCCTCTCAACTTTAGTTGAAGACCTAAAAGCGTGGAAAGTAGTCCCATGCGAATCCGAAAGACAATCCATCCTCCAAAAAGCACACGATGACGCACAAGCAGGTCACCTAGGAACTAAGAAAACCTACATGAGAGTAGCTACAGATTACTATTGGCCCGGATGTTACTGCGAAATCGCTAATTTTGTCCGATTTTGTTCAGTTTTTTAATCCTGTAAAGTAGACTAAAACTTACCGCCCGGCTTAATAAGCCAAAGAATTGTAGAACAACCCTGGACTGTAATAGCAGCCGACATTATGGGTCCCTTTCCACCTAGCCGCTCCAATTTTAAATACATCCTTTTTATACAAGATCTTTTCACAAAATGGATTGCAATTAAGTCCCTAAGAAATGCTACCGGAAAATTAATCTCAGATGCCCTGAGAGACCTTGTGAATAACCGATGGGGAACACCTAAAGTCCTCTTAACAGATAATGGAACAGAATTCATTAACAATGTCCTTCGTTCTCTCGCACAAGAATACGCAATTTATCACTCGACAACACCTCCCTACCATCCTCAAGCAAATCCCGTAGAACGAGTTAATCGAGTCCTTAAAACAATGTTAATTTCATACATATCTAAAGATCATCGTAACTGGGATAAATACCTCACAGAATTCCAATACGCCTACAATACAGCTATTCATGATTCCCTAAAAGTTTCCCCAGCCTTCCTAAAACTTGGACATCATCCTAACGCTATTAATGACGTACGTAAGAAACTAAACGACAATCTTCCCGAAATAGAAGAAAGAGATCTGACCTTATGGGAAGAAAGAATGAAAAAGATCCAGTTAATGAAAGATTGGGTAATTGAAAACATGGATAAAGCCTATCAGAAGCAATCCCGTTATTATAACAAACATCATCGCGCAGTGAATTATTCAGTAGGAGACCTTGTTCTAACTCGCTGTCGCATTCTGTCCTCCAAAATCAAAAACATTACATCAAAACTATCCCCTAAATACGCTGGACCGTATAAAATTACAAAAATTTGTTACCCTAATGTTGTTGAACTAAGTGATTTGTCCCTTAAACATCTTGGAAAATTCCACGTTAAAGATATTAAACCTTTTCTATGTACTAATTTTAACTCTGATTTGTAGATTCGAGTTACTGTCGATCAACTAACCTCGTCAACATGGCGACTGACAACGTCGACGACCTTAAAGCCACTATCTCCTACCTTGTCGAGATGGCTCAGAATTTGCTTCGGAAACTGAAGGAAAACGAGAAACTGACCAAACAGGACCCCAAGTTCCTGAAAGAAGCGTCCGACTGTCTCTTAGAAAAGGAAAAGGAAAACTTAAGCTTGCTCATTAAAATTCATGAAATGGAACGTTTCATAGAGGAAAATGGACAACCCCAAGATATTGACGTCTCGTGGAGCCCTGAGGACAAAGAAAAGAATAAAACGCAACCTAGTTGGCGATACATTAAACCGTACCAACTAATTTTATCTCGAATTTCTAAACTCTACCCAATTGAAAGTCACCCTTCATTAACCAAAAACCCATCTTCATCTGATCTTAACAACAACAGCTCAGAATTTAATCTCAAAGATTATTTAAAACAACCACACTCCATATTACCCGAGAGCTTTGTTAGCCCAAAGAAATTACGAATGAGTAATTCCCCAACCTCATCATTCAAACCAGACATCTCATCTTGTAGCTCTTTTGCACCGGAACCCGAGTTAGGCCTCCATCACCTTTCCCGCTCCTTTCTCGAACTGAAGAAAAACCCCCGAACCTGCAAAACCAAATCGCTATCTACCGCATAAAGCTACTCCAACCCGTCGTCCAGGTTATCGCTACTCTCTCGCACAATCCAATGTAATAGAACCGCCGTCACTCTTTCGTTTCCAACAAAATTATAGAACTCCTGCTTAAACTCTACCTCTGCCTTCGCTACTTAAAATCCCTATTAAAAAACCACTCAACGTACCCCAAAACACAGTAAATTGGCTGCGTTGCTCATCCCGCCTCGGCTGCTGGCATTGCGAAAGCCAAAATCACAAACACAAGGGTTGCTCCTATCTTCGCGATAAAGAAGTTTTCTACTGTCGCAAATGCAGCGACGTAAAACAAAGATTTACAAGATGCCAGGGCTGCGCCGTGCAGAAGTAAAAAAGTACTATGTCATTAAAAATTAGTTAAAAATTCCCTTTATATTACTATTATTATAATCGTTAAAACTACAATCCTGTAACATTATAAACCAGAGTAAGGACAATAAATCCGTTTAATTTCCATAAAATAAACCGACTCAACTTTATTTTACTTAATTAAATACCCTATCAATTACAGTGAAGCAGCAACGGAACAATATTAGAACAAAAATTTTATATTTTTTTTACATTAACTTAAAACACAAGTTGCCTTTTACGTAAAATCAAATATATCTTTAAATTAAAAACTTACTATTGTTGAAATCGAAAAAGCTCCCAAGGAATCCAGACGAACACACAAAGATAATTAGTAAGTTCATTTTAGTATATCTTTAATCACTTCGAGAACTAAGAGACTCTGCAAATATTTAATGAGGCGGAGCCGCTTGCCTTCGCAAGAGGCCGTTTTCGGCCCTCTTTTAGAAGGGGAGTGTTGTGACGTGGCAAATTTTTCAAGAAATTTGTAAACAGAATTTTAACTGAAAAATTATAAACAAATAAACTCCCTTGTGCCGATTAACAATAACAGCAACAATTTCTCAACTCTGATAAAATATTTGTTTATCAAAATTTGTTTATTTATGTTGTCATATTTTCTTTCATGAAAATATTATCAAGAAAATTCAAATCAACACGTTTCCCGCTTGAAGCAGAAGAGAACGATCCTCACACTTGCTCAGATTCCTCATCACGTTTACCCACAGCAGAAAACTACAACGTTTACCAAATGAAAATCGAATTGACTCGATATACCTGTCACTTTTAAAAATCCAACCTACCGAAAAGTCATCTCACAAATAACCCTTTTAATAATTAGAATTATTTTTCATATTTGCCAAATTCTAATAAAACCTCAAAATTGTTAAGAGATTGACTATTGAACAGGACGGTCCCTGTCATTTCTCTATATTGTAAAGAGACACCTTTTGCCCGGGCCCGAATTCTCATGTCACTAACCTCAACTTTTCCCCTTTTTGATTTTGATTAATATTGACTAATTACCTTTCCCTTTACGAGTGACAATCAGAGAATTTCGGAGGTTGACGACAGGGAAAATAAAAATTGAAAAGTTAAAATCTCAGGAAGCGAGATATTACAACTTAAATTATACCCATGTGTCACTATTTTCGAAAGTAATTACGCTCCTGTTTTCGGCGGAGTAATACTAGTTTTAGATCATGGTAACCGGCGGGGTAAATGAGGGGGAGGAATCACGGCAGCATGCTCACCGAGAAAATCCTTATCGCTCTCTCTGGATTTGACTGCCTTCGACGAAAGCCAATTTTCAACGAAGCTCTTATAGAATTTTCCAAAGTTTTCTTTTATTAGAAGTCGTAAATTATCGTGTGTGTGTGCAGGCATTCAACGCTCTTTTTCTATTGCGGATCATCGCATAAAGCGCATAATGTAAGTTCAGTCACAACTCTCTTTATTAATTTTTTTTGTAATATTGAAATGTAACAAGTCGTTCAACCGGCCTCATGGTCAACCGAGAGTGTGTTAGTAGTGTCTTAATTTCTTTTACTCTCGCTCAACCATGCAGAAAGAGTTTCTCATTTTAATATTTTATGTTCTCTTTATTTAATTTTGATTGTTTATTTTGTTATTATTAAATATTTATTAGTGTAATTCTTGTGAAAATTGTAAATGAAGTTGTCTCATTTACAATTTCTTCGCCCTCTTCTTTTCTAATCTATTAAGAAAAATTCTTAAATAAATGGAGTTATTCCATTTATATTTAATTGTCCCGTAAATTGTTACTTTGTCCCCAAAATTTTCCCTATTGAGAGAATTCTAATTTTAATGAATGGCATTGTCCCATTCATAATTGTAGTATTCTTTAAATATGTAATTGAATAAACCCTAATTTTAACAAATGGAGTTGTTCCATTGATAATTTGTTTGTCCCTTAATTTGTTAATAGAGAAAATTGTAATTTTTGTGCATGGAATCGTTCCATTTATTTTGTCTCTTTTTCGATTAAGAAAGAAGATCCTTAATTAATAAATAGAGTTGTTCTATTCATAATAATTATTTAATTATTTTGTCCCTTATATTTTAAATAGAGTTGTTCTATTCATAATAATTACTTGATTATTTTGTCCCTTATATTTTATTCTATTGAGAAAATCCCTGATTAGTAAATAGAGTCGTCCTATTTATAATTACTATTTAATTAATTGTCTCTTATAACTTATTATATTGAGAAAATCTTATTGTGAATAAATGGAGTTGTTCCATTTATAATTGTCATTTATCTATTTTGTCTCGTATATTCTATTTTACTGAGGAAAACCCTATTATCAATAAATGAATTTGTCCGTTTACAACAAGATTTGTCCCTAATTTTGTGAAACCTAAAAATTTTGACAAACTGTCTTGTCCCGTTTTCCCTAATTTTATGTGTTTAATTGAGTTCATTATTGAGAAATTGTTTATGTAATTGAGTACTTTGTTTAATTGTGAAAATTATCTGCAAATTTAAATGTTACAATAAATCGTTATTAAATGTTATACTTTAAATATGATTTTCTCGAATCCCCCCTCCTCCGTCTTTTGCTAGTCGACCGGCATCGAAGTTAATATTAACGTTGAGATTTATAATTCAAGGAATTAAATAATAAATTGTCTTTGTGTCTTTTATAGAATTTGGTTCTATTATTTTTGCTTTTCTTCTTACTTTTAATTTTTTTGGGTATTCAGTACCTCTTATTTTGTTCATTTTAGATATTTAGTATCCGCTTTTTTTTGAAACTGTGCCAAGAAAGGACTGGCGCTCAACATTTTGTTTATTTAAAATTCCTTACATTTTAATATTTTGTCAATGTATTATTATTAATTTCAAAATTATTGTTCGGACCAGAAATCTTTGGCTTATCGTAAGTATTTATTTTTGTTCTTTGTTTATTTATTTTAGAGCTAATAATTCTGTTTACAAAATTTCATTTGTTTATAAATATTCCCGTGTTTCGCAAATAATGCCTATTTGTTTATAATATTTATTGTTGTTGAAAAAGGTCTGGTTACAATGCATAACCGCATAAGTGCAATAAAACTCATGATTCTGATGAAAAATTATCAAAATCTATATCAAATCGTGTGTTTTATTAAATGTTATAAACGAATTTTGAAAATATATTAAATAATAATACTAAATGCAAAAGACCGAACAAATCTGTTAATTTTCTAAATTGACAGAAGTAAGAGAACATTAAAATTAATTTATCTTAAGATCATGCCAAATGCAGTATGCCTTTCTTCCACAGAATTAAGACTCGTTTATATCAACCACTAAAAGTCCATGAAAAAGAGGTATCCACCCAAGTAGGAGAAATGTTTGGAGCAGTGTAGATTAGGGTGTCCGTTATTTACCAAGTTAGCTATTTTAATTTAGGTATTGTCAAAATCGTTTCTTTTTGACCTAAAAACAATTCTAGAAACTAGAAAAAAATTTTACGATGCCGTTTAACGCTGCCTAAATAACAATACTTTTCCCATTTAATTAACATGGGATTTTTGCACTTTTTAGAAAATAATTTTTATTTCGTTTATAATACTCTTTGACTAACCAACAATGCTTGATTTGCTTCTATTATGATTCTTTTAGATAGAGAAATTTTCATATTATCGCGAAAAATTTATTACACAAGTTTTAAAAAGGTCAATTTCATTTTCATTGATTTTTCTGATTATTTTGGTAAATCTACTTATTAATCAATTTTTATTTGGTATATCATTGAAAGTTTCTTGTTTTATGCATCTAATTAGACCATAACAATAATTCCCATTCATAAGATATCCAAGAATCACACAGTAGACTAAATCCATTTCAAATTAGGCATGTCGACTAACTTTATATTATACAAAACAAATTGTTTTGCTTGTCATTTTTTTTCTCAAGGAGTATAATTTAATTATCTTTCTTGGGTCTTGTAGATGGTCTTGTCCTCTTCACAATCCAGTTTGAAATTAAAAAAAATATTTAAAACGATAAAAATAGGGGATGATTTTCTGAAAATAAATACGATCAATTTTTTCAAAAACATTACCTTTTTTTGTTATCAAATTTTTACTACAAATTCTTTAAATAATTATGAACATTTCCTATGCATTTCAAGCGGGCTACACCATACTGGCAATTAGGAGAATTTTTTTTTGAAAAATTTATTTTTACAAATTTTCAAATTGTTAACGTTCACGTCAACAATGCTTTCGAAAAAATTGATCTTATTTATTTTAAAAAAATCATCCTCTATTTTTATAATTTAAATTTTTTTTAAAATTTTAAACTGGATTGTGAAGCGGATAAGACCATCTACAAGACCCAAGAAAGAAAATTAAATTATACTCAAGAGAAAAAAAATGACAAGCAAAACAATTTTTTTTCTATAACATGAAGTTAGTCGACATGCCTAATTTGAAATGGATTTAGTCTACTGTGTGATTCTTGGATAGTTTATGAATTTAAATTATTGTTATGGTCCAATTGAATGCATAAAACAAGAAACTTTCATTGAAATACCAAATGAAAATTAATAAATAAGTAGATTTAGCAAAATAATCAGAAAAATCAATAAAAATAAAATTGACCTTTTTAAAACTTGTGTAATAAATTTTTAGCGATAATATGAAAATTTCTCTTTTTAAAGGAATCATAATAGAAGCAAAATCAAGCATTGTTGGTTAGTCAAAGAGTATTATAAACAAAATAAAAATTATTTTCTAAAAAGTGCAAAAATCCCATGTTAATTAAATGGGAAAAGTATTGTTATTTAGGCAGGGTTAAACGGCATCGTAAAATTTTTTTATAGTTTCTAGAATTGTTTTTAGGTCAAAAAGAAACGATTTTGACGATACCTAAATGAAAATAGCTAACTTGGGAAATAACGGACACCCTAGTGTACATAGTCCATAAAAAGTCAGATGCATCGGGCATTAAAAATGTCAAGTTGTCCCAAGTAAAAAAATCTGCATAAAGTCTGCAGACATTCCGCAGACTTTGAGCAGAATCCTGTCTGAAGACAGTATGCTGAAAGTCTGCAGATATTCTGTTGTAATTTTGGTCATTTAAAAGACTATAAACAACAATTATTTTGTAATGATAGGATTTTTATTTGCTGGGAATTCGCTCGCCGGATGGAGTCCGGGTTCCCTTAAATATTTGCTGTAATTTCGAGGAGAGGTGTAGTCAATAACGAGACATTTAATTAAACCTTCGAAAGATAATATATTGTAACAAAATAAAGAGTAAAAGGTTTAAAACAAAATTAACAAAGTAAAAATGAAATAAGAATAAAATAAATGTAAAATAACAAAATAATAACGTAGCCTAATAAAGAATATAAAACAAAGAACTAAAATATAAAATAATAATCGTAGTAAAAGAAAAAAACAATAAAATAAGAAAATACTAATAACTAATGTCTCGCCTCGTGTCGCTTTACCCCGAAGTGACTTCCCCCTGACCTGCAGGTTTTACACCCAAGTTCTCTCGCCTGAAAAATAAAATAAAATAAAGAAACCATTGCTTAGCTAAGCTCAAGAAATTGAATTTTCCCTTCGCGGAACTAGTCTAGAATTCGCCCCATCGCCCAACGTGACAAACGCGACTAGTACGTGCACTCTGAGGAAGTGGCCTGACTGGTAACCGAGTGACCAACTCCAATGTCGGTACGCTGCCGACATTCTTGCCTGACGCGCAGGGGTTGCAAAAGGAAACTCAACGGTCGACTTCTTATCCAGGGTGCTCCCTGAGGGAAGAAATCGTCTCCGTCGCTTAGCCTCAGGTGTAATATGAGCTCCTATATACACCTGGGGGCAGAGTTTCAGGTTGCAGGTGTCACCCTCTACCACGAGGTCCTCTCGTGAGAGCTCCCGCAGGGAGGTCCAAGTAGTAGAGTGCATTGGTCTCCGCATCTTCTCGTGAGAGCTCCCGCAGGGAAGTCGCAGAGACCAGGTCGAGAGAATGAAGGTGTTCACCTTAGCATGGGTGCTCCCATAACCAGGTGTACTTAACCTTTCTCATCGATAGCTTCACCAAGAGCCCCTTGAGTGAAGGTATCGATGTATTAGGAGGAGTGAGTTCGAAGCTCCTTGCCCGAAGTGCTCCTCGAGGCGTCGAGCCACGAACTGAAAATTGAGAATCGTGCAACGAGAGATATAGAAAGACGGCTGCCGAGAGTGCGGTGACGGTGCGGGAAGGGGAGTCAGCGACGCAAGGCTTGTGCGCGTACGTGTCTCTCCTTCACGCTGCCGAGTGCACTGGTACCGCTGCATTTATATGCGCGTACGCTATCGTTACATCCCCCCCGCTTAACTAGCGAAATCTATTGAGCGTTCTTGGGAATGAAATACAAAAAATAAAAAACAAAAATGCAGTACCACTTACAATGTTTTTTTCGCATGACGAATACGTCCATTACGTTGATCCAGCCGCAGTGCCCACTTTCCATCATCCACCCAAAGACGAAAACGATCGGGACCCACAGGAATTTCCACCCATGGCCCTCCCGGAAGTTTCGCAACCGTACTGGCGAACCGACGAAAATTCTCCGGAAGCGGAATTGGATTTTCCGCAGAGTTTGGTAAAATTTCCGGAATTGAATCTGTATCATCAATTGCCAACTGCAGGTCTGCTACCAACTTCTCATAAGAATTAGGAACAACGGCATTTTTGATAATTTTAACTGGATCAATTAAAACACAATCTTCAACAATTCTAGGTAAATTCTTTTCCTTAAGTGTTTTCCTAACACAGGTCAAAGCGGACGAGGCAGCAGTTTTCAACGACGAAACTTTCTTTATGCTATTTATTTTCTTATTCGACTTTGAAGGCTCCATTTGTTTAGCGATCTTACTTATAGCCACAGACTTCATTGCAGAATGATCAAATTTATTTACTACCACCTTATTTTTCACTAAATTCTCTTCTAAAATTATAACTTCATCCTCTTTTTCCTTTTTATCTACAACTAATTCATTAAAAACCGAAACCGAAGGTTTTGGAGGAGGAGCAAAAATTTTCGTAAGAGTTTTATTCCTCTCCACTAACGGATTAGTACAAATAATATTAATCTCCTGGTCATTAAAACGTGGTTCCCACAAAAATGCACGTTGAAATGCATCCTCGCTTTCTTGGTCGACCTCCGCAAGTTCATTCCATTCAATTGGATTCTCCTTAATTAATTTTCTCTTCACAATTTCGATTTGCTTGAGCATATTTCTTTCCAATTTTTTCTCTATAGAGTTTATTTTAAACCGACTTCTAAGAAGCGACTGAGAAATTCTTAGAATTAATATAGGTTATAGACTAGGGGGATTTCCTTATCTCCGAGGTGGGGTACGAGACGGGATTGTTATTGGTCAGACTGTGTGTCTACCAACTTCTTGATATCTTTCAAATGGACATGTAGAAATCTTTTACCATCTTCATTCACCAAATCATAAATTACCGGTGAAATTTTTTTCTTAACAATAAAAGGGCCACTAAATTTTTCCAATAATTTTGCATTTTTCTTTTGCAATTTATTAGAAAGATGAAAATTTCTTTTTAAAACTTTTTCACCAATTTCTGGTTTCCATTCTCTTTTCCGTAAATTGTAAGATTTTTGTTGAGTTTTAAAATTCTTAGCTAGATTAATTCTTACAAGATCTAATGCATTATGCAATTCTTTAATACGAAAAAATGACTAAGAAGGAGTGTAATTGTCGATATGAGCGTCTTGAAACCCAGGTGGAATAAATTCACGTCCGGTGGTAAGGTAGGCTGGTGTGTAACCTGTAGCCGTGTGCTTAGCTGTATTGTAGGCGAACTGTAATTCCAATAGATGGCAGTCCCAGTCCGGTTCCTTCTTGTCGATATACTGACGAATTATAGTTTTGACTACTTTATTTACTCGTTCTACTGGATTGCATTGTGGCGAGTATGGTGGTGTCAAACGATGAATAATTCCAAAATCTTCGAGAAAATTTTTGAAATCATTACTTATAAACTGTCTACCATTATCCGAAACTATAATTTTCGGACAACCAAAACGATAAAAAATTTCTTTTAAAGTAGAAATAACTAGTAAAGAAGTAGCTTTTCTTAAAGATTTTAATTCTACCCATTTAGAAAATCTATCTTGGATAACACACAAGATAGTGTTACCCTTAGTTGTCCTTGGTAATGGTCCCACAAAATCGATCGAAATCATCTCCCATGGATGTTGAACATTAGTTGAATGGAGAAGATTTGTCTGAGGTTGTTGCGAGCTTTTATTTTTTTGACAGTTTACACAATTTCTCACATATTCCGTTCCATCTCTTAACATGCCGGGCCAAAAGAAAAATTCTCCTAAACGAGCGAGTGTTTTCGCTACTCCAAGATGTCCTGAAATTGGTTCGTCATGTACTTTATGAAGAATCGAAGATCTCTCCTCCTTAGGTATACACAGCTTCCATTGTTCTTCATAGGGCGATTCCTTATAATCCAACGTGTGTAGTACATGATGATATAATTTCCCATTTTCAATTCTAAAATCTGGATTCCGTTCAGGATGTTCCTCTGTTAATTTCCATTGACGTAAATACCAAGGGCAAGATGTTTTAACAGAAATCTCAGCAAGTGGTAACGGTTGACGAGATAAATAATCTGGTAGTCTATTTTCAATACCTTTCTTGTATTGAACTTCGAAGTCCCATTGTGAAAGTTCCATTATCCAGCGTGCTAGGCGTCCAGAAGGCGTTTCAATGCTATTTAACCACTTAAGAGCTTGATGATTCGTGATAAACACAAAGTGATATCCTTCTAAATAATCTCGCATTTTCCAAATGCCCCATTTAACAGCAAGGCATTCTAATTCAGTCGCTGAATAATTTTTCTCTGCAGGCTTCAAAGAACGACTCGCATAGGCTATAACAACTTCAGAATCCTCCCTATGTTGTGTTAAAACTACCCCTAAACCTTCCAAACTAGCATCAGTTTGTAAATAAAACAACTGTGACCAATCCGGGCAGGATAACACTGGTGACTCAGTAAATTTCTTCTTAATGTTGTCAAAAGCTGATTGTTCTAACTCTCCCCAATGCCATTTCGTATCCTTTTTTAAAAGGTGAATAAGCGGAGTTATAAGTTGTGAAATATTTTTCACAAATCGACGATACCAAGATATCATACCGATAAAAGATCTTAGTTCTTTCAAACAAGTAGGGGGTTGAATACTCAAGATGGCGTTCACTTTCTCAGGATCCGGGTGAAGTCCTTGTTCGTCCACGAGATGTCCGAGATAGGTAAGTTGTTTTCTAGCAAAGTAACATTTTTCCCAATTAGGTATTAATTTAGCATCACGTAATCTATTGAAAACTTCTTGTAGGAGTTGAAGATGTTCTTCGAAGGTCACTGAAGTTACAACGATGTCATCCAGATAAGAGAAAACTCTTGGTGCTAATTCTGGAGGTATAACTGAATCAATTAATCGTTGAAACGTTGCAGGTGCTGAGTGAAGACCAAACGGCATAACTACAAACTCGAACAATCCTAGTCCAGGTACGGTGAATGCTGTGAGAGGTACACTCTCTTCAGTTAATTGTACTTGCCAATAACCATTTTTCAAATCTAGTGTTGACAAGTATCTAGCTCCTTTTAACTGATCCAATATACTATTGATTCGAGGAATTGGGTACGCATCTTTCTTTGTTACTTTGTTCAATCTTCTAAAATCAATGCAAAATCTTAATTTACCATTTTTTCTTTTAATTAGGACGATAGGTGAACTCCACGCGCTTCGAGATTTCCTGATGACTCCTTGTTTCAACATCTGCAGAGCTTCTTCTCTCATGAGTTCCTGAGTGACTGGATTTCTCGGATGATAACGTTGTTTAATCGGAGTTGAATCTTCTAATCTTATCTCATGTTTTAATAAGGGTGTACAACCCTTAATCTCAGTAAATAATAATTTTTCTCTATCTAGTAAATTGTTCAAACTTTCTTCTTGATTTTTATCTAGAGTCGTAAGACCAACTTGACCAACTTCACAGATGTCAATTTTGAACGAATTTTTAAACAATTTAATATTCTTATTGTTTAAATTTAAGGAAAAATTTAATTTATTAAGAAGATCAATCCCAATTAACATAGGATGAGATAAATTCGGTAAAACAAAAAATTTATGTTTAATTTTTGTTTTTCCCACAGATATTTTCATTAAAAAGCTGGTCTTGACCTCGAATCTTGATCCATTCGCTAGAGCAACGACGATGTCTTCTAGTTGTGTAACTCCTCCTAGGGCAGCCAATCTTCTTGCTGTATGCATGTCGATGAAAGAGCTAGCTGCTCCCGTGTCGATGAGTGCTTGAAAAGTTACATTCTCACAGCTACAATTGATGAAAATTCTGGAGTCCGGAAGAGAAGAGGTCGAACTTACTCCTTTTGTTCGACCTTCCGTCCGTTTCCCGGAGGATGGCAAGGGCAATCCTTAGTTAAAATTCCCTCTTTTCCGCAATATGAACAGAATTTCTTAGGTCTGTTTCTGCAAAATGGACGACGATGACCTTTCACCCCACATCTCCAGCAATGAGTCTTGGGGTTATAAGGTTCCTGAACCTCAGCAACCTCTACAGCTGACTTCTTTGCTCCGTGCTCTTCCTTGTTGATGGCATTAAGAGTTTCCGAGATTTCCTCAGCTCGTTGAATCAACGTGCTTACACTATCAATCTCTTCTCTCCTAATGTGTAGACGGAACACTGGTTGCATATTCCAATAAATCATGTCGAGTTCTCTAATTAAATTGTAGGCTCCATGTCTCCTCATTAAAGTCCTAATGCAATTTACAAAACTCCTGATGTTTTCACCCTTAGCTTGATGTTTGTTGGCTATCTGCAACTCCAAGTTTCTTAATTCCCCTGGAGATAAGTAATACCGCCTTAGAGACAGAGTCAATTGTTCAAGAGAAGTAATTGACCTGATTTCGTTACGGTACCACAAGAGGGCATCCCCTCTTAATAATTCAGGGAATCCTCGCAATAGTTGAAGATCGGTGAAACCATATGCTGCTTGAAGTTCCTCCACACGTTCCAAGAATGCATAAGGATCCTTTCCATCGAAGCAACAATTCTATTTTCTCATGCTCTCTAATACGTAGGTGTCACTGACAATAGGCAAAAGCGTAGAATTTGCCCTTGGTGCATTAATAGGAGCATGTGTAGTCTGGTTAACTTGTTGGGTAAGTCCAGCTGAGGCACTACCTGATGGTACTCCTGGTCCTAAAGCTGGTTGGAAATTATCCTCTTGAACCTCCTCTTCAAGTGCTAACAGGTCTCTTGATTTATCTAATTCCTCCTTATAATCCTCAGGATCCTCGGTAAGATTCAACAACTCGGGTTGAGATCTTATATAAGATACTAGACGTTGACGAAGCTGAGCTACTGTGCCAGTATGATCGATATGATACTTCTTCAGTTCTTCAACTAACTGAACCTTTGGTAAGTCGTAGATCCATTTAACTCCCATGATGCCTGATAATAACTGTTAATAGGTCTTATTCGTAAGCTGGTATGAATGCTTATGATGCTGAAGGGTTGATTTCCGTTAATATATACTAGTATCTCCCCTCCACATCACCCAAAACCAGGTGGGGGTATTAAAAGCTTTAACTTGATTAGTTGAAAAACTAGGAGTGGTGGTAATTCACGAAAGAAAATTTTAGGTCTTACTCTGAGATCGGACTCTCAAAAAAAAAATTTTTCTTATAGGTAAATAAGAAAATGAGTTTAGAAAACTTTATATTTTCACACAGCAATCTCTGGTAAGTATGCCGCGTTCTCCACATCTTGAGCAAAATTTAATAGCATTGTTCTTACAGGACTGACGTCGATGCCCTGAGCGACCACAGCGCCAACAATCTTGCTTCGAATCATACGGCCTTCCCGAATTCATCACTACGCGACGAGATTCTTCACTTCTTAATAACGGGTATCTACTCCAGAAAAGGTGTTCTTTATAGCGCCACTGAGTTTCATCGTCTAGTTTCAAAAACGCTACTTTTTCCTCACGCAGTTTATTCTCCAAAATCATTTCCGGAAAAACCTCCAAAAATTGCTAATCCGAAATATTTTTCTCCCTTTTCGCTATCATAACTCTCTGCATGAGTTCCCACAAACTCACAGATGGAAAAGAATATCCAATTTTCTCAAAAATCCAAAAAACTCGGTTGTTTGAGAAGGGCATGATGAAATCTTCTTTCTTGATTCACAGGTGATTTATTCGATGAGTGGTACTGATCGATTAGAAAGAAATTTATTGGGACGCGGCCTTATATAATAAACCGCTTTACCCCTACTCTTTACCCCTTCCCTTTTTATTTCTTCTCCCACAATTTCCGATGGCAGCGACACGAGTTCTCCACCAAACCACAGCAAAATTTGTTAAACTAGCAATAATAAAAAAAAAAATTATACTTTCTTTCAATTCTTCCTTCTTTCAAAATTACTTTTCTTTTTCTTTTTGAAACTAGTCCCTGTTCGGGCGCCATGTAATGATAGAATTAATATTTAAGGGAACCCGGACTCCATCCGGCGAGCGAATTCCCAGCAAATAAAAATCCTATCATTACAATTTATTGAAAACTAGTAGATTCATGATTATCCTGTACAGAAAAATGAACAATTTAAGATGTTGATGTTTAAGCGATGTCTTGAAACACACTCTCACAACAAAAGGATATCCTAGGCGATATCCTAGAGACTGTCGGTTTGGATATCCTAGGCACATCTTCAGGATATCTAAAGATATGCATAATATATCCTCTAGACATACAAAAAATATACTAAGAACATCTCTAGGATATCCCAATGACATCCTTGCATCAACCCTAAGCTCTCCTTAGAATATCATCTCGATGCACATAAAGTAACTCTAGAAATTAAGATAATTATTCAATAAATTGAATAAGTTATTAAAATGTCACTAAATATCTATAATTTATTCAAAATATAAATAAAAAATGTTGATATTTTTTCACATTCAGTCTGAACGTTCTAGAAATATTCTTAGGACATTCTAGAGATCCTTAATAGAAAAACAGCTATTTTTTTTGGCTGGAGTTTGAGAGTGACGGTCGTGATTGGTTGTGAAAATGACATGATGACGGTCGCGAGTGGTTGAAATACGGTGATGACGGTCGTGATTGGTTAAAATCCAATGATGACGGTCGCTATTGGCTAAAATTTCATGATGTTGGTCGCTGTTGGTTGAAAATATCATGGTGACGGTCGCGATTGGTTGAAAGACGATGATGACGGTCGCTATTGGCTGAAAACCGATGATGACGGTCGCAATTGGTCAGAAATCCTAGCGGAGACGCTTGCTATTGGTGTATTTTCTTTGTTTATAAGAGCTTCAACAGTAGTTACAGTTTACAGTAGTTACAGTTTATTAACAGATTTTTACAGTATATAATACAGAAAAATAACGTTTTTTTCTCTCTTCCAAATTAAAAAAAAATAAGACAAAAAAAAATTTGTGATTAAAAATAAGGATAAGGAGGTCAGTTTTAAAAAATTGTGTAAAATACTGCTTTTTAATTATATAAAATAATTTTTCTTATTTGTAATTAAGAATTGCAATTAATAAATTAACATCTTTCCCGTCTAAGTCACTAACATTATCTACTTTTTCAACAATTAAACTTGTAAAGAAATTTAAATAACTTTCTAGAATCAGTTAAAGAATCCTTAAGCTCATCCTTGAGTTTGCCTTGTTTTATTAAAAACTTAATATAATTTCAGATTAATACTTTACATGGTTTAATATTTTTTTAATGAATCTTAAACAAGTACCCAGTTTTTTATTATAAAAAATTTATGTTGTCTTAAAAAAAAAGAATATTTTTTATTTCAGTTCAAAATTAGAGTCTTTAAGGTAATAAAGTGGTGCCATAATAATAAGGTGCCAGTATAAGAATCATGTTTTTGACTTATTTTAGAAGTAATTTTGATTACTGATTTTTAACTTTAAATTCTTAAAAATTGGTAAAAAATTAAAGCTTAAAGTGACCATCTGTACTGTTCATTTTAAAGTATTTTTATAATAGTATTTAATGTTGAAATACTTAAATAAAACTAAAATTTACTTAACTGACTAAAATTTAAATTTCTTTTAATTTATAAAAATTTTGTATTTTCTTATAAATATAAAAATAAATTAATATAAATAATATAATAATAAAATAATAAAATAATAATAAAATAATGTAACTTTTTAATTTCTAAATTTTTGAACTTTATTATAAAAATGTTTTTTGTGTAAAAAAATTAGGTAGGATAGTGTTGTATTACTATGATTACTATGAGTTAAAATAAGAAATTAAAAAAATTTATATTGTAAATGTTTTAAAAAAGGCAAAATTTTTGTTTTAGCTTGATACTTTTTTAACCAGAAATGGCCAAGCATAGAAGTTAGGTTTCTACATAAAGTTCTGTCTTGTTCGGCTTTTTTATTTACATATTTACTTGTAAATTTTAATGTTAAATACTATCTTTAAAAAACATTAATTGTATTAAAATAAACTGAATGCATATTTCAGCTTTATCCAAAGAACATAAACACGTGTAAAGTATTTCTAAAATTATATTAATTTTATTAAAACAAGACAAACTCAAGTATCTTTTTAATGATTTTAGAAAGATAGTTAAATTTTACTTTTAAGATTAATTTTTAAATAATTATATTGAGTTTTAGTGCCTTAGACGGGAAAAATGTTAATTAATACCTACTCTTTGCAAAATAAAAAAATTATTTATAGCACTAACATGTAGTATTTACACAATTTTTGCAGATAGTGTATAATTAATTTAAATTGACTTAATAAATGGTAATGAATCATTTGTCAGAGAATAATTTATTCCCAACAAAAAAATATTTGATGTTTTAATATAATGGGTCCAAATAAGTGAAACAATTTCAAAAAAAATTTTATTATTAAAGTAATTTGGTGTTGAAGTTCTGGATCATTTTATTTTTATGTTATTATTACTTTAAAACAAATAATGATAATAAAGTAATTTCTTTTAAATAAAGCTTAATGTCTATACTTTAATGATAAAATAAAAAGATTGTTAAAAAATTAAAATTTAAAATTGTTATTAACAATTCTTATAAACAATTGCAAATTCAAGAATGTTCTTAATATTTTGGAAAAATTAAATTATCATGTATTGATGTGCAAAACTCCAAGTATTAATTTAAAAAAATTTTCGCCTGTATTTTGGCAGAAAAATCTACACAATTTCTATAATATAGAAGTTTACTGATTTTTCTTTCTTTAAATTAATCCTTAGAGTTTTGCCATAATTTTTCAAGTAGCCGGTTTCATTTCTTTTGTCCCTAATATAAGTAAAAATATAATAAACTGATGGAAAATATCTGTAGCGTTTTTACTTTGTAATTTCCATATTATGAACACAATTAGTTTTGTAATATATATTATTTAAATATTATTTCAATATTAAATATAAGAAAAACTCTAATAAAAATATAATATACACTACCAGTTAAAATTTAGAGACCATACCCATTTTCAGGAGAATGAAAAACATTTTAAAACGTATCAAAATTCAATTTGTCAAACTTACATTTAAAAAATTAAAAAACTTTTAAACAATCTTATTAACAGAGAAATAATTTTTAAAATATAAACATATGTTTTTATTTAATTAAGATTTAATTTAAGGTTATATTAAGGTTTTTGTTGTGGGAAAGGACCAGAAGTAGGCGCGCAACGCGCGCCCTTTTGGTTCTAGTATTTTTATAATATCCTGAGGATATCCTGGAGATATCGTCATGATAACCTGAAGATATCCTAGGACGTCCTAGGGATATCCTTAAAATATCATACAAATCGTCGGTTTGGATATCCCATGGATAACCTTTGCATATACTAGGATATCATATGGACTTTGGTATATCATACTTTTACTTAGGACATCCTAAGGATATCCTTTTGTTGTGAGGGTCTGTTTCAAGACATCGATTTAACATCAACATCATAAATTGTTTATTTTCCTGTGCAGGATAATCATAAATCTATTAGTTTTCAATAAATAATTGTTGTTTATAGTACTTTAAACGACCAGAATTATAACAGAATACCTGCAGACTTTCAGCATACTGTCTGCAGACAGGAGTCTGATTAAAGTCTGTGGAATGTCTGCAGACTTTCTGCAGATTTTTTTACTTGGGGTTATAGATTTTAGGAAAATGAATGAGATTACGGATGAAGAATCGTATCCAATACCTGTTATATATAACATTATTTACAACTTGGGAAGTGCTAAATTTTTCTCCGCATTTGATCTCAGTTTCGGTGTCCACCAAGTGCTAATAGAAGAAAGCTTTAAGAAATTTACCGCCTTCTCGACACCTGACGGACACTTTGAATCTGAAAGAATGACTTTCGGATTAAAAAATTCTCCAGCAACGTTTCAGAGAATGATTAATACTGCATTTAACGTTCTTATTAATAAAGTTTGTATGGTCTATCTAGACGACATTGTAGTTTATGGTTCGACAGTTGAAGATCATAATAAAAAATAAGTCATACTCTTTGACAGATTGCGCCAAATTGGATTAAAGCTGCAACCAGACACATGCAAAAAATTAAGGCCGTAGTTAGAATACTTAGGGCACAAAGTAGCTAAGGATGGGATTAAACCTAATCCTAATAAAACAAATGCAGTATCCGAATTTAAAACCTCACATAATGTGACTACGCTATAATCATTTTTAAGCCTCTCGGGATATTACAGAAAATTCATAAAGAATTACTTTACCATTGCAAAACCACTCAACGAACTAACGAAAGAACCAAAAGAGTTTATTTGGACTTTAAACTATCAAAGAGTTTAGATTAAAAACCTCCTTATGTCATGCTCTCGTTTTAAAATATACTGACTTTGAAAAGGAATTCACACTCATTACAGACGCTTCTAATGTTGGTTTAGGAGCTATCTTATGTCAAGACGGTCACCCTTATTATTATATTTCAAGAACACTCAATGCACCCGAATTAAATTGCACTACCACGGAATAGGATGTGTTTGCCATTGTATGGGCAGTCCAAATATTTACGCAATATTTATTAGGTCGGAAATTTTAAATCCTTACCGAGCATCAAGCCCTTGAGTGGTTATTTAACGTAAAGGATGCTTCCTCGAGACTTATGAGATGGAGGCTTAGGCTAAAGAAATATGATTATTGGAGGCTTAGGCTAAAGAAATATGATTATAAAATATAGTATACTTTAACATACTTCATTTCCAAAAAGAAATTTTCTAGGGTGGCTTTTGTGTTAGAGAATGCCTCATATATTTTAAATGAGCCTAAATAAAAAAGTAATCGTAAAAAATTTTTTGGTGAAGAGGAACAAAAGTTATCATATTGTTGGAGCATTTTACATTCTCCCAAATGCAAATATTGAAAAATATAATGCAATGTGCAATATATTGGAGGACATTTCATTTTTATTTCCACAAACTGTTATATCTATTCTTAGGGATTTTAATATGCCTTATGCTATATAGAACACTAATCATAATGATGACCCTTTTTGTTTTGCTAAACCGGGATCATTAAAATTGCACTGGGATGTTGCCGAAAATGTTTCTAATACAATTGACTTTTTAGCTTTAAAACAAATAAATTACATAGTGAACTCACAAAATAACTTATTACATTTAATTTTTACTAACTCTATTGAATTTACACTTAGTACGTAAGACTAAGTACGTAAGACTTATAAGTACGATTTTGATAATGCGAATACAGCTGGTATTAATTCTTTTCTTATGAACATTAATTAGCAAGAAGCATTTAATGATTGTAACATTGATGATGCGATCTTTATTTTTTACAATTACGTTTACGCAGCTTTTGATTTCTTTGTTCCGATAAAATATATTTTTGAATCAAACTTTTCCATATGGTTTTCTACTGAACTTAAAAATTTAATTCGGCTTAAAAAAACTGCACATGTAACTTACAAAAAATCTAAACTAAATTCCAAATACAAAATTTTTTCTAATTTGCGCGCGAAATGTAATACGTTATCGAAATTATGCTATAACGAATATATGCTAAAAACTGAAAATTCTATTATAACTGATGCTAAAAATTTCTGGTCTTATATCAATTCTTCAAGAAAGTCTAGTCGAATACCAAATAGTATGTATTTGGGTGATGTTACGGAATCTACAAGTAAGAGCATAGCGGACTTATTTGCAAAACATTTCCAAACAGTATACACTCAACCCCAATTCTTGCCTTCAAATCATTTAGAAAACTATCCTTTTTCCGATATCGTCGACCTGAGTAATCTTTCTATAAGTAAGGGTGATATCATGAAAAAATTGAGAACTTTGGATGTTTCAAAAGGTGCTTGAGCCTTTATTTATTCTGTTTAATAAATCACTTACTACTGGCGAATTTCCATTTGAATGGAAGAAAGGCATTATCGTTCCTATTTATAAAAGCGACTGTAAGAATAATGTAAAAAATTATAGACCAATTACCTTATTAAGTTCAATACCAAAAATATTCGAAAGTATAGTACATGATATTACATATAGTCAAATAAAAATCACATTATTGAGGAGCAGCATGGCTTCATGAGGGGAAGGTCTGCTAATACGAATCTTTGTATATTTGCTGATAGCATTCTTAACTATCTTGATGGTAAAACTCAGGTTGACGTCGTTTACGCTGACTTTTCCAAAGCATTCGATAGAGTTGATCACGGTATTCTCCTTGACAAGTTGAGTGCAATGGGGTTTTCGAATTAGTTTCTTTCGTGGATGGTGAGTTACCTCGCTGATAGATACCAATCTGTCCGGGTCAATTATGACTATTCTAACACGTTTTTAGCAATATCTGGTGTTCCTTAGGGCTCGAATCTTGGACCTCTATTGTTTCTTTTATTTATGAATGACATTAATACAGTGTTTAAATTTTCTTGCTTTCTTTTGTTTGCCGATGATCTCAAGATGTATAAATCCATTACCTCACATGATGATTTTCTTCGTCTCCAATCTGACTTGAATAGTCTACATGTTTGGTGCACCAAAAATAATTTTTCATTAAACTTAAATAAATGTTATGTTATTTCTTACAGTAAACTTACTATCATCTTGAGACATTGTTACGCGATTGATGGTAATAAAATTGCCAGAGTGTCTGAGATTCGAGACCTTGGAAACCTATTATGCGAGTCTGAGTCTGACTGAGACGGTAAACAAAGCATTGCGTATGCTTGGTTTTATAACAAGAAACGTGTCTTGTTTTCATAATATAACAGCCCTAAAAACATTATATTTTTGCTTGGTAAGATCTAATATTGAATTCTTATCAATTGTTTGGTCACCGTATAACCAGGTGTATTTGATCAAGCTCGAGAGAGTTCAAAATAGATTTTTAAAATTCGCAGCAAAGCAGATGGGTGTTAGATATGATCCTTATTCACATGACTATGACAACCTTCGATCTTGCTTCAAAATTCCTTTCATATCATCCAGATTTCAATATAATGACTTGCTTTTCTTATTTAAAATTATAAATAATATAATCAATTGCTCCCAGATCTTAGCATCAGTCAACTTTTCTGCTCCTATAAGACCATCACGGCATGTTCGGCCATTCGCGATACCTTATTCGAGAACATGTTATCGAGATAACTCAACTACGATAAGAATATGTAAATTAGCTAACTACCATGCGGATCAGCTGGATTTCTTTAATAATTCTTTCTATAGTTTTGTTAGCGATCTACGTAAATTGTTCTTTAATTATAATAATAACGCAGCCAAATGTTTACAACATCTTTATAACTGTTAATTATTTATAGTACTTTATGTATGAATGGGAATCATTGCCCTTAAATGAATAAATAAATAAATTTGTTAATTAATTATGTTTATAACTATTTAAAAAAGTTATTTATTAAACAAGAAAAGGACATATATTCTTGTAATGAACTTAAATTAAAAAGAGAATGTGAAAAAAACATTTTTTAGTGGAGATGAATCAAAGTTAACTGTTTGTTAATTAATATTGTTTATAGCAATTTAAATAATTTAATTTTTAAACAAAAGGGACCTATATTCTTTAAATGAACTTAAATTAAAAAGAAATTGTGAAAAAAAATATTTTTTAGTAGATAAATTTTTTAAATTTTATTTAAAATAGGATTAATTTAAAGACTCCAGCTTGTTTTCGTAGAATTGTCTAAATTTTCTTCTGTCATTGTAGAATAAATTTTTATTTTCTAATAAAAACCGAGATTATCGTTTGATGTCGATCGATATTTCAGTACGATACGATATATAAAAAAACAAATGAATGAAGGATATTTACTTTTTTAACATTTTGTAAAAACGATCAATATGAAGTAAGATAATTGAAAATCTCGTATCGTTATGCATCACTATAAGCAACGCAAGTAAAATCGATGAAGATGAGGTGACTGACCCACCAGTAAACAAAAAATAAAAATAATAGAATAGAAGAAATACCAAGGTTAATCAAAGCAGATAAGAGTCACACGTGTTTCTTTTCATTGAGAAAATGAATATAGTAGTTATTGAGATTTTGTGTATCATCTTTTTTGTAAACAGAGTTTTTTTTGCAAATTAATGTGGATCATTTCTAATATTAAACGTTTATTATAATTAGACTCTTTGTCAAATATTAAAAAATTATTCCAATCGAAATTGTGATTTAGCTTGTTATTATGATCAGCAATTACATTAGTCGTAGAGTATTTATGTTCATTAATACGTACACCAACATTTCTTTTTGACTGACCAACATAAGAAGCAGATCAATTACCACAGTATAATTAAACAAATTCTTTAGCTTGATTAGATAAGCAGTTTAAAATCGGTTGAGCTTTGAAAAATAGTCTAAAAAAGAGGTGTGTTCTCCGAGGGTTAAGAGAATGTGAAATTTAGTTATAATTTTCGTTTTAACAAGTCATAAACTTTATTATTGTTAAAATGTAATACGTGAAATTATTTTATTCTAAATTTTAATTTTAAAACTAAGTGAGCGGCTTTATCCTGAATGTATTTCTCACATTTCAGAGTAAATTTAATTAAATCTTTTTGAAAATGTACTTCGAAGAAGGATATCCAATAGCATTTAAAAAAAAAATTTGCCAAATAAATTAAGACTCAAAAATAATGATCGAAAAACTTAAAAATCCAAAAAACGTTTTTTTCGGACACCTCTAAAAACATTTGATTGTCTCTGATTCTATGTTGAATTCATGAAACTAAACGAAAGTTTAAAAGGGTCACCCCGTGTGGCAGACGTTTTTTAAGAGTTTTTTTGGGATTTTCTTTTTAAGAACCATGAAAACTTAGGACTTCACATTTTTAACCATATATTTAGTACCATTTTAACAACAAATTAAAATGTTTGCAAGTAAAATATTTTACTGATTCCAAATTATAAAACTGGAAATTGATGATGATCATAAAAATGCCGTCTATCGGCGTCCACGATACTGACTAATTGACTAAACTAAAATCAAAAAATCAAAAGGCATCTTAATCTGTGAGTATGTGGCTATCGCCGGAACTAGGATTATTTGAAAATATTAAAAATTGAATTTTTTTCGCGGCTATGAAATTTTTTTTTCAAAAAAAACGTGATTTTTTGGGTCTATTTTGTTGTATAAAAAAGAAACAAGTTGACCTTTTTCAATTATCCTAGTTCGGGCGATAGCCACATATGTGCTGAACACGCCCTAAAAAATTGGGCGATATTGGTCAAGCCGTTTTCGAGATATCATGGACGCCAGTTTGAAAAACACAGTTTTGAGAAAAACGCCTGTCAAAGTTTAAGTAATACATTATTCACTTGGCAACTCCTTGTCTTCTCAGTGCTGTAACTTTCTTAAGATGTCAAAAATAAAAAATCCTGTTTACTCACATATTCTACACATATTATAGATGTGATTTATAAAAAAAAATTTCGATTTTTTGAACCCATCACACAGGGTTGACCCCCTTAACCCATTAACGCCCACCAGGACGCAAAATGTACCATGATTTCAGGACTCTTATTTTGTATGAAATAATTAGTTACACTACCGTCGGAAATTATCGGTACGGCTGCACGCGCACGGCCCAAAAACATACCAATCTTTAAATCACGATTTTTTTGTAAATACAAATGTCAGAAAATTAACAAATATACCATTCGAAAGATTATTAAATTCTACGATTAATGGTACATAACTATAAATTTTAATAATGTATACAAAGATTGCAGCAATCGACAAATTTGACAAAAAAAATTAAAAAATAAAATTTTTTTTAGAAATTATTTCAACCCCTGCACATTTTTTAAAAATTGTAGAAAAAGTTTGAAACTTATATAGGTGTGATCATTCAAGTCTCATCTTTAATTTAAGACCAAAAGAGTTCAAAAATCTTAATCGGTTCGTGAGATATCATTATAAACGTCCGAGCATGTTTTTTAACAAATGCAGTGAATTAGTCGACTTTGAACTGTTTTTGGCTGCAAATGCTTTGCCGTTTATAATGATAACTCGCTAACCGATTAAGATTTTTGAACTCTTTTGGTCATAAATTAAAGATGAGACTTGAATGATCACACCTATAGAAGTTTCAAATTTTTTCTACAATTTTTAAAAAATGTGCAGGGGTTGAAAGAATTTCCAAAAAAATTGTATTTTTAAAATTTTTTTGTCAAATTTGTCGATTGCTGCAATCTTTGTATAAATTAATAAAATTTTCAGTTATGTGCCATTAATCGTAGTATTTAATAATCTTTCGAATGATATATTTGTTAATTTTCTGACATTTGTATTTACAAAAAAATCGTGATTTAAAGATTGTTATGTTTTTGGGCCGTGCGTGTGCAGCCGTACCGATAATTCCCGACGGTAGTGTAAAAATTTAAGGAAATACCATTTCCGACGTAAAATTTATTGCTCTTTCTGAATATGAAGCTAAAATTTGTTTATAATTATCTCAAAAAAATTTATAACAATTTTATTGCAAAAAAACACACTTTTTTATGAAAATTTTTTTTTAAATTATTATTTTGACATGGAAAACTAAAGAATATGGTCTCCAAAGCACAAAATATTGCGTCCTCAAACTCTCAGCTATAAAAATCCATAATTACTTTTTATTAAATTCAAAATGGCGGATCCAATGTGGCAGACATATTTTTTAAAAAGTGATTGGATTTGCTTGAAAATAGTTACACGGGGGTTTTTGGGGTCGCTGATTACGAATCTGATATCACTTTTTCAAAATTTTTAATGGCGGATCCAATATGGCGGACAATCTTTTAAAAAGTGATTAAATTTGCTGGAAAATGGTTACTAGGGGATTTTTGGGGTCGCTAATTACGAATCTGATGTTACTTTTTTAAAATTCAAAATGGCGGACATATTTTTTAAAAAGTGATTGGATTTGCTTGAAAATAGTTACTCGGGGGTTTTTGGGGTCGCTGTTTACGAATCTGATATCACTTCTTTAAAATTAAATATGGCGGATCCAATATAGCGGACAATTTTTTAAAAAGTAATTGTATTTGCTTAAAAATGGTCATTCCGGAGTTTTTGAGGATGCTGATTACGAATTTAACATCAGAAAAATATTAGGTTTATCGTTGCAATATAATATAATATAATAATAATATAATATAATATAATATAATATAATATAATATAATATAATATAATATAATATAATATAATATAATATAATATAATATAATATAATATAATATAATATAATATAATATAATATAATATAATATAATATAATATACCTCCACAAGGAGGTCGACGTGCAAAAAAGCCACTTTTTAAATTTTATTTAAAAATTTTCTTTGGATTTTGCCTCGAAAAATATAGCCACTATCATGCAAAGTGCAACAAAAGGACACAAAAATTGTGCATTCAATGTGGCATATATATGTGCGTCACTTGTTTTCAATCAAACCACATGTTGTGTTAGTTTCTTTTTTACCATTGTATAAAAAATGTCATAATTATATAAGTGTCATAATTATTGTTGATTCAGATTTAGAAAGCAGAAAAAAAAATTTATATTATTTATTTAAAAAAATATCTAAGAAAAAAATTTTTTAAATAAAAAAAACAAAAAAAAATTTAAAAATAAAATAAAAAATTAGCTTTTTTGCACGTCGACCTCCTTGTGGTAAGAGCTGGGCAACGTCATTAAAATTTTATTGACGGCTAACGGACGTGGAGAATAAACATAATATTGTTCTGAAGTCAGATTCGTAATTAACATCCTCAAAACCCGACGAATGACCATTTTGAAGCAAATACAATTATTTTTTAAAAAATCGTCTGCCATATTGGATCCACCATTTTAGTTTTGAAAAAGCGACATTAGATTCGTAATCAGCATCCCCAAAAACCCCCGAGTAACTATTTTCAAGCGAATCTAATCACTTTTTAAAAAATTGTCCGTCACATTAAATGCGCTATTTTTAATTTTGAAAAAGTAACATCAGATTCGTAATCAGCGACCCCAAAAACCCCCAAGTAACTATTTTTAAGCAAATCTAATCACTTTTTAAAAAATATGTCTGCCATATTGGATCCGCAATATTGAATTTTGAAAAAGTGATATCAGATTCGTAATCAGCGACCCCAAAAATCCCCGAGTAACCAGTTTCAATCAAATCTAATAACTTTTGAAAAACATTACCCGAAATTTTTTTTCGGCCTTTTCATTTTGGAAAAATGGCCATTTTCATATCTGCCATCTTGAATTTAATAAAAAGTAATTATGGATTTTTATAGCTGAGAGTTCGAGGACGCGATATTTTGTGCTTTGGGGACCATATTCTTTAGTTTTCCATGTCAAAATAATATTTGAAAAAAATTTTTTCCATAAAAAAGTGTGTTTTTTGCAATAAAATTGTTATAAATTTTTTTGAGATAATTATAAACAAATTTTAGCTTCATATTCAGAAAGAGCGATAAATTTCACGTCGGAAATGGTATTTCCTAAAATCTTTTACCAATTATTTCATAAAAAAAAGAGTCGTGAAATCATGGTACATTTTGCGTCCTGGTAAGCGTTAATGGGTTAATATAAGATGAATCATGAGAACTATTCACAGTACCAATATGTCCATCTGAAGTTAAGAATAGCGTCAAATTGCTGGTGAGCGAGTTTAACCTGTGAGCGGGTTTACCCCAGTTTCCCCTAATAATATAATAATATTATACTAATAATATAATACATAATAATAATATATCCTATTATAAAACAGAAAAATCAACAAAAAAATTAAACAATTGAGGTCTCGTATCGAAGAATTGACGCTTCGCAATGTTCTGTGCGTTTACAAGCGTCGGTTCTTTAATCCGAGCCCTCAATTACTTCTTTATTTAAAAGTTCAAAATATTTAAAAATTACGTGACGCGTGACAGGAGTGACACATTCAGAATTGATCGTACGTAACGTGTGACAGGCGTAACACCATCGCAATTAATTATACGTGACGTATAACAGGTGTGACACCCTCGAAATTAATCGTACGTGCCATGTGACAGGTGTAACACATTCAAAATTGATCATGTGACGTGCGACAGGTGTGACACATTAAAAATTGATCGTACGTCACGTGTGACAGGTGTGACACATTCATAATTGATCGCACGTGACGTGCGACAGGCGTGACACCCTCGAAATTAATCGTACGTGACGTGTGACAGGAGTGACACATTCAAAATTCATCATACATGACGTGCGACAGGTGTGACACACTTGACATTGTTCATACGTAACATGTGACAGGTATGACATGTGACATGTTTGGTCATACATGGCGTGTGACATGTGTGACACCCTCAAAATTGATCGTACGTGACGTGTGACAGGTGTGACACACTTAAAATTGGTCATGCGTGACATGTGGTAGGTGTGACATTTGTGACATGTATGTCTTTTTTAAATATACGAGACCAACCGCGCGCTTGAGCGCGCGTGTTTATTTTATTTACTAAATTTACTAAATAATAACAAAAATTTAATAATTAAAAATTTTATTTAATAATATTCATATTTATTATTACTTGTACAATTCTTTATATACATAGTTTTTAACAATATTAGATGTTCGCCGACTTCCTAGAAAAATTTTAAGAGATTGCTAAGATCTAACTCGTGAAAACGCAACATACAATTGTCCGTGATTAAATACATCTTTTCGTAAATCAATTCCAATCGTATCGAAAGTTTGACCTTGACTTTTATTAATTGTCATTGCAAATGCTAATTTTATTGGAAACTGATTTCTTTTAAAAGTAATGTTTCTAAATATTAGATCTTAGCTTTTGAAGGTACACACCTCAAGAATATTTACCACCAAAAACTTTGATGAATTTGCAAAGCGTTTCTTTTTGACAAACATTTATTCTCAAAATGGGCCTGTGGGGCAAACCGGACCGTTTTCGGTAGGACAAACCGGCCATAGGATATTTCCATTGAATTAAAGTTTCATAAAAATTATTTTTAAATAAAATGTTTCTTTCATTAAAATATTTACTTACAATGAAAATTAATTGTCTTCTAATGAGAATTGGATCCTTTAATATTGTTTCTCTGATAATGACAAACATTTTTATTTTTTAATTAAAAAAAATATTTATTTAATTAAAATTCAATCCAGTATTATTATTTTCATTACTACAACCATTGTTTATATGATTCTTTATGTTTTTTATTATTGTAGATTATGTAAATGTAATATTATAAATAAAAAACCAAACGGTCCGGTTTACCCCAGGGGGTGGGGCAAACCGGACCTTTTGCAAAATTTTTTAAAGTTAACACAGCAACTAAACAATAAAAGATGAAGTATATGTGTCTCTGGGAAAAGTTGCGCAATTAAATGATCTTTCAAACAAGCCATCGGAAAATAAAATCGGTTGATTCGTTTAGTCACAAGAGTAAAAAAACCGTTAGGGGTCCGGTTTGCCCCACTCTCCCCTAATATATATTTATTATATATATATATATATATATATATATATATATATATATATATATATATATATATATATATATATATATATATATATATATATATATATATATATATATATATATATATATATATATATATATATAATAAAATTAATTTAATTTATTAATTATATTTATAAAATATAATAATAATAATAATTTTTTTTATTGTTCTTCATGTATACCCTATTTGGGTTTTTACATATACGACAACCCCTAAATATTCTCCAATTTTTCCCAGATTCCCAATACCCCCTATTTGCGGTCCGTAGCCGGCTTTTATTAGAAGTACTCGTATTCACATGGCCCTCTCTAGCCATAGTCAAGAAAAACTACGGAAAACCTTAACTGAGTACAGCCGATTTATCGACGCCGAGTCTTGGATGTATAAATTCGAAGTCTCGAATATTACACAACCAAGTCCTCGACGTTAAAATCTCCCGCTCAGATTATCTCACGTGCCGGAAAAATCCCAGGCTAATGGGCGCGAACCAAGTACCCTTGGTCCTAAGCGTCCGCCGAGCGAGGCATTTATCCGACTGAGCTAATCTGTCGGTTATAATAATAATTTTTATAATATAATAAATAAATTAAATATTATTTAATTATCTAATTAAATTTAACTTTTTTTTAAAAAACAAATTTTCAGATCGGTTGCGACATCTTAGTTCTACTCAAAACTGCGTAGGAGCTAATACTTTTCGTATTATTATTCCTTATTGAAAAAAATTGTGTTTCCTAGATAGGGGAGAGTGGGGCAAAGGCGCTATGCGGGGCAAAGACGTTTTTTAATATATCTCCTTTATTTTCTGTCTATTCCAATTGGTATTAAAAATTAAGTTGCAATGCAATCAGACCAATTGATTAAGAAAAGAAAAACCTAAAAATATCAAATATTTTAAGAAATATAACAGAAAAATTGTTTTGCAAAAATAAAATGATAATTTTACTAAACAAACTTTTAGTTTTTAAAACATAAGTTTAAGTATTTAATTTTTAAAAACGTAACATGTAAATAAATTAAATATTTCTCTACACAACTGGCGTGGTATTTTAGTTTAATTTTGTATCTAAATATTTGAAATTTAAAGTAAAAAAAAAGTTTGTTATGTGGGGCAAAGGCAATATTGAACATAATTCGGTTAAAAACAATTGAAATTTCTAATTTTCTATGTATTAATTCACAATATAAGGTTAAAATCACTAAAAGTTTTTATTTTCTATTTAAATAGTTTAATTTTTTTAATAATATGTTGTTAACCTTATGTTTCGTAAATATTATACTAATAAATATCACTTGTTAATTTTTTAAGGCTTATAAATGCTTTCTTTTAGAAATATAAGCGAAAACGTCGCTGCCCCAGCGTGTGGGGCAAAGGCATTTTTTGCATTGTTTTTAAATTTCATTCAATAATGTATTTATAATTATAATATGGTGGATATCACGTCAAAAGTCCACCCAAAATAAAAATGTTGTCCAATTATTCCCAAATTTTTTGTATGATATGCCCTATAGGTTAGTAATTTGTCGGATAAATATTTTTGAATTTTATTAAAAATTGTCTGAGGGGGAGGGGGTAGAAGTTCTGAACTTATGCGTGACACGCTCCACTTTGATTATTTCTTATAATTAGAGGAAAAAATTTTAAAAAAATAGTATATGGGTTTTTTTAGATTTTTTCATGGGCTTTCGAATGGCAAAGTCTATTTTCAAAGAT
The DNA here is from genome assembly GCA_032872505.1 of Leptopilina syphax. Taxonomy (NCBI): domain Eukaryota; kingdom Metazoa; phylum Arthropoda; class Insecta; order Hymenoptera; family Figitidae; genus Leptopilina; species Leptopilina syphax. The sequence continues at coordinate 35,156,748 of CM065473.1, read as the reverse complement.
TTTTTTATTTGGACATAAATTTTTAAAAAATAAAAATAAATTTTCACTTTTCGCATCTTTGGGTCCATTTTTTTTTTCCTTTTATTTTTAAATGAAAGCTGAGCTTTTTTCTAATAAAATACTTGTTTTCCAAAAAACCTTTTTTTTGTTTTCGAGAAATGAATTTTTGAATATAGCGCATCACGTCGTCGCGTCGCAATTTAATTTATAAAACGTTCCATTTAACTATTTTCTGCATTTTACAGGGTTAAGACTGACATTAGAACAATATAATGCCTGCATTATAGTTTTTTTTATTTTTTTAAATTAAAAAAAATATTTAGTTTTTTTAAATTTTTAACAAAATTTTTTTGCAATTTTATTTTTAATTTAATGCCCGTATTTTATTTTTTTGTTTGCTTTTTTTACTTTAGCTGTTCTCAACTTTGTCTCTGCATTTTTTGTTTTAGTGCCCTTACTTTTTGAATCTTTTGATGCTGGAAACTCCACATAATTTAAACCCTACGAAGTTTTTTAAGGAACAATTTTTCATCATTTGTAGGAATATCCTGCCGAGTCAAAAGATTAGAAAAATAAGTGCACGAAAACAAAAAGTACAGAGACAAAGTCGGGAACAGCTAAAGTAAAAAAGGCAAAAAAAAATAATAAAATACCTGTTTTGAAAATGTAACGAAATCAGTATTTTGAAATATTTAAAAATCGGAGGAAATTTTTCAACATCAAAAAATAAAAAAATGGGAAGAAATGAAAATAAATAAATTATAGGCTTTAAATTAGAAATAAAAGTCTAAAAAAATTTTTTTTTAAATTTTGTTAAAAATTAAAAAAAAATAAATTTTTTTTTAATTAAAAAAAATAAAAAAAATATAATGGAGGCATTATATTATTCTAATGTCAATCTTAACCCTGTAAAATGCAAAAAATAGTTCAATGTAACGTTTTATAAATTAAATTGCGGCGCGACGACGTGATGCGCTATATTCAAAAATTCATTTCTCGAAAACAAAAAAAAACGGTTTTTTGGAAAACAAGTATTTCATCAGAAAAAAGCTCAGCTTTCATTTAAAAATAAAAGAAAAAAAATGGACCCAAAGATGCGAAAAGTGAAAATTTATTTTTTGACGTGATATCCACCATATACTAAATAACAACTATTAAAATTTCTTGTTGATTAGTTTTAGAATAATGAAAAACAAAGACCGCATTAATTAATTGCTTAATTTAAAAAATATACATCGATAAATGTAAACCTAGCGCCTTCGCCCCACTCTCCCCTACTACTAACAGCAAAACCTACCTCAAACATATTTTACATACGTCATGTGTGACACACGTGACATGTGACGTACTTCACGTACGACATATGTGACATGTGTGACTTGTGACTTGTGTGACATGTGACTTGTGTGATATGTGACATGTGACATGTGACACTCATGTTCTTTTTTAAATAGGATAATATATCATGCGTGACATGTGGCAGGTGTGACATTTGTGACAAATGTGACATGTCTGTCTTTTGTTAATAGAAGATTCACTTATATGAATAAATTATATGCTGGACTTTTCCTCTTGATTGTAAACTTCACATTTCTGAATTGTAAAAAGAACACACTTAAACTTTCAAAAACTCATTTCTTCGTTTTACTGTAGAATGATTCTATAGAATGACTATAGAGTATTCTATAGAATATTCTGTAGAGCATTCATTCTATACACTATTTTGCAGAATTTATAATTTATCAATATTATGTAGAATTTATTAAAAAATATATTTTTTAAATTTTTGCACGAATTTTTAAAAATAATTCTTGTCAAATTTTATAGAATTCGTTCAGAAATTATAAATAAATATTTTTTTTAAATTAATTCTATAGAACGCTCTAAAGAATACTCTATAGAAATCGCTATAGTCATTCTATAGAATTGTTTTAACTGGACAGAGTGTACTCTCCGCCGCTGGTTGTCCAGTGCAAAACATCATTGACGTCTTTGATGTGCTAAGAGAAGCGGGTCTACTGACGAACATCATTGATGTCTTTGTTGTGCTGGGAGGAGTGGGTCTGCTGTCAGACGTGATTGACATCATGGATATGTTCGGTAAACCTTGCCGTGGTGGCAGGGCTTTTCACTAAAGAACAACCAAACAGAAAGAAACGAACATGATGAGCTACCGTCAAAAAAAGGAATACCTTCAGGGTAATACTTCGGTTAAATCTCTCACCGGTTCCAATTGTCAAGCGTGGGGACAATGGCCGGTGCCCCGTGGATGCAGGAGGGCAACGCCGTTCTGAAGGTTCCACAGATCATCGTGGAGAGGTTGGATCGACAATACATTGTGGACAGAACAAGAAGAGGAATTGGAAGTAGTCTAGAGAGTGTGTTGAGTGGCATCAGCGGGAAGATTGCATTCAGCCCCGTACACTTAGATGTGGATGACAAGGCGATTAGAGAGAATCGCGAAGACAGTCTTTTGACATTAATAAGAATGTAAATAAGACCGTTAAGGACGGACTTACCGTCCTTCAAGTCCTGCTGAAAGAAGCAAAGGCAAAGCACGCAGAGGCTGACGAAGCTGATGTATACCTAGGATGTACTATCGGCACGGCGGAAGGTAACCGTGAGGACAGAAAAAAGAAGCGAGAGCGCTACTATTTAGTACATTGTACAACTAGTGGCGAAAGTGTGATTTTTCGAGAGTGAAGTTTGCGGCTCGAGCGTAGCGAGAGCAGCAATCACTCGAGAAAAATCATTCTTTCACCACGAGTTGTGCACTACGTTTTCTCCAACGCCTTGCGAGGAAAGGTTTTTTCGTGAGTTTCGTATAATTTTAATTTAAAATGTTCTTATGTTTAATATAATAAAAGACGAATGTTTTGAGTGGGGAAGAAGTTTGATACAAAATAAATCTCGGTCAAAGAACAAGAAAAAAGAATAAATTCATGATTTACTTTCGCCACGCCAAATTTACTTTCGCCACGCTGAATTTACTTTCGCCACGCCAAATTTTACTTTCGCCACGCTTTTTAGAGCAGTTGAAAAAAGTTCTACTTTCGCCACACTTTTCTACCAAGAAAAGTACTCCTTTCAGAGCAAGTGTTGGAGAAAACTACTACTATAAACAGTTTAGGCGTGCCGAAAAAAAGACGTAGTTCCTGCAGTCCAGAGGGGACTCAATCCGCAACTATGAAAAGGCTGTACGTTTGCCGACGCTTTGGGTAAGCTTTGCGAGGAGGTTGGCCCAAACGTAATCCACACGAGGGTCTTAGCTGCGAAAGCTACAAAAAGGGAAGACCACGTGATTAAAATTGGAGGTGACTCCAATTAAGAAGCCTTCACCGCAGAGGTTTCTAAAGCGGTGAAAGGCATGGGTGAGGTGCAGTCTGCGGATCGAAGGGTAACACTGGAGATTCGCAACTTGGATTGCCTTACCCAAGAAAAGGAAGTCTAACAAGTGTTGGAAAATGTCCTGAAGAAGCCAGGAAGCAGGAAGGTGATGGTCCTTAGACGAAACCGGCGAGGGATGAAGCTCGCAGTTGTGGTCACCGACCCAAAGGAAGCGAAAAGGCTGCAGGAGGTGGGACTCATAAAGATTAGCTTTATGTCTTGTCCAATTAGGAAGAGAGTAATTGTCACAGATGCCTGGATTATGGCCACTTAGGAAAAGAATGTAATGCGGCTGACAGATCGACTGTATTCTTCAGGGGCGGAGTCTTCAAGACAACCCTTGCAGAGGCGAAGAAAACCCTCGCAAGGACCAAAAGTTGGTAAGAGGAAACTTACAAAGGGCTGGAGTGATTGTTTTGTACATTTTATTGTCCTTTACAAGTTTACTTTATTTATTTGTTTATTTATTTTGTTTTTTGTCGTATATTGTCTTTTTACAATATTATCAAGTGACAATATTTATTTATTTTTATTTGATACAATTTTATTATTTATTTATTTTAAATGTTATTTTTCCACTCTTAAGTTGTAACGCAGGATATCCGCAGGAAACGGAAGAAGTCGCAATGGCGGCAGAGATAAGGCGCCATTCTCGAAGGCGACGGTTTTAATTTGAATGGCATTTGGAATTGCTAAACACATTTTTTGCAAGACACTTGCATCTTTTTGTGATACAATATCGCGCGCAGCTGTAGAAAGCAAATCCTTGCGTTGAACTAGAGTTGAGGATCAAAGCTTTTATTAACGGCAATGTCGTGGATGGTACATCCTGAGTGATTGCAAATGTAGAATCAGCAATGGTAAATTTATTCCGCGGGTACCGTCTTTCTAGTGTTCCATCTTTGGTTCCTAAACGATGAAAACCATCAGGAGTTCTGCAACCCTCCTGATGCTGCTCCCCGTGTATTTACAATTACATTTTCTCTGAAGCACACCTTGCATATTTGTTTGTTATTAAGCTCTTCATTTCCGTCAAAATAAATCAGCTGTTTTGTATTTCAATGGTCGAAGCATCTTAAATCGTAAACTCACTGTCCTTTTCCCTCTGCATATCAATAAGATTCACTTTTCACCTACTGTTCATTTCCTTAGATAATATAGACTTCTTACTCATCTGACATTCCTTGCTCAATGACAAAAATATCTCAATAAATAATGTAGAGATGTCCCTTTGGATATCCCAGGGATATTTGTGACATCTCAGAGATATGTCTAGGATATCTAATTTTCCATCCCATGAGAAACTCGCACGGGATATCCTAATATTATCCACACGGGATATGCCACGTGAGGAAGAGTAATATGTTGAAATATAATTAGAGCTTTATTTATTTTTTATGGCATGTATGCAAAATAAATATAAATATCATCGATAATTTACTTTCTTTAATAGAAGTTCCCTTCTAATATTTTTGATAAAAGATAGCGAACTCAAAAAATGAAACACTTACATAATTCTGTTTTGTTAAACTCTTATACCTAGAAAACGTTTATCATTGCCATGTGTCTACAGCGTCTTTTAAAAATATCTTAACAGAAGACATTTGGACGTTTACAAATGTCTTTTGTAAATAAGTGTCCTATTTAAGCGTCTTAGATTAGTAACATAACCTCTAAATGTACGCATTTTAGAAAACTAATAAGACGCCAATTAACGTCTTTAAAATTACCACTAAAAGTTTCAAACGAAGACTTTTTTCAGTAGTACGGATATTTTTAACTATGTAATGGTTACCATAGCAACCGTTATGTTAATGGTAATCATAGCAACCGTTACTATGGTGATAGTAACTTTTTTCATAGCAACTGTTTGTAATACAACTTTTGCTATGATAACACCGTCCTACAAAATTTAACTTTTCTTTTCACACGCACAAAAATCAAACATTTTCTGAAACTAGGACTAAAAAAAATACCCGTGTCTGGCCGTTTTGCTAGATCAAGTCGTTTGTGGCTTCTAGGGGTGAAAACTACCCTTAAATGAAAAGTGACAAGTTATATTTTAAAAATAGATTCAATTTGCCTAAATTTCGTTACTCAGGGGTTTTTGGGGTCGCTGATCACGAATCCGAAGTTAATTTTTCAAAATTCAAAATGGCTTATCTAATATGGCGGCTGTCAAAATAAAAAAATTAATCGGATTGGCTTGAAACTTGTTACTCGGGGGTTTTTGGGGTCGCTGATCACGAATCCAATGTCAGTTTTTTAAAATTTAAAATGATGAATCCAATATTGTCTGTCAATATTTTTAAAAATAGATTCAATTTCCCTGAAACTTGTTACTCGGGGGGTTTTTGGGATCGCTGATTACGAATCTCAAGTAAGATTTTCAAAATTCAAAATGCAGGATTAAAATGTAGATTACAGGTCTAAAATGAAACTGGAAAATTTAATTGTGTGATTTTTTGTTTTTTGCAATTTTGAATTTTTAAAATCTGACTTAAGGTGCGTAATCAACGACCCCAAAAACCTCCTGAGTAATGAGTTTCAGGGAAATTGAATCTATTTTTCAAAAAGTTGTCTGTAATATTAGATCCGTCATTTTGAATTTTAAAAAACTGACTTGAGATTCGTAATCAGTGACCTCAAAAACCCCCAAGCAACGAGTTTCAGGCAAATTAAATCATTTTTTTAAAAAGTTGTCCGCCATATTGGATCTGCCATTTTGAATTTTGAAAAACTGACATCAGATTTGTAATCAGCGACCTCAAAAACCCCCAAGTAACAAGTTTTAAGCGAATCCGATCAGTTTTTTATTTTGACAGCCGCCATATTGGATCCGCCATTTTGAATTTTGAAAAACTGAAATCTGATTCGTAATCAGCGACCCCAAAAACCCCCGAGTAACGAGTTTTAGGCAAATTGAATCTATTTTTAAAATATAACTTGTCACTTTTCATTTAAGGGTTGTTTTCACCCCTAGAAGCCACAAACGACTTGATCCAGCAAAACGGCCAGACACGGGTATTTTTTTTTGGTCCTAGTTTCCGAAAATGTTTGATTTTTTTGTGTGTGAAAAATCGTGTCGGACGGTGTAATATAATAAAATATTTTGTTATATTTAAATTTGAACTATTCATATTTAAGTTGTTAAGTTTGTTGATTTATAAATGTATTTTTTAGTTTTATTTCATTAATTTATGTTTAATTTAAAAATATTATAATAGAAAAATCTGATATAATCAAGTGAAAATCATATTTCAAGTATAACACAACTATTAATATTTTAATAGTAGAACTTTTTTTTATAGTAATCTTATCCAAAACTGTAAAAAAGATGGTATGGTACAAACTGTAATTTGAATTTAGAACAGTACAAACATTACCTGAAGATAGAACAGTATTAACCTTTACTGAGAGAGACAGATAGTATTGTATCACACTTATGTATCGAAGTATGTAATAGAAATAGTAATTATACCACTAATAGATCGTAGTCTTTTTGTATTATACAAAAGTGCTAATTCTCCAAAAGCAACTCCAGGACCAAAACTTCTTTGAAACTTATTCCCCTCGTATAAATCAAATTCACCTTCAGCAGAAACATATAGATGTGAACCTATTAAAAAATTATAAGTTATTATAACCACCACAAGTATAAGTCTCACATGATATGGATCACTATAAGAAATCTTTTATTCAAATCTACCCGAGTCAAAATTCAAACCCTACTTAACCTCTGAAAATGTAAGGCTTATTTAGGTTTAGCAGTCGTAAAGTATGGCCTAATTCCAATACAATTGTGACTGTCCACGAGAAAACACGGCTTTGCTCCCAAACGTGAATTTCACAGGACGAGCGATTGAAGTAATACGATTGAAATTAACTACGCTTGACATACCCATCTTTAAAACTATATATTGTCGAAAGTAATTGATATTTTTAACTTTTGTCTTTTGCATTTAAAAAAGCAACATAAAATCTGTCGATTACCATAAGAAACTCAAATTGATTTTTTGAACCTAAGCCGTGTTTTGTCGTGGACAGTCGACGATTGAAGTTAACTACGCTTGACATACCTATCTTTAAAACTATATATTGTCGAAAGTAAGTGATATTTTTAACTTTTGACTTTTGCATTTGAAAAAGCAACATAAAATCTGTCGATTACCATAAAAACTCAAAATTGATTTTTTAGACCTAAGCCGTGTTTTCTCGTGGACAGTCACAATTAGTTAAAATTAGACCCTTCTTTGACTCCAAAACCAGGCGGAAAATACCCAATCTTAGACCTATTCTGCAAAAGACAATTTTGAATTATTTTTAATCATTACTTGAAAAGCTGCAAATGGAAAAAGTACTCCAAAGTAACAAAAACTGATATGTTTTATAGCGTTTATATAGACGCTACAAAAACATAGTACAGTCAATCTGTTATTTTTTTAGAAAAAATACCTTACTCGAGATTATTTCATATATCGTTAGTGGCACATGTGGCTAGCTTAAAACCAAAAAGTTTGGAGGGGGAGAAACTCAAAATTTCTTTGGATTTGATTTTGTTCGAAATCCGTAAGTCGTACTGCAAAATTTTTTAAAAAGAAGTTGTAGACAACAAATTTTTCTACATTTTATCTCAGTGGGTCCCTACTGTACAATTTAATGTGCAAAAGTTAGAGGGCGCCAAAATTGCAAAGATTCAATTTTTCCCCTTTTTCGTATCAAAGAAACCATTTTTGCGTTTTGCTGTAAATAGAAAAGTTGTTGAGCTTAAAAAACCTACAAAATTTATATACATAATTTTTTTCTACGTTGCACTTTTTCGAAAGGTACAGTCTATTTATTAATTGTTGCGTATACCCTACTGAAAAAGAACGACCGTAGATATGACCTTAAATACGAGCCTCAATAGGGTGGTGTAATTGAAACAGTAAATACAGCTGTATTTATGCCCGTCTTTAGGTCGTATTTACAATCACATATAAATCCAATTTTTTCCATATATATTAAATATAATATTGCACTAAAATAATATATTTTTTCAGATAAGTATTAAAATATAATTTTTTCTTAATTAATTTGAAATTTTGAAGTGTTAAATTAAAAGAAATGGAAAATAAAAAAAAAGAATTTAAGGATATAGTTAGAAATAAGGATAGTATTATTTAACATTAGTAGATGAAGATGATGTATTATTATTAGTATCATAATTATATTTTTATTATTATTTAAATATAAAAAATATAACACAAACAAATATATATAACTTAATTTTATTCACAGCAACAAAAATACACGTAATCCAATTTTTGTAAAAAATATGGTTATGAAGAGAAAACATATGTTAAAATTTTCATTTTTTTTTGTCAATTTTTTTGACATCAAATTTTTGTCCGACACATTAAAAAACCTTATAATACATGGGGACAAATAGAATTGTTGACAAATGGAAAAGTAATAACTTAATGATTACAAATAAAGTGCACTTATAAACCGTCGCGTCACTAAAATTGGATTACGTATATTTTTGTTGCTGTGAATAAAACAAAGTCATTTGTATTTGTTTGTGTTATATTTTTTATATATATTTAAATAATAATTATAATATAAACTAGAACCAAAACGGCGCGCGTCGCGCGCCCAATCCTAATCTTTGCACATGGGGCACACTGCAAAAAGAGGTGTCTTATTTTGAGACGTTTTTAGTGTTTTAGACACTAAGATCGTCTCAAAATAAGACACCTCTTTTTTCAGCAGTGCATTCTCTGTAAAATGGACTTTCTTCTCTGCCCAAGATAAGTTTAAACATGAAAAACCTTTCTTATTGAAAAATTACAGCTTGAGATATGTAATTACTTTTTCCGTATGGCTTTTATAATTCAAAAATTTTATATGACAACATAGCGTCATAAATAAATAAATGTTAACAAACAAAAAGTTGTTCATTTCATGATCATTTAGCTTCCTCAATATAATATATATACCAATTGTTTAATTTCTTATTTTAGAATAATTATTTTAAAGTGTTAAGATAAAATTTCAAAATTTTAATTTTTTGGGAAAAATAAAAATATTGATTAATTCTATAAATATTGATAAAATATGTACTTTATATACATAAAACGATTCATTTTCATGTCAAGAATGCAATTTTGACAAAAATCAACAAAAATTTCAATAAAGAAAAAAGTTATTTAAAAAAATACAACAATCGATTTTTTTTATAAATTATATAACAAAATTTTTTTTAGATATTTTTGAAAATCCTTCTGCCTGATTTAGGTATTTGTGACCGTACTACACCTATCAAATTTTATCAAAATCCGTCAAAACGTGTAAGAGAAAATTTGTCCACAAGAATCGGTGACGTACACACACATACACGGAAAAAAATTAGTTTGCTATTTTATGGATAGCTAATTTTTAGTTATTACAGCTTATAATTAGCTGTTTTAGCAAAACAATTTAGCTATTTTAGCTAAATATTAGCTGCCTTAGCTAACAATAATTGCCATCCATATAATAGCAATTAAGGTTAGCTAAGATAGCTAAAAATTAGCTGAAAAAGCTAACTATTTTTCTCCGTGTACATACACACATAAATCTGTATTTATGTGTTGTTCCTCTTGACGAATTATATATATTACACTTGAAAATTTGTAAACATAATTGATTCTAAAAAATTTGAAAATCGACATCTCTATAAGGCTTTCTTTAAGAGAAAGCAAAATGAATAGATTGTTTCAAAGTTACGAATCTGAAATCACTTTTTAGAAATTCAAAATGGCGGATCCAATATGGAGGACAAATTATCATATTTTATTAGATTAAACATTAAAGAATAAGTTTTTACAATTGAAAAGTTTCATTATAAATATTTTATTATAGAAATAAATACTAAAAGTAGACAAGTTTTTAGAATTAAGCGACAAAAATTAGATTTTTCAAAAATTGTATTTTTTGTAATTTTTTAAATTTTTAACTAATATTTTACATTTGTACTCTTAAATAGTGGTACAATAAAATTAAAATATATTCTATACTGCAGTTTGTAAAAAATCATTATAATTATTAGAACCTAAGACAATTACTTTTATGAGATCACTGATTACGAATCTGCCCCCACAGCACCGAAACTTTCCTAAAAATTTATTAAATATTTACTTGCAATGTTCGGAATATGTAATTGCAATGTTTATTGAAAGTTGTGTAAAGATTTAAATGTCCCGATTTAAAAAAATGTCAGAATCAGCGACCCTATTAACCCCCGAATAATAAGATTTAAACGAACTTAATCAAATTTTAAAAACTATCAGCCATATTAGATCCGTCGTTTCCAATTTCTAAAAAGTGATTTCAGATTCGTTATCATCGACCCAAAAACCCCCGAGTAACAAGTTTTAAAAGAATCTGATCAAATTTGATAATTTTGAAACAATCTATTAATTTTGTTTGTTAGCATTTATTCATTTATAACGCTACAGTGTCTTATAAAAAATTTTAATTAAAAAAGCCATACGGCAAAAGTAACTATATATTACAAACTGTAATTTTTGAAAAATTACAATGTTAATTAAAGAGAATGCCCCATATACATATATACACAAGTATAAAATAATCTACGAGTGCAACAGTAACGCTCCTATATGGGTGATTTGCACGTAACTGTAATATTTGGCGGCGTCACAGAAAACACATTCAAAATAAAAACTTTTTGCTTGGGTATGGATACATTTCATAGGTATATATAAAACCTATTCGCAACTACAAATATGTACAAATAGATATTATAATTTTTGATAAATTGCGGAATTCCCTCCAAAATTTCAGCTCCGTGGCGTGTCCGTTTTTTAAAATTTTAAGTTAAAATTCAGAAATTTTATTGAAAACGCCGAAACTGGAAACGAGAATTTTTGTAATATGAATTATGTATATAGGTAAACAATTTGTACATATAATGCATCTTCTAATACTTTTTATATAATTATAAAATGTAAAATAGTTTTGTCCACAAATTTTTTCAATTTTGTAATAAGATTTTTTTTCCCTATAATTTAACTATTTATGGCACATTTTAATGTTATCTGAGGATTACAATCTAAAATAAGATCCATTAGCAACAAATATCAGTAAAAAAAGGTTCAAAAATTGGAAGTTCTACACTCAAAAACAATTTTTTTTGTAAAAATGTGAAGGTCATAAAAAAGTGATCAGTACCGTGGTATTACTATTCTTTTAATCTAAACACTCTCAGTTGTAAATATTACGATTTTTTTGAAGATTACAATAGAAACAAATTATCTGCCCAAAGAAAAGAATTATTTTGCAGAATTGTCGGAGTTAGGTTAGTTTAAATGTCAAATTTCAGCTCCGTGGTGTCACATAAAACCATGCACAGTATTACTTTTGATCGTAACGCTTTTATTTGTGAATACTTTTCTGAAATTAGTTTTATGCGTTAATTTCATAATGTTATGAAAATAAAATTCTCTGGTTATATCAAGCTGATAGTAAAAAGTAAATATTTTTGCTGGGGCTATTTTGTGCATCAAAATGCTTTTTTTAACTCAGTAATTTATTCAAATTCGGAATTAAAAGATAATCAACTTTTGCTTATGTTATACTTCCTTCTGAAGGTTTCCTATGAGTTAGTGAATAAAATAAATTTTTTTGTCGGAGTTGTAGTCATTAAAAGTTGTGCACAAAATAGACCCTAGGATGGGGCTACTTTGTGCATTGATCTTTCTGTTTTTATAATGTTACGTAAACATTCTTTCGATCTTTTCTTATTCATTAAATCTTTTGTGTAGATATTTCAGAGTAAATTAAAAAAGAATAAGACATTAAACAAAAATTTTGTAAATATTATACAACAAAATGTAAAATAAAACATTAAGATTTTGCTAAAATTATGATTTATTAAAAATTAACAACCTTTCTTCAAATTTTATATTACTCAGAAAATAAATAACACTTTTCTTTTTAAATATACATTTTACAATAATACATTATAATCATTATAATACTATCATTTAAACACATGTAAATAACTTTGAATCTCATCATTTCAATAGGAGCTTTTTTAAACGTTTTGAATATGATATTTTTCAAAAACTTGAAATTAATATTTTAAGGTTAAATGAATAACAATTTAATATCTAATACACTTTTCAAGTTGTTAGAGAAACGAAAGAAATAGTTTTAAAACTAATTTCAAAAACTTATAAATATTAATTACAGTTAATTTTTTGTCGTTATGTTCCTCACCGGTTGAAGTTTTAATCGTTTTAAGGATTTTAATTAACTTATTTTTGGTTTTATGACAAAGAAGTTCTTTTTAATAATTTTATATATTAAATACCTCGCGTACATAAAGTAGCCCTAGTTGACGGCAGTATTATTCAATGCATATATATAGGGTGGTCAGCTCCGTGGCAGCCAATTATGAAATTGCACAGTTACGTGAAAATCACCCATATGTAATTTGCTTGAATCTCACTCGCACTCATGCTTTCTACTAATTCATAGTTTCTCTTTCTCTATCTCTGCTAACTGGTCACTCAATAGACTGCCTACTGGTTGAAAGAAACCCTTTAAACAATAGGCCAGGTACTCGAGCAAACCTTTCGTTTCTCTTTAAATTTTATATATATATGGGTGAATTTCACATAACTGTGCAATTTCAAGATCAGTTTTAAAAGAAAAAAGATTTTGTTTTTTAATGTTAAACTAGAACAAACTCTGCGCGCTACGCGCGCCAATTCAAATTTTTTTAACTATAAACTTCTATGCTACAAATTAAATTTTATACCAATACCACAACATAATTTTAAATTTTAAACATTTTTTCAGGTATTTGATTATTTTTATAAAATATAATAAACTCATTCAGAGTAATTCAACTATTTTCAAGAATATCAATATTCGTCACAAGAATTCTTTTTTTTTCAAAAGTAATAAATTTTTTTAAAGAAATTCAATTATTCTTAAAAAATGTTATTCTTAAAAAATTATTATTATTTATTATATAATTATTATTATTAAGAGTCTAGTCTCTTTCAGTATAATCAAGTTATATCTTTTGGTGTTGTTAGCAGAGAGAAATATTTGTATTTTTTAAAATTTACACTGATCTTTCCCTTCAATGTAATGTTTCACATTTGAAATCCCAAAGGAATTCAACATAACAAAATAAACTAAATTAAGAAAAGTCCAAAATTTCTCTATAAACATAATTTTTTATATATATATTACTTCTATTTTCTCCTAAAAATATTTTTACGGAATCAAATGATTTTACTCTTGATAATGCAACATACATCTGACCATGATTAAAAACATCTCGTCTTAAATCAATGAATATTTTATTAAATGTTTGACCTTGAGATTTATTAATGGTCATTGCGAAAGCCAATTTTATAGGAAACTGTCGTCTTTTAAAAGTAAATGGATATAAGTTTTCACAATATAAAGTTACTCGATGTAAAAAAACAATATTTCCACTCTTATCTCCGGTTAATATTTTACATTTAATAACATTATGTGATAAACCTAAAACAATTAACCTTATTCCGTTACATAATCCTTCATTAATACTAAGATTTCTAATAAGCATTACAACAGAATTAATTCTTAAATGTAATTCATGTGGTGGTAAAGAAGGTGGAGAGAGAGTGTTTAAATATTCTGGTAATAAAACTTCAGAAAATTTTCCATTATCACAACTTTCAGTTGAATCAATACTTTTATATATTTTTTCACCTTTACTGTCTAAGAGATTTACCACCCTCTTATTAATATCATCAACGTCAACATTTCTTGGTGCTAAAATTGCACACATTGACAAATCTTTAAATTTTTTCTGTTGTATCAAATGACTATACATTTCTTCAGCAATATCTATATTTCCTTGTTGAATAATATGTTCTGGTAATTCGATGTTATCATCTATATCATTTAATTCGCCATTACCAACTTTAAGTAGAAATTCTACAAATTCTGTTTCCTCTGGTAAAGCTCTCATATTTTCTGTTAATGTGTATTTTGTGAAATGTTGCCATAAATGACTATTTTTTATTGATAAATTTATTATTTCTGATCTAGTACCTCGTTCTTTTATCGGTAAAATTTGTCGAAAATCTCCTCCTAGAATTACAATTTTTCCACCAAAAACTTCATTTGATTTCATTATATCTCTTAATAACTTATCCATAATTTCTAAGGCATATTTTGGAGCCATTGGTGCTTCATCCCAAATAAAAACATCAATATTTTTTAAAAATTGTCCTTCTTTTGACTGAACTTTAATATTTGAAGATGAATCATTGTACAATGGAACAGGTAAGCCTAAGACTTTATGTACAGTTTTCCCATTAGGAAGCAGTGTGGCAGCTATGCCTGTAAATGTCATGTTGCAAACATTTATTCCTTTACTTTTTAATAAATGCCATAAGGTAGTATATAAAAAAGTTTTTCCAGATCCTCCACAACCATTAATATATAAGCATTTAGAACTATTAGAAGAAGAATCTTTTATTACTTCAAGTATATAATAAACTATATTTTTTTGTTTAACATTTAATTTAGTATAATTCTGCTCTCCTATTTTTATATGTTCAAAAATATTTATATCATCAACCTGCGCAGGAAAATTTTCATCTATATCTAATAAACCCTGAAAATCGGTTAAACAATATCCTTCATTCAATAACATTGACTTTATATTTCTATAAGCTATTTTTTCAGCTTCAATATTGTCAATTTTTGAATAGTCTTCTGACATTTGACCTTTAAATTTCTCCCAAAGTTTTTCCGGATGTACAGGATGACAATGAATTAGAATTCTTACAAATAATTGTCGAAGTGAATGAGGCATCATCCATAAAGTAGCTTCTTCCATTGTCCTAATCCACTCACTATCATCTTCTATAAGTCCTAATGCCAAACAAGCAGATGTAAAAGATTCATGAATAACTCCATTAACTGTTCTTAAACTTTGGAAAGAAGTTACTCCTTTTACTGTAAGTAACAATAATCCAAGGTGAAATAATTCCAATTGGCGTGGATTAACTGAATACATTCTTCCCAATACTTTCTCTTTACGACTCCTTTTTTGCCATTCAAGAGTTTTTTTTATCCACGTATAATGTTCTGGTATTTGTGTATAATAATACTGACGAGCAGTACTATCACGCTCATTAAGTTTAAAAAAATCGAGCAATTTTGTATTTTTCTGTAAATCAAAAGAAACATTGTTATTATCTTTCCTTTCGCGAATAATAACATTCTGTTCATTTGGTAAATGTATGGGTAAACGATTTATACTATGGCTCTTTTTCCCTAAAGGTTTACTTAAAATTCTCCAAACAGCCTCAACAGGACCTACATACCTATTTTCTTCAGAATGATTAATTTCATTGTGATTAACAGTTACCTCACCATTCGCATTTGTAATAATAATGGATGCAGCATCATGACCCTTGAAAATATATTTATATAGATATTTAACAGATTTAATACTTGAAACTATTTCCACATTTATATAGCAATTAAATATTTCCGAAAGTGTAGGGCAATATGGAACCACATTAGAATTGTCAACAACAAATCCATTTGGTCGCTCATACGTTTTATTATTATTTCTTCGACGACAACGAACATAACAGTTTTCTTCAATTGTAGTTTCTTCTTGGTAACTTTTTGGAAAATTTTTTGAACATTTACCATCAATTAAACACCAATCTCCACAAGGTCCGTGAATGTTATTTTGCATTATTATGTTATGCAAGGAAGGATTGATATTTTCATCAGGAATTTCTGCAGAAATATAACGATCAACACTTTCAACTGTTAATATTTTAGAATTTTCTTTTAATATAACTAACAAATGAATATGTGGTAATCCTCGCTTTTGAAATTCAATAACATAAACATAAGACTTAACCTCTCCAAATAATTTGTTGTCAACAATAACATTTAAAAGTTGTTTCACCTTCAATGCAAAAACTCTAGTTACTATATCAGGTCTATCAGAAGCAGTTTGATGAGGTAATAAATTTTCTTGTATCTCTTTCCAATTTGGATTACACGTCATTGTAATAAATAAATCTGGTCTACCATGACGACCAACAATAGCCATGGCATCCTGATATTGTTGCATCATATTACGAGGTGATCCTATAAAAGTGGAAGGCAATATAAGCATTTTTCCAACATGTACATCATTTTCTAACTCATTATTTTGTAAATAATCGATTAATCCTTGATATGTTTCACTTCTCAATTGAGCTTGATTGTTTGCACAAAATTGCAATCTATCTTTCTCTATTTTTACATAATTGTCAACTACCCATTGTTGAAACAATCTTCCCCCATATAAAAATTGATTAAATTCCTTATCTCTTATAGCAATTTTGTATTTACAATAGGCAGACCTAGAAATATTATGTTTTTTACTTCTAAAATCACTATCACTACGAAGCATATTAATATTATATTTCCAAGTGGATAAAATATGGGATAGATCCATGGTTCAACATTCGGATCTAAATTACTAACTGATTTCAGTTCCTTTGTAGACTTATTATAAACTGTTACATAAGATTCTGGTATTTCTCCTTCTGAGTTTGTATTGAAAATAGCAGCAACTTCATTGTAACTTTGATAATTATATCTTTTTTTATCAAAACCTTTTTTCAACGTGAACAATAGTTGTAACTCTGGAACATCTTCATTATTTTGTCTTGCTAATTCAGTTTCTATTTTAATTACTTCTGACATCATCATGTAAGATTTTGTGTATGCGTTTGAAGTTCTCATAATATTTTCTATATTTTGTAAATGTTCTTTGTCCAAATTTTCGTTACTTTTTAATCTGTATCTGATTGATTCGTCAGGGTCATAAATAAATAATTGACCAAAACATGGATCCTCACCTTTATCCGGATATAAAGCACTATTAATTTGATAGTAAATTTGACCTTGAATTTTATAACAAAATGGCCCTCTTCTTCTGTTATTAAAATTAATTACATTAGCATTTAAAGATGCAAAAGAAAAAGAATTATTGTACAGCCTTATATTCTTTTTAAAATGACCAGATTTTTCATGAAGCCCTTTTAGCAAAAGCTTTAATTCATCTGGATATTGTATGGAAGTTAAAACAACACCTCCATGACTACAACAATCATTAAAACTAACTTTTCTACCAGCAACTTGTTCATCTTTAAAATGTTTAGCTTGACAATGTGTGCAATAATAATTCATTGGACCTAGATAATTTTTAACATTATTTGACTTAAATGTTTCATTATCATCTAAATCTATATTTAATATTTTCTTTGGAACAGAAATATTCAAATTTGAATTTATACTATTATTTACCAGTTTCAACTCATTTTGAATTTGATGATTTAATACTCTTTCACAATAATTTCTTGGACATAGAGTATTTTTTGTTTTTGACAAAGTACTTCTATTACTGTTTATATTTTTTAATTTAAGGTTTTGAGCATATTCTATTTTAGATTCAACTTGAAGTTTTTTCTTAGTTGAAGTGTGCACTTCACCTGAATAATTTACATTATCACTTTTACATTTCAGTTTTTGCCTTTCGCGATAATTTCTTTGAATTTCAGCCTTACTTTGTTTAGGTGTTGTTGATGATTCAACATTTCCTTCATTTATTTTATTTATTGCTCTCGGAAAAGAAAGGGAAGTGTTTGCTTCCTCTGAATAATTTGGATTATCAACTTTACGCTTCAACTTTTGCCTTTCGCGATAATTTCTTTGAATTTCAGCCTTACTCTGTTTAAGTGTTGTTGATGATTCAACATTTCCTTCATTTATTTTATTTATTGCTCTCGGAAAAGAAAGGGAAGTGTTTGCTTCCTCTGAATAATTTGGATTATCAACTTTACGCTTCAATTTTTGCCTTTCGCGATAATTTCTTTGAATTTCAGCCTTACTCTGTTTAGGTGTTGTTGATGATTCAACATTTCCTTCATTTATTTTATTTATTGCTCTCGGAAAAGAAAGGGAAGTGTTTGCTTCCTCTGAATAATTTGGATTATCAACTTTACGCTTCAATTTTTGCCTTTCGCGATAATTTCTTTGAATTTCAGCCTTACTTTGTTTAGGTGTTGTTAATGATTCAACATTTCCTTCATTTATTTTATTTATTGCTCTCGGAAAAGAAAGGGAAGTGTTTGCTTCCTCTGAATAATTTGGATTATCAACTTTACGCTTCAATTTTTGCCTTTCCCGATAATTTCTTTGAATTTCAGCCCTACTTTGTTTAACTGTTGTTGATGCAATACTCCCTTTATTTATTTTATTTATTATTCTCGGGAAAGAAATTTCTTTCTTCATAGAGTTTTTAGAAAAGTTTGATTCTCCATACTTAAGTTGAATATCTTTTTCATTTAAAAGGCAATTCCAGTCATTCACAACTATGCAAGATCTACTATTAGAAAGTTGTTCAGAGGGAAATTCACTTAAACTATTGTTTTTGAACATTAACATTAAATGATTTCTCATATTACAATAATAGTAATTGACAGAATCAGGCATAATATTAAAAAATAACGATGTTGCGAATGCTATTGCATATATTCCACAAGCAAGACTGTTTATTGGTTGTTGATCAATAGTTGTGAAAACTACTGGTGGTTCAAAAGGATATAATCTAATTAAGTAAGCCCTTTGATCGTCATTTAAATATTTTTTATTAAGACTATCAAAAATGTAAAGGCTTTTTCCATCATAATAAGTACAAATCCAATGACCAGACTTATAATATCCACTAAAAAGTATTTGAATGTGCTGCTTATTTTTCTCGATTGGAACTATCAAATCAAGTGTTTGTAAACACAAAGTATTTTGCATATTATAAAAAAAATTTGATTGTCTTCCCAATAGCTTTTAAAATTCATACATATGATCATTATTTAGCATTGCTCCTTCAGTGACAACAATACTTAAATCATCAGTAGTCAAATTAACAGTTTCTCCTTTGTTAGACATTATTCTTTTATTTTATAAAATTTACTTATATCAAGGAATTAAAAATTTAAAAATAGCAATATTACAGTAGAATTTTAAGATCAAGTTTTATACATTTAATTATAAATATTATAATTTCCTTTTATTCAATGATATTACCAAATTTTGCCTCCTATAGAAAATACAAACAAATTTCCAATTTTGTCTCTTATCCAATATATAACCAATTTAATATTTTTCCTTTAATCCAATTTAACCAATTTCTAGCTTTCTTTTTATCCAATATAATCAATATTTATCCAATATAACCAATTTTGCCTTTTATCCAATATAACCAATTTTGTCTTTTATCCAATAAAACCAATATAACCAATTTTGCCTTTTATCCAATAAAACCAATGTAACCAATTTTGCCTTTTATCCAATATAACCAATTTAACCAATTTTGCCTTTTATCCAATATAACCAACTTCTAATTTTGCTTTTGGATTCCAATTACATACGATTTCCAAATTATAACAAATTTTTTAATTTATTAATAAACATAAAAAAAATTTTTTAACTTTATTAATTAACTTCGAAAACTAAACACAACTCAAATACATAATTATTTAAATGATTGAAAAAAATTAGAAAAAAGTATTTTAATGTATTTCTATTATTATTTAATATTCACTTATTTAATTATATTCACTAATACTTACTATTCACTAAATCACTATTTACTAATTCACGAAGTATTCACTGATAATTCACTTATTTAACTTTTTTATTCACTCACCTATAGTGAGTGAATTCCCAAAAAAATTGTTATACTTCAATTTCGTTGAAGACACGTAGAACGTGCTCCAAGGAAAATAATCGACGATATGATTTTTAAATTAAATTTTCGTTCTTATATTTAGGTGGTAGGCCCTAAACGTGAGTGTCCTCTTCGCACTCATAGATATATATATATATAGGCCTGTATTCGACCCTAAGAAGGATTACGAACCCTTAAACAATAGCCTTTGTAATGGGGATTACCTCGGAGAACCCAGGTAATATTTTCTTTCTTCCTTCATCGCAAGGGAAATATAAAGAAAAGTCTATTATATGTATATATATATAATATATATAGTAATAGAAACTCCAAAGGTAACGGTCTCGATAACGTCTGGATAACGGCGCCGATAACGCTTTCTCTGGTAACGGCTACCTTTCTTTCTTTCTCTAAAGGCAATGTCAATAAGAATGTCTCTCTTTACCTAATTTGCATATCTGCTGATTTCATATAAGGATATCACTTTTCCTCATCATTAGGGCATAATATAGTTGTAATTTGAACGGTTTTACTACAGCTATAATTATAAAAAAATTAAAACAAATTTTCGAAAATTGGCTGCCACGGAGCTGACCACCCTATGCATTGAATAATACTGCCGTCAACTGGGGCTACTTTATGTACGAGGTATATTTAATAAATAAAATTATTAAAAAGAACTTCTTTGTCAAAAAACGAAAAATAATTTAATTAAAATCTTTAAAACGATTAAAACTTCAACCGGTGAGGAACATAACGGCAAAAAATTAACTTTAATTAATATTTATAAGTTTTTCAAATTAGTTTTAAAACTATTTCTCTCGTTTCTCTAATAACTTGAAAAGTGTATTAGATATTAAATTGTTATTCATTTAACCTTAAAATATTAATTTCAAGTTTTTGAAAAATATCATATTCAAAACGTTTAAAAAAGCTCCTATTGAAATGATGAGATTCAAAGTTATTTACATGTGTTTAAATGATAGTATTATAATTATCATAATGTATTATTGTAAAATGTATATTTAAAAAGAAAAAGTGTTATTTATTTTCTGAGTAATATAAAATTTGAAGAACGGTTGTTAATTTTTAATAAATCATGATTTTAGAAAAATTTCATTGTTTTATTTTACATTTTGTTGTATAATATTTACAAAATTTTTTGTTTAATATCTTTTTTTTTTTTAATTTACTCTGAAATATCTACACAAAAGATTTAATGAATAAGAAAGAATCAAGAAAATGTTTACGTAACATTATAAAAACAGAAAGATCAATGCACAAAGTAGCCCCATCCTGGGGTCTATTTTGTGCACAACTTTTAATGACTACAACTCCGACAAAAAAATTTATTTCATTGACTAACTCATACGAAACCTTCAAAAGGAAGTATAACATAAGCAAAAGTTGATTTTCTTTTAATTCTGAATTTAAATAAATCACTGAGTTAAAAAAAGAATTTTGATGCACAAAATAGCCCCAGCAAAAATATTTACTATTTACTATCAGCTTGACATAACCAGAGAATTTTATTTTCATAACATTATGAAATTAGCGCATAAAACTAATTTCAGAAAAGTATTCACAAATAAAAGCGTTACGATCAACAGTAATACTGTGCTTCTGCATGGTTGACATAAAGACATTTTAAATTAAGCACTAAAAGTAAAGGCGTGTTTTTTCGAATATTAAGGTGTTTTAAATAAGTCAACGGTTGCCGAAGCCCTGAAATATAAAAGGACACAACTATGTCTGTCCTCTTCTATAATAAGTGTTATTGTAGCAACTGTTAATCCATGAATTAGCACCTTCACACTGTACGCCACTGGCGCCACGGAGCTGATATTTTATGTGACACCACGGAGCTGAAATTTGACATTTAAACTAACCTAACGCCGACAATTCTGCAAAATAATTCTTGTCTTTGGGCAGATAATTTGTTTCTATTGTAATCTTCAAAAAAATCGAAATATTTACAACAGAGAGTGTTTAGATTAAAAGAATAGTAATACCACGGTACTGATCACTTTTTTATGACCCTCACATTTTTACAAAAAAAATTGTTTTTGAGTGTAGAACTTCCAATTTTTGAACCTTTTTTTACTGATATTTGTTGCTAATGGATCTTATTTTAGATTGTAATTCTCAGATAACATTAAAATGTGCCATAAACAGTTAAATAATAGAGAAAAAAGTCTTATTACAAAATTGAAAAAATTTGTGGACAAAACTATTTTACATTTTATAATTTTATAAGAAGTATTAGAAGATGCATTATATGTAGAAATTGTTCACCTATATACACAATTCATATTACAAAAATTCTCATTTTCAGTTTCGGCGTTTTCAAAAAAATTCCTGAATTTTAACTTAAAATTTTAAAAAACGGACACGCCACGGAGCTGAAATTTTGTAGGGAATTCCGCAATTTATCAAAAATTATAATATCTATTTGTACATATTTGTAGTTGCGAATAGGTTTTATATATACCTATGAAATGTATCCATACCCAAGCAAAAAGTTTTTATTTTGAATGTATTTTCTGTGACGCCGCCAAATATTACAGTTACGTGCAAATCACCCATATATATATATATATATATATATATATATATATATATATATATATATATTCAAATATCTTTGTCTCCTTCTTTCTAGATACTAAATAACATTATCGGTCTCTGTTTATAACGCAGAAAATGTAACGCTATTGCTTTATTCCTCTTTCGAAAGTAAATAACATTAGAATGTCTCTCTTTACCTAATTTGCATATCGACTCGTTTCATATTAAGGATATAATACTAATAATACATCATCTACTAATATTAAATAATACTATCCTTATTCCTAACTATATCCTTAAATTTTTTTTCATTTCCCATTTCTTTTACTTTAACACTTCAAAATTTCAAATCAATTAAGAATAAATTATATTTTAATACTTATTTGAAAAAGTATATTATTTTAGAGCAATATTATATTTAATGTATATGAAAAAAATTGTATTCATATGTGACCGTAAATACGACCCTAAATACGGGCATAAATACGGCTGTATTTACTCTTTTAATTACACCACCCTACTAAGGCTCGTATTTAGGGTCGTATTTACAGTCATATTTACGCCCGTATTTACAGTTGTTTTTTTCAGTAGGGTAAGTAATCCATATAACACAGAACCACAAAATTTATTTAAAGGAAATATTGACTGGACTATTTTATACGTCTTTTGGGTCCCTGAATTTTATCCGAACTCAGTTTTCCCCCATCACGTCAAGTTCCTTCAAAATGGCGGATCCAATATGAGAGTTGAATTTTTTAAAAATTTATCAGATTTTCTTGGACTTCATACTTGAGGGTTTTTGGGGTCGCTAAATACGAATTTTACCTTAGTTTAAAAACATTTAAAATGACGGATCCAGTATGGCTAACGATTTTTTTTTAAATTTATCAGATTTTGAGTCTTTGAAAACTAAGATGAAAGTCGTATTTAGCAACCCCAAAAACCCCCGAGTAACAAGTTTCAAGTAAATCTGTTAAATTTTAAAAAAATTCGACAGCCATATTGGATTTGTCATTTTGAAAAAACTTGACGTGATGGCGGAAAACTGAGTTCGAATTCGAATTCAGCGACCCAAAAAACATAAAAAAAACATGGTCCAGTCAATATTTCCTTTCAAAAAATGTTGTGGTCCTGTGTTATATGGATTACCTATACGTTACAATTAATAAATAGAATAGACTGTACCTCCGAAAGAGTGCAACGTAGAAAAAAATAAATTATAATTATAATATTATTATTAATAATAATTAATATTATTATATTATTATTATAATTATAAATTTTGTAGATTTTTTAAGCTCTACAACTTTTCTGTTCACACCAAAACGCAAAAATGGTTTCTTTGCAATTTTAGCGCCCTTTAGCTTTCTCACATTAAGTTGTACAGTAGGGACCCAATGACATAAAATGTAGAAGAATTTGTTCTCTACAACTTTTATTAAAGAAATTTTTCAGTACGACTTACGGTTTTCGTACAAAATCAAATCCAAAGAAATTTTGAGTGTCTTAACTTTTTGGTTTTAAGCTAGTCACATGTGCCACTCGGATTTATGAAATAATCTCGAGTAAGTTATTTTTCCCAAAAACGGCTTTTTCAGGCTAGATTGACATTAAATTCCACTTTTACTTATTCCAAGTGCTTCAATTTAATCTAAGAAAATCTTCAAATTTTTCTTCTTCTATTTGTAGGGTCCAGGAGTATGAAAGTTGGGTATAAAAGGTTTATAATATGGGGTATACCAAGTTGGTACTATTGTTGCATTCGATAATCTCTTCTTTTATAAAAGAAAAAAGACAGAACTTAGATATTCATTTGTTTTCCATGTTTTTTTAATGAGATTTTCTACTTTACGACTGCTAAACCTAAATAAGCTCTAAATTTTTCAGAGGGTAATTAGGGTTTAAATTTGGACTCGGGTACATCGGTATCATTTAGATCCAACAATTGCTTAACAAACTAAGAATACACATAAAAATATTTTAAGATACATTTTCTGAACCCTTTTTTACCTTAAAAATATAAACATATTGAGGGGACTATCTGGTCAAGGATTTAAATAAATTAATGAGAACAAAATGTCAAATATGAGTTAAATGCGTCATATTGTCTGACGTAATGTAAACATGCGGAGCGCGGTCCCCTTTTTTATCAACATCAGAAAATTGAGATTTAGCTAGGCTGTTTTGAAAAAGAGTTTAATTTCCAAAATTAAATCAATACTTATTTTAAAGAATGTATCTTAATGTTAATTTTTCATGAATTTAAATTTATGAAAAATAATAATAAGTAAAATTCTTTAAAATAATTATTTATAATTAATAATTATAATTATAATTAATAAAAATATTAATAATAATAATAATAGTAATAATAATCTCCGCCGCTGGTTGTCCACTGCCGAACATCATCGATGTCTTCGATGTGCTGGGAGAAGTGGATGCATATCCACTGCCAGACATAATTGACATCATGGATATGTTCGGTAGACCTTGTCGTGATGGCGGGGCTTTCAACTAAAGGACAACCAAACGGATCACCATGGGTCCCAGGACCGATGCTCAAGTGCGCGCGGATTGTGGGGGCCACGAGTGATCGTGGAAAGAGTAGATCCACAGAACATCGTGGAAAATAATAAAACGAGGAAAGGAAGCACGTCGAGCCTTCTGAGTGTGTCAAGCTGCAGTAGCGGAAAAACCGTTCATAGCGCTATCCATTCAGAAGTAGACGACGAGGCGATAGAAGAAACTCGCGAGATATGCTTGCGGCTCAGAAAGAAGGAGGCGACTTGTCTCGAAAAAATGGAGTTGGAGGTCTCAAAGATGATAAAATCTTGCGACATTCAGAAGACCGTCAATAGGACGGTAAAGGATGGACTCAAGGTCATCGACGTCCTGCTAAAGGAGGCAAGGGCAAAGCATGCCGCGGCCGATGAGTCGGACGTCGATTTGGCATGCGTTCTGAGCGGTGCGGAATGCAACTGCAAGGACCGTAAGAAAGAGAGAGAGAGCGTTTCTATAGGCGTAATCTCAAAAGCGTCTTAAGAGATGCTCAGAAACGGAAGAGAGAGGGTGACAGTCCAGAAGAGACTCGAACCAAAATTGATAAGAGGAAGAAGGAGGAAGCTCCTCCAATGGAAACGGAAGTACCAGATCCAAAGATTCCTCAATTGGAAAGAATTGGGTCAAAAAGATCCACAGTTCTAATCCGAGTCGGTGAAGGATTGACGTATGCTGACGTTCTGGGTAAGCTTCGCAAAGAGGTCAACCCAGAGGACAGCCATACGAGAATAGTAGCAGCAAAAGCTACAAACAAGGGGGACCTTCTGATTAAGTTCAGAGGAGACTCTGATAAGGACGCTTTCACCGCTGAGGTCACAAAGGCGGTTGGAAGCATGGGTAAGGTGCAGTCATTGGATCGAAGAGTTACACTCGAGATCCGTGATTTAGATTGCCTTACCCAAGAAGCTGAGGTGCAACAAGTGTTGTCTGAAGCAATGGGTAAGCCAGTAAACAGGAGAGTGACGGTCTTAGGACCCAACCGCCGAGGGATGAAGCTCGCGGTTGTAGTCACCAACCTCGAAGAGGCGAACAGGCTGGAGAAATTGTGACACGTAAAAATTGGTTCTATGTGTTGCTCAATCAAAAGAAGAGTTATGGTCGTCCGGTGTCATCGATGCCTGGGATACGGCCATATTGGAGCTAAATGCCAGAAGGACAGATCGGCTGCGTGATTTAAGCGCGGTGAGGCCGGTCACAGGTTCTCCAACTGTAAAAATAACTCAAGCTGCTTTTTGTGCAAGGAAAAGATTGGCAATAAGGTGTCAACCACCCATATTGCAGGAAGTGGAGGATGCGGAGTCTTCAGGACGGCCCTTGAGGAGGCGAAGAAGACTCTCGCAAGGACTAAAAGTAAATAAGGAATATTAAAAGGAGCGAATAATTTTTAATTATTTATTTTATTTATTTAAATAGTCTTAAATTTTTAACTAAAGACGCAGGATAACCGCAGAGAAAGGCAGAAAGTCGCATTGGCGACAGAGTTGGAGCGCCACCCTCGAAGTTTTACGACAGTTCCGAGGGAGAGTAAAGGGCTCCAGAAGAAGGGTTACGGGTTTTAGTGGGTCGGGCTGGCAGTAGGTCGCCAGTTTATTAAATTTACTATTTTATATATTTATTTTTCTTTTTCTTTTTTTATATTTCCTTTTGTTTTATCACACCAACCCCACATCACCTTGGAGTGCGGAATCCAAGGTATCTGTAGGCAGATTTCCCAAAATTCCCTAAGCAAAAAAGAAAAATAATAATAATAATAATAACTCCGCCGCTGGTTGTCCACTGCCGAACATCATTGATGTCTTTGATGTGCTGGGCGAAGCGGGCCCACTGCCAAATGTCATTGATTTCTTTGATGTGCTGGGAGAAGTGGATCCACTCCTGAACATCATTAATTTCTTTGATGGGCTGGGAGAAATGGGTCTACTGCCAGACACGACTGATTTCTTTGATGTACTGGGAGAAGTGGGTTCGCTGCCAGACACGATTGGCATCTTGGATATGTTCGGTGGATCTTGCAGTGGTGGCGGGGCTTTCCACCAAAGGGCAACCAAACAGTACACTCTACACATACACTTCTCTACACATACATGGGTTACACACAATTACATCACTTATACATCTTTTTTCACACATATTCACAATACACGTATCACACCCATATGATTGTTTCCTTCCTTGGCCCACTGGGAGTACCCTGAAACTTCGTTCACTTGTTTTCGGTGAGCGGGGCCTAGGGGTTGATGTAAGCTTGCTCTGCCGATGTGTCAGCCGAGGTAAGGAATCAGGAGCCAGCCCCTTCGGGACCCTGATCAGGAGAGTCTGTGGTGAATATGGAGGTCGGAATCCATATTGCTCCGGGCGAGTCCGGTCCGTCCGTGTATTCCGGGACCGGCTAAGCGGTGGTTGGGCCTCAGGGAACTGGGGTAGGATACGTCCGAGGGTACACCCGTTCCCAACTATACCGACCCGCTCCTCCAGACGATGCGCTGGTAGCAACGAATTTATGGAGAATCAAATTAAGAAAAACGATGACTGGTGAGACAGAGTCTGTTATTTTGGCAGATGAAAGTCTAAAAAAAATGAAGGTTGTAGCAGTGGTGCACCAGATTTCGCCAACAAGTGAGGAAGGAAAAAGCGCAACCCTTGCTACAAATGGAGTAAATCAAGGTGCCCCATCAGTCCCGCCATGGGCAGAACACGGTCAGGTTTCCTATTATTTGACTCAGGCGCTCACAGGTCACGGGTGTTTTAACTCGTACCTGTGTCGCTTTAAATTACGCGAGGACGAGGTGTGTGCATATTGCCAGTTCCCTGAGGACAACGCGGAGCACACCCTCTTCTCATGCAAGAAATGGGACTTGGAGAGGCAAGCCATGTTCGACGGTGTTAACTGTCAGGTTACACTGGAGAACATGGTATCGCTGATGACCCAGTCAGAAGAGAATTGGCGTCAAGTCGAGAACTTCATAATCTCAGTTATGTCGAGGAAGGATCTCGACGGCCGCCAAAAAGCGTAATTTAAACAGCTTTTAATTTGTTTGTTTGTTTTTTATTAATTTATTTTGTGATTTATTTGTCCTTATATATTTTTTAATTGTTTGTGTTTTTTATTTATCTTTGTACAGTTTTATGTTTTTAATATTTTATACGCGTTTATTTTTTTTCATATATTCGTTTATAATTTTATCTTTTGACTTTTTACACTTAATTACACATTTGTTATTTTTAATAATTGTTGTGCTGTTAATTCCGCTTTTATATTGAAATGGTTTCAAAATTTTTAACTATTAACGCAGGATAACCGCAGAGAAAAGCAGAAAGTCGCAATAGCGACAGAGTTGGAGCGCCACCCTCGAAGGCTAAAGTCTTACGACAGTTCCGAGGGAGGGTAAAGGGCTCCAGAAGAAGAGTTACGGGTTTTAGTGGGTCGGGCTAGCAGTAGGTCGCCAGTTTATTAAATTTACTACTTTATACATTTATTTTTCTTTTTTTTATATTTCCTTTTGTTTTTGTCATACCAACCCCACATAACCTTGGAGTTCGGAGTTTAAGGTATGTGTAAGCAGATTTCCCAAAAGTCTCTAAGCAAAAAAATAGAATAATAATAATAATAACCGACAGATTAGCTCAGTCGGATAAGTGCCTGGCGTTGGTGGTCGTTTAAGGACCAAGGGTATAAGTACCCTTGGTTCGCGCCCACTTGGCTTGGTATTTTTCCGGCACGTGAGACAATCTGAGCGGGAGGTTTGACGTCGAGGTATAATGATGTGCACCGTCGATTATTGTCCGGTACACACCATTAGAACTCGACTGTCGATAAACTGGTTGTACTCAGAGAGGTTTTCTATAGTTTCCCTCTTCTCTGGCGAGAAAACCCATTGACGGGTGGTCCAGGCGTAAAGCGAGTACTCCTAATAAAGTCGGCTGTAGACGCAAAATTAGGTTAACCCCTTGACTGTGGATGACGTGTATACACGTCATGAAAAAAACTGGCCCAAACAGTGGATGACGTGTATACACGTCATGGCCCAAACAAGAAAACATCTTAACGTATATTCGCAAAAATTCTTACTCGGGGGTTTTTGGTGTCGCTGATCACGATTATGAAGTCAGATTTTCAAAATAAATAATTTTTCAGCCAAAATGGCCGCCAAAAATTTTGAAAAATTTTAAAAGTTGATAAATTCTTTTAAAAATTCTTACTCGGGGGTTTTTGGGGTCGCTGATCACGATTTTGAAGTCATATTTTTAAAATACAAAATTTTTCATCCAAAATGGCCGCCAAAATTTTGAAAAATTTTAAAAGTAGATAAATTCTTTTAAAAATTGTTACTTGAGGGATTTGGGGTCGCTGATCACGATTCTGCAGTCATATTTTTAAAATACATCATTTTTCATCCACAATGGCCGCCAAAAATTTTGAAAAATTTCAAAAGTGGATACATTCTTTTAAAAATTCTTACTCGGGAGTTTTTGGGGTCGCTAATCACAATTCTGAAATAAGATTTTCAAAATAAATAATTTTTTATACAAAATGGCTGCCAAAAATTTTGTAAAATTTCAAAAGTGGATAAATTCTTTTAAAAATTCTTACCATTTAAATTTGAAAAACTAATAACAGATTCGTAATCAGCGACCCCAAAAACCCCCGAATAACGAATTTTAAGCGTATCCAATAAATTTTTCAAAATCTTGCCCGCTATTTTGGATCCGCCTTTTTGAATTTTAAAAAACTAATGTCAGATTCGTAATCAGCAACCACGAAAACCCACGAGTAACGAATTTTAAGCGAATCCAATGGATTTTTCAAAATCGTGTCGGCCATATGGGATCCGACATTTTGAATTTTTGAAAACTAACACCGGAATCGTAATCAGCGACCCCAAAAACCTCTTAGTACCTAGTGTCATGAAAATTTATTCACAAGAAGGTCTTACACATTTTGGGACCATTTTGTTATATTTTAGCTACACACTGAAGGGGTTAATATATAGAAAATTTCTATAGTAGAATGGTTATGCTTAATCCAAAAAAAGTATTTTCTCGGGGACTCTTGTCGAAGTGCGTAAGGCCAATAGGACAGGAGTATAAATAATAATAATAATAATAATAATAATAATAATAATAATAATAATAATAATAATAATAATAATAATACACAGTAAAAAGAAAGTCTTAATTTAAGGCATAAAGAGTACCTTAATTTAAGATGCAACATTTTTAAGGCAGCCTGTGTTTAATTTCAAATCATATTTTTTAGCTGAAATTCAAGAGCAAGCATGCTGGTTTTCAGCACGTTGAATGTGCTGAATTTAAGACAATCATATTGAAAACTCAGCAGTTATATACTTACGATAAAATAGTTCGAAAACCTAGCATTCTTTTCACTTAATATATATTATACTCATAATTGTTTCTTATTATTTCAATATTTGACACTTTCAGGTTATGTATTTTGTTTTTTATCGTCGCAGCGCTCGGAATATATTTGACACTTTCAATCCTTTTAGGTTACATATTTTGATTTTGATTGTCAGCGCTCGGAATATGTGTGGTCAGTTTCGAAATTACTTTCTATTACGATTTTAGTCGATAAAAACGTCATTATAACTTATTTTTATCGGTAACGTTAAAAAATAACCTAAAAGTAAATAGTGATTCAATATTCTTAAATATTTTTTAACAGGAAATG
The DNA here is from genome assembly GCA_032872505.1 of Leptopilina syphax. NCBI lineage: Eukaryota > Metazoa > Arthropoda > Insecta > Hymenoptera > Figitidae > Leptopilina > Leptopilina syphax. The sequence continues at coordinate 35,125,744 of CM065473.1, read as the reverse complement.
AATGATTTTTATTATTTTTCCATAATCTGTCATATTATGGATAATTATGGATAATCAATATTGTTTATTCAAATAATATAAGTAGTACTATTTACTCATATAATTTTTTTTTTTATTTAATGATAAAATTTTTATTTTGCTTGTTATGTACTGTCGGTAAAAAAATTCAATATTTAGACGTTTCTGAAACTGACCACATGAGGACTAGTGTATATTTTAAAAACAATGTAAAAACCTAACCTGAAGCTGTCAATTTGTTTGACGTTTAAAAATGTGATTAATATTGGAAAAAATTCAAGAATATTAACTATTATATGCAGTGATCATTTAGAAATTCACTACAGTACTGACAATTGTAAGTTCAGAATGCCTGTTCTTATTTTCACGCAAGCGCAGCTGAAATTCAGACTTCCATTATTTTCACGACTTGTTTAATTTCAGACAGCGCTTAAAGTGAGATTTACTTTTTACTGCGTAATAATAATAATAATAATAATAATAATAATAATAATAATAATAATAATAATAATAATAATAATAATAATAATAATAATAATAATAATAATAATAATAATAATAATAATAATAATAATAATAATAATAATAATAATAATAATAATAATAATAATAATAATAATAATAATAATAATAATAATAATAATAATAATAATAATAATAATAATAATAATAATAATAATAATAATAATAATAATAATAATAATAATAATAATAATAATAATAATAATAATAATAATAATAATAATAATAATAATAATAATAATAATAATAATAATAATAATAATAATAATAATAATAATAATAATAATAATAATAATAATAATAATAATAATAATAATAATAATAATAATAATAATAATAATAATAATAATAATAATAATAATAATAATAATAATAATAATAATAATAATAATAATAATAATAATAATAATAATAATAATAATAATAATAATAATAATAATAATAATAATAATTCATCGGCTTTGCGGACGACGCGTTGTTCGTGTGCACTGCCGAGAGTGAGGAGGCTCTTGGGACATTGGTGAACGAATGTCTGCGACTAGCAAAAAGCTGGCTGGATACCAGAGGTCTTGAAATGGCCCTGGAAAAGACCGAGGCACTGCTAGTCACAGACAGACGTGGTTATGAGCTCCCACGAATCGTGATAGACGGATTCGAGGTCAAGTGGAGTAAACAAATTAAATACCTTGGTGTGGAGTTAGATGGAAGGTTAAACTTCCACCACCACATGGCTACGGCGTCGAATAAGGCGATCGAGTGTGCGGCTAATCTTTCACGGTTAATGCCAAATGTTGGCGGACCCCGTGAACAAAAAAGAAGACTGGTGGCGAGTGTCGCCCACGCTAAAATGCTCTATGCAGCACCAGCGTGGGCCCCATCCCTGAGGAGTAAAAGATGTGTTACCATCTGTGAAAAGATACTGTCGGCGCAGAGATCGATAACAACGCGTATCATCTCTGCATATAAGACGGTATCTACGAGTGCTGTGCAGGTCCTTGCAAGTGTCCCGCCAGCAGATCTCTTGGCGAGGGAAAGGGAAGAAATGTTTCTCTTTTCTAAAGAAAGCAGTTCCTGGGATGAGGAATTAAGACCAAGCAAGGGCCTGATCCGCAAAGAAGCGAGGCACAGGCTCATAGAAAGATGGCAGGAAAGATGGGATGGTGAGGGAAAAGGTCGATGGACCTATCGCCTTATCCCGGCACTCGCCACCTGGATAAATAGGAAACACGGTCAGGTTTCCTATTATTTGACTCAGGCGCTCACAGGTCACGGGTGTTTTAACTCGTACCTGTGTCGCTTTAAATTACGCGAGAACGAGGTGTGTGCATATTGCCAGTTCCCTGAGGACAACGCGGAGCACACCCTCTTCTCATGCAAAAAATGGGACTTGGAGAGGCGGGCCATGTTCGAAGGTGTAAACAGTCAAGTTACACCGGAGAATATGGTATCGCTGATGACCCAGTCGGAAGAGAATTGGCGGCAAGTCGAGAACTTCATAATCTCGGTTATGTCGAGGAAGGATCTCGACGGCCGCCAAAAAGCGTAATTTAAACAGCTTTTAATTTGTTTGTTTGTTTTTTATTAATTTATTTTGTGATTTATTTGTCCCTATACATTTTTTTTTAATTTGTTTTGTTTTTTTTTATTCATCTTTGTACAATTTTATGTTTTCAATATTTTATACGCGTTTATTTTTATTTTTTTTTATATATCCGTTTATAATTTTATCTTTTGACTTTTTAAACTTCTTAAAATTTTTGTTTTTTATTGTTGTTGTGCTGTTAATTCCGCTTTTATATTGAAATAGTTTTAAATTTTTTAACTATTGACGCAGGAGAACCGCAGACACAGAACAAAGTCGCAGCAGCGATAGAGTTGGAGCGCCTCCCTCGAAGGCTAAAGTCTTACGACAGTTCCGAGGGAGGGTAAAGGGCTCCAAAAGAAGGGTTACGGGTTTTAGTGGGTCGGGCTGGTAGTAGGTCGCCAGTTTATTAAATTTATTATAACATTTATTTATTTATCCTTTTTTTTTTAAATTCCCTTTTTTTTATTTTACCAACCCCACATAACCTTGGAGTGCGGAATCCAAGGTATCTGTAAACAGATTTCCCAAAATTCCCTAAGCAAAAAAAAAAAAAAAAAAAAAAATAATAATAATAATAATAATAATAATAATAATAATAATAATAATAATAATAATAATAATAATAATAATAATAATAATAATAATAATAATAATAATAATAATGCCAACTAGTCCGACGATATGGAGGTACGCAGATGGCGATTCTGCGTCTGCCAGACTTGGACGCGGAATTGCTGCTTAAGACCGGTCGTATTAAGATCGGCTGGGTGAACTGCAGAGTCCGGGCCAGAGTTGAAGTGGACAGATGCTTTAAATGCCTGTGTTACGGACACCTGGCACGAGGCTGCAGTGGCCCAGACAGAAGAAACGCTTGTTGGAAGTGTGGTGGTTTGGACCACAAAAGCAAGTCGTGTAAGGGTTCTGCTCGTTGCATGACTTGCTCCGACAAGGGGTCGAAGGAAGTAAACCACCTTCCAGGAAGCAGGGCTTGCCCAGTTTATTGGGGAATCCTGTCAGAGTTAAAATCTAAAATTCGGGGTACTTCAGGTTAACCTCGGAAAAGGAAGAGCCGCGCTGGACCTTCTGATGCAGACTGCTAGACAGAGAAAGGCTGATATACTGATCTTCAGTGAGCAGTGTAGAAAGCCAGAATTCTCTGTCTGGTTCCAGGACGCATCGGGAAGGTCCGGAATACAAGTGTGTAACCCGGACATCGTTATTGGTGATTTCCTGGAGACAGATAAGGGCTTTGTTTGGGTAGAGGTGGCGGGTGTTCGTATCTACAGCTGCTACTTCTCCCCAAACGACCCCCTTAAAAAGTTCGATGCCGAGATTCGCTCTCTTGAAGAAAGCATAAGAGCTTTCGACGGGGATGTCCTCATTGCGGGGGATTTCAATAGTAAGTCCCCCGAGTGGGGAGAGACCCGTCAGGACAGGAGGGGAATCTTGGTCACCGATATGGTCTCTGCGAATGACCTGGTGGTGATGAACCGGGGAAAAAAGCTCACTTTTAGGCGGGGAGCGTCAGGGTCAATTCTTGACCTGACATTTGCAACTCCCCACCTGGCCCGTAGAATCAGAAATTGGAAGGTATTGGATCAGGTGACCATGAGCGACCACCAGTACATTGAGTTTTCAGTCTCCGAGGAGAATATGGGAGGGTACAATTGCCCACAAAAGGACAAAAAGAAACCCTCCTGGAACCTTAGGAGACTTGATAGGGAGAAGTTGGTAAAGTCCCTGGCCGAAGCTCGCCTCATCAAGAGGTCCAGCTGGCAAAAGGAGCCAACTTCTGCAAAGGGTATAGCGCGAGAGGCGAGGCAGATTATAGCGGATGCTTGCAACTGCTCCATGCCTCGCCGGCGCCAAACAAAAGCTAGGAAGGGTGCTCTGTACTGGTGGAGCGATGAATTAGCCCGCTTAAGGAGAGAATGCAATGCAGCGAGGAGGAAATATACCCACTCGAAGGGAGACCTCACGCTGCAAGAAGATTGGCATAAAGCCAGGCGAATCTTCAAGCGGGCTATAAGGAGTAGCCAACGAAAGTGCTGGAAGGACCTAATCGGGAAGACCGAGAATGATCCATGGGGTTTGGCGTTTAAAATTGTTACTAAGAAATTAGTTTCAAGACAAAAAACCCCGGGTCTAGGCAATCCGATTTGGGTCCAAAAAATCATAAGAGCGCTGTTTCCCCATGTGGAACCGAGCCCCAGGGAGGACTATACTTGCGTAGTACAGATGGAGGAGCTTTTCACGCTTGAAGAACTAAAAAAGGCGGCAAGGGCGTTGAAAAATGGCAAGGCGCCAGGCAGGGATGGAATACCAAGCGAGATCGTAAAAGAGGTCGTCGCGGTATACCCAGAGTTGCTTCTCAACGTCTTTAATGCGTGTTTAAAAGCCGGAGAGTTCCTCAGTGACTGGAAAGTGCAAAAGTTGGTTCTCCTTAGGAAAGGCGATAAACCTCTGGATAAAGTCTCATCGTTCAGACCAATTTGTTTATTGGACACGATGGGCAAACTTCTAGAGGGGATGGTTCTAGAAAGACTTCAGGGAATCCTGGTAGGCGAAAATAGCCTATCAGAGAACCAGTTTGGCTTCCGGAAAGGCCGGTCAACAGTTGATGCAATACTCTCTGTTGTAAAACTGGCAAAGGAAGTCAATCAGGGGAAGAGGAAGGGTTTCTGTGCTCTTGTTTCCATCGACATCCGGAATGCGTTCAATTCCGCGAGATGGGACATCTGCATTGAGTCAATGAGACGCAAAGGAGTGCCGACTTATCTGTTGCGAATGATAGACAACTATCTCAGTGACAGATGGGTCGTGTACGAAGGCAATGTGTTCCATCTCAAGGAAGAGATGACCTGCGGGGCACCACAGGGGTCTAAGGTGGGTCCATTCATATGGAACGTCATGTACGACGATCTCCTGAGAATGGAGCTGCCCGAAGACACGATCCTGAAAGCCTTTGCGGATGATGTACTTCTGGTGTGTAGAGCGCAGGAAACCAAATTCCTCGAGATAAAACTCGATGAAGGACTGCGACGAGTAGAGCGTTGGTTGTCTCGTCATGGCCTGCAAATGGCCTTAGAGAAGACCGAGGCTCTGCTTGTTACAGTCCGGCGAGTTTTTGAAGCCCCAAAGGTGAAAATAGGAGGAACTGAAGTCTCATGGGGAAATCAACTTAAGTACCTGGGAGTGACGTTGGATCGAAGGTTAAACTTCGGTCCGCACGTGAACATCACAGCACTCAAGGCCGCCGAATGTATGGGTAACCTATCTAGGTTAATGCCCAACATTGGTGGTCCCAGGGAAAAGAAGCGGCGCTTGGTGGCGACCGTGGGTCTAGCAAAGCAGCTTTATGCTGCCCCTGTATGGGCTGATGCCCTTAAGACCCACGCCATCTTGGACAGGTTGCTCTCTGTGCAGACAGGAAGCGCACGGAGAGTAATCTCAGCTTACAGGACGGTGTCTGATTGCGCTGCTCTAGTTCTTGCGAGTACACCGCCAACAGATTTGTTGGCAAAAGAAAGACAGGAAGTCTTTCAGCTCAACAAAGAACGAGCTGTCTCGCAGGAACAACAGAGCGGCGGTAGCCTAAAGATGGCTATCCGCAAATCGGCAAGAATCAGACTAGTCGATAGTTGGCAGGCAAGATGGGATGGGGAATCCAAAGGAAGGTGGACATACCGCCTGATTCCTCATCTCGCCACCTGGTTAGAAAGAAAGCACGGCGAGGTTGGCTATTACCTCACGCAAGCGATGACTGGTCACGGCTGCTTCGGTCAGTACCTTCATAGATTTAAGATCAGAGAAGAGGCGAAATGTGTGTATTGCGGCGCTGAAATAGACGACGCGGAACACACTCTCTTCTCCTGCGGGCAATGGAGTGAGCTAAGACGGGCCATGTTTGACGCGGTGAAAACTCAATTCACCGCTGATGACATGGTCTCAACTATGCTCCAAAGCGCGGACTCTTGGCGTTACATCGAGTTCTTCATTACTTCGGTAATGAAGACAAAAGATGTGGACGGAAGAAGAGGTTGACCTGGAGTAATCACTGGGGTCGATTCGCGGGAGGGGGAGGAGGAACTAATTCTCGTTCCTCCTCCCACTCCCGCGACTCCCCCCCGGTGGTTAATGAAAAGATTGTTTTTTTAACAATGGACAGAGAGGAGTAAGAGAGAGGACTTCCACTTGCGAAGTAAAGCCATTAGGTAGTTCCGCAAGTGGAAATAGAGTCCTGGAAATAGGGAGTTGGTTTTAGTAGGTCGATAGAGCCTAAGCTAAACTTAGTTTAGCCTATGCTACATGCGGCTCAATGTTCAACCCTGCAAAACTCGTGGCCCGGGCCACGAGGGATCTGATGAACAGATTTCCAACTTCCTTCGTAAAACAAAAAAAAAAAAAAAAAAAAAAAAAAAAAAAAAAAAAAAAAAAATAATAATAATAATAATAATAATAATAATAATAATAATAATAATAATAATAATAATAATAATAATAATAATAATAATAATAATAATAATAATAATAATAATAATAATAATAATAATAATAATAATAATAATAATAATAATAATAATAATAATAATAATAATAATAATAATAATAATAATAATAATAATAATAATAATAATAATAATAATAATAATAATAATAATAATAATAATAATAATAATAATAATAATAATAATAATAATAATAATAATAATAATAATAATAATAATAATAATAATAATAATAATAATAATAATAATAATAATAATAATAATAATAATAATAATAATAATAATAATAATAATAATAATAATAATAATAATAATAATAATAATAATAATAATAATAATAATAATAATAATAATAATAATAATAATAATAATAATAATAATAATAATAATAATAATAATAATAATAATAATAATAATAATAATAATAATAATAATAATAATAATAATAATAATAATAATAATAATAATAATAATAATAATAATAATAATAATAATAATAATAATAATAATAATAATAATAATAATAATAATAATAATAATAATAATAATAATAATAATAATAATAATAATAATAATAATAATAATAATAATAATAATAATAATAATAATAATAATAATAATAATAATAATAATAATAATAATAATAATAATAATAATAATAATAATAATAATAATAATAATAATAATAATAATAATAATAATAATAATAATAATAATAATAATAATAATAATAATAATAATAATAATAATAATAATAATAATAATAATAATAATAATAATAATAATAATAATAATAATAATAATAATAATAATAATAATAATAATAATAATAATAATAATAATAATAATAATAATAATAATAATAATAATAATAATAATAATAATAATAATAATAATAATAATAATAATAATAATAATAATAATAATAATAATAATATAATAATAATAATAATAATAATAATAATAATAATAATAATAATAATAATAATAATAATAATAATAATAATAATAATAATAATAATAATAATAATAATAATAATAATAATAATAATAATAATAATAATAATAATAATAATAATAATAATAATAATAATAATAATAATAATAATAATAATAATAATAATAATAATAATAATAATAATAATAATAATAATAATAATAATAATAATCCCCGCCGATGGTTGTCCACTACCGAACATCATCGATGTCTTTGATGTGCTGGGAGAAGTGGATGCTTATCCACTGCCAGACATGATTGACATCATGGATATGTTCGGTAGACCTTGCCGTGGTGGCGGGGCTTTTCACTAAAGGGCAACCAACAGGGTGGTTCCCTGATTCTAAAACCAAAAAAAAATGAATGAAATGGATAAAGATTCAAATAAATTACTCCAAGCGGGTACCTCAAATGAGGGTAATCCCGTCACCGATTCTGATCGGGTTCAAGCCCCGGTAGTCGGTGCAGACGGCTCCAAGGATTTTGGAGGGAGCCAAATAAAAAATTCTGAGGATGTGGGACTTAGCAGATTCGAAGAAAATGTTTTAGAACAGGTCGATCTGATCCCAATAATACTGGATAGTATGTGGCGTGCTTGCAGAAAGCAAAAAAACATTAGCAAGGATGTTAAGGATGGAATGGTGGCAATGGAGAAGGTGCACGAGGTGCTTTGCAGAAACCTGCGATTTATACCTAAGCCCTTCATTAGCCCAAGCAAACCAAGGTCGAATCCTGAAACTCCTAGATCGATGTCGCACGCCACATCCAGCGAGAGCAAGTCCATCGACCCAAGGAAGCGCCCTAGAGAGTTTGAAGGTCCGGAGACTGATTCTTCTGTGACCACTCCCAAGGGTAAGAGGGTTAAGAGCAAGGAGACCAAGGCAAACCCTACTGTTATGGAGACGGAGGTGAGTAAGGCTGCTTCGGCCAGGGTTGCTTCTTATTCGGAGGCAACTGTGGCAAATAAGCCTGAAAACGAAAAAGACTTTGAAACTGTCTCCAATAGGAAACGGGAGGCCCGTAAGAAAAAAGCCTTGAAGAAAGCGGAGGAGAGGGAGCGACTTCAGAAGCGCCCCCCCAAAATTAGAACAACGGAGGCAATAAAAATTGTGGCCCGGAATCCAGAGACCTACCATGATCTCATAAAACTGGCAACAACTTCGGTAAAGCCAGAGGAAACTGGAACAGAGATTGTGAAAATTAGGAGAACTCTTAAAAAAGAGGTTCTTGTTGTTGTGAAAAAGGGGGGTGAAACTTCAAAGTTCGCTCAGAATCTTACCTCCGTTCTTCTGGACAAGGCCGAGGTTACGGCTCTTGTCAGTAAAAAGACCCTCGAAATTCGGGATCTTGTCGAAACAACTTTAGAGGAGGACGTTTTAACCGTCTTAAAGCAGAAGTTGCAAAAGCCCGAATTAGAGGTGACTTGCCGACTTCTGACACGTTTTGGTGGTACGAAAGTGGCACTAGTACGCTTGAATGAAACGGACAGCGAGAGTCTGCTTAAGCTGGGCAAAGTGCGTATTGGCTGGATAAATGCATCCATCCGAACGCACTTAGAAGTGACAAGATGTCAAAAGTGCCTAGCCTATGGACACGTGACCCGAATTTGCAAGGGCCCCGACAGAACAAAAAACTGTCGGAGATGCGGCGAAGCGGGACACTTCTCCAAAAAGTGTACTAATGACAAGCCAAAGTGCATAACGTGTACAGATTTGGGAAAAACGGAAGTCAACCATATCCCTGGAAGAATTTCCTGCCCGGTTTACAAGGAGGAACTGGAGAAACTTAAAAGGGCAAATCCTTAAAGCTCCTTCAAGTCAACCTGCATACAAGTAAGGATGCACAGGTGCTCCTGATGCAAACAGCTAGGGAAAATGAGGTGGATATCCTGTTCTGCAGTGAGCAGTATCAAGGAAGCGACCTCGCACCTTGGTATCAGGATAAGGCGAAGAGAGCCGCCATCAAGCTGTGCAACCCAGAATTGCGGGTTGACAAGTTCTTGGAGACAAGCAGCGGGTTTGTGTGGATAGAGGTGGCTAACATACGTATGTATAGCTGCTACTTCTCACCCAACGACCCGCTGACCACCTTCGAAGCCAATATAGAAGACCTAGAATCGAGCCTCATAGAATCCAAGCTGGATGTCATCATCACTGGCGATTTTAATGCAAAGTCGCCAGAGTGGGGTGAGACGAGGCTCGACAAGAGAGGAATTCTGATTGGAGAAATGATCTCCAAGAACGATTTATTAGTTGTAAACCGGGGAAAAACATGGACGTTTAGACGAGGTGCGATCGGATCGATAATAGATCTAACGATAGCATCGTCTAATATATTTAGCCGCATAAGCGACTGGCGGGTCTCTGAGGAATATACAGCAAGTGACCACCAGTACATTGAGTTCTCAGTCTCAATGGGAGACACACGAGGAGGAAAGAGACAGGAAGCTCCTAGTCGCAAAACCTTCTCGTGGAACATTAAGAAACTCGACAAGGAGAAGTTCAGCCGGTCCCTAAAAGAATCTATCTTAATTGAGGATTCTGGTTGGGTGAGGAGGCCGAAAAGTCTAAATGGAGAGGTGCGAGCGGTGCGAAATATAATCGTCACCGCTTGCAATGCGTCGATGCCACGTCGCAAAGGCGCCTTTCCAAGGAAAAAATCCTTGCACTGGTGGTCAGAAAAACTGTCCTCCTTGAGAAAGGAATGCCTCAAAGCAAGAAGGACATATACCCGTTCTAAGGGAGATCCCTTGCTGAAAGAGGCTTTCAAGGAGGCGAAAAAGGACCTCAAGAAAGAGATCCGCAAGTCGCGACGCCGTAGCTGGAAGGACCTAATCGAGGAGGTCGATAAGGACCCATGGGGTCTGGCTTTTAAAATCGTAACTAAGAAATTAGTGACGAGGCAAAAGACCCCCGGCCTGGACAATCCCGATTGGGTCAGAAAGATAATAAGTTCTTTGTTTCCTCCTGCAGAACCATACCTTAGAAGGGACTGGAGTTTTTGCAAAGTCGAAGAGGAAGAACTCTTCACACTTAGTGAACTGAAAAAAGCAGGCAAAAGATTAAAAACAGGCAAGGCGCCTGGAATCGATGGGATAAGTAACGAGATCCTAAAGTTGGTAATCGACACTTCACCCCAGATTCTGCTTCGATGCTTCAATCTTTGCCTTGAGAGAGGAGAGTTCTTCCGCGACTGGAAGCGACAGAGGTTAGTCCTCCTAAGGAAAGGTGAAAAACCTCTAGATAAGGTTTCATCGTACAGGCCTATATGCCTGCTAGATACGATGGGTAAACTTCTAGAGGATATGGTTCTCCAGAGAATGCAGGGCCACTTGACCGAAGAGAATCGTCTATCCGATTACCAATTTGGTTTCCGTAAAGGCAAGTCCACAGTTGATGCCATCCAGGCAGTTGTGGACATAGCCAAAGCAGGAAAAAACAAATTGGGACCTGGGAAAAAGAAGAGCTTCTGCGCGTTGGTAGCAATTGACATACGCAACGCGTTTAATTCCGCAAGATGGAAAGATCTCATCGAGTCGATGGAAAAGAAAAACATGCCGCCCTACTTGTTGCGGATAATGGATAATTATCTTAGCGACAGGTGGGTTATATATGAGGGAGACACCTGCACTCTCAGGGAAGAGATGCAGCGTGGGGCTCCTCAAGGCTCGAGGGTGGGTCCATTTGTATGGAATGTATCTTACGATGATTTTCTGCGAATGGATCTGCCCGAAGGTGCGATGATCATCGGCTTTGCGGACGACGCGTTGTTCGTGTGCACTGCCGAAAGTGAGGAGGCTCTTGGGACATTGGTGAACGAATGTCTGCGACTAGCAAAAAGCTGGCTGGATACCAGAGGCCTTGAAATGGCCCTGGAAAAGACCGAGGCACTGCTAGTCACAGACAGACGTGGTTATGATTTCCCACGAATCGTGATAGACGGATTCGAGGTCAAGTGGAGTAAACAAATTAAATACCTTGGTGTGGAGTTGGATGGAAGGTTAAACTTCCACCACCACATGGCTACGGCGTCGAATAAGGCGATCGAGTGTGCGGCTAATCTTTCGCGGTTAATGCCAAATGTTGGCGGACCCCGTGAACAAAAAAGAAGACTGGTGGCGAGTGTCGCCCACGCTAAAATGCTCTATGCAGCACCAGCGTGGGCCCCATCCCTGAGGAGTAAAAGATGTGTGACCATCTGTGAAAAGATACTGTCGGCGCAGAGATCGATAACAACGCGTATCATCTCTGCATATAAGACGGTATCTACGAGTGCTGTGCAGGTCCTTGCAAGTGTCCCGCCAGCAGATCTTTTGGCGAGGGAAAGAGAAGAAATTTTTCTCTTTTCTAAAGAAAGAAGTTCCTCTGATGAGGAATTAAGACCAAGCAAGGGCCTGATCCGCAAAGAAGCGAGGCACAGGCTCATAGAACGATGGCAAGAGAGATGGGATGGTGAGGAGAAAGGTCGATGGACTTATCGCCTTATCCCGGCACTTGCCACCTGGATAAATAGGAAACACGGCCAGGTTTCCTATTATTTGACTCAGGCGCTCACAGGTCACGGGTGTTTTAACTCGTACCTGTGTCGCTTTAAATTACGCAAGGACGAGGTGTGTGCATATTGCCAGTTCCCTGAGGACAACGCGGAGCACACCCTCTTCTCATGCAAGAAATGGGACTTGGAGAGGCGGGCCATGTTCGAAGGTGTAAACAGTCAAGTTACACCGGAGAACATGGTATCGCTGATGACCCAGTCAGAGGAGAATTGGCGGCAAGTCGAGAACTTCATAATCTCGGTTATGTCGAGGAAAGATCTCGACGGCCGCCAAAAAGCGTAATTTAAACAGCTTTTAATTTGTTTGTTTGTTTTTTTATTAATTTATTTTGTGATTTATTTGTCCTTATACATTTTTTAATTTGTTTGTGTTTTTTATTCATCTTTGTACAGTTTTATGTTTTCAATATTTTATACGCGTTTATTTTTTCTTTTTTTTTATATATCCGTTTATAATTTTATCTTTTGACTTTTTACACTTAATTACACATTTGTTATTTTTAATTATTGTTGTGCTGTTAATTCCGCTTTTATATTGAAATAGTTTCAAAATTTTTAACTATTAACGCAGGATAACCGCAGAGAAAAGCAGAAAGTCGCAATAGCGACAGAGTTGGAGCGCCACCCTCGAAGGCTAAAGTCTTACGACAGTTCCGAGGGAGGGTAAAGGGCTCCAGAAGAAGGGTTACGGGTTTTAGTGGGTCGGGCTGGCAGTAGGTCGCCAGTTTATTAAATTTACATTTATTTTTCTTTTTTTTAATTGTCATACCAACCCCACATAACCTTGGAGTGCGGAATCCAAGGTATCTGTAAGCAGATTTCCCAAAAGTCCCTAAGCAAAAAAAAAAAAAAAAAAAAAAAATAATAATAATAATAATAATAATAATAATAATAATAATAATAATAATAATAATAATAATAATAATAATAATAATAATAATAATAATAATAATAATAATAATAATAATAATAATAATAATAATAATAATAATAATAATAATAATAATAATAATAATAATAATAATAATAATAATAATAATAATAATAATAATAATAATAATAATAATAATAATAATAATAATAATAATAATAATAATAATAATAATAATAATAATAATAATAATAATAATAATAATAATAATAATAATAATAATAATAATAATAATAATAATAATAATAATAATAATAATAATAATAATAATAATAATAATAATAATAATAATAATAATAATAATAATAATAATAATAATAATAATAATAATAATAATAATAATAATAATAATAATAATAATAATAATAATAATAATAATAATAATAATAATAATAATAATAATAATAATAATAATAATAATAATAATAATAATAATAATAATAATAATAATAATAATAATAATAATAATAATAATAATAATAATAATAATAATAATAATAATAATAATAATAATAATAATAATAATAATAATAATAATAATAATAATAATAATAATAATAATAATAATAATAATAATAATAATAATAATAATAATAATAATAATAATAATAATAATAATAATAATAATAATAATAATAATAATAATAATAATAATAATAATAATAATAATAATAAATAATAATAATAATAATAATAATAATAATAATAATAATAATAATAATAATAATAATAATAATAATAATAATAATAATAATAATAATAATAATAATAATAATAATAATAATAATAATAATAATAATAATAATAATAATAATAATAATAATAATAATAATAATAATAATAATAATAATAATAATAATAATAATAATAATAATAATAATAATAATAATAATAATAATAATAATAATAATAATAATAATAATAATAATAATAATAATAATAATAATAATAATAATAATAATAATAATAATAATAATAATAATAATAATAATAATAATAATAATAATCCCCGCCGATGGTTGTCCACTACCGAACATCATCGATGTCTTTGATGTGCTGGGAGAAGTGGATGCTTATCCACTGCCAGACATGATTGACATCATGGATATGTTCGGTAGACCTTGCCGTGGTGGCGGGGCTTTTCACTAAAGGGCAACCAACAGGGTGGTTCCCTGATTCTAAAACCAAAAAAAAATGAATGAAATGGATAAAGATTCAAATAAATTACTCCAAGCGGGTACCTCAAATGAGGGTAATCCCGTCACCGATTCTGATCGGGTTCAAGCCCCGGTAGTCGGTGCAGACGGCTCCAAGGATTTTGGAGGGAGCCAAATAAAAAATTCTGAGGATGTGGGACTTAGCAGATTCGAAGAAAATGTTTTAGAACAGGTCGATCTGATCCCAATAATACTGGATAGTATGTGGCGTGCTTGCAGAAAGCAAAAAAACATTAGCAAGGATGTTAAGGATGGAATGGTGGCAATGGAGAAGGTGCACGAGGTGCTTTGCAGAAACCTGCGATTTATACCTAAGCCCTTCATTAGCCCAAGCAAACCAAGGTCGAATCCTGAAACTCCTAGATCGATGTCGCACGCCACATCCAGCGAGAGCAAGTCCATCGACCCAAGGAAGCGCCCTAGAGAGTTTGAAGGTCCGGAGACTGATTCTTCTGTGACCACTCCCAAGGGTAAGAGGGTTAAGAGCAAGGAGACCAAGGCAAACCCTACTGTTATGGAGACGGAGGTGAGTAAGGCTGCTTCGGCCAGGGTTGCTTCTTATTCGGAGGCAACTGTGGCAAATAAGCCTGAAAACGAAAAAGACTTTGAAACTGTCTCCAATAGGAAACGGGAGGCCCGTAAGAAAAAAGCCTTGAAGAAAGCGGAGGAGAGGGAGCGACTTCAGAAGCGCCCCCCCAAAATTAGAACAACGGAGGCAATAAAAATTGTGGCCCGGAATCCAGAGACCTACCATGATCTCATAAAACTGGCAACAACTTCGGTAAAGCCAGAGGAAACTGGAACAGAGATTGTGAAAATTAGGAGAACTCTTAAAAAAGAGGTTCTTGTTGTTGTGAAAAAGGGGGGTGAAACTTCAAAGTTCGCTCAGAATCTTACCTCCGTTCTTCTGGACAAGGCCGAGGTTACGGCTCTTGTCAGTAAAAAGACCCTCGAAATTCGGGATCTTGTCGAAACAACTTTAGAGGAGGACGTTTTAACCGTCTTAAAGCAGAAGTTGCAAAAGCCCGAATTAGAGGTGACTTGCCGACTTCTGACACGTTTTGGTGGTACGAAAGTGGCACTAGTACGCTTGAATGAAACGGACAGCGAGAGTCTGCTTAAGCTGGGCAAAGTGCGTATTGGCTGGATAAATGCATCCATCCGAACGCACTTAGAAGTGACAAGATGTCAAAAGTGCCTAGCCTATGGACACGTGACCCGAATTTGCAAGGGCCCCGACAGAACAAAAAACTGTCGGAGATGCGGCGAAGCGGGACACTTCTCCAAAAAGTGTACTAATGACAAGCCAAAGTGCATAACGTGTACAGATTTGGGAAAAACGGAAGTCAACCATATCCCTGGAAGAATTTCCTGCCCGGTTTACAAGGAGGAACTGGAGAAACTTAAAAGGGCAAATCCTTAAAGCTCCTTCAAGTCAACCTGCATACAAGTAAGGATGCACAGGTGCTCCTGATGCAAACAGCTAGGGAAAATGAGGTGGATATCCTGTTCTGCAGTGAGCAGTATCAAGGAAGCGACCTCGCACCTTGGTATCAGGATAAGGCGAAGAGAGCCGCCATCAAGCTGTGCAACCCAGAATTGCGGGTTGACAAGTTCTTGGAGACAAGCAGCGGGTTTGTGTGGATAGAGGTGGCTAACATACGTATGTATAGCTGCTACTTCTCACCCAACGACCCGCTGACCACCTTCGAAGCCAATATAGAAGACCTAGAATCGAGCCTCATAGAATCCAAGCTGGATGTCATCATCACTGGCGATTTTAATGCAAAGTCGCCAGAGTGGGGTGAGACGAGGCTCGACAAGAGAGGAATTCTGATTGGAGAAATGATCTCCAAGAACGATTTATTAGTTGTAAACCGGGGAAAAACATGGACGTTTAGACGAGGTGCGATCGGATCGATAATAGATCTAACGATAGCATCGTCTAATATATTTAGCCGCATAAGCGACTGGCGGGTCTCTGAGGAATATACAGCAAGTGACCACCAGTACATTGAGTTCTCAGTCTCAATGGGAGACACACGAGGAGGAAAGAGACAGGAAGCTCCTAGTCGCAAAACCTTCTCGTGGAACATTAAGAAACTCGACAAGGAGAAGTTCAGCCGGTCCCTAAAAGAATCTATCTTAATTGAGGATTCTGGTTGGGTGAGGAGGCCGAAAAGTCTAAATGGAGAGGTGCGAGCGGTGCGAAATATAATCGTCACCGCTTGCAATGCGTCGATGCCACGTCGCAAAGGCGCCTTTCCAAGGAAAAAATCCTTGCACTGGTGGTCAGAAAAACTGTCCTCCTTGAGAAAGGAATGCCTCAAAGCAAGAAGGACATATACCCGTTCTAAGGGAGATCCCTTGCTGAAAGAGGCTTTCAAGGAGGCGAAAAAGGACCTCAAGAAAGAGATCCGCAAGTCGCGACGCCGTAGCTGGAAGGACCTAATCGAGGAGGTCGATAAGGACCCATGGGGTCTGGCTTTTAAAATCGTAACTAAGAAATTAGTGACGAGGCAAAAGACCCCCGGCCTGGACAATCCCGATTGGGTCAGAAAGATAATAAGTTCTTTGTTTCCTCCTGCAGAACCATACCTTAGAAGGGACTGGAGTTTTTGCAAAGTCGAAGAGGAAGAACTCTTCACACTTAGTGAACTGAAAAAAGCAGGCAAAAGATTAAAAACAGGCAAGGCGCCTGGAATCGATGGGATAAGTAACGAGATCCTAAAGTTGGTAATCGACACTTCACCCCAGATTCTGCTTCGATGCTTCAATCTTTGCCTTGAGAGAGGAGAGTTCTTCCGCGACTGGAAGCGACAGAGGTTAGTCCTCCTAAGGAAAGGTGAAAAACCTCTAGATAAGGTTTCATCGTACAGGCCTATATGCCTGCTAGATACGATGGGTAAACTTCTAGAGGATATGGTTCTCCAGAGAATGCAGGGCCACTTGACCGAAGAGAATCGTCTATCCGATTACCAATTTGGTTTCCGTAAAGGCAAGTCCACAGTTGATGCCATCCAGGCAGTTGTGGACATAGCCAAAGCAGGAAAAAACAAATTGGGACCTGGGAAAAAGAAGAGCTTCTGCGCGTTGGTAGCAATTGACATACGCAACGCGTTTAATTCCGCAAGATGGAAAGATCTCATCGAGTCGATGGAAAAGAAAAACATGCCGCCCTACTTGTTGCGGATAATGGATAATTATCTTAGCGACAGGTGGGTTATATATGAGGGAGACACCTGCACTCTCAGGGAAGAGATGCAGCGTGGGGCTCCTCAAGGCTCGAGGGTGGGTCCATTTGTATGGAATGTATCTTACGATGATTTTCTGCGAATGGATCTGCCCGAAGGTGCGATGATCATCGGCTTTGCGGACGACGCGTTGTTCGTGTGCACTGCCGAAAGTGAGGAGGCTCTTGGGACATTGGTGAACGAATGTCTGCGACTAGCAAAAAGCTGGCTGGATACCAGAGGCCTTGAAATGGCCCTGGAAAAGACCGAGGCACTGCTAGTCACAGACAGACGTGGTTATGATTTCCCACGAATCGTGATAGACGGATTCGAGGTCAAGTGGAGTAAACAAATTAAATACCTTGGTGTGGAGTTGGATGGAAGGTTAAACTTCCACCACCACATGGCTACGGCGTCGAATAAGGCGATCGAGTGTGCGGCTAATCTTTCGCGGTTAATGCCAAATGTTGGCGGACCCCGTGAACAAAAAAGAAGACTGGTGGCGAGTGTCGCCCACGCTAAAATGCTCTATGCAGCACCAGCGTGGGCCCCATCCCTGAGGAGTAAAAGATGTGTGACCATCTGTGAAAAGATACTGTCGGCGCAGAGATCGATAACAACGCGTATCATCTCTGCATATAAGACGGTATCTACGAGTGCTGTGCAGGTCCTTGCAAGTGTCCCGCCAGCAGATCTTTTGGCGAGGGAAAGAGAAGAAATTTTTCTCTTTTCTAAAGAAAGAAGTTCCTCTGATGAGGAATTAAGACCAAGCAAGGGCCTGATCCGCAAAGAAGCGAGGCACAGGCTCATAGAACGATGGCAAGAGAGATGGGATGGTGAGGAGAAAGGTCGATGGACTTATCGCCTTATCCCGGCACTTGCCACCTGGATAAATAGGAAACACGGCCAGGTTTCCTATTATTTGACTCAGGCGCTCACAGGTCACGGGTGTTTTAACTCGTACCTGTGTCGCTTTAAATTACGCAAGGACGAGGTGTGTGCATATTGCCAGTTCCCTGAGGACAACGCGGAGCACACCCTCTTCTCATGCAAGAAATGGGACTTGGAGAGGCGGGCCATGTTCGAAGGTGTAAACAGTCAAGTTACACCGGAGAACATGGTATCGCTGATGACCCAGTCAGAGGAGAATTGGCGGCAAGTCGAGAACTTCATAATCTCGGTTATGTCGAGGAAAGATCTCGACGGCCGCCAAAAAGCGTAATTTAAACAGCTTTTAATTTGTTTGTTTGTTTTTTTATTAATTTATTTTGTGATTTATTTGTCCTTATACATTTTTTAATTTGTTTGTGTTTTTTATTCATCTTTGTACAGTTTTATGTTTTCAATATTTTATACGCGTTTATTTTTTCTTTTTTTTTATATATCCGTTTATAATTTTATCTTTTGACTTTTTACACTTAATTACACATTTGTTATTTTTAATTATTGTTGTGCTGTTAATTCCGCTTTTATATTGAAATAGTTTCAAAATTTTTAACTATTAACGCAGGATAACCGCAGAGAAAAGCAGAAAGTCGCAATAGCGACAGAGTTGGAGCGCCACCCTCGAAGGCTAAAGTCTTACGACAGTTCCGAGGGAGGGTAAAGGGCTCCAGAAGAAGGGTTACGGGTTTTAGTGGGTCGGGCTGGCAGTAGGTCGCCAGTTTATTAAATTTACATTTATTTTTCTTTTTTTTAATTGTCATACCAACCCCACATAACCTTGGAGTGCGGAATCCAAGGTATCTGTAAGCAGATTTCCCAAAAGTCCCTAAGCAAAAAAAAAAAAAAAAAAAAAAAAATAATAATAATAATAATAATAATAATAATAATAATAATAATAATAATAATAATAATAATAATAATAATAATAATAATAATAATAATAATAATAATAATAATAATAATAATAATAATAATAATAATAATAATAATAATAATAATAATAATAATAATAATAATAATAATAATAATAATAATAATAATAATAATAATAATAATAATAATAATAATAATAATAATAATAATAATAATAATAATAATAATAATAATAATAATAATAATAATAATAATAATAATAATAATAATAATAATAATAATAATAAATATTTAGTAAATTCTTCCACAGTTATTTAATAAATTAATTTTTTCGATTTTTGGAAGACGTATATAAAAGGTAAAAGAAAAACACTCTTTTACTTTTTTATAAAATAGACGACGTTTCGGTGGTCAGGTTCGCCACCATCATCAGGTCACTTTAATAGAAAAATTTTTTAAAAAAAATTAATACAACAAAATTTTGAAAATTTAAATTTAAACAAAAAATAAAAAACAATTTTTACCTAGTTAAAGTCAATAAATAAACATCACGTCAATAAATTAAAAACATAACTAAACGCAATACAACAAAAAAATAAAATATTTAAATTTACAAATCACAAACATATTAAAACGAGTGATTAGTCAAACTGACTGAGCCGGTGACAATTTTCGCGTTATATACAGTCGATGGGGTCAATGACCCGCAATCGAAATATTATGAATTATAACCATTATTTCAATTTATTAAGCAAAGGAAAATAGGAATTACTAAGAAACTGTATATCTTCCTTCTTGTTAATAGTAAAATTATTGCATTTAATATAAATCATCTCAGAAATTAATCGTTTTTTATAAGAAGTTTCATAATCTAAAATTTCTGCATTGTCAAAATTAAAAGAATGATTATATTCAGTTTGATGTTTGTTCACAACGGATTCGAGGTTTTTGTTTTTATGCTCGCTTATTCTTTTTTTCAAAGTACGCTTTGATTCACCAATATATGTTGCAGGGCAACTATTACAATTAAATTTATAAACAATATTATTCCGATCCCACTTTTTTGTCAAGTCCTTTCCTAATTTTATTACAGAGCTTAAGCTTTTTTCCACAATAGGAATAGAAAGTAAATTATATTTATTTAAAATATTAGATAATTGATAATAAATATCATTGAAAGGAATACAGATTTTAGGTAGTTGTTGATAAATACTAACGACATTGTTAGTTTGTTTTTTATCTACTGTTTTATGAATTAATGTATGTTTTCGTTTTTTAATATTTTTTTGTATAAATTCTAAAGGGTAATCG
Organism: Leptopilina syphax; assembly: GCA_032872505.1. Classification (NCBI taxonomy): domain Eukaryota; kingdom Metazoa; phylum Arthropoda; class Insecta; order Hymenoptera; family Figitidae; genus Leptopilina; species Leptopilina syphax. The sequence continues at coordinate 35,105,050 of CM065473.1, read as the reverse complement.
TTGTTTTGCAAAATTTTAAAGATTCGTTTAATGTTTTCATTATGAAAGGACTTGTGAGACAATAAAATTGCTCTATCATATAAATTGTAAACAATGTTTTTCTTTTGTTGAATTGGATGACGTGAAAAATAATTTATCAATCTATTAGAAGAAATGGATTTTTGATACCAATTAGTGATGAGTTAATTGTTATTTTTTATTAATGTCATATCTAAAAAATTAATTTTATTATCCATTTCTAGTTCATGAGTAAATTTTAAATTAATATTAAACGAATTAAAAGTGTCAATGAAAAGTTCGACTTGATCTTTATGGACGCACAAAAGTGTGTCGTCCACATATCTATAATAAAATAGAGGAACACAATTGAAATTGTTTTTAAGCAAATTCAAACAATCAGTTTCCACGTCATCCATTACAATATCCGCAAAAAATGGAGATATCGGTGACCCCATCGGAGTACCGTAAATTTGTTTATAAATTCTTTCATCAAAAACAAAATAAGTATTATCAAATAAAAATTCAGTACAATTAATAATGTCAACAAAAGGAATTTTACATTTATTATGAATAATATTGTTTCTTCTATCAATGCTTTGTATAACTAAATCGCATGGAATATTAGTGAAAAGTGAACTAACATCAAGATTTCCTATTTTCCTTTGCTTAATAAATTGAAATAATGGTTATAATTCATAATATTTCGATTGCGGGTCATTGACCCCATCGACTGTATATAACGCGAAAATTGTCACCGGCTCAGTCAGTTTGACTAATCACTCGTTTTAATATGTTTGTGATTTGTAAATTTAAATATTTTATTTTTTTGTTGTATTGCGTTTAGTTATGTTTTTAATTTATTGACGTGATGTTTATTTATTGACTTTAACTAGGTAAAAATTGTTTTTTATTTTTTGTTTAAATTTAAATTTTCAAAATTTTGTTGTATTAATTTTTTTTTAAAAAATTTTTCTATTAAAGTGACCTGATGATGGTGGCGAACCTGACCACCGAAACGTCGTCTATTTTATAAAAAAGTAAAAGAGTGTTTTTCTTTTACCTTTTATATACGTCTTCCAAAAATCGAAAAAATTAATTTATTAAATAATAATAATAATAATAATAATAATAATAATAATAATAATAATAATAATAATAATAATAATAATAATAATAATAATCCCCGCCGATGGTTGTCCACTACCGAACATCATCGATGTCTTTGATGTGCTGGGAGAAGTGGATGCTTATCCACTGCCAGACATGATTGACATCATGGATATGTTCGGTAGACCTTGCCGTGGTGGCGGGGCTTTTCACTAAAGGGCAACCAACAGGGTGGTTCCCTGATTCTAAAACCAAAAAAAAATGAATGAAATGGATAAAGATTCAAATAAATTACTCCAAGCGGGTACCTCAAATGAGGGTAATCCCGTCACCGATTCTGATCGGGTTCAAGCCCCGGTAGTCGGTGCAGACGGCTCCAAGGATTTTGGAGGGAGCCAAATAAAAAATTCTGAGGATGTGGGACTTAGCAGATTCGAAGAAAATGTTTTAGAACAGGTCGATCTGATCCCAATAATACTGGATAGTATGTGGCGTGCTTGCAAAAAGCAAAAAAACATTAGCAAGGATGTTAAGGATGGAATGGTGGCAATGGAGAAGGTGCACGAGGTGCTTTGCAGAAACCTGCGATTTATACCTAAGCCCTTCATTAGCCCAAGCAAACCAAGGTCGAATCCCGAAACTCCTAGATCGATGTCGCACGCCACATCCAGCGAGAGCAAGTCCATCGACCCAAGGAAGCGCCCTAGAGAGTTTGAAGGTCCGGAGACTGATTCTTCTGTGACCACTCCCAAGGGTAAGAGGGTTAAGAGCAAGGAGACCAAGGCAAACCCTACTGTTATGGAGACGGAGGTGAGTAAGGCTGCTTCGGCCAGGGTTGCTTCTTATTCGGAGGCAACTGTGGCAAATAAGCCTGAAAACGAAAAAGACTTTGAAACTGTCTCCAATAGGAAACGGGAGGCCCGTAAGAAAAAGGCCTTGAAGAAAGCGGAGGAGAGGGAGCGACTTCAGAAGCGCCCCCCCAAAATTAGAACAACGGAGGCAATAAAAATTGTGGCCCGGAATCCAGAGACCTACCATGATCTCATAAAACTGGCAACAACTTCGGTAAAGCCAGAGGAAACTGGAACAGAGATTGTGAAAATTAGGAGAACTCTTAAAAAAGAGGTTCTTGTTGTTGTGAAAAAGGGGGGTGAAACTTCAAAGTTCGCTCAGAATCTTACCTCCGTTCTTCTGGACAAGGCCGAGGTTACGGCTCTTGTCAGTAAAAAGACCCTCGAAATTCGGGATCTTGTCGAAACAACTTTAGAGGAGGACGTTTTAACCGTCTTAAAGCAGAAGTTGCAAAAGCCCGAATTAGAGGTGACTTGCCGACTTCTGACACGTTTTGGTGGTACGAAAGTGGCACTAGTACGCTTGAATGAAACGGACAGCGAGAGTCTGCTTAAGCTGGGCAAAGTGCGTATTGGCTGGATAAATGCATCCATCCGAACGCACTTAGAAGTGACAAGATGTCAAAAGTGCCTAGCCTATGGACACGTGACCCGAATTTGCAAGGGCCCCGACAGAACAAAAAACTGTCGGAGATGCGGCGAAGCGGGACACTTCTCCAAAAAGTGTACTAATGACAAGCCAAAGTGCATAACGTGTACAGATTTGGGAAAAACGGAAGTCAACCATATCCCTGGAAGAATTTCCTGCCCGGTTTACAAGGAGGAACTGGAGAAACTTAAAAGGGCAAATCCTTAAAACTCCTTCAAGTCAACCTGCATACAAGTAAGGATGCACAGGTGCTCCTGATGCAAACAGCTAGGGAAAATGAGGTGGATATCCTGTTCTGCAGTGAGCAGTATCAAGGAAGCGACCTCGCACCTTGGTATCAGGATAAGGCGAAGAGAGCCGCCATCAAGCTGTGCAACCCAGAATTGCGGGTTGACAAGTTCTTGGAGACAAGCAGCGGGTTTGTGTGGATAGAGGTGGCTAACATACGTATGTATAGCTGCTACTTCTCACCCAACGACCCGCTGACCACCTTCGAAGCCAATATAGAAGACCTAGAATCGAGCCTCATAGAATCCAAGCTGGATGTCATCATCACTGGCGATTTTAATGCAAAGTCGCCAGAGTGGGGTGAGACGAGGCTCGACAAGAGAGGAATTCTGATTGGAGAAATGATCTCCAAGAACGATTTATTAGTTGTAAACCGAGGAAAAACATGGACGTTTAGACGAGGTGCGATCGGATCGATAATAGATCTAACGATAGCATCGTCTAATATATTTAGCCGCATAAGCGACTGGCGGGTCTCTGAGGAATATACAGCAAGTGACCACCAGTACATTGAGTTCTCAGTCTCAATGGGAGACACACGAGGAGGAAAGAGACAGGAAGCTCCTAGTCGCAAAACCTTCTCGTGGAACATTAAGAAACTCGACAAGGAGAAGTTCAGCCGGTCCCTAAAAGAATCTATCTTAATTGAGGATTCAGGTTGGGTGAGGAGGCCGAAAAGTCTAAATGGAGAGGTGCGAGCGGTGCGAAATATAATCGTCACCGCTTGCAATGCGTCGATGCCACGTCGCAAAGGCGCCTTTCCAAGGAAAAAAATCCTTGCACTGGTGGTCAGAAAAACTGTCCTCCTTGAGAAAGGAATGCCTCAAAGCAAGAAGGACATATACCCGTTCTAAGGGAGATCCCTTGCTGAAAGAGGCTTTCAAGGAGGCGAAAAAGGACCTCAAGAAAGAGATCCGCAAGTCGCGACGCCGTAGCTGGAAGGACCTAATCGAGGAGGTCGATAAGGACCCATGGGGTCTGGCTTTTAAAATCGTAACTAAGAAATTAGTGACGAGGCAAAAGACCCCCGGCCTGGACAATCCCGATTGGGTCAGAAAGATAATAAGTTCTTTGTTTCCTCCTGCAGAACCATACCTTAGAAGGGACTGGAGTTTTTGCAAAGTCGAAGAGGAAGAACTCTTCACACTTAGTGAACTGAAAAAAGCAGGCAAAAGATTAAAAACAGGCAAGGCGCCTGGAATCGATGGGATAAGTAACGAGATCCTAAAGTTGGTAATCGACACTTCACCCCAGATTCTGCTTCGATGCTTCAATCTTTGCCTTGAGAGAGGAGAGTTCTTCCGCGACTGGAAGCGACAGAGGTTAGTCCTCCTAAGGAAAGGTGAAAAACCTCTAGATAAGGTTTCATCGTACAGGCCTATATGCCTGCTAGATACGATGGGTAAACTTCTAGAGGATATGGTTCTCCAGAGAATGCAGGGCCACTTGACCGAAGAGAATCGTCTATCCGATTACCAATTTGGTTTCCGTAAAGGCAAGTCCACAGTTGATGCCATCCAGGCAGTTGTGGACATAGCCAAAGCAGGAAAAAACAAATTGGGACCTGGGAAAAAGAAGAGCTTCTGCGCGTTGGTAGCAATTGACATACGCAACGCGTTTAATTCCGCAAGATGGAAAGATCTCATCGAGTCGATGGAAAAGAAAAGCATGCCGCCCTACTTGTTGCGGATAATGGATAATTATCTTAGCGACAGGTGGGTTATATATGAGGGAGACACCTGCACTCTCAGGGAAGAGATGCAGCGTGGGGCTCCTCAAGGCTCGAGGGTGGGTCCATTTGTATGGAATGTATCTTACGATGATTTTCTGCGAATGGATCTGCCCGAAGGTGCGATGATCATCGGCTTTGCGGACGACGCGTTGTTCGTGTGCACTGCCGAGAGTGAGGAGGCTCTTGGGACATTGGTGAGCGAATGTCTGCGACTAGCAAAGGGCTGGCTGGATACCAGAGGTCTTGAAATGGCCCTGGAAAAGACCGAGGCACTGCTAGTCACAGACAGACGTGGTTATGAGCTCCTACGAATCGTGATAGACGAATTCGAGGTCAAGTGGAGTAAACAAATTAAATACCTTGGTGTGGAGTTGGATGGAAGGTTAAACTTCCACCACCACATGGCTACGGCGTCGAATAAGGCGATCGAGTGTGCGGCTAATCTTTCACGGTTAATGCCAAATGTTGGCGGACCCCGTGAACAAAAAAGAAGACTGGTGGCGAGTGTCGCCCACGCTAAAATGCTCTATGCAGCACCAGCGTGGGCCCCATCCCTGAGGAGTAAAAGATGTGTTACCATCTGTGAAAAGATACTGTCGGCGCAGAGATCGATAACAACGCGTATCATCTCTGCATATAAGACGGTATCTACGAGTGCTGTGCAGGTCCTTGCAAGTGTCCCGCCAGCAGATCTCTTGGCGAGGGAAAGGGAAGAAATGTTTCTCTTTTCTAAAGAAAGCAGTTCCTGGGATAAGGAATTAAGACCAAGCAAGGGCCTGATCCGCAAAGAAGCGAGGCACAGGCTCATAGAAAGATGGCAGGAAAGATGGGATGGTGAGGGAAAAGGTCGATGGACCTATCGCCTTATCCCGGCACTCGCCACCTGGATAAATAGGAAACACGGTCAGGTTTCCTATTATTTGACTCAGGCGCTCACAGGTCACGGGTGTTTTAACTCGTACCTGTGTCGCTTTAAATTACGCGAGAACGAGGTGTGTGCATATTGCCAGTTCCCTGAGGACAACGCGGAGCACACCCTCTTCTCATGCAAAAAATGGGACTTGGAGAGGCGGGCCATGTTCGAAGGTGTAAACAGTCAAGTTACACCGGAGAATATGGTATCGCTGATGACCCAGTCAGAGGAGAATTGGCGGCAAGTCGAGAACTTCATAATCTCGGTTATGTCGAGGAAAGATCTCGACGGCCGCCAAAAAGCGTAATTTAAACAGCTTTTAATGTGTTTGTTTTTTTGTTTTTTTTTTTTTTTATTAATTTATTTTGTGATTTATTTGTCCTTATACATTTTTTAATTTGTTTGTGTTTTTTATTCATCTTTGTACAGTTTTATGTTTTCAATATTTTATTCGCGTTTATTTTTTCTTTTTTTTATATATCCGTTTATAATTTTATCTTTTGACTTTTTACACTTAATTACACATTTGTTATTTTTAATTATTGTTGTGCTGTTAATTCCGCTTTTATATTGAAATAGTTTCAAAATTTTTAACTATTAACGCAGGATAACCGCAGGGAAAGGCAGAAAGTCGCAACAGCGACAGAGTTGGAGCGCCACCCTCGAAGGCTAAAGTCTTACGACAGTTCCGAGGGAGGGTAAAGGGCTCCAGAAGAAGGGTTACGGGTTTTAGTGGGTCGGGCTGGCAGTAGGTCGCCAGTTTATTAAATTTACATTTCTTTTTCTTTTTTTTAATTGTCATACCAACCCCACATAACATTAAATAATAATTCCGTGCTTTTAGAACTTTTGTTCTAATTGGAACTTTTGTTCTACCTGGGGCGCATTAGAGCTGTTTTTTTGCGCGGGGTTGCTGGTCCTCTATCGGACGCGTGCCAGGTGGCGGATAGGTTAGCTTCCTAGAAATAGGTGGTATCGAGGAAATTAAATACTCGACGCGGACCAAAACCAGCAAACAAGAAACATCCATTATCAGCGATTGTAAAAACGAGGAAGTGTACCTGCGGGGTAATGCTACGGCTAAATTTCTCACTGGTTCCGATCGTCAAGCGCTTTCGAGCGTGAGGGCGGTGGCCAGTGGCTCAAGGATGCAAGAGGGCAACAACGCGTTGGTAGTGCCACAGATCATCGTGGACAGGTCAGAGAGACGAGGGAGTACGAGCAGCGTGACGAGTCAAGCCAGCTGCATTTCTGTCTTCAGTAATGCCTCGGCAAAGGACATTGCAAGCTGCAACCAAGATCGAGATGAATGCATTAAGCTGCGGGAGGAAGAGGCAACATGCATTCTAGCAATGGAGGAAGAGGTTAACAAGATGATGAAGTCCTGCGAGGTCCAGAAGAATGTCAATATGACAATCAAGGACGGACTCAAAAGCATGAAATCGCTCATACAGGAGATCAAGGAGAAGCACGTAGCAGCTACGAAAAAGGATGAGAGTCTCTACCAGGGATTGACTTGGTCGGAAGAGGCCAGACAGGATCGTAGAGTTAGACGAGATCGCTGTAACGCGATCGTGTTGAGAAACGTTGTCTTGGATGCTCAGAAGCGAAAGAGAAGTGATCCTGAGCTTGCAAAGGATCCAAAAAGAAAAAGGGAGGAGGGACCTCCTAAAAGATCCAAAGGCAAGGAGATGAAAACGGCACCAAAGACAACTTCAGATAAGAAGGGAAGAGCCACAATGGTCGTCAAAGTGGCTGAAGGAACTACCTTTGCCGAGGTGCTGGCACAGGTTTGAAAAGAGGCTGACTTGGAGGCCAGCCAGACAAGGGTTGTGGGAGCTGTACCCACTAAAAAGGGAGACCTCCTTATTAAAATTGGGGGGTCTTCGAACAGGAAGTTGTTCACCAAGGAGGTGACAAAGGTGATCGGCGATCTAGGTAAGGTGCAGATGGCGGATCGGCAGACTGTGCTGGAGATCCGCGACATGGATACCCTTACCGAACAGGAGGATGTCAAAGAAGCCCTAGACAAACTATCTACGGTGCCAGCAGGAAGCAGGAAGGTGACGGTCCTCGGACCAAATAAACGAGGTATTAAGCTCGCTGTCGTGGTCACCTCCCAAGAGGACGCTAACAACCTGGAGAAGATAGGGCACATTAAAATTGGTTTTGTGTCCTGCAGAATAAGTAGAAGAGTTATGGTCACAAGGTGCCACAGGTGCCTTGGCTATGGCCATATAGGTCGAGACTGCCAAGCAGTAGATAGGTCGGCTGCGTGCTTCAAGTGCGGAGAAGCTGGCCATAAGGTAGCAGATTGTAAGAAGAGCCCATGCTGCTTCTTATGCAAGGCGAAGTTCGGCGAAAAGGAGTACATCCAACACGTCGCTGGATCGGGTCGGTGCAGGGTCTTCAGGACTGCCTTAGAGGAACCTAAGAAGACCCTGTCAAGAACAAGGAGAAAATAATGGCCAGAAGAAGAGCGGCACAGAAGAGTCGCGCCAGCGACTAAATGGGACTATCTATCTGCGAAGTCCGAAGCCGAAAGGTAGTTCCGTAGGTGGATGGAAGGTTCGAAACCCAGGGGAATCAAATAGAGGTTTTAGTCGGTATTGTGACTACCGTAAAAGCAGGTATGTAAGGTTTCTTTTTTTCCTTGCATTTTGTGCGAGTCCGACATACCCCAGGTAAGTAGGATCTTTCTGGGCATGCGTTAATGCATTTCCTCTTCTCCCCCGTGAATAAAAAAAAATAATAATAATAATAATAAAAATAATTATTTATTATTATTTTCAATCATGATGAATGCTTAAATGTGTATTAAATTATATAAATAAAATTGTAGGTAAATACGAGAACGGGAAAAGTTAAAAATTATAGAAATAAATAATCTAAATTAAATTAATTTCATTAAATTTTAACCCTTTAACGCTTAAATGAACAAAATTTTGACATGAAGTTTGAGGACTTATTTCGGTACTCAAAAATCAATAGAAAAATTCACGAATCATTATTTCTTATGTTTTCACATGCGCTCTATCGAATCGCGTTAAAAAAAGTCAAAAATTGATAAACAAAAAAGTTATTAATGTTTTTTATAAAAAAAAGTCCGAATTTTTTTCAATTTTTGTTTAATTTACATATTTTTTACTATGAAATAGCGGAAAAAAAATTCCAAATGTTACAAATAACGTGACATAGATATATAACCTAGAAGATAGGACAATAGAGAAAATTAAAAATTAAAATGGCGGCTCAAAACTGGAGTTTAAAGTTAAAATTTTTTTTCAAAATTTGATTCCAAAGTATGAAATTGTTAAAAGTGTTTAGATCAGCTCGAAATTTGTTACTCGGGGGTTTTAGGGCTCGCTGATCACGAATCTGAAGTCCAATTTTAAAATTTCAAAATAGCGGATCCAATATGGAGGACAATTTTTTTAAAATCTCATTAAATTTGCTTGAAACTTGTTACTCGGGGGTTTTTAGGGTCACTGATCAGGAATCTGAAGTCCAATTTTATAAATTCAAAATGTCGGATCCAACATGGCTAAAAAATTTTCAAAAACTGATTAGATTAGCTTGAAATTTTTTACTTCGGAGTTTTAGGGGTCGCTGATCACGAATCTGGAGTCTAATTTTTAAAATTCGAAATGGCGGATCCAATATTGTGGACAATTTTTCTAAAAAAATCATTTGATTCGTTTGAAACTTGTTACTCGAGGGTTTTTGGTGTCGCTGATTAGGAATGTTATACCGCTTCAATATGACAGTCCAATTTTTATTTGAAATTCGATAATCACGTTCTCTAGCCATTAAAATACTTAAAATATTTTTAATGTTTTCCAACTTTCACCACGTGGAGGTAATCGCGAACTGAAAAGTCTCTTTTTTATTTTTATTTTTATTTATTCATGATCAGCGACCCCTAAAACCCAGAGTACCAAATTATAAGCTAATCTAATGAGTTTTTAACAATTAGTCGGCCATATTGGATCCACCATTTTGAATTTTAAAAATTGGATTTCAGATTTATCATCAGCGATCCCAAAAACCCCCGAGTAACAAGTTTCAAGCAAATTTAATGAGTTTTTAAAAAAATTGTCCGTCATATTGGATCCGCCATTTTTTGTTTTTAAAATTGGACTTCAGATTCGTGATCAGCGACCCCTAAAACTCCGAAGTAAAAAATTTCAAGCTAATCTAATCAGTTTTTGAAAATTTTTCAGCCATGTTGGATCCGACATTTTGAATTTATAAAATTGGACTTCAGATTCCTGATCAGTGACCCTAAAAACCCCCGAGTAACAAGTTTCAAGCAAATTTAATGAGATTTTAAAAAAATTGTCCTCCATATTGGATCCGCTATTTTGAAATTTTAAAATTGGACTTCAGATTCGTGATCAGCGAGCCCTAAAACCCCCGAGTAACAAATTTCGAGCTGATCTAAACACTTTTAACAATTTCGTACTTTCGAATCAAATTTTGAAAAAAAATTTGAACTTCAAACTCCAGTTTTGAGCCGCCATTTTAGTTTTTAATTTTCTCTATAGTCCAATCTTCTAGGTTATACATATATCTATGTCACGTTATTTGTAACATTTGTAATTATTTTTCCGTTATTTCATAGTAGAAAAAATTAAACAAAAATTGGAAAAAAATCGGACTTTTTTTTGTAAAAAACATTAATAACTTTTTTGTTTATAAATTTTTGACTTTTTTAACGCCATTCGATAGAGCGTATACGAAAACACAAGAAATGATGATTCGTGAATTTTTCTATTGATTTTTAACCCTTTAACGTCTAGCGGTACATATTCTGTACCATAAAGAAATAAAAAACCTATCTTCAAATAGGGTTAATATATTTAATTACAAAATAAGGTCTAGGAGTTTTCGGGGTCGCTGATTAAGAATCTGATGTCAGATTTTGAAAATTCAAAATGGCGGATCCAATATGGCAGACGAAAATTTTAAATTTGATGGATTTTCATGGAACTTGGTATCTAGGGGTTTTCAAGGTCGCTGATTATGAATCGAATGTCTTATTTTAAAAATTCAAAATGGCGGATCCAATATGGCGGACGAAAATTTAAAATTCAATGGATTTTCATGGAACTTGGTATGCAGGGGTTTTTGAGGTCGCTGATTACGAATCTAATGTCAGACTTTAAAAATTCAAAATTGCGGATCCAATATGGCGGACCGAAAAGTTTTAAATTTGATGGATTTTTATGAAACTTGGTATGTAGGGGTTTTTGAGGTCGCTGATTACGAATCTAATGTCAGACTTTAAAAATTCAAAATTGCGGATCCAATATGGCGGACCAAAAAGTTTAAAATTTAATGGATTTTCATGAAACTTGGTATTAGGGGTTTTTAAGGTCGCTAATTATGTATCTGATGTCATATTTTGAAAATTCAAAATGGCGGATCCAATATGACAGGTCGAAAAATTTAAAATTTAATGGATTTTTATGAAACTTGGTGTTTAGGGGTTTTCGTGGTAGCTGATTACGAATCTGATGTAAGATTTTAAAAATTCAAAATGGCAATTCAATATGGCGGACCGAAAATTTAAAATTCATGAATTTTTATAGAGATTGGTCTCTTGGGGTTTTCGTTGTAGCTGATTACGAATCTGATGTCAGATTTTGAAAATTCAAAATGTCAATTCAATATGGCAGACCGAAAATTTAAAATTCATGAATTTTTATGGAACTTGGTATCTAGGGGTTTTTAATGTTACTGATTACGAATTTCATGTCATATTTTCAATATTCAAAATGTTGCATTTAAAGATAATAGATAAATTGTAGAAACTGTGTTAGGTCTTTAATAATTTTAAACTACGGAACCAACTTACACTTTGCGTGACCCAGCACTAACGACGTGGACGTAGTAAGCTACTAGTTCCAAGCTACATTGGATTCATAATCAGCTACCACGAAAACCCCTACATACCAAGTTTCATAAAAATCCATCAAATTTTAAATTTTAGGTCCGCCATATTGGATCCGCCATTTTAAATTTTTAAAATCTGACTTAAAATTCGTAATCAGAGACCCCGAAAACCCCTAGATGCCAAGTTCCATGAAAATCCATCGAATTTTAAATTTTCAGTCCGCCATATTGGATCCGCCATTTTGCATTTTTAAAATTCGTAATCAGCGACCCCAAAAACCTCTAGATACTAAGTTTCATAAAAATTCATCAAATTTTAAAATTCCGGTTCGCCATATTGGATCCGACATTTTGAATTTTCAAAATCTGACATCAGATTGGTAATCAGCGACCCCGAAAACCACTAGGTAGCAAGTGTCATAAATTTTGAATGGAAAAAAAATTTGGACGTTAAAGGGTTAAGTACCGAAATAAGTCCTCAAACTTCATGCCAAAATTTTGTCTATTTAGGCGTTAAAGGTTTAATATAATATTTAATTAAAAATATTACTTTGGACTTTTAACTATTAATAATGAATATTAAAAAATTATTCTATTTTATATTTTCAAACCCGGAGTCCAGGTTCCCTTAATTATTAATTAAATATTAATGTAGTTTAGTTTCTCTGATAATGTGGCGTGAAGCGCTATCTATGTTAAATTCGCTGTGATTTAGAGGAGAGGTGTATTCAATAACACAGCCCCACAAAAAAAGAAAAGTACCCTGCGCGAAAGTCCACAGTACCATACCCCTATGTATTTTGATGCGCTAAACACGAATCGGAAGTCAGATTTGCTCCATCACGTCAGGATTTTTTTCTAACCTCAAAAAAAATGTCAGATTTTATGTAATTTATGTAAAATACAAAATTTTATAAAAATTGATTAGATTTGTCTCAAACTTGTTTCTCGGGGGTTTTTAAGATCGCTGATTACGAATCTGCAGTTAGTTTTTAAAAATTCAAAATGGCGGATCCAATATAGCGGACAAATTAAAAAAATTTGTTATATTTTTACTTTACTTGGTATATAGGGGTTTTCAGGGTCGCTGATTACAAATTTGCAGTCAGATTTTAAAAATTTAACATGGCGGATCCAATATAGCAGTCATTTTTTCGAAAATTGATTTATTTTGCTTTAAAATGGGTACTTAGTGGTTTTTCGGATCACTGATAACAAATCTTCAATTAGATTTTGAAAAACCAATATGTCCATTTGAAAATAATGTAATTTTTATTTATGTCTGTTTATGGTAACGGACTCGTTTGTCTTCGAAAGATCTGTGCTGTGGTTTTCTCTTTGAGTTTACTCTTCCTGGAACAATATCCCTTTTTAGCATCCAAAAATAGTCAGCCATTATATTTACGTCCCATCTGCCTTATTATCTGCTCTCCATTTCATTAATATCTTGATGAAACCGTTCTCCCTGTTCCTCGCTGTAGTCTCCTAAATTTTTGGGAAAGTAACTTAGATGTGAATGTAGAAAATGGAGCTTCAAACTCATCAAGCATCCCAATTTTTGAAAGTTTTTGATCATATCACTCACTATTAGTTCCCAATTCTCGCTCTTATGGTTGCCAAGAAAGTTTTCAATAACTCCCTTAAAACTAAGCCATGCAGCTTTTTCCTTTTTACTCATTACTGTGATAAATTTTTCATCTTTTACTAGTTTGCGAATTTGAGGCCCAACAGAAATTTCTTCCTTTAATTTCGCATCGGATATCTCCGGAAATTTTTGTTTCAGGTACTTGAAACATTTCCCTTCTTTATCTAAAGACTTTACAAACTGTTTCATTACCCCTAGTTTAATATGTAAAGGTGGTGGAATTACCTTTGTAGGTTCAACTAGAGGTTTTTTTACAATATTTTTGGAACCTGGTGTAAAGGATGTTCTTTTGGGCCATTCTTTTTGTACGTAATGTTTTTTCGATCTCTACTGTCCCACAAACATAAAAAGCAAGGTGTTTTCGTAAAACCTGCTTGTTGTCTCAACATGATACTTATAATTTTGAAATCTCCACAAATTTGCCAATTGTGTTCTTTATATTTAATTTTCTTCAAAACTAATTTGACAGTTTCATAATCTTCTTTGAGTTCAGTGGAATGAGCTACGGGAATTGAAGCAAAAACATTAGTGTTATGAATTAGCACTGCCTTTAGACTTATTTTAGAAGAGTCAATGAATAACCTCCAATGTTGATCTTCATATACGTTTGGTTTCTATTCATTTATAAGTCCTTCAATGTCAGAACAATATGCTAATGAAAGCTCATCGTCTTTTGTAAAAATATTTCCGAAATTCCTTTTCTCTATCACAATAAAAGTATGCTGTGGTGCCTTTAGATAACAAATTTTCTTTTTTAAAATTGAAGCTTGATATTCTGCTCTATCTTTAGGTAATTTCAAATCTCTGATAAGGTTGCTAAGCTCTTCTTGCGTAAAGCCTTCTTTAACCTTTTCTTCCTAATAACCATCTGGAATATAAATATCATTATTGTCTTCTACAATATTGCTAATCTCATCACTTATATCGGAAAGTACATACTCTAATCGTGAACTGTCGATTTTCATGTTTGCAGAAGAAAGAGTTAAATGACTTTAAAGTTTTGTCACAGATACTACACATGCGTAAATTATATTCTTTTTATTATTTTTATTATAGCCCTTTACATTGGTCATGCAAAAGTAGCAATCTTCTCGATTCAATGGTTTTTTCCACAATGTTGGTTTTTTAAACTTCAGGTGTTTATCCTCTTTCGTATCATTCTGATTGACTATCTCAAAATAAAAACAATCTTTGTAAATTTTTTTAATGTTTTCATTAATTAATTTGCAATTTTTCGGGATAACAAATTGTCCGCATATATTTATTCAAAAATAACTTTTGAAGCGTTTGAAGTTTTTTATTGTTTTGATTTTTAAAAGCCATGATATTTAGGAAAATGCCTGCACGCTAGGGATCCTGGTCCGATCGCAGGCGAGTCCACCGTCCTAGGGGTGATAACTCTCATACCTCCCTAGGCCTAAGTATGAGAGCTTTCCGACTTTGACAAGGACATTGTCAACTCTTCGTTGGACACACTACGTATCATCCTCACACCCTAACGTCCCCCTGCAAGGCAGCGCGCCTTCGCTGGCTTTGTTACTTCGATAGACAGGAAGCAAATCATTCTACACATCCCCTTTCGGGGCAGTTGTCATCGCCTACTACATCTTTCGAAGCAGCAGGATTAATATAATAATTATATATATATTAATTATATTAATATTAATTAATATAATACAATACTGTATTATGTCCTAGCAAACCTGCGTCCAAGAGAAAAGTATTCTGCAATTGTTGAATTGAACTTCATCCAGAAATTATGCCCAATTCTCTAGAAATGTTCCTAGATGTCGTCTCAATAAATACCTTTTAATTTAGGCATTTAGGTTACCAAAAATCTGCATTTCCTGCTGCATAAATGTTTACCAACAAACTTTTCGAAACTTTTAAATTCACCGACTCCCAAAATGGTTGCATATCAAATCATATTGGACCAGTTGTTAAAAATTTTTAAAGTCTAATTTGAAATTTATAATCAGTGATCCCAAAAACCCCCGAGTGACGAATTTTGATCAAATTCGACATTTTAACACTTAACGGTGTTCGATGATCTCTGAAATTTCTAGATTATATTCGACAAACTGCTATCACCCAACAAATACGACACTGTCTGGGTTAAATGACGCGAAATTGGTAAACAATCTTTTTCGAACGAGTTTTTCTCTGCACACAAGCACTTTTTGCAAAATCTGAATGCGAACCATTGACACAAATCTTCTTAACCCCTTAACTGCCGGCTGAAAAACACTAAATGTGCCCAGAATGCCAAAAATAAAAAAACGTCCAATTTGTCTGAAACTTGTTACTCTGGGGTTTTCGGGGTCGCTGATTACGAATCTGATGTCGGTTTTTTAAAATACAAAATGGCGGATCCAATATAGCGGACAGTTTTTTAAAAATTAATCCAAATGACCTAAAATTCGTTACTTGGGGGTTTTTGGGGTCCCTGATTACGAATCTGATGTCGGTTTTTCGAAATTCAAAATGGAGGATCTAATATGGTGGACGGATTTTTATAAATTGATCCAAATTAAAAATTGCGGATCAAATAAGGTGTAAATTTTTTTTTTAATTGGATTCACTTGAAACTTGTCACTTTGTGATTTGCGGGGTCGCTGATGACGATTTCGATGTCAGTTTTTCAAAATTCAAAATGGCGGATATGTTTTAAAAAAAATTTGGATTCTCTTGAAAATTTTTACTCGGGGGTTTTCGAGGTCGCTGATGACGAATATGATGTCTGTTTTTAAAAATTAAAAATAGTGGATCCAATATGGCGAACATTTTTTTTTAAAAAATTATTTTTATAATAAAAGTAGAACAAATTTTACAAATGATGGTTTCATAGAACAGCTATGAAGAGAGAGAAAAAATTAAAATTCCATTGAAATGTCCTAACGCATTTAACCTTTTCAATAAGTTCATTGGTGAAGTGGATCTCCACGGTATGCTATATTGGATCCGCCATTTTGAATTTTGAAAAACTGACATCGGCTTCGTTATCAGCGACCTCAAAAACCCTCGAGTGACAAGTTTCAAGCGAATCCAATTTGAAAAAAATGTCCGCCATATTGGATCCGCCATTTTGAATTTTTAAAAACTGCCATCGTATTCGTCAGCAGCAACCCCGAAAACCCCCCAGTGATAATTTTCAAGCAAATCCAAATTTTTAAAAAAAATGTCTGCCATATTGGATTTGCTATTTTGAATTTTTAAAAACTGACATCGGATTCGTCATTAGCGTCTCCGAAAACTTCCAAGTAACAAATTTCAGATCAATTCAATTAATTTTTAAAAAAGTTATCCACCATTTTGGTTCCGATATTTTAAATTTTGAAAAACCGACATCATATTCGTAATCAGCGACCTTGAAATCCCCGAGTAATAGATTTCAGGCGTTTTTAGACATTTTTAAAATAAAAATCCATTGTTATTGTTCATGGCAAAGATTTAAAAAGATTTGCTAAAAGTGTTGTTTTTAAAAATTTATAACATTTTTATAATTTATTGAATTTAAAAACAGAAATGTGCGTCGCATTCTGCATAGCGTTGACTTTTTAGAAATCATTCTATTTTTAGTTTTCAGACATTTTTGACTTTTTTACATCAATTATGCTCCCTGCATGCTTCTGCCCTCTTATGGTAAATGGTTGTAACAAATGTCTTGCCGCCTGTCATGACATTACTTCTGTTGCTTTTGCATTTCCCATTTTGCAACCGCGTTTCTGCATGGATTAAAAAAATATTTTGGATTTAGGTAATTAAGAAGATTTGTGTCAATAGTTCGCATTCAGATTTTGCAAAAAGTGCTTGTGTGCAGAGAAAAACTCGTTCGAAAATGATTGTTTACAAATTTTACGTTATTTAAACCAGGCAGTACCGTTTTTGTAGGGCGACAAGTGTAGGTTGCACATAACCTACAAATTTTAAAGACCATCGAACGCTCTTAAAGCGCACACATACACGGAGAGAAAAAACAAGGCTCTTCGCTATGAAAAAATATACATTTAAAGCGTGAAAATAATCAGTACAAATGCAGGACGCTCACGGTTTTTCCCGGTAAGATTCTTGCAACGAGCTTAAGCCAATATGGGCTAAGGCGTGGCTAAACCGCTAAAAGCAAGAAATTCGTCAGGAAATCGGGTGCAACTGCTACCTGAAAAAGGCATGAATTGAAGTCACGGCCTTGTTTTTTCTCCCTGTGTAGGAATCCATCCTTAAACCTCACACTGGGTGTGCGACACCCGGGAGCTTTACTGTGTGCTCTCTAAGCTGGAATAGGATATTATCTCTTATAAAAATTATCTTATGTAGCTCAGTACATCTATTTTGAAGAAAAAAAGGTTTCATAATGATTTATTTAATCTTAATAACTAAAAAAAAAATTTCTTAAACTACTAAAATTACTTTAAACCGATAAATGGGCATCAGCCACATAGAAATTTTTCGCCGACAACTTTATAAAGTTATCAAATACACAAAGACACTTGGAAGAAAAACGTCACTCACGGAACACAATGTTAAGTGCAAAATGTACCTTCCAATAGCGATACATGTTCAATTTTTACGAATTTAAACGAGATATTAGAGTAAAATGCTAGTATATGAGTGACGAACATCCAGGGTGCGCATTAAGGGTGAAATTTTTAAGAACTGACATCATATTCGTAATAAGCGCCTCTAAAAAACCCCCGAGTAGAGAGTTTCAGGTGAATCCAATTTTTTTTACAAAACTGATCCGCCACATTGGATCCGCCATTTTAAATTTTTGAAAACTAACATCAAATTCGTAATCAGCAACCCCAAGAACCCCCGAGTAGAGAGTTTCAGGCGAATCCAATTAATTTATACAAAACTCGTCCGCCATATTGGATCCGCCATATTAAATTTTTAAAAACTGACATCATATTCGTAATCAACGACCCCAAGAACCACCGAGTAGTGAGTTACAGATGAATCCAATTAATTTTTACAAAACTCGTCCGCCATATTGGATTAGCCATTTTGAATTTTTGAAAACTGACATGATATTCGTAATCAGCGACCCTAAGAACCTCCGAGTCACGAGTTTCAGGCGATTTCAGTGACTTGAAAAAGTTGGAGCACTATGTTTCATATGTGAGTCATTTTTTTAGTTTTAGCTGCCATATTAGCGTCCGCCATTTTGAAAAAAATTGGTCGCTTCAGGGTTTTCTAGCTGAGGGTCCATGGACGCGATATTTTGAGCTCTTGAGAGTATCCACCTACTTTTTTTAGGTGAAAATAAGTCTGAAATGAAATTTTTTCTCGAAAAATCGTGTTTTTTGGAAAAAATTGTTTATAACTTTTTAACAATTTGGTATAAACAAATTTTAACTGCAGAATCTGAAAGAGGAGTAAATTTAACATTAAAAATGGTCAAACTCAATGGAAATTTTTTGTCTGTCTGGTCCTTTATGGGTTAAAAGGTTAAATGTTGAATCGGAATATGGAATGTGAAATCGGAATATTGAATGTGGAATCTGAATATTGAATGTGGAATCGGAATGTTGAAAGTTGAATCGGAATGTAGAATCTGAATTTGGAATTGGAAAAAGTTACGTAATCGACCCCCAGTAGAACTCGGTTAATATGATTCCGTAGAGACCGCACTAAGAATGCGTCTTATGCGGGCAAACGTATTAAGTGGGATATAAAATGTATGTCTTTATTGCAGAGACCACCATAAATTAGCGTCTTAAGCGGGAAATCGTATTAAACTGGATCGTATTAACAGGGTTCTACTGTATATTAAAATTAATAATTTGACCTTAAATTTCAAGGTCAAATTGAAAGAAAACAATTTTGTTTTCATCACTAGCTTAAAGCCCGTAAAAACCCCTTAAAAAATCACTATTTATACTTTAAATATGATTAATTTTACTTATCAATATGTGACGCACTCCCAAGAAAGGTACCTAAGAAGCAAAGAATTTGAGGTTATGTTTTAAATTTCTTGAGTAAAAATACAGAAAGAGAATCAATTACACAGACACACAAAAAAGTGTCGTGGCCGAGACACAACACTAGTATTTCAGTAGTAGAGCTAGTCGGGTTCTGACCCAGTTACCGACGGTCGGTAAGGTAGCTTTTCTAGTAACTCACTTTCAGATGGGTTAGAAGGAATTTTCTACTTTACCGACTGAGTTTTAGTACCGGCTGCCACCGCTAGATGGCGCCACTGCTCAATTCAAACCCCCTTGGCGGGGTATTTAAATTTTTATTTTCAAACTTTCAAGTGGGTTAGAAAGGATAATCGGTTTACCGACATCTGTGTTCCGGCTGCCACCGAGAGATTGCGCCACATGTGAATTTAAACCCCCTTAGCGGGAAATTTAAATTTTTTATTTTTAAACTTTCAAGTGGGTTACAAGGGATAATTTTAAATTTCGCGCTACTAAGTGAAACTTGGTTGGTGCTCTACTTTACCGGCTTGGATGATAATGCTCCTATAAAAATGCCGGTAAATTACCGACTGATGGTAAGTTACCGACCGATGGGTTACCCATTTGGGTTATGTTAACTTCAAGTTATCTCGGTAGTCGGCGTTTACTACATTGTGGTAGGAGAGTTGCGCAGTGGGGAGGTGAGTATAGTGGGGACTGGCGTATAAGTTACAAAGCGCGGGCCACAAACATCAGTTGCATCTTGAATGGTGCAGCAGTTTACTTCCAGGTTTTCAGGGTTCCAGAGTTTCTTTACAAAGTTTTCAGAGTTAATTTTCAGAGACAATTTTCAGAGTTTTTTTTCGTTTTGAATTTAGGAGTTATTGATTTTCTATTATAGGTTTTTTTAAATTTTTGTGTTCTAGTTTGCATTAGTTTTAAGTTGGTGGTGGTTTTCTTTTCTATTTTAGGGTTTTTTTGTTCTATTTTGTATTAGTTTTTAAGGTGGTAGGGGTTTTTTTTTCTACTTCAGGATTTTTTTAGTTTTAGTGGTTTATTTTCAGGATTTTTCAGGTTTTTCTTAGTTTTTAGACGTATTTTTTTAAGTCTTATTTTCAGATTTAGGTATGAAGATGCCTTCTTTCGTTTATCGCGAAAGAAGTCTCGTCAACGTATTGACATGGAAGACTACAATGAAATGTGTCAAGAATCTGACAACTTTATTACAACAGCGGAACGTCAGCTCATTTTAACGATGGCTATGATTGCCGAGGAGAAAATGGTTACAGCATTCGAATGGCAGAACAAGTGTCAACGGTATATAAACATTTTCCGAAACTTTTTACGTGAGTCTGATTTTTTTTCATCTCAAAGATCTAGGTGCTTAAATTTAAGACAAAAAATGAAATGAAGGTCGTTTACAAAATAGTGCTGTAATGAATTTAGATTACAAGGATATTAATGAATTCCTTGATGATGCCTTTAGTTTATTTAAAGTTAACATTTAAAAAGCTTTAAACAGGTTTGGTCCACTTAAAGTTTACACCGTATTGTTCGCCAAATTTGTTAAAGATTCCATTGATAGTAAAACACAAGAAATATCAGATTTAAAGACATTCATCGCGAAAACCGGTGACATTTTAGTTACAACCCCATTAGATGAGTGGTACAATGTTCATGTTAAACAAGTAACCTTAAAAAGAATAGAGGAATTTCAAGAGAAAGATTCTAATTGGAGACTTCATTCTATTGAAAGGTTGGAGGTTAACATTAACAAGTACAATCCTATGCGCGCAAGTTCTTATATCAAGTTGCCAACTTCTATCAATCAAAAGCATGCCTGCATTAATGTCCAAAATGCTGATAATCAGTGTTCTAAATGGGCAATATTGTCAGCACTGTACCCAGCAGACAAACACGCAGATCGAGTTTTAAAATACAGACCCTATGAAGATACACTTAATTTTAGTGGTATCGAATTTCCTGTTTCTCTCAAAGACATTTCTAAATTTGAAATCTTAAACAACATTTCTGTCAACTTGTATGGTCTTGTTAAAAGAGATGAGAAGTTTACAGTTTCATCTCTTCATCTTTCGTCTCAAAAGAAGATGAATAACGTCAATCTTCTTCGAATTGAAGATCACTATATAGATGAAAATCTAAGTGAAGACGATGATGTTGAAACTGATATACCTCTCATATCGTTTAACTACCATTATGTCTGGATAAAGGACTTGTCGAGACTTGTCAGTTCAGACTTATCAAAGAAGAAGAACAAAAAATACATTTGCGATCGTTGCCTGCATTACTTTGCAGATAAATGTAAGCTTACCGAACATGAAGAGCATTGTCGAAAAATGAACGACACAAAGATTAAATTACCTCAAAAAGGTCAAAATACAGTCGAGTTTAAAAATTTTCAAAATAAGGAACGTGTTTTCTTTATCATTTATGCCAATTGTGAAAGTCTGTTAATTCCCTTGGCAGCACCCCAAGAACCAAAAAATACTGAGGTGTTTCAAAACCATAAAACTCTCAGTATTGGTTATTACTTGAAGTGTAGTTTCGATGACTCTTTGTCTGTGTACAAAGCATCACCTAGAGATGAGGAGAATCCAGCTAAATGGTTTTCTTTAGAATTAAAGAACTTGGCTGATAATCTAGATTCCATATTCAAGAACCCAGTTCCCATGGAAACATTAAGTCCACAGCAGTTGGTAGCTTTTCGAAATGATATGAATTGTCATATTTGTAAAATGAAAATTGCGTATGGGGATGTGAAAGTACGAGATCATTGCCATCTAACAGGGAAGTACCGCGGAACTGCTCATCAAGATTGTAATATTAATTACCATGAATCGCAGATCATACTTGTTGTTTTTCATAACCTAAGTGGCTATGATGCACATTTTATTATTGAAGCTATTGCTACAGAATTTAATAGTACTGTTAATATACTTCCTATTAAGAAAGAAAAGTACATTAGTTTTACTATAAATGTAAAAGGTGGTTTTCTAAAATTTCGTTTTATTGATTCTTTCAAGTTTATGGCATCATCTCTGGATAAGTTAGCATCCTATCTCGACGAATATAAGATTGTGAATTCCGTTTTTTCAAATTACAGCGACGATAAAATTCAATTGTTGACGCGAAAAGGAGTTTTTCCTTATGAATACATTGATTCAAGGGAAAAACTCGACGAAACAGAATTACCGCCGAAAGAAAAGTTTTATAGCACGTTAAACGATTCGAATGTTTCTGATGAAGACTATGCACATGCCAAAGAAATATCTTTTCCATTCTTACTCTTTACAGCTACAGCCCAGGCATATTTGGAAAATATGTCTATAACTGTGAGCATGCATTTGAAACCTTTATTAGAATAAGAATAAGGTATCATTTCAACCAAATCTGCTTGCCAGGTTTCATCTATACCACGCATTTGAACTTTTCGACGAGGATAATTTCTTCTAGCTTGTTTATGCAGTTCAGTTACAACTGTTAATTTTTGATCAGCCATCACTGTTGAATAAATTTAGCCTCTTTTATAATGTAATTTTGCTGTGATTCAATTTCTTTAAGTTTTTCGTTTACTCTATCCTCGATAATTCAGATATAAAAATTCAAATCATCAATAGCTGATCTTAAAGAAGATGTAATTTAAATAATAATAATTTTCTGTGCAATTTTAAAATTTACAGCGTCTTGTTGCTCTTTAGCGTCTTGAACGTTGCAAAGTCTTTTGTTATCAATGTCGTATTGTTCACTTGGAGTAATTTTAAAACCAATTCCAGAAGGTCCAGGAAGTCCACGACTTGCAAGAGGCCGTGACAAGGGATGTCCAAACACATCAATGCTTATTTTAATACTAAGCTCTATTTGCTTGTACTCTCGTAATATATAATGCGAGCTTCACGTAGTTCTTCGATGATTGACATAATTTCATTATTATGGCTTGGATTACCAGCTTGCTGTGATGCTACTAGCAGACGTAAACGGTCAACTAGTTCATTGGGATCATCCCAATAGATGTAGTCTGGGTTAAATTGTTTCTTTGAAATCATTAATTGAGGTAATTTATTTTCAAGCTTCTTCTTCTTCAAAACACCACTACCCTTTTTTGTTGTACCCTTAAATAGTACATTTCGTAACTAGTGTGAACTGATGGCGTTTTTGAAACAAGCGCAATGTTTATGAAACGAGTTGTAGGCGAGGCGCCGAAGGCGCCGAGCTGGAAACGAGTTTCAAAAACTTTGCGCTCGTTTCAAAAAACAGTTCACGCAAGTAACGAACAATACTTTTTATACTAAAGTCATAAAAAAGGCGTTAAAACGAGACACTCAGATTTGTCACAAAACTAGTTTACCGATATACATTCAAACGTACAAAATCGTTTTGTCGCGCGGGGGGGTTCGGGGGGTCTCCCCCCAACGGGGTCTAGGGGTATAGCCCCGGCCAGGGGGTTTGGGGGCAGAGCCCCCCGACTGCAAAAAACCGACTCAAAAGATTAATTTTTATTGACAATTTAAAGGTGAACAATTCATTTCAGTATTAACGTTGAAAAACCTTTGGTGTCGCCTACAAGGGGAAGGGTACTTCGGGGGGCGAAGCCCCCCGTTCTCAAATAACCATCTCCAAATCATAGGCTCCAAATATTAATTATTCTGACAGTTGATAAAAAAAGTGAGGTTATGTTGAGGAAATGTTTTGACAATGATAGCGAAATCATAGAGATTTTTAAATTTCTAGCAAATCTTAGGTTGGTATTGCTGTCCATAACTATTGCTATATATATCTACGCCTGCGCAAATGAGTTTATCGCGACGCGTTTTTGCAGTAGTCTGTGTGCTACTATTCTCGATAAAAACGTCAACTCATTCTGTCCTTCTCACTTGGTTCATCGCAGTCGTTACATTATTTTTCTTTTTCGTACTCTAGGGTTGTCTTATTTGCACTCCGTATGAATAAGAGATCTTATGACGCGCTGTTCAAGAAAAGGCAGTTTTCTACTTATCTCCGGAGTACTAAAAAACGCCGTTTTTATGACTGAGTTATACAAAGTTTTTAAATGACAACAGTGTATTTAGAACTCCTGGGTACGTTGACAAGTCCACTGGAACTATATTTTTTCGGTGTGCATTTGTAGCTACAAGAATTTCTTTATAATTTTCCAAATCATCTGAACTTATTAATGCATGATTAGGTTCTTGTCGAAATAAAAGTTCAAGCAACCCAGCAGTTTTTAAATATGTATGTCAGTTATGTTCACCAACTTTTCCAGAGGTGTTACTATTGGTTAAAAAGTTTCTTTCAATACTGTTTCTGTAGCCTCTTTACCTATTTTGAGTAAACGATGTTTCCGCCTAATAGCATCACTTGCTTTTGCTATTTGACGAAGCGTTTCTTGCTCTTTTCGATACATGTTTTTTTCGAGACAATATAAACTATACTAATTAAAAATTCAATAAACTTCTTGTATTTATAGTGAAATAAAGCAATCAAATCCTCTTCTATATCTTCCTTCATTAAAATTACGGTCCTTATCAATAACAACAAATCCATATTTGTCAGATTTTTAACATTCTGAACATAAATCGCGAAATTGAGTATAACTCATATCTGTATTAAGGAGGGAAACCACATTAGGTGGCTCATTTTTATGGATTTTTTAAAAAAATTTTTTGAGGGGAAATATAAATTAAAATTTAATTACATTTAGGCATCTTTTTATTAGTGTTTTGAACAATGTTTATAATTTTTTTTGATTTATTTTAACCACAAATAACGCAGACATGCTGTCGTAACCACTGATGGTCCTAAAAATTTTTCTCGACTTGCGTGACGTGTAGCAATTTTTATTTTTAACTAAAATTAAAAAAAAATTTCTTACATTCTTAACTTATTTTCTAAGAATATGAACCTCATTTTAGGTAAAAATGATAAAAAATTTTAAATTTTGAAGGTGTTTGAAATTTTTTCTTGAATTTTCACAAATTTTTTTTACACTAATTACACAAAAAAACATCCTTAAAATCGTGATATCACCTTAAATAGTGGTTCATATTCTTTGTAATTTTATAAAGAATAAAACTTTCAAATCTCATTATAATCGGTAAATATTTGTTTAAGTTAGACTGCACGCAATCATAAAAATTACACATCTGGAAATTGATGCAACTAATCAAACTACAGAACTTCAAGCAGTTAAGAATAGAAATAAAGAATTGGAATGTAAAGTTTTACTCCTCGAACGTGATATAAATACACATGAACAATTGAATCTTCAAACTTCTTTGGAAATTCATGGTGTCCCAATTAAAACAAATGAAGATCTTACTTCGCTTTTTTGCGAAATTTCTGAAGCATTAGAAATTACTATCACCAAACATGACATCTCTAATATCTTTCGTTTTAAAAAAGATATTGTTCGTGATAATATCCAACACCCACCTGTTATTCGGGTTAAATTATGCAGACAAGAATTAAGGGATAAGATCATCGAGCAGCGTAAACGCATACCTGATTTTTCCACTACAAACATCGGCTGGACACTAAAAGAAAAATTTCCTATCTACATACGTGAAACTTTATCCTCATTGAATCGAAAAATTTATTCGGCAGCGCTTGCCTTAAGGAAAACCAACAAAATAAAATATCTTTGGGTAGCAGGAGGTAAAATATATTGCCGACGAGAGGATGGTGCTCCGAGAGTGCATTTAGCCAGTCTCCATGAGGTCTTCAAGATTCAATAGCAATCACTGTACAAGCACAGTAATTCGATAACCTACAACAATACCTTCGACAATCGATTGGTTTGTCTTTTACTTTTTACAATTGTAAAACTCACTAAATCATTTCTTATTTACTCATTTAATATTAGCAAAAACTCATGTTTTTCATTTAACAACAACCACTTACATTTCTATTTACTTAAAATTTCCTTAATATATTACATTATTTCTAACTCGATAGAATTCATATTTAATAACTTATGTAATCAAAATATTCAATTTTGCTCATTTGCATATCTGGTACATAGACTTTTTTATGTAAACGGTCCTCACTATTCAATAATCGACTGCAACTTCTTTAAATGTGATCTCGAAGCCAAAATGCATATGTTTCTTAAACTGTTGTATAAATTAAAACAGAGCTTCATATAAGTATTTGTCATGTAAATGCGCAGTCACTAAGAGCGCATTATATTGAATTTAAAGAATTTTTTGAAAGCAAGTCTTACCATATAATTGCAGTATCTGAAACTTGGTTAACTCCACGCGATACGTCAAATTTAATAAGTCTTAACAATTACTATATTTTTCGAAGGGATAGAGTATTGCGTAGAGGAGGAGGGGTTTGCCTTTATATACATAAGAGTCTTCAGTCATCAATGGTGGCAATGAGCACTGAGGGATCATATCCAACTGCCGAATTTCTTTTTATCAAAATTCAGAATGATAATGACAATGCATTAATCGGGGTAGTATACAAACCGCCAAATGCTACATTTGGAACCGAATTAGAAAATCAAATATCGTCCTTAACGCAATTTTTTAACAACACTTTAATAATGGGAGATTTTAATTGTAATTTAAATACTACATCTCCAATAACGAATTACCTTACTTCTATGATCTATTCTTTGGGCATGTATGTGGTCCCTCACGGCTCGACTCATCATTTAATCAATTCCAGCACCAGAATTGATGCTATTTTTGTTAACAGTTTGAATAAAGTACTTTCGTATGGTCAACATTCGGTGGCGTTTTTGTCCAGCCATGATTTGATAAACATTAAATTTGAATTAAATGGAAATAATACTCCATATACCAGACAACCTATTTTGATTAGAAATTTGCGTAATATTTCAGAAAATGAATTCCTCTCACACTTGTCAGGTTATGATTGGGCGGGATTGCTCTCGGATTCAGACATCAATGTGAAGGTATATAAACTTACTTCTTACATGATCTCTGCCTTTGACATATTCGCACCCCTTCATATGCCAAATTCTAAAAGAAAATTTTCACCCTGGATGACTGATGAAATAAGAACACTTATTAAAAGCAGAAACAAATTACAAAGAAAAGCCAAAAGAAACAAAAACCCGAATGATATAGCCAATTTTAAAAAGATTAGAAATTTGGTCCAAACTAAAATAAGAGATGCTTTTAATAGGTATAATTATAACGTAATTAAAACCAGAAATAAATCTGAGAATATTTGGCATACTTTAAAAAGACTTAACTTAATACCAGATAAAAAAAGTACAATTATTCATAGTTTTCAAGCTAATGATTTTTTAAAAATATTTTCTGTTGATCCAGTTTTTATTCCCCCCTTTACTGATTCACAAACGGATAATAATTTTAACATCTTTGATGAGAGTAAGTTCTACTTTTCAGACATTTCACCAGAAACATTGTTGAAAAGTTTAGAGAATATTACAACAAATGCAGTGGGACCAGATAATATTTCTATTAAAATGGTTAAACTGGCTCTTCCAGTCATATTCCCTGTCCTTTTGCATATATATAATTATTCTTTACAAACGAGGACCTTTCCAGAAATATGGAAAATGAGTTCAGTTCGTCCTATTCCTAAAGTATCGAATCCAAAAAAAACTTCCGACTTTAGACTTATCTCCATTCTTTGTGCCCTTTCTAAACCGCTTGAACAAATTGCATGTAATCAAATGACAACCTTTCTGACGAGTCAGAATCTATTGGAGTCTTTACAATCAGGATTTCGTTCTAAACACAGTACTTGTACCGCATTATTAAAGTTCACAATGGACATCAAGCTAGCTATAGACGAACAGAATGTAACGATTGCAGTATTTTTTGATTTTTCAAAGGCATTTCCCTCTGTTAATCATGAACTATTTCTACATAAACTTCGATCGTTCAAATTGTCTGACTCAGTTTGCAGTTGGTTTTATTCTTATCTGGGTTTTAGATATCAAAGAGTGGTTGATGGCGGTGGTGACTTCTCGGATTGGGATAGGCTAAAGTGTGGTGTCCCTCAAGGGGCCTCTCTTTCATCTTTACTTTTTAATATATTTATACTAGATCTTGGGGAAGGGCTCCGTTACTGTAAATATCATAAGTACGCCGATGATTTTAAATTATATTTGTCTGGACCACAGTCATCACTTTCACAACTTATTCAAATAATACAAGAAGATATTAACTACGTCATAGATTGGTCGAACAAAAACGGACTATCATTAAACCCAGACAAGACTAAGGCCATGGTTTTCTCTTCATCGGGTGCTCCTTCTAACGAATTTCTTTCCACACTACATCCTCTCTCAGTAGGTAGAACCAAGATA
This sequence comes from Leptopilina syphax, assembly GCA_032872505.1. Classification (NCBI taxonomy): domain Eukaryota; kingdom Metazoa; phylum Arthropoda; class Insecta; order Hymenoptera; family Figitidae; genus Leptopilina; species Leptopilina syphax. Next base: position 35,076,730 of record CM065473.1, on the reverse strand, counting down.
GATTTTAGTGATACAGTTAAAGATCTTGGACTAATATTGGATCGTAGACTATCTTGGAGAGATCATATTAATGGAATATCACGTAAGGTATATATGGTTCTACAACAATTAAACAAGAATAGAGAATCAATCCCTACATCTACCCGATTATTATTAGTTAAATCTCTTATCCTTCCCTTCTTTGATTATTGCTGTACTGTTTATGATGATATTACGGATGAACTGAATTATAAACTGGAAAGGTCCTTGAATGCTTGTATTCGCTTTATATATAACTTACGAAAGGTAGAACATATTACTCCATATAGAATTGAGGCTAGACTTTTAAATGTAGCAAGCAGACGGCAATTATTTATGGGAAATCTGCTTCATTCTATTATTAATAATAATAATCCTTCTTATCTTTACGAATTCTTCAAATTTAAAAGTCAAAATGGAACTATGCACGATCGGCTTCGAGAAAGGAAGTCAGTGTTTAACATTCCGTCACACCGTACTTGTAAAATGCAGAGATCTTTTGTTATTAGAGGTTCAAGATTATGGAACAAACTTCCTACTAAAATTAGAGATGTGTCAAACTGTTTTGTCTTTAAAAAAGTTTTTTTTGAATTGTTATTTCAAGATAAAAATGAACTCTTCGATATTACTCACTGGTAAAATTAATTGTTTTATAATAATTGGTTGTTATGATCACATATAAATGTATATGCAGGAATTATTGTGAAAGAGTACTAACTGTTATATTATATTATAGTTGTTTTCAAGACTATTATTATCATGAAAATTTTGTTACCTTTTATAATTATTGTTTATATAAAATATTTTTCTTTTATTTACTGTTTTTCATCATTATATTAGAGTGCTATTTTTAATATATAGATATATATAAAATATATAGATATTTTATGAATCGAAAATAAACTGTATGTAACTGTTTCTTAAAGGGCTTATTAGCCCTAGGAACTTCATTCAAATAAATAAATAAATAAAATAAATAAAAAATGTGATTTTGAGAAAAACGCATTTAAAGTTTCAATTTATTTTTTTTTGTTTAGCAGAAATTTTTTTTTAAGTCACAAAGAGTCATATAATAATAGAAAAAATAATAAAAAATTTCTAAATATATATACTTTAAGAAAATGAAAAAAATAAAAAATAAATTTTTTGAAAGTTACAATTAGGTTTCCCCCCTTAACATGATCTTCGTATACATGTTTCGGATTCTTTTCATCTTGTCTAAATAGAACCAATAAATTAGCATTATCTCGAACTAGATGTGTAAGTGAAAGAGCAGCTGCTTTAGCTATATCCGGAACCATGTAAGCTAAATCAAAGTTAGGCATGGGAATGAGAAGAAGAAAAAGAAGAAAATCATCTGTAAAGAAGAGTAAAAAAATGTGTAAAAATAAACGAGTAGCGCTAAAAAAATTGTTGATGCTGTACGAAGAAGTTTGGCTCCTGGTAATAATGCTGAAGAATCAATTCGAGCAGCTATAGTTGGTGCACGAAAAGCAATAAAAAATGTTGGTGGTAAATCCAAAATTTTATCACCTAGAATTCTTTCTGTACCTACTAAAGTAGGTGGAATTTTACCGCTAGTTCCAATTTTTGCTGGACTTAGTGCTTTAGGAGCACTTGCTGGAGGTGCTTCAGGAATAGCAAGGGCTGTTAATAAGGCTAAAATAGCTAGTGAACAGCTTGCAGAAGCTCAACATCACAATAGATCCATGGAAGCCATATCGCTTGGAAAAGGATTACACCTTAAACCTTATCGACAAGGACTTGGTCTCCACTTAAAACCCTACATTTAAGAAAAAGGAATTAAAAAACGAACATCAAGAAAGAAGAAGAAGAAGAAGAAAAGAGCATCAAGAAATGTTACGAACCGAAAATTATTATTATTTTTAATTATTAAAATCAAGAAAGATAACCTAAAAGTCAAAAATTCGAAGAATAAGAATTAAAATGTTGAGTGATGAAATGAAGTTTACCGCGCGCCTGCGGAGGTTCGTTGGAGGAAATCAAGCTGCCAGGGCCGGATGGTCCTGTTTTTATTTTATGGGGTCCGTTTATCTCTTTTAAAAGAGTTCGCCAAGCAACATCATTTTGAAATTTTTGTGTTAAATAGTTAAAGAATTTCATATGAAAAGGAAAGTTAGAAGACAATAAGAAAACAGAAAATTTCGAAATGCAAATTTACGATTTATTATAACTTTAAACAGAAAAGATTACAGAAAGATACAAGAGAAAATTATAATACGGAACGATACAATTACTCACTCGATCTCCTTTAAACTTAAATTTCCTTATCACTACCGCCTGAGTTTTGAGATGCTCGACGGGCGAAAATTTCCTTTCTGCTAGGCCTCTCAAATTTGGATGGCCTAAGCACCACACACGAACAAATAAATCCACGATTTAAGGGAAGAAAATTTTAAACTGGGCACGCACTTATGCACTGAGTTTAACTATTCTTAAATTTTAGTCTGTGAATTGAACTTGTTTTGCTTCACGTGAATTTTTAATTATTAGCGCAATTCGAAATTTTAGAATTTCAAGATGACGAAAATAATTAATTTGGTCGGACTTCACTAAGTGAAGTTTTTCCTTTTATTTATTTTCGTCTGTCCTGAATTTGGACACTATCTCGTAGTGGTCCGTAAATTAGGGGCCGATTAACAGACGGGCGCGTCCCGGCGTTTCACAATCCGTTGATGCCTCCGTGAGGAGCTTACTTAGAGAGCGAAAGTTGTACTGCAAATTTTGAAAACGTTAATTGCTCCTCTAGTCCTTGCTTCTAGATCTGGGGGAAGATTTGGGATTAGAAGAGGTGGTTGTGGGAGTAGAAGTAGGGTTGGAACTTAAGGCCCATTGGTCAAGAAGATTTTTGCTGACTTGCGAATCTCACGCTTAGCGTGAGAACGGAAAGCCGTCAGGAAAAATTTGATACTTTTCTGGAATTATTATTTTCAAATAATTCCAAAAGTAAAAAAAAATTTATAAAAAAAATTGTTTATCATTATTGTTATTGTATAAAAAAATATTATTTATAATTATAATTAATAACATTATTTATAATAATAAACAAAATTGCACTAAAATTAGTGCTAGTGTTCTAGTTATAATTGTTCAATAACTAAGAAACACCATATAATTTTGAAATGTGCGACAAAAATTTTGAAATTTTCCTTTTAATTTAGTTGAGCTTGAAAAGAAATAATACTTAATTCAAGTCATCGCACGTGCGTTTGTTTAGCAGGCGAGAAAAGTGAAATTTGATACTTTTCTAGAATTATTATTTTCGAATAATTCCAAAAAGTTAAAAAAAAATTTAATAATAAAAAAAATTAATAATTAATAAAAATTGAAAAAAAAATTATTTATTGCTATTATCAATAAATAACTTAATTATTTATTAATAATATTGCACTAATAATTAGTGCTGGTGCTCTGGTTATAATTGTTCAATAATCTCAGAAACACCTCATAATTTTGAATGGGGAAAATAATTTTGAATAAATAATTTCCCTTAATTTTGTTGGGTTTAAAAGGAAATAATATTTTATTCGAATCGTTGCACGTGCGTTTGTTTGAAAGCACATGGGGCCTAGGGGAAGAGGGAAGGATGGAACGAAGAAGAAGAAGCAACGAGTAGAGGCCAACTATGTATGAGTGGTCTGTACCATATGTAGAATGCATGTGTGCGTGCCGCTATGCTAGTGCTGTCTTAAGGAATCATATGTATGCGTGCGTATTGCCATTGCCACCCAAAGATGTATAGGTTTAAAAGGCGACGTAAATACATATGCTTATTTTCTTTCTTATAATTTTTCTTTAATTACAATTTACCTTATATAAAATTACTTTTAAGGTGTACGCAACAAAACAACAGCAATATGCAGAATATCCAAGGATATCCCAGGGTAGTTTCTATGATACCCCAGTAAAAACATACGGGATATCCAAGGATACTCCGTGGTAAACCTCAAGATATCCGAACTAAAATATGCAGGATATCACAGGATATCCACATGTAATTCCTTATAATTTTCAAAACTAAAATATACGGAATATCCAATGATACTCCATGGTAAACCCTAAAACATCCAAACTAAAAATATGCAGGATATCCAGGATATCCACATGTAATTTCTGTAATATTAAACACTAAATATGTGGGATATCCAAGGATATTCTAGGATTAACCTCAAGATATCCAGACCAAAAATTTATGGAATGTCCCAGGATACTCGCAAGCAATCTCTACGACATCTGAACTAAAAACATGCAGGATATCCAGGATATCCATACGTAATTCTTATTACATTTTAAAATTAAGGCATGTTGGATATCTCAAGATATCCACATGCACTTCACGTTATATTTGAAACTGAAATGTATAGGATACCCAAGGGTACACGCAAGTAATTTCCGCGATATTCAAATCAAGAATATACGGGATGTCCCAGGACATCCACATGTAATTTCTATTACATTAAAACCAAAACACATGAGGCATCCGAGGTCACCCGCAAGCAATTTCCATGATAATTAAACAACAAAATATAGGATATCCAACGATATCCACAAACAATCACCATAATATTTAAATTAGAATACACGGGATATCCCAGGATATTTTACACGTAATTTCTATAATATTAAACACTAAAATATACGGAATATCCCGGGATATTTCAGGGTAAACCCCAAGACATCCGGATAAAATATTGCTCGTACGATATATATATATGTATAAATTATAATAATATTGTTTTAATGAGTTCCTGAAAATCATAAATTTTGTTTAACTAGTCTTTTAATTCTAGTTATAATGAAAGCGCTTAAATAGCCCAACTTCGTTTCCGGTGCGGTGCTGATGTAAGCTTATGTTTTGTGATATCTCGGGATATCACCTTTCAGCTGAGTATAGGGAGAAAAAATGTGGGAAGGGGACTTTAATATTAATTTTAAAAAAAATTAGTAAAAAAAATTAAGGAATCAAATATTAATTTTAAATTTGAGTTAATGTTAGGTTATACCGTAACAAGAAAAAAGAGAACAACAAGAAGGAAAACAAAAAACTTGTTTTGAAGCTACCTCACCATCCATTAATTGACTTTGATCTGTGAAAGCATTCTAAAGCTGTCAAATTACCCCATTTTCGTGGCATTTTTATGCTAAATGAACTACCTGTAAGTAATCCTCACTAGTGTGAATCAGGAATAATTAATCTTGATTATAAAGAAGGTGCTGGAACACATTTGGTAGCATATAAAAAATTCAAAAACAAAACAATGTATTTTGATAGTTTTGGCAACCTTGCTCCACCAACAGATCTTGTCATTTACTTGGGTGATGGTAGCCTAATAAAATATAATCATAAAAGATATTAAAATTATGATACATTTGTATGTGGACACTTGTGTCTCAAATTTTTGTGTAATCAACTAAATATTAAGAGTTGTTTTAACGTTTATAAGACTATGTAACACCTGTAAGCTTTCAGTATAAAATCTGACAGCAACATGAGTGATTCGTTTACTTTAACGTTAACAGAAAATTATTTAGTTCTGGGAGCTGAATATTCCCCTCCAATAGAACTAAATTCAAATAAAAGTTATATACTTGGTCTTGTTAAACTATTAACTTTTAATTGAATTCCCAATATTGATAAAGGAAATAACTAATTTTACGTTGGAAATCAAGTAATTGATATTCCAACTGGAAGTTATGAAATTAAAGATATTGAATCATATTTACAAAATCCTGTAAAAACTGGAACTGTTATTACTATAAAACCTAATAATAATACATTACGCAGTATTGTTAAATCTAATTTACCAATTGATTTTAAACCTAAAGATTCGATTGGTAAGTTTTTGGGATTTACATCGCAGAAACTATCATCTCATAGAGCACATATTTCTGATTTACCTGTAGCCATTTTAAAGGTTAATTCAGTTAGAATTGAGTGCAATATAACATCTGGAGCGTATATAAATAACCAAAAAGTTCACACTATCCATGAATACTTTCCTAGCGTTCCACCAGGATATAAGATTGTGGAAGTGCCTGCACACGTCATTTACCTTCCGATTGCCACCAAGACCATACATAATATACAACTGCGAATTGTCTATCAGGACGGTGATTTAATTAATTTTAAAGGTAACACTATAACAATTCGATTGAATATAAAGTCTTTGTAATGGGAATCATTTATAATCAAAGAGCTGTTGTTGGTGGAAACTATAAAAGTCAGACAACATGCAAGAGTCAGATCAGTCTAAATTTATCTCACAAGGTGTTAACACCTCAAAATCGCCTCTTTCTGCAAGAACTAGGTCTAAAAGTTCAAGGAAAGAAAATAAGACAACAAGACAATTAATTTACATATTTTTTGGTTGCTGTTGCAAATGCACAAATACAAATGGACGAACTTCTCAATATTCCAGCAGCAGTGAATTTCGATGAGTCAATAGCTCATTACGAAATTCATGCTCATCAACCATACGCATCTTCATCTTTTAACAATAGCGATGAAATTCGAATCGCAGTACAACATCAAGACATGTGCATTTTACCTAGTAAAAGTTCATTACACATTTTTGGTAGATTAACTAAAAATCATGGAATTACTCTTACACAAAACGTACATTTAAGGGGTTACGCCTAGTTGTTATAGGCAAAATAAAAGTAATTTTTGGCAATTTTTTTTTCTTTTTCATGAAACTTTTTTTAAAAAAGGAATAATTTATTTAAAAGTACATATAATTAAACGTTTAAATATAATTTAACAACCAAAAAATATTTTAAATTACTTGTCTTCCAATTGGTTTTAAAAAAATGCTCTTTTTAAAACTTGTTTTGCAGTGGACATCTTTTTCGAAAACAGTTCACCTAAAATTAAAAATTCAAAAATTTTCTGTAAGTGCGATGCTATACGCAGTTCGTGAACGAAGGGTTTTGAAAAATTTTAATTTTTGATAAAATGGCGGCAATTTTTTTGAAAAATATGATATTTTAAGAAAAATATTTTGGATTTTCATTAATAAAAATGAAAGTTTTTATTCAAATAAGAAATCCTTCGTTCACGAACTAGTAATTTTTGTGTAAAATAAGCCCTATAAATTTGAAGCTGATCGGTTGAGTAGTTTTCGAGAAATCTTGTCCATTACATGGATACTTCTTGAAAAATGAAATTTATAGAAAAAACGCATTTGAAGTTTTTAGAACAGAGTGATCAAAATTTTTATAAAAAATAAATGAGATTCGCTTGAAACTTCATACTCGGGGGTTTTTGGGGTCGCTAATTACGAATCTGAAGTCAGTTTTTGAAAATTCAAAATGGCGGATCGAATATGGCGGATCACATTTTAAAAAAACTTCTTGATTCGCTTGAAACTTGTTACTTGGGGGTTTTTGGGGTCGCTGATTACGAATCTGAAATCAGTTTTTCAAAATTCAAAATGGCGGATCCAATATGGCGGACAAAATTTTTAAAATCTTTTTGATTTGCTTGAAGCTTGTTACTTGGGGGTTTTCGGGGTCGCTGATTACGAATCTGATGTAAGTTTTTCAAAATTTAAAATGGCGGATCCAATATGGTGGATCACGTTTTAAAAAAACTTCTTGATTTGCTTGAAACTTGTTACTCGGGGGTTTTTGGGGTCGCTGATTACGAATCTGAAATCAGTTTTTCAAAATTCAAAATGGCGGATCCAATATGGCGGACAAAATTTAAAAAAAAATTTTTTTGATTTGCTTGAAACTTGTTACTCGAAGGTTTTTGGGGTCGCTGATTACGAATCTGATGTCAGTTTTTCAAAATTCAAAATGGCGGATCTAATATGGCGGAAAAAATTGTAAAAAACTTTTTGATTCCCTTGAAACTTGTTATTCGGGGGTTTGTGTTTAAAAAGGGGCTTCTACATAAAAGATCGAAATGGGAATGACTACTGGTACCCTTACTTCTAGTGCCTATGTTAAATTCAAATTTTAATAGAATGTATTATTTTTATACTTACAATTAATCGGCAAACCCAGGGCAGTACATTAGCTCTTCTGCTGCCGAAGATATATCTAAATTATTTAGTTGCCTTTGTCTTCGAATTATTCTGTTTTTCTTTGTATTCTCTTGTGCTCGGTGCTCAGCGATAGCAATTCGATCCTCATCAGTTTTTTTAGCGTAGCTATGGGCATTTGGACCACACGAAATTCCTATTTTCTCCATTATCTTAAGTAAAGCTTTTGTGTCTTCATTGAAGACACATGCGGACGTGAAGGCAGCAATTTCAACAGGAACATTCCCACCAGGAAGGTGTTTAGGACTAATCTTCCAAATAAGTTGGTTGTAGCTTTCATTGTTGTTTTGTGTGAAACCACCAACGCATCGATCTAATAGTTCCTTTTCGGATAAGCTCTTGTAAATGGGCTGAATAGCATTTAAAACTTCTGCAGGTAGTGCCTTATAACTGTGAACGAAATCTTTTATTTTATGCTTTTTATTTTCTGATAGGACAGCGTACGCTCGCTGCCATTCACACCACGATTTATTTCCAGGCGGACAGTTTTGATGATTTGGTTTCTTGTCAGTTGAGCTATGATGATAGAACGTTGCCTAGATTGCTGCCTTCATATCCTCTGCTGAAGCACAATTTCTACGTATAGCCAAACCATAATAAACTGTCAATTTGTCTATCAGTTTCGCAGTTAATTTGCCTTTACCACCGAGTCCTTTACTCCGTTTTTTACATTCCCGTAATCTATGTCCCATCCGTTTTTGTACATGGCCATTGCACTCTTTTTTCTTTATGGTAGTCTGTCCATAAGGATTTGCATTAACAACTCCTGCAAATGTTTTTGAGTCGCCATTGCCAATATAATTAACGAATTTAACGTTGTGTAAATCTTCGGAACGTTTAAACATTTCCACAATGGCATCAACTTCTATTTTGCCCGAAGAACCAGTGTGATTTGCTTTGCATTCAGATTCATGGGTTTCAAACCATTCCTCATATTCAGATGTGCCTTCTTTTTTACTCCAAGCCTCGCACATTTTACAATAAGCACTTTTTACCGCAACATCTAATACTTTTCCAGAGAAATAGCCGATAATAGAGGAAACTCCATACAATAACGAAAAACCACGCTTCTTCCATGTGCCGTCTCCTGATACTGTTAGATCATTCTTCATTGGTCCAAAAGTTTTTTCTTTTTCTTCATTCGCAGCCAATTTCAAGAAAAATTCGCAAACCTGCAGTATGAATATGTTTGAAAATAATATCATAGGTACTGTGATACAAAAACGGCGGTAAGTCCATAAGCCCGCAAAATTTTTGACAACCTGCTAGACCTATGCCCAAAGTCCTCATAGTAAATATGAAACGGCTATTTACTTCCCATGTATGGCGTGTGTAATTGCAAGAAGGAATTTCTTGTGGTTTACATTTATCACATAAAACTGCTATTTTGAAGCCAAGGCCGCAAGTACTTGTTGTCTGAAATTTTACGTCACTATCACACTTTTTACATTTAACAATAGCTGATATAGCTGAAAACACTGTCACAAAGTTTAATATTCTAAATGAAATTGAACTGTCTACTGTTGTATCATCATCTTGTAATCTAATTTTCTTTTTAGATGCACTAAACATCTGATTGTCACTTTTTTCCACTTTTGGATTAAAATACTGTTTTCTCTTATTTGGTCTAGATTTTTTTATTCCTTTAGACTCCACTAGCCTTCTTGGAAATTTTTGATTATTATTCATGATGAGACAAATGATCAAATTGTAAAACAAATAAAAATATAATGCGCTTCAGTAATACTGTTTATATTAAAAGCAAATACCAGAAATCGAAGTAAAACGTGAAAAACAATGAATTGTAACTGATTAACTATTCGCGTTCACATTGAAAAAATAAAACCGAAAACTAGACCACTCGTTCATGTCTTACTGTAAAAATGTCCTTAAATAAACTAAAATGAGATAAAGAAAACTGCTGCACTGAAAATTGTTTTGGACTGAATTAAGCTGCAACGCTCTTTTTTTATATCAAATCGAATTTAAAGAATCTGAAATTAGCTTTAAATAATACCGTTGCAAATTATTTTAATCGTAAAAGTTTTTAATGTACATACTGTTTTAGTCGAGACAGTTTGCTATGCTACAATTCATATAGAAAGTGATACAAATCAAAATAAGACATACTGACCAATACTTGGTATTTTATTAACTACTCTATGTAAATAAAAAAATATACTTAAAAAAAGTTAAAAACATTGTAATTTTAAAATACATTCGTGTCAAATGTAATTGTATAAATTAATTGTAGAATTGTAAATTTAATTTGATTTACATGTACCTCATATTTACTTCATATAATAGTATATATGTAATACATGTATATGAATATCAAAATAATGTAATATACTTCTTTCACGAAAATGTAACATTACATTTGACACACCTGTATTGTAGAATAGAAATTAGTAATAATCTGTAACTTTAATTTTTTGTAATTTTTTTTCAATTTATATATGGTCTACGTTTCATAATTGCATCTTTAATATGAGTTCCTATTTGTAATAAGCGTCCGCAAAAACCCCCAAATAAAAAGTTTTAAGAGAATCAAAAAGTTTTTTTTTAATTTTGTCCGAAATATTGGACCCACCATTTCGAATTTTAAAAAAATAACCCCAAAAACCCCCGAATAACAAGTTCTAAGGGAATCAAGAAGTTTTTTAAAATTTTATCTGCCATATTGGATCCGCTATTTTGAATTTTGAAAAACTGACATCAGATTCGTAATCAGCGACCCCGAAAACTCCCGAGTAACAAGCTTCAAGCAAATCAAAAAGATTTTAAAATTTTCGTCCGCCATATTGGATCCGCCATTTTGATTTTTGAAAAACTGATTTCAGATTCGTAATCAGCGACCCCAAAAACCCCTAAGTAACAAGTTTCAAGCGAATCAAAAAGTTTTTAAAATTTTTGTCCGCCATATTGGATCCGCCATTTTGAATTTTCGAAAACTGACTTCAGTTTCGTAATTTTGAGGTATTATTCCTTTAGGAAATGCAAAAACCCAAAAATCGATTTTTTTGACCAAAACAACTAGGCGTAACACCTTAAGTAATAATGCTGTATGTTTTTTGTTTGATGAAATTCGCTATGAACTAAATGGTATTGAAATTGATCGCTGCAAATACGTTATACATACTACAATCATGAAAAATCACACCTCGCAAACATCAAATCAGCTAAATTTTATTGAAAATGCTAAAAATTCCAAAATTGCAGCTGATGCAAGACTTACTTTGGAAAATGGTTATTTTGATGTCACAATACCACTCAGCATGATTTTTAATTTTGCTAAAGATTATAAAAAAATCATTATGAACGCTAAACATGAACTTATTTTAACAAGAGCACGTTCTGACGTGAATGCCGTAATTCAAACATGACAAGGAGTTATGTTATTGTTGGATTTCAAACAGCGAGGAAAGATAAACGAAAAAAATATGCCTGTCATTTTGACTATTGTAATATTATAAATGTTAAACTCTTTTTAAATTCACAATATTATCCTTATGGAAATTTAAATCTAAACTTTGATAAAAATCAGTACTTTCTACTTTATAAAATGTACGCTAATTTTCAATCATCCTATTATGGTAAAGATTCAAAACCTATTTTAACAAAGGATATTTTTAAAAGTCTATTTCCTCTAATTATTATTGATTGTTCTAAGCAAAACGAGTTTTTAAAACAAGCATCAGTTGATGTGAGGTTAGAATTTGAAGCAGGAATCAACATGCCAGCCGAGACCACCGCCTATTGCTTAATAATCCATGACCGCGTCATACAATTTAAGCCAATCAGCGGCGTTGTAAAGAAACTATTGTAAAGGAGTGGGGATAATGTGGTGGTGGTGGTGGTGGTGGAGATGATTACTATAAAAGCAGCTGCTCTCGGCTAGAAATTCATTTCTGCTTCAAAATGGAGTTTATCGTAGACGTTCAAGGTTTTAAAAGAGCCAACAACGAGTTTGTCTTTAAAGAGTTGGCGATACTTCCTCTTCAACCAGATGCACAGCATCTCGTCTACCTTTTTGAACCTCCTTGTCCTTGAAATTCACTGCCAGGACGCTACAAAAGTGAAAATCTTTGACTAACACATAATTACCATGGAATCCATTGGACAGCTGGAGACGTCTCATATGATAAACTTCGACCAATTCTACAAGATATACTTCAAAGTGCAAGTGTAATTTACGTTAAAGGTTTAGAAAAAAATTGGCTAGAAAATTATTTACTCAACGTACAAAACTTAGAAGATTTGAATTGTCCATCGTTGAAAGAAATTAAGTTTGATTTGTTAACGACGTGTACGCATTATACTTTTTGTAGTGAAAATTGTGCTGTAGAAAATGTTAAAATTTTACGCGATTGGTTTTTGGGTCCACCAAACCAATATATAAGTACTATTGCTAATGGTTTCGATGAAGTTGACTCTACTTTAAAATCTTTTTATGAAAATTGTGAATCTTTTTTGTAAAATTTAGTTATTAAGTTTTCAAAAATAAATGTTATTAATTCAAAATTGAAAACAATGCTTCCTAATTTCAAAAACAACCTATCCTTTAAAATTTAATTTAAATTTTTTTATAATTTCTGAAAATAAAACTTATTCCAATTCTGAAAAATAACTTATACTAAGAGAATGAAAGTAAATTTAAAACTAATTTATAGGTAAAACTTTGTGTGTTTATTTTATCAAAAATTTTAAAATATACATTGCTGCTCAAAAGGATTTGCCCACCCTACGCCATGCAAGGGCATTACAAAAAGTTTTGTATCTTCAATAATAATAAAGATAAAATCTTAATCAAATATTTATTTTAAACCTTAAGTATTTGACTTAAAATAATGCCAAAAAAAATTCAAAAAAAAAATTTTTAATGTTTAATTGCTGAAAATTAAAAAAAAATTTAACTTTTTTTGAAAAATTTCAAATTGATACAATTTTTGAAGAAATCATCACATTTAAAATCTACAAATATCATTGGAAAGCATTTTTTGTCACCTTTCAAACGATTTTTTGAAAATTGCTCTACGATAATTTTTAAGAAAGATATAATCATTTGTTTATAAAAATAGCCTATTTTTTCAATTGTTGGTAACTTGAGAACAATTGATTTTTGAAAAAAATTGTTAAGGAAAAAAATGTGCTTCTTTGTGCGTAGAATTAGAAAAAAAATATTTAAACAATAAAACAAAAAAAAAATTTTTACATTTTTTCCTTCTGTATATATTTTTAAGACAAATAACATATACTTATCAATACATATTGATAAAATATAACACAACATAAATTATCACTGTTTAAAAGAACAGTTAATAATTACATTTTTAAATATTTAAATAACATTAATTAATTAATTAATTTCGTGATTTTTATATTGAATGTTGTTTTTAACAACACTGATTTAATTATTTATAAACAAATAAATGTTTTATAATTAATGTTATTTAAATATTTAAAAAGTGTAATTATTAACTGTTCTTTTTAACAGTGATAATTTATGTTGTGTTAGATTTTATCGATATAAATTGATAAGTATATGTTATTCGTCTTAAAAATATATACAGAAGGAAAAAATGTAAAAAAAAAATTTTTTTTGTTTAAATATTTTTTTCTAATTCTACACATCATTTCCAAGGTAGTTAGTTCATCCTCGAAGAGTTTAATGAATCTCGTTGGTAGGTATGCAACGAAATCAGCATCAATTTCTACAATGATCCTTGGTCCATATTTGGTCTGGACCTTCTTCATCTTAGAGACGTAGTACAGTCCATCTTTCATCAATTCCGCAAGCGGCTTCGTCGGCAGGTAACCTTTAAAACGCCCAACGGAGTTAACTTTTTCTAGATCCATTTTTTTTAAACTGTAATAAAAACCTTGAACAAAAGAAGAGAAAACAAAGAACTGTAATAAAAAATTATTTGTTTTAAAACTAACATGGAAAATATAGCTGAAAAAGAAGCTTTAAAAATATAGCTGGAAAAGAAACTTAGAAATAAACCTAAAATGTAAACAAAAAAACCTGGAAATAAAGCTGAAAAACTTAGAAATATACCTGAAATTAAAACTTAGAAAGAAGCTTTAAAGAAATGTTAAAATAGATAACTTAATATACTTACTGCTAATTCTAGAACCTGAAATAAGAATGATCTTATCGCTTTGAAACTCGTCTTATATAACTGCAACCCTACTTTTATCTCAATCCCCACCACATTTTCAAATGCGCACGCAAATTACCCCCACTATACACTGCGCACGCAGAAATATCCCCACTATAAAATGTGCTTAAATCATGCGAGTTAAAATTAAGGGAACTAAAATAAATGCGTAAATTTAAAAAAAATATTTTCTTTATTTAAAAATTTAATATTATTATTATTTTTAAGGCTCAAAACAATCATCTTCTTTTTCTTCAAGTGGCTCCGACATCTAAAAAATAGTATTTTAAAGTTAATTAAATAATAAGAAAAATATATATATTCTCAAAGTTAATTTAAATGTACTTAGAAATTTTCAACTAACTTCCTCAGGATTGATATATATGGGGGATTTCACGGGAACTGATCCGGCCTCATGCGTTTATACGTCATACTTTGATGACTTGTAGTTTGCTTTAAAAAAAAGATGTAAATTAGATAAAATATGTTTTGGAAAGGGGTTTTCGTGTACTTTTAAATAAAGATGTTAGTTTAAAAAAAAATTTTGACCTTGAAAATTAAAAATGAAAATTTAATTTTCATTTTTTTGTACAATCGGTATTTTTAAAAAATTTTTTTTATTTAGAATGAAAGCTGAGCTCTTTTCCTATCAAAAACATATTTGCCCAAAATGGGACTAGAATTATGAATTCTAGTTTAATTAAATTTACAAAAAAATTAAATTTTAATTTTTAATTTTCAAGGTCAAAAAAAATTTTTTTTAACTAAAATCTTTATTTAAAAGTACACGAAAACCCCTTTCCAAAACATATTTTATCTAATCAACATCTTTTTTTTAAGCAAACTACAAGTTATCAAAGTATAACGTGTAAACGCATGAGTCCTGTGCAACATGTGGTACAAGTCTCATGCGTTTGCACGTCATACTTTGATAACTTGTAGTTTGCTTAAAAAAAGATGTAAATCAGATAAAATATGTTTTGGAAAGGGGTTTTCGTGTACTTTTAAATAAAGATTTTAGTTTAAAAAAAATTTTTTTGACCTTGAAAATTAAAAATTAAAATTTAATTTTCATTTTTTTGTAAAATTAATTAAACTAGAGTTCATAATTCTAGTCCCATTTTGGGCAAATATGTTTTTGATAGGAAAAGAGCTCAGCTTTCATTCTAAATAAAAAAATTTTTTTAAAAATACCGATTGTACAAAAAAATGAAAATTAAATTTTAATTTTTAATTTTCAAGGTCAAAATTTTTTTTTAAGCTAACATCTTAATTTAAAAGTACACGAAAACCCCTTTCCAAAACATATTTTATCTAATTTACATCTTTTTTTTAAGCAAACTACAAGTCATCAAAGTATGACGTATAAACGCATGAGGCCGGATCACTTCCCGTGAAATCCCCCATATATATATATATATAACTAAAACATCATCATCACCTTCATCGCCATAATCATCATCGTTGCTGATGATGATAGTTTCACCCTGACTATCATAACTATCATCATCATCGTCGTCATCATCATCCTCGTAACTATTGTAAGCAAACTCATCAAAAATTACTATTGTAGAAGCATTATCTTCCTTTACTTCTTCTACTTCTTCATCCATAATTTGTGGAGGATAATTTGATTTGTCTTCCATTTTTTTCGTTTCTTTCTAAAAAAAAATTTTTAATATTAAATAAAATTAACTTTAAAAATAAAAAAATAAGAAATATTAAAATAAAAAGAATTTGATAGGAGAGAAGAACTGTAAGAAAGTGATGAGCTGTAGGAGAAAAAGAGAGAAAAGACCTGTAAGACAGAAATAGAGAAAATACTTGTAAGAGAAAAAAAAGAGAAAAAATTTAGAAAGAAAGAAAGACCTGGTGAAGAGAAAGAAAAAAATTAGAGAGAAAGACTTGGAGGATAGAAAGACCTGGTGAAGAGAAAGAAAAAATTTAGAGGAGAGAAAAACCTGGTGAAAAGAAAATAAACCTAGAGGAGAGAAAGAAAGAAAGACCGGGTGAAGAGAAAGAAAAAAGTTTTGAGAAAGACCTGGAGAAAAGAAAGAAAGAAAGACCTGGTGAAGAGAAAGAAATAAAAACCTGGTGAAAAGAAAATAAACCTAAAGGAGAGAAAGAAGGAAAGACCTGGTGAAAAGAAAATAAACCTAGAGGAGAGAAAGAAGGAAAGAAAGACCTGGTGAAGAGAAAGAAAAAAATTTAGAGAGAAAGAGCTGGAGGAAAGAAAGAAAGAAAGACCTGGTGAAAAGAAAATAAACCTAGAGGAGAGAAAGAAAGAAAGACCTGATGAAGAGAAAGAAAAAATTTAGAGAGAAAGACCTGGAGGAAAGAAAATAAACCTAGAGGAGAGAAAGAAAGAAAGACCTGGTGAAAAGAAAATATAGTGAACCTAGAGGAAAGAAAGACCTGGCAAAAAGAAAAAAAACCTAGAGGAGAGAAAGACCTGGTGAAGAGAAAGAAAAAAAGACCTGGTGAAAAGAAAATAAACCTAGAGGAGAGAAAGACCTGGAGGGAAGAGTAAACAAGAGAACCCTACGACGAAATGCAAGCTGAAAGAAGAATGAGTGTGGTGGCTGGCGCGCTGCACTCACTCACCGTTGTGATCCCCATCACGACGCTCTCCCACCACAGCGCTCCCCATTATGCATCGCTAGTGGAGTGAAAGTAGCATCTCCATGTGGTAGTTTTCAGTATTAAGTTTCAATACGCGGGGTTTTTGAATAGTTGATTAAACCATGTTAATAGCTTAAATTAATTTATATCAATAACATATTTTAAACTTTATGTTTAAATAATTAGAATAATTTATTCCATTAAAATCAAGATGCATAATTATAATAAAATCCATTTTTACAGATTAAAAAAAGGAAGTTAGAAAATTTAGATAAAAAGATTTAGAAAATTTATCTGAAAAAAAGCCTGGAAATAAAGCTAAAAGAAATATAAGCCTGAAATGGATACTTAGAAAATAACCAAAAAGATAAATAAAAATTAAAATCAAATTTTATTTTACAATTTTATTTCAGAATTGAAATATTTATAATAATTGGGTAACATTTACTTTTCCAAGTCTAATAATAACAAATTTCTTACAAGATCCTACTTCTTTAATTTAATCAAAATGTGAAATAATAATAAATTGAATGTATATTTATTAATTTAGAAATACATTTTTTATTATTCCTAACTATTTTTACATTTGTTATACACTCTTTTTATAATATTAGCATTTTTTCTTAAATTTATATAAAACAGAAATATTAAGTTTTAAATACTTAAAATTAGGAACAAGTATTAGTTTTAACCAATCTCTTTTTAAGAATTAAACATTGAATAATGTCATTATTTTGAGGCACAATGTATGAAAAAAAATTCAGGTGAAATGACCTGAGAATGTTAATTGATTTTGAATGAATTGTGAAAAAAAAAATTTTTTATTATAAAATAAAACTTAAATGAGAAAAGATTTATAACTGACCAAGAGCCACATTCTAAAATGAAAATTAAAAGGTTATAAAAAAGATTACAACGATGAAAAATCATATTTTTAAACGAAAAAAATGAATGGAAAGAAATTAAAACATAAGAATTTTAAATATCTCTAAATCATAATTAATATGCTTATTCTTTTTTCTGTTTTTTGTGTTTACTCTTCTCCTCATCACTTAAACATTGTTTCCTCTTTCCTGTCACTGTCCTCAGGTTAGTAGTTTTTCGGTAACATGGATCACTATTAGACCCTGAAGGTTTGGTTGCATCTGCAGTTACTGATGACCCTGAAGGTTTGGTTGCATCTACAGTTTGCGATAACCTTGATAATTTATCTTCTTCAGAAGATTGTGATGAAGAGCTTGTAGACGTAAATGAATTCGATGATTCAGATGACGTTGATGTAGGTGATGACCGATCTTGGTCAGTTTTCTTTTCTTCTTCAATATTTTTCGGTGTTGGAATGTAAATATCTTCCACGATTGAATTCGATTTCAAATCTGGAATATATGGTACCATTGGTGCCCATCTTGAGATTCTATGTCGAGTGGAGTCTGTTTCTTTCTTATCCTATTAAATAGTCAAAAAAAAAATTTTAATATGCTTTAAGAGAAATAATTTTATAAATTAAAAAAAAAAGAATTTCTTTAATACCTTAAACATTTATATTGATTTATCCTTAATTTCCTAATTAGAAATTAAAAAAAAATAAAACTAAAATAAAAAGAATATTATTTTACAAATAGGGTAACTGCACCAATTGTCGAGGATCATAATTTTCTTTTTTAGATAAATAGTATAATATATAATATTTAAGAACAAAAAAAATTTCTAAATAATCTTTGTATTTTCAACTGTATATTTAAATATTCAAATTTCGTAGCGATTCTACTAAAATAATTATTTAATTAATATTATAATTCACTGCTGTGAAATTTACTCGAATCTCCATTTTCTTAACACTTCAGGTTGACTAAAACAGATTTTTAGAAATGCAAATTAAACGTATTTATAATGACTTTTTGTGTACAAAATTATTATTATAATTTTGTACAAGAACTAAATTAATTTTGTATACATGTTTTTTTGTTTAAAAAATATTTAATATTTTTTAAAAGCAAATCATCGGTATTTGGTTCCTTTTTTTACAGTTCCATTTTTCGAGGTAATGACTCGAAAATTGGTGTAGTCACTTTTTTCGCTGATGCACCATTTATCGATGGTTAAGTGTTTATTTACTAAACGTCAAACATAAATGCCAAACGTTTGTAGGTACATAGAAAAAGAAAACAAAATGCTCCAAAAATTTACAACCAACAAAAAATAATCTACCAAAAAAACGAGGCAGACCGAAAAAAAATTAATAAAAAAATGCATTATTTAAAACTAAAAAATTTTGTGTTACATTTTAATTATAATTAACCATTATATTTACAGTTCGTAATAAAAGTTTATTTTATTCGTTTACAAATTTAATGTGACTTAAATTAATTTATTTTTTCTATTAATGTCTGATTAACAAAATTGATTAAATTTAATTAACTTATTTATAATTTATAAAAGTTTAAAAAACAGTTAAATAATTTTCTGTCCTGAATCATCAACTATAAAAATGTTTTATATCGATATTATAAACTATTCCATTATAGTTAAATAAATATATTTGTTTTCTGGTAATGTTGTATAATATTTCTATCGAAAAAATAAATATCTACTAGATTTTCAAATATCTTTACAGGTTAATTGTTAGGTTATATTGGATTATATGTTTAAAAATGTCATACTCTCGACAATTGGAACAGACCCTCGAGAAATTAGCACAAGACCATTGACAAATGGTGCTTTTGCTGGATTGACTTTTAAATATATTTTTTGCTAAACAATTTAGTTTATATTAAAAAAATAAATATGAATATTAAACATTATTAGATCCTTCGTCCGAATATACAAAAATCAAATTTTAAAGTGCATTTACTTCCGAGAAAAAAAATGTCAAAGTCACATGTTGCTTAAAACCCTCGACAATTGGTACAGTTACCCTATTAAATAGAAAATAGAAACAATTAAATAAGTTAAATAATATTTAATAATAAAAACAAAATTGCTTAGTGACCAAAATGCTAAATTGCTATTTCGCTAAACCACACACAGAAAAACTGTTTTACCGACTGAGTGTTCCGAACCTAACCTCTTACTGTGTAAAATTGTAATTTAGTGAAATAGAAATTTAGCACTTTGGCCACAGAGCAGAGATGGCGCCACATGTGAATTCAAACCCCCTTGGCGGGAAATTCAAATTTTTTATTTTTAAACTTTCAAATGGGATAATTTTAAATTTACAAGGGATAATTTTAAATTTCGCGCCACTAAGTAAAAGTTGGTTGGTTCTCTACTTTTATTGTCCTAGTATTAGTGGAGTCTGCCACCGCTAGACGGCGCCATTTTATTAGGGTGGGATATTTAAATTTTGATTTTTAAAGTTTCATGTAAGTTGGTGCGGGGTGATTTTAAATTTCACTCCTTTATTAACACTTATATTTAACTACCTCTGACAGATGACTGTACTAAATTATTTAAACATTCTTAATGGAAAATTTAAATTTGATTTTTTCAATTTAAATTGGGTTTTGTTTTACCGACTAGGTTTAAGTACTGCTGCTTGTTATTGTATAAAAATCTACATAAACATTGGTTCTACACTGTCTTTCACTTAAAATAAATAAATAAATATTATGTTTTAAGATTCCAAATTTTCACGCTAAAAGTCACAGGGAATTTTTTATTTCTATGTGATAAAATCAAAGTTGGTAGTAATGATCATTTATTCCATGCTATACAATATTTCAGTCTTCTTTTCTATTTGAATGTCAAGCTGAATAAATGTGACAATGGTAAGTTTTAATTTTCATTCAATTATACTTTGATTGAGTTTAAATTTGTAACTTGTGTAAATAATAAAATATTTTACTTCACCATTCGATTATATTTAATTGTTGTTTGTAGTAATGTTCAACTATTTTATAGAACTTTAATAATCCAAATGTTAATTTCAACTATTGTGAGAGATGCTGCTTTTGCAGATATATATCAATAAATCTTTATATAAGTATTTTTCTAATAATAATAATATATATTTAAATAAAATTTTTCCATTTTATAATAATTTATTTTAAAATTTGTTATTGAATTTCCTTTTACTTTATAAACTCCTTACATTAAATTAGATATTATTATATTTAAAACCATACAGTTTATTGTACATCTAAACCAAATATTCTTATTATATTTTTTTTGTTTTAGTTGCAGCAAATTGTAGACAATTTACTGTGTAATTTTCCACATTTCGTACATAATCCATTTTGTCGAGAGTTCTCACAAGCAACGCAAATGTTTTAACAACCATTTCACCAAACTCAACCAGTGCAACGTCAGCAAGTGATACCTCAACCAGTACAACCAGTCCGAAAAATTCAACTCATAGAACCACAACCACAAACTCGTAAGGCACATCAGAAAAAACAAACACACTTGCCAGCGACGATCAAAACAGTTGATAACAAACAGAAGGAAAACATTGATTCAGTCCAAAAGGTATGTTTATATTATAAATTAAATTCAATTTTGAAAAAATATATTAGTTTCGAAAAGGTAAAATAGATTTTTATTTAAAATATTATTTTTCTTATTTAATAATTTCTATATAATATTTTAAAATAATAATTTTTTTTAATTTAAATAAAATATACTTTTAAATTAATATATTTTCTTAATTTTTGTTTTATTATCAAAAATTATTTTTCTTATATCATATTTCAAAATAATTTTTTTATTTGGCATTAGTGCTTTTTTAATAAATTATTTAAATAAAACTCAAACAAATAATATTTTTTTTAATTGCTTGGTAACCAAAATGCTAAACTGCGATTTCGCTAGTCCAAATGATCAAATTGGTTATTTTTTTAAGTTATACTCAAAAAATGATTCAAAACACGAATTTGAATCAAAAAAATTTAAAAAAAAATTTGTGACATAACAATAGCATATTTTCATGTATTTTTTTCCGCTGAATCCGGATTCAAAGCCAAAATTGACAGATGTGCTCAAAATTTTCAGCTAAACTCAAAAACTACTCAAAAAACCAAATTAAAAGGACGTAAATAAAAAATTTCTTCTGTGACACTGCAAAAGTATATTCCTATGTATTTTTTCACGCTGAATTCGAATTCGAAGTCAAAATTGACAGATTTGCTCAAAATTTTAAGATAAACTCAAAAAACGACTCAAAAAACCGAATTAAGATGAAAACAATTTTTCATGACACTACACTACTATATTCCCATGTACTTTTTTCCGCTGAATCCGATTTCGCAGTCAGAATTGACAGATGTGCTTAAAATTTTTAGATAAGCTCAAAAAATTGATAAAAAAAGCGATTTAAAATAAAAAAATGGAAATTTTTTGATATGACACTATACTAGTGTATTCCTATGTTTTTTCACATTTTCTAGTGTGACTCAAAATTTTGAGCCATTTGAATAATTCTGACTTTAAATGCGAGATCCGAGTGTAAAAATATATGGAAATACTGAAGTGTAGTGTCATAGCCAAAAATTTCCATTTCCTTATTTTAAATCGCTTTTTTTATCAATTTCTTGAGCTTATCTAAAAATTATGAGCAAATCTGTCAATTCTGACTGCGAAATCAGATTCAGCGGGAAAAAGTACATGGGAATATAGTAGTGTAGTATCATGAAAAATTGTTCTCATCTTAATTCGGTTTTTTGAGTCGTTTTTGAGTTTATCTCAAAATTTTAAGCAAATCTGACAATTTTGACTTCGAATTCGGATTTAGCGTGAAAAAATACATAGAAATACACTTTAGCAGTGTCACAGAAGAAATTTTTTATTTTCGTCATTTTAATTCGGTTTTTTGAGTAGTTTTTTGAGTTTAGCTCAAAATTTTGAGCACATCTGTCAATTCTGACTTCGAATCCGGATTCAGCGGGAAAAAATGCATAAAAATATGCTATTGTTATGTCACAAATTTTTTTAAAAATTTTTTTGGTTCAAGTTCGTGTTTTGAGTCGTTTTTTGAGTCGTTTTTTGAGTATAACTAAAAAAAAGAACCAATTTGAGCATTCGGACTTCGGATTCAGCGGCCAAAAATACATGGGAATATACTACTGTAGTGTCTCGGCCACGACATTTTTTTTGTGTGCCTGTGTTATTAATTAAAAATTGTTGGTCTTCAAGTCTTCATTATATTCAAAATATTTAATGAATATTGGTTTCAAATTCAAATAATTAAAAATGAACTTTTAATCAAGGTAAATCTAACTCGAACCCAACCTATAATTCGTTTGCTTCTTAGGTGCCGAATCCCTTTGTGATCCCAAGATGAAACTTACAGGACATGTAAAGCACATTTGCCCTAACATTTAGTAAAATTTTGAAAAAAATCAAAGATGATATTTTTTCAAAAACGGATTTTAAATTTTTCAAAATTAAAAATTTTTTTTTTTGAATTTTGTTTTATATTAATTTTAACTTAAAATATACTTAAAACCAAAGTAATCCTTTTTTTTAAATCCAAAATCGGTTAATTAGAACCAAAGTTATATCACTTTCATAAAAAGAAGACAAAAATTTTGAAAATGCAATGTTTTTGGTATTTTTCAAAATTAAAAAAAAATATTTGGTGGAATTGTTTAACACTATCAAAGTAATAAATTTACAAAAGTACATTCAAATCCCAACCAGTCATGAAAATTAGTGTGTTGATTATGAACGCTAAACATGAACTTATTTTAACAAGATCACGTTCTGACGTGAATGCCGTAATTCAAACATGACAAGGAGTTATGTTATTGTTGGATTTCAAACAGCCAGGAAAGATAAACGAAAAAAATATGCCTGTCATTTTGACCATTGTAATATTATAAATGTTAAACTCTTTTTAAATTCACAATATTATCCTTATGGAAATTTAAATCTAAACTTTGATAAAAATCAGTACTTTCTACTTTATGAAATGTACGCTAATTTTCAATTATCCTATTATGGTAAAGATTCAAAACCTATTTTAACAAAGGATATTTTTAAAAGTCTATTTCCTCTAATTATTATTGATTGTTCTAAGCAAAACGAGTTTTTAAAACAAGCATCAGTTGATGTGAGGTTAGAATTTGAAGCAGGAATCAACATGCCAGCCGAGACCACCGCCTATTGCTTAATAATCCATGACCGCGTCATACAATTTAAGCCAATCAGCGGCGTTGTAAAGAAACTATTGTAAAGGAGTGGGGATAATGTGGTGGTGGTGGTGGTGGTGGAGATGATTACTATAAAAGCAGCTGCTCTCGGCTAGAAATTCATTTCTGCTTCAAAATGGAGTTTATCGTAGACGTTCAAGGTTTTAAAAGAGCCAACAACGAGTTTGTCTTTAAAGAGTTGGCGATACTTCCTCTTCAACCAGATGCACAGCATCTCGTCTACCTTTTTGAACCTCCTTGTCCTTGAAATTCACTGTTTATTTTATCAAAAATTTTAAAATATACATTGCCGCTCAAAAGGATTTGCCCACCCTACGCCATGCAAGGGCATTACAAAAAGTTTTGTATCTTCAATAATAATAAAGATAAAATCTTAATCAAATATTTATTTTAAACCTTAAGTATTTGACTTAAAATAATGCCAAAAAAAATTCAAAAAAAAATTTTTAATGTTTAATTGCTGAAAATTAAAAAAAAATTTCACTTTTTTTAAAAAATTTCAAATTGATACAATTTTTGAAGAAATCATCACATTTAAAATCTACAAATGTCATTGGAAAGCATTTTTTGTCACCTTTCAAACGATTTTTTGAAAATTGCTCTACGATAATTTTTAAGAAAGATATAATCATTTGTTTATAAAAATAGAATATTTTTTCAATTGTTGGTAACTTGAGAACAATTAATTTTTAAAAAAAATTGTTAAGGAAAAAAATGTGCTTCTTTGTGCGTAGAATTAGAAAAAAAATATTTAAACAATAAAAAAAAAAATTTTCTTACATTTTTTCCTTCTGTATATATTTTTAAGACAAATAACATATACTTATCAATACATATCGATAAAATCTAACACAACAAAAATTATCACTGTTTAAAAGAACAGTTAATAATTACATTTTATAAATATTTAAATAACATTAATTAATTAATTAATTTCGTGATTTTTATATTGAATGTTATTTTTAACAACACTGATTTAATTATTTATAAACAAATAAATGTTTTATAATTAATGTTATTTAAATATTTAAAAAGTGTAATTATTAACTGTTCTTTTAAACAGTAATAATTTATGTTGTGTTAGATTTTATCGATATGTATTGATAAGTATATGTTATTTGTCTTAAAAATATATACAGAAGGAAAAAATGTAAAAAAATTTTTTTTTGTTTTATTGTTTAGATATTTTTTTTCTAATTCTACGCACAAAGAAGCACATTTTTTTCCGTAACAATTTTTTTCAAAAATCAATTGTTCTCAAGTTACCAACAATTGAAAAAATAGGCTATTTTTATAAACAAATGATCATATCTTTCTTAAAAATTATCGTATAGCAATTTTCAAAAAATCGTTTGAAAGGTGACAAAAAATGCTTTCTAATGACATTTGTAGATTTTAAATGTGATGATTTCTTTAAAAATTGTATCAATTTGAAATTTTTCAAAAAAAGTGAAAAATTTTTTTTTAACTTTCAGCAATTAAACATTAAAAAATTTTTTTTTTGATTTTTTTTGGCATTATTTCAAGTCAAATACTTAAGGTTTAAAATAAATATTTGATTAAGATATTATCTTTATTATTATTAAAGATACAAAACTTTTTATAATGCCCTTGCATGGCGTAGGGTGGGCAAATCCTTTTGAGCGGCACTGTATATTCATTTTATTTTTTACAATTTATTGTAGTAATTTACGGTCCTCCAAGATACTTCATTTGAAGTTTCTTCGATATAGCAGCTTCTTTCATCATTTTCAAGGTGGTTAGTTCATCCTCGAAGAGTTTAATGAATATCGTTGGTAGGTATGCAACGAAATCAGCATCAATTTCGACAATGATCCTTGGTCCATATTTGGTCTGGACCTTCTTTATCTTTGAGACGTAGTACAGTCCATCTTTCATCAATTCCGCAAGCGGCTTCGTCGGCAGGTAACCTTTAAAACGCCCAACGGAGTTAACTTTTTCTAGATCCATTTTTTTAAATTGTAATAAAAACCTTGAACAAAAGAAGAGAAAACAAAGAACTGTAATAAAAAATTATTTGTTTTAAAACTAACATAGAAAATATAGCTGAAAAAGAAGCTTTGAAAATATAGCTGGAAAAGAAACTTAGAAATAAACCTAAAATGTAAACAAAAAAACCTGGAAATAAAGCTGAAAAACTTAGAAATATACCTAAAATTAAAACTTAGAAAGAAGCTTAAAAGAAATGTTAAAATAGATAACTTAATATACTTACTGCTAATTCTAGAACCTGAAATAAGAATGATCTTATCGCTTTGAAACTCGTCTTATATAACTGCAACCCCACTTTTATCTCAATCCCCACCACATTTTTAAATGCCCACGCAAATTACCCCCACTATACACTGCGCACGCAGAAATATCCCCACTATAATATGTGCTTAAATCATGCGAGTTAAAATTAAGGGAACTAAAATAAATGCGTAAATTAAAAAAAATATTTTCTTTATTTAAAAATTTAATATTATTATTATTTTTAAGGCTCAAAACAATCATCTTCTTCTTCTTGAAGTAGCTCCGACATCTAAAAAGTAGTATTTTAAAGTTAATTGAATAATAAGAAGAATATATATATTCTCAAAGTTAATTTAAATGTACTTAAAAATTTTTAACTAACTTCCTCAGGATTGATATATATGGGGGATTTCACGGGAACTGATCTGGCCTCATGCGTTTACACGTCATACTTTGATGACTTGTAGTTTGCTTTAGAAAAAAGATGTAAATTAGATAAAATATGTTTTGGAAAGGGGTTTTCGTGTACTTTTAAATAAAGATGTTAGTTTTTTTAAAAAAAATTTTTGACCTTGAAAATTAAAAATTAAAATTTAATTTTCATTTTTTTGTAAAATCGGTATTTTTTTAAATTTTTTTTTATTTAGAATGAAAGCTGAGCTCTTTTCCTATCAAAAACATATCTGCCCAAAATGGGACTAGAATTATGAATTCTAGTTAATTAATTTTACAAAAAAATTAAAATTAAATTTTAATTTTTAATTTTCAAGGGCAAAAAAAATTTTTTTTAAACTAAAATCTTTATTTAAAAGTACACGAAAACCTCTTTCCAAAACATATTTTATCTAATTTACATCTTTTTTTTAAGCATACTACAAGTTGTCAAAGTATAACGTGTAAACGCATGAGTCCTGTGCAACATGTGGTACAAGCCTTATGCGTTTACACGTCATACTTTGATAACTTGTAGTTTGCTTAAAAAAAGATGTAAATCAGATAAAATATGTTTTGGAAAGGGGTTTTCGTGTACTTTTAAATAAAGATTTTAGTTAAAAAAAAATTTTTTGACCTTGAAAATTAAAAATTAAAATTTAATTTTCATTTCTTTGTAAAATTAATTAAACTAGAATTCATAATTCTAGTCCCATTTTGGGCAAATTTTTTTTTGATAGGGAAAGAGCTCAGCTTTCATTCTTAATAAAAAAAATTTTTTAAAAAATACCGATTGTACAAAAAAATGAAAATTAAATTTTAATTTTTAATTTTCAAGGTCAAAAATTTTTTTTTTAAACTAACATCTTTATTTAAAAGTACACGAAAACCCCTTTCCAAAACATATTTTATCAAATTTACATCTTTTTTTTAAAGCAAACTACAAGTCATCAAAATATGACGTATAAACTCATGAGTCCTGTGCAACATGTGGTACAAGCCTTATGCGTTTACACGTCATACTTTGATAACTTGTAGTTTGCTTAAAAAAAGATGTAAATCAGATAAAATATGTTTTGGAAAGGGGTTTTCGTGTACTTTTAAATAAAGATTTTAGTTAAAAAAAAATTTTTTGACCTTGAAAATTAAAAATTAAAATTTAATTTTCATTTCTTTGTAAAATTAATTAAACTAGAATTCATAATTCTAGTCCCATTTTGAGCAAATTTTTTTTTGATAGGGAAAGAGCTCAGCTTTCATTCTTAATAAAAAAAATTTTTTAAAAAATACCGATTGTACAAAAAAATGAAAATTAAATTTTAATTTTTAATTTTCAAGGTCAAAAATTTTTTTTTTTAAACTAACATCTTTATTTAAAAGTACACGAAAACCCCTTTCCAAAACATATTTTATCAAATTTACATCTTTTTTTTAAAGCAAACTACAAGTCATCAAAGTATGACGTATAAACTCATGAGGCCGGATATATATATATATATATATATATATATATATATATGGGACATTCCACGTCAACCGGGACAAGACTCTGTCCAAAAATCTATTGCACCGATTTTAATGGTTAAGGGCTTAAAATCTTCGTCTTTATACCCTCTATCAACTACAATGTGGTACTTTTGAAAATTCAACATGGCGCTTTAAAAATGGCGCATTATGTGAATGAAAAACACAACTTCCAAATTTAAATGTTTATTTAAAGTAAAAAAGCAAAGCACAAATAGCTTACAAGGGGGTACTAGTAATGACTGCATGCCTCTAAATAAAGAAAAATCAAAAAAAGTAAAAAAGAAACAAAAATTTAAAATGGCGGATCCAATATGGCGGACGAATTTTGAAAAATTCATCGAAATCGCTTGAAAATCGTTACTCGGAGTTTTTTGGGGTCGCTAATTACGAATACGATATTTAAAAAGCTCTCTGCGTTAACAGGGTTGAGACTGTCTTCAAATTTCAATTGTGAAGCCCGCATTACTTTTTTTAAAATTTTTTTTGATTTTTAAAAGTTTTTTTTAGATTTTTTTAAAAAAATTTTAAAATTTTTTTAGATTTTGTTTTTTTAGTTTTAAATAAAATTGTTTCTACGTTTTATTTTTCCTATTTAATACTGCATAGTAGTTTAATTTTTACTTTTTTTGGACTTGGTTCAATTTCTGCGTCTGATTCTTCAGACTCTTGTGATAATATTGTGTCCATGGAATTGCTATCATCAACTTTATTGCACATATTGACACATTTTTTACAGACTCTACTATTAACAGATAAATAGGGGAACTTTTCTATGAACCGTTTTGATATTTTTTTTAAAGCTTTGCCAATATGATTATCAAGACCTAATGGATTTACACATCTATCAGTGCGCACTAACTCCTTCGAATCGTCACAATTTTTTGTGACGGTTGATTTTTGTGACATGATTTTCCTTATTATCAAGGAACAGAAACAAATGCAATATTAATCAATCAATAACATTAATGTAATATTAATATCAATTTTAATAATATTAATTAATCGACGAAAGGTAAACAGAACGACTAAAACAAACGATAAAAGACGTAAGACAAACTACAAATAGCAAAAGATATACAACAAAATAACAAGCGAAACAGACCATTTAAGACAATCCACAATAAAAAATAGACGATCGAAAAATAGTAACACAATATCCTTCTTAAATTTGGTGACGGTACAAAAACAAAAGACAGTCGTTTTGGCGATTGTCTTTTGTTTTAATACAGCGGATTGTCTTTTGTTTTTGTACCGTTATTAAATTTAAGAAGGATATTGTGTAACTTTTTTCGTTTGCCTATTTCTTATTGTGGATTGTCTTAAGTAATCTGAGTTTTTCTTGTTATTTTGTTGTCTGTCTTTTGCTACTTGTAGTTTTTATGTCTTTTATCATTTGTTTTAGTCGTTGTCTTTATCTTTCGACGATTGATTAATATAGTAATTCCTTGACACAATATTATCACAAGAATCTGAAGATTCAGGCGCAGAAATTGAGCCAAGTCCAAAAAAATGAAAATTATGTCAAGAGAAGATAAATTAGGGGAACTTTTGAATAGACCGAAGGAAAAGTTTAACAGTTTGCATCAAAATGATTGTCTTTGTTTGTCCCTTTTAACAATAGTTCTCGATAGTTGGTCGATTCGCAAAATAAGTAAAGAATTTAGTACTTCTCTAAGAATGGGACCGAAATCTAAAAATAAAAAAAATGAAAGAATTATGGGAACCCCGACTCAGGTATAAATAAAACTGTATACATAATTTCTAAAAGAGAATTCTGAAATTTTGATAGACTTGAGTAAATTTAATAAAATCTAGCCGAAATGGTGTGTAGTTTCTGGTACAAGTGGGACCCTAGCGTCTGCATGTTATGAAATTCACGAAAACTTCTCCCGACAATAGATGCTAGTAATTAAAAAAAATTTGACAAAACATTTTTTGCAGCTAATGGTAAATCATAACCCTGTTAACGCAGAGAGCTTTTTCAATATCGTATTCGTAATCAGCGACCCCAAAAACTTCCGATTAACGATTTTCAAGCGATTTCGGAGAATTTTTAAAACTTCGTCCATCATATTGGATCCGACATTTTGAATTTTGAAAAACTGACACCGGATTCGTAATCAGCGACCTCATAAACCCCCGAGTAACGATTTTCAAGCGATTTCGGAGAATTTTTAAAACTTCGTCCGCCATATTGGATCCGACATTTTGAATTTTAAAAAACTGACATTGGATTCGTAAACAGCGACCTGAAAAACCTCTGAGTAACGATTTTCAAGCGATTTCGATGAATTTTTAAAAAATTGGTCCGCCATATTGGATCCGCCATTTTGAATTTTAGAAAACTGACTCCAGATTCGTAATCAGCGACCCCAAAAACCCCCGAGTAACGATTTTTAAGCGATTTAAAGAATTTTTAAAAATTCGTCCGCCATATTGGATCCGCCATTTTAAATTTTGACAAACTGACACCGGATTCGTAATCAGCGACCTCAAAAACCCCCGAGTAACGATTTTCAACAAATTCGATGAAAATTAAAATTTTTTTCAAATTCGTCCGCCATATTGAATCCGCCATTTTGAATTTTTGTTTCTTTTTTACTTTTTTTTATTTTTCTTTATTTAGAGGCATGCAGTCATTAATAGTACCCCCTTGTAAGCTATTTGTGATTTGCTTTTTTACTTTAAATAAACATTTAAATTTGGAAGTTGTGTTTTTCATTCACATAATGCGCCATTTTTAAAGCGCCATGTTGAATTTTCAAAAGTACCACATTGTATTTGATAGAGAGCATAAAGACGAAGATTTTAAGCCCTTAACCATTAAAATCGGTGCAATAGATTTTTGGACAGAGTCTTGTCCCGGTTGACGTGGAATGTCCCATATATATATCCAAACATTAGATTTGACTTAATTTGAGCATGTTAAAAATTATCACTGAATTTCATTAATTGTATGTACTGGTCTACTGTTTCTATATTTGGTTTCCTATCATCGCAATCTCCTACTTCGAGGAGTGATATTGTTGTTATATTTAATCGGTTGGAAGCGCAATCGTACCTAACAATCGCATAAGTATTTAGAAAGAAGGTGGAAAGAAAACTCATTACCAAGAATGTAAATAGTAGGTTTGATCTTATTTTCTGCAATAGTAGGGTTTATTAATAAAAATATGTAGAGTATTTTATGAAATTTCTTGTAAGGTTATAGTTAATCTACTTTGCACATCATGATTACGTCTGGATTGCATATATTCATTATTAATTAGTCTATTAAGGAAATGTGATATGTAAGTAGGAGTATTTATGATTGGTTTGTGAGTTTTAAAGAATATAAAATATGCTACAAAGAAAATTAAGAATGTAATTTTTGGAAATATACTTAAGACAAAAATATATGTATGAGTTTTAGATGAGTAATTTTGTTCGTTTTCTAATAAATGTTTAAAAGTACTAAATAAAGTACCTGAGTTTGCATCAATAATTTTACAAATTTTGTCCCAATTAAGAGTTTGATTGACAATTTTAGGCAATAGTAAGTCTTCGACAATTAATTCAAAGTCAGGGATAGAGATTTGAGAATCTATTTTTTTAGGGTAGTCCTTTGATAGAAGTGTTAAATTGTTATTTAATATTTTGACATCTAGGTTCAATTTGTAAAATTCCTGTACCTTGGATATTGATTTCAATTGTATAGTTATTGGGGCATTGTATATTAGCTTTTATAGTCGTAAAGGAAGCATAAAGCCAGCCTAAATGAGCCTCAAGGGGGGTCCATATAGGGAATTTTTGAGATCCTACAATGTATTTACAGTTGTAGTTAGTTGAATTTAATAGCATTGAAATTTCACAATATGGGTTTAAATTTGCGTTTTGTAATTTGGGAAATGATGCACACATTAAGGATTTGTAGAAAGTTAAATAGCAATTGTTTGGGAGACTTACATTTGATGTAAAGTAAGTTTTATTATTTAGAGCTAAGACTATAAAAGTGTTCTGAGGTTGAATATATAATGTTAGAGTAAAATTTGTTGATAATTGAACATATGTTGGAGATGAGTGGATTTTGTATAGTGTGAAAGTTTGTTTCAAAAGTAATGGAACATATACGACAAAAAGAACGTAATTCTTAAGTTCAAGATGTTTCATTTGGATAACTGGGTTAATATCCCTAAAATTTGTATTTTCTAATAATTCATTAAAATCATTGCTAAGAAAATTTTCACGAAATTGATTTATCGCGATCGAATCACTTTGTAAAAGAGTGATTTTGTTTTGCAGCATGTTATTGTAAAACACAAATTTTTCCTCAATTTTAATTAGATAGTTTAAAATGTTTTGTTCGAGTATTGTGTCATTTCAAAAACTGGATTGAATTTAAAAAATTATGTTATCACAAAATTCTATAATTTCGTTTAATGGTTGGGCTAATATGTTTTGAAATATGTAAATGCAGGGTGGCCACCGGATCTTGAAACTTTGAACACCTTTAAATGGACGTGAGTTTTGTCAAACCTTAAAAAAACCGTGAATTAGACGTGGATTTTTTAAAGTAACTGTTAGATATGAATTAATTTATTATTAATTAATTTAATAAAATGATAATTTTATTATAAAAATTCGATAATACCAATATCTAATTTAATCTCAATTTATTGAAATATTATTAAATTTGAATTAATTCACTGTTAAATAAAATTATATTCTTTATTTAAACAAAATAAAATAAGTTTGTTAATTTGAATAAAAGTATTGAATCCTTTTCTTAAGTTCACTATTAGTCAGTGTCTCCGGATAGACGGTATTTACGAAGAAATAAATGTTGAGGATAGAGAATTATACTTAGCAAATAAAACACTTATATGCAAAGAAAATATCATTAGGTTTATTAAATGTTCATAATATGTTTATTAAATTAAACAAAATTTTTGATACAAAAACGAAACGATTTCTTTTAAACTTCATATAATTAAAATTATTCTATAACATAAAACGTTTTTCTTCCCCAAAATTGAAATTTTCTTAAATTAGTTTTATTCCCAAATAATTAAACAATTTGCTTAACGATCAATAAATTTACATTTATCACCAAATGTCCCATTAATTGAAATGTATAATAATAGTGTATTTAGGTTTTTTTATTCAATGTATATAAATATAAGTAGTAATAACTCGACTCACCAAGTTTATTTCTATTCTGTTTTGATAATAAAAGAATGTTGAGTCAGGTGCCTTATGATCCACACCTGTTATAAGATAGTGACCCCTTTTTGTCTTGTATATTCCTTCCTTTTTTAACTGTGTGTTGAATTTATTCCACAATGAATTATAACTTTTATACGTGATAAATCCTTGTTGATATTATTTCTTATCGTTTGAATTTTTATATACTTTAACTCAAAACTTAGATTTTGGGGTCACCGAACTTAAATTTGTATTAAACTGAATTAAACACAAAAATATATATATCTCAACAAATCAGATAATGACTCTGAACACTGTTTTAAATTCACTATTTAAATTTCACTTTGTTATTAAATTTTGATAATAGAAATTATTATTAACTATTAAAATTTATATTGGAATTATTTAAAAAAAATTGGACACTTTTCTTTTAATTTGCAATTCAATTAAAATAAGAAAAAACTCCACTTTTGGAGTTCAATACGAAATTAAACAAAATTAACTTGACTGCCTCATAAGAGACATCAATTAAGACTCATTCATTTTTCGTTCACAATTATTGATCACACCCTGAAATCGTATATAATTTCAATAGTGGGGAGATCTGTTGCATACAGTTCATTGAACCTTGCCAACAAGCTTTTAGCAAGCTTGCAAATTCCTGAGGTGGCGTGGTATGAGTTTAATGATCTCTTTCCACTGTTCCATATGCTGTTGCGTGTTGTTTCTTAATAATTGTAACATATATTTAGAAATCTCAATTGCAACATGATAGCTTGTCCAATTCTTTCAAAACAATTCCAAAAATATGATGCTATTTATTGTTACAAAGAAAGGAAATGAACAAAACAAATAGGTAGATATCTATTTAGAAAACTACCTAAACAATTTGATGTGTAGTGGGTGAATCGACTTGTTACCTTTTTATATCATATGCTTATTTTTTAAATTACAAAGTTCCCAATTTTAATGATTCTATACAATATAAATAATTTGTTTAGAATAAAAAATTTTAAAAATTTTCTTACAAATTTCATACGTAACAAATACCCCCCTTTTTCTGGCTGACGTCCCTTGGCAGCTTTATGTTGATCATATGATTTTTGTAGAATTACATATAAATCCTTCTTTCAATTGTTTTACATCGTTTGGATTGCCGATTTTGCTGAAAATAATGGTTTTTAAACAGAGGCAAACTTTTGGTTGTAATTTTATTTCAAAAAAATCGTTTCCTCTTTTTTTTGTTTTAGGAAGATTTTTAGGTCTAAAAAGTTTGCGTTTGTTTTATTAATATAAACAACCGTAAAAAATTCTATAGCTATTTAATGAAAAGTCATTTTTGTATTTCACATTAATAAGATCGAGCTTGGTAAAAAAAATTTTTTTTAATTAAAATAATTAATTAACTTATTAAAAGCATAAAATTTCTTATTGTTTATGTAGTATTTTAATTTTTACCAGGCTAGATATTATTTGTCTTATTTTTTCGGTGTACAATAATATTTCTTTTTGCGAGACAAATTTCGAACAATTTATTTGCTGACGTTTATGTTTTTATAATTTTAACAGATATTATATAAATTATTATTAATAATGCAATTAATTAAGAAATGAAACGTAGAGTACATCGAATAGATCTTTTAGAATAGAATGCTTCTATGTCGATAATTGCATTTACTGTAACAATTTGTCTTAAAAGAATTTTTATTCGTCTTTTGGTTATAAAGAAATGTTCATTTTCTGAGAATATTTCTTTATGTTGAACGGTTTCTTAGAAAATGTGATACGTCGATTACAGTGTTTATTTATTGTTGAATAATTATTTTGTTATAATATTTAGAATATAATCTGCTTCCTACATCCTTGCCTTTAAGAATTATCTCTTTTTTTTATATATTATATAATCTGGAATTTGATATGTTGGATGAAATAGCTGTTACCGAACAAAATGTGTGTCGCGTATGATTTTTTTTTACTGTTGTAATAATAGTAATAGATTTCTTTTTTTATTTTTAATTTTTTTTTTATCAAAATTTTGTTTGACAGGAACTTATACTAAATTTATGAAACTTATAGTTGTGAAATTTTTAAATAATTTTAAATTGTAAAAAAAATTAAATGTGCAAAATTTTAAAGAAATAATGTTAATTTTATTTTTGTTTGTTCGCTGACATTGTTTCTTTAATATAAAATTTTTTGCACAAGGTCAGCAAAAGAAATGCTGTTGAGAAAAAAAAATTACAAAAAAAATTTTTTTTGATATACATAAAAAAATGGAAAATGTCTGATTTTCTACCCCTATACCCCCCTTTTTTTTACGCTGTCGTCCCTTGACAGCTTGCCTCGAATTATGTGTATCTTTATTTAAAAGGAAAATATTTTTAAAAAAAATAAAAAAAATTTATATATTTATAAAATATAAAATTATTTTATTTTATATATATATATATATAGTAAAAATAAAATATTTGAATTTGTTACTTGATCGTCTACGTCCGGTTATTTCTGTTCGTAATTTCTCACGGTTAAGAAATGCAAACTTGCGAATGTGTTTTACTAAAAGGATTTGTTCTCTATGATTATAATTAGTTGTCGTTTGTCATTCGGTGTACATTGTTTCTTTGATTTTGAGTTTATAAAGTTATGTCAAATATGGCTGGTGGTGTGTACAATATGGATGTGTTAAGTGTTGCTTTAGATATTATCAGTCATAATATTACTGATAATAATGGTCTTTTGCAATTTTTGAAAGATAAATATTTGGCAGAGGAAAGGAAGAAAATTAGGTCTGGTGTGTTGGGGTAAGTTTTTCTAATTAATTTGTGAGTGCGTGTGTTTTTTTTATAATTTTTTTATACATATTTTTAAACTTGTAGGCGTGGAGTATTCTTTTCTGCTTGGATCAATGCTACTGTGCGGGATAATCCTGTGGGTTTGTGGGATATTGAGAGGAATTTAGCCGATGCCGAAAATTACGAATGCGATAATGCTCAATGGGTACAGGAGTATTTATGGTCTTGGGATGAGCGTCGTTATAAGTTTCGTTGCTACTGGTGCCCGGAAGATTTTCTGATGCCTTCTCTATGTGATAAACCGGAAAACGAACTTGTGGAGGGGATTATTTGTCTTCTGGGTGTCAATTTGAGTTCTCGGTAGGTACAAAAAAAATTAATAATTTACGGAAATGTATTTACAAAAGTTTAAAAAGAAAACTAACAAAATTTTGTCTCTTTTCTTTTTTTTAGTCCTTTTACAACTTTGCCTGCTTTTCCTCCTAATAGAGGATTCCGGCCTAAAAACTCGATTTTTGAATTGGTGTTTATTCAACGCTACAGAAAAGATTGGGAGGATCTTGTCCTATCTTTTTCAGGATGGGAACTGTTGAGTGTTTTTTTTTTATAATTTCTTGTTCAATATACTTGTTTTAATTTGTTTTATTAAATGTAGATAATCAAAAAAAAAATTTTTTTTTTTAAAATACAAGTTTTATAGAGAAAACGTCTTTTTTAATTTTTTTAAAAAATTGAGAATTATTTATGGTTTTGTTTTATGTTTCAGCGATGGAAATTGGATGCGTCATCTGTTTGGGTTTCTCAGTGAATTCAGCTCGAATTGTATGCTAGTGTATAAGGAAAAAATGTTCTTTTAAAAATTTGAGAATTAATATTTAGAAATGTTTTTGTTAATTGAATTGATTTTTTTTTAAATGAAATTAGACTATTTTTTTTGTTGATCATTAAATTTTTAATTGACACAATGTTTTATTTATTTTTTTTTTATTGGTGTTTGATTACTTTTTTATATATTGTTTTGTAATGAAACGTACAAAAAAATATATATTAAAAAAAATGTTCATATATTCTTTATTATTTTCCTTTTATTAATAAAAAAATTTATTTCGGAGAAAAAAAAATTTTAGCTTTGTTGAAATAAAAGGAAAATTGTAATTAATCAAATAATTAAAGTTTAAGAAAAAAAAACAATCAATAATTTATTAATTAATAATTTTGTAATTAATGAATTTTGTTGAATTTTTTTAATTATTATATATATTTTTTTTTATATGTTAATATTAAAATTTTTTTGAATAATAAAAAAAAATAATATGAAATTTTTACTTGTGTTCTATTTTTATGTTGTTGTTATTATTTGATTTGCTCATTTGCTGTTAAATTCTATTTAATAAAATTATTATTATTTTAAAGAGAAAGAAAAAATTATTATAACAAAGAAATGCCTTACATTATTTGTATGCATTAATTGTTAACAAAATGTTTGTTAGTATATCTATATACTAGCTACTATATATAGATATACCAACTGTTTGATTCCTTTTGTTCAAAATTTTTTTCGTTCCTCATATTCGTAGGTGCTCCGCTTGTTTCGCTTTTATCACGAGACAATGCTTTGCTCCGTACACCTTTACTCCACTTCCTCACCCCCTGTAGTCTCCTCGGCGTTTCACCACTACCTACGAGTACCTACCCAGGGCGTCTACTGGTCCTTGAAGTCCTGGACTTTCTGGAAATGTTCTGGATTTTGAACCTTGTCCTTGAATTTTCCATACATTGTTTTTTTTTTATTTTGTAATTTAAAAATTTTACTCAAATAAAAAAATGATTTTAATTTGTCATTTTATTAAAGAAACTGGTATATACAATATTGATTTTTAACTTTTTTTTTTAATAAAATAAATATTTTTGTTTCAAGTAGGTTAATTTAAGTTATGTTAATCGTAATATGAAATTTTTTTTTTTAAATTGAATTTTTATGAAGATTTATCAAAAAAAATTTTTAGAAATAATTGAATTCTCAAGAAGAGAGAGAAAAAAAAATTGATTTCTAGAGAAAAATTTTATAGAAACTCCTTTGAATAATTGAATTCCCATAAAATGTATTATTTGTGAATTTTTTTTTATTAAAAAAAAAATTTTAATAATTAAAATGATGTGAAGAAATTGGTAAGTAATTGAATTCCTGTTAAGTTGTATTAAAATTTTGTTTAAATAATAGAATTTCTTTTTGGAAAATTTTATTAAAATAGTAGATATCAAAAATAATTGAAATGAGGAATTTTTTTAAGAGAAAAAAAATAATTGGAATTTTGCCAAAAATTTTATTTAAAAAAATTTGAAAATTATTAAATTTTGCAGAAAAATTTTATTATTTATAATTTATATTTATTATTTAAAAAATCTTAAATTGTTATCTGGTTATTTAAAAATAAATTATTGTCAAAAATAGAAAAATGAAGGTTCTTGGAAAAATAAGAAATCTTTCCTGGAATGTCCTGAAATTTCCTGGAACTTTTAGTCATATTTTCAGTAGACACCCTGCTACAAGTTCTTTTCAACCGTGTACACTGGGAGATTTGGCTAGAAACTTGCATGTGAACGTATTTTGCTCATTTTT
This sequence comes from Leptopilina syphax, assembly GCA_032872505.1. Classification (NCBI taxonomy): domain Eukaryota; kingdom Metazoa; phylum Arthropoda; class Insecta; order Hymenoptera; family Figitidae; genus Leptopilina; species Leptopilina syphax. The sequence continues at coordinate 35,037,898 of CM065473.1, read as the reverse complement.
TTAATGTTATATAAAAAAATATTTGAATTTTTTTTTTTTTTTTTAAATAAAATTTTAAACAAATTGAGATTCATGTAATGATATCTTTAATGAAAATTTAATGTTTTAAAATATTTGAAAATTTGTAATAAAATGATTTAAAATTAAAATTTGATTTTCATTTTATAATTTAAGTTTTATGAATAAAAATATAATACCTTTGAATGTTAATTTTTTTTATCCAGATTAATTATTGTTTAGTTTTTTTTTATTATTGAACAAGATTGTTATTGCGTTATGGAAAATTTGTTAATATTGTTATTTTGTTATAATTAGTCACGGAAATTTAGATAATTTGAAACAGTTAATTCCCGAAATTGCGTATAATTCCAAAGTAGAAATAGACACACACAAAAAAAATAAGTCTTAATTGTTAGATTGTGGTATATGATGGTTGTAAAAAAAATATATAAAAAGACCCCTTTTTTTGTTTAAAATGTAATGAAAAGACCCAGAAAACAAAATAATTTGATGAAGTTGTCTTATGGTACTTCTACTGTTTGAGAGGCGATGTAGGTTGGTTTCATGTAATCTGGTGTAGTTGGTAATTCTGTTTGTTCTTCAGTTTGTGATTGTCCATTAGTTTCGTTTTCTGTTGTTGGGTTTTGTTCCTCATTTATTGTTGTTACATTTTGGTTAGTGTAAATTATTTTTTCTTTGTTAATTTTTTGTTTTAATTTTTTTTCTTTGGGGGTTAGTTGTTTAGTATTTTTTTATGCAGCTATAGGTTATGTAGCCCACAGTTATTAAAATGATAATGCTAGTTGTCCCTAATATCGAATGAGTATAATGATTTTGTCTGTTCTGTCTTAAATAATGCTCGCTTTGGGTTTTTAATTCGTTTTCTAATTTTTCTAATTTCATATCTCCTTCCATCTTTTTCCACGGAGGTCTTATTTTTTCCGATATTGTTTTATCTTGTATTTTGGGGTATTCCTTTAATATGGGTGCTAGATCTTCTAAACATAGAGTTAATTTTGGTTCATATATGTACTCCTGTTTGTTTACTTTTATTTGGAGAGCAGGTAGTTCAGTTGTATCCGTTGTTAATTTACACCCTGAAGCTATTTGTACCATTCCTATGCCTGTTAATTTTAAGGGTTGAGTTGGTTGATTAGGGCATGATATATAAGCTGTTTCTTCTTCCGTTAATGAATATATCCAACTTCCGGTGGTGACTATAGGGCTCCAATGGGGTTGTTGATTATCGGTGATTCTTATGTCGCAACTTTTTAGTGTATCCATGTTAATTTCTCTTAGTAATTCTGATTCGCAGCTAGGAACTAACACTGAGTCATATATTACTTGATTAGGGTGACAAATGTATTTGTTTTCTATATTGTGACATACGTTAAGTTCTTCTTCTTCTAGATAAAAATATTTTCTAATTGCTGCACTCGTGGCCATATATGGCATGTGGTGAAATGTAGGCTCTATTTCCGTGTGATGTTGGCTTTTGTGGGGTTGGTAATTCGTGCATTTTGTACAAAAGGTATTTCTCTCTTTCCAGTAAGGGTATATCTAAAGTCATAATCAATTTTTCGCCCTTTATTTGTGAGTTTACTATTGATATTCTTCCTAAAGTGGCTACATTAATTCTATTTAAATTAACTGGAAAGACTAATTCTCCTAATTGTTCTTGAGCTTCTTTAGCTATTGTTAAAAGCTGACTATTAGTTAACATTCTGGGATGTAACTTTCCTTCCTTAGCGCTATACATTACTTGTAATGTCTGTTCTAATGCGTGTTCGTAGATGTCTAGTTGTTCTTCCCAATTCTGAGCTGTGGCCTGCATCCATATGGTATAATTTATGTTGTCTAACCGTCCGTCAAATTTCTTTATCCTGCTTTGTATAGTATCTAATTTTTCTTGCCATTGTTCCGAGATTTTGTTCTGTTGTTCTGCCATATTATATAAATTGTGTAGCTCTGCTCTGACTAAATGTGTTTGTTCCCCAACTAATTTTGAAATATTTCTTTGGGCTTCGTCTAATTCTAATGATTGTTCATAACGTTCACCATCCTCGAAATTTAATACCCCTATGGTGGGACCTGCTATTTTTCCTATGAATCCAAACCATGGTGTACTTCGTTTTCGGATTGTTTTTGTAATGGGTGCTTGTGCTTTGTAGTAATCTTGTTCTCTTAATTCTTCTATTGTTTCTTGTAATTGTTCCCATTGCATTCTAATTAATGATATTCTCCTATTTATCCCGTGAAAATTCATTACTTCTTCACAGCTTGTAGGTAAAAGACGTCGGCATGGAATTTCCGCTTGCCTAACTTTTTCCTCTAAATTTGGTAAATGATTTTTGAAATTTCCGGTGTCTAAAATAATTACTGTGCGCCATGTTCCTACTATTCTTTGTATATTCGGCATTAATTCAAAATAGATTCCGTTGCTTTTTTTAAAAGTAGTGATTCTTATAAAGGGATTGTCTTCTCCTCCTTTTGTCAGTTTTATTATCCTAGTTAATATTAATATTAATATTCCTATTGACCCCATAGTTTCTGTAATAAAAAAAAAAACTAAAAGGATATTATTATTTGTATATATTTTTTTAAAATTTTTTTTAAATTTTTTTATTTTTTTTACGATTAATTTATTCTATTGCTTTCCTTGCTAATTTGTCAGCTTCTTCGTTCCCTATTATGCCCTTATGTCCCGGTTGATATATTAATTCTACTTGTAAACCCGATATTCTACTTTTTAGTTGTTGAAAAAGTTCCTTACTCACTACCTTACGTTTTCTATTTGTTTTCCACCCATTTTCTTCCCATTTTGGTAGCCAATTCTGGTAACCGTCTATCGTAAATCTAGAATCCGTATGTATTCTAATTTTCTTATAACCTAATGATTTTAATATGTCTAATGTTTTTAAAATAGCTTCTAACTCTGCCCTATTATTCGTTTGTTTTAATTTTGCCTTTGAACTGATATTGTAGGGGTGGTTACAGTTAAACCAAATACCAATTCCTGCCCTGGCTTCCGATTTACCGTTTGCCCTACATGCTCCATCTGTGTAAACGTGTATGTATCCTTCGGTGTCGGTTCTAAATCCGGCTTTGTTTTCTAGTCATAAGTAAGCTTTTTTAACTTGGTCCTTATGTTTCCTAAACCTTTTTCCTTCTGCATCACAAAACATTAAATTGCTATTTTCTGTAATAGAAACTACTTCGTACGGTCCATGGTAATAGTGTTCCAATTTTCCGGTTCTGACCTCTTCTCGTACATCTACTACATCTCCTACTTGTATGTTTAGAGGTCTTGATTTTGAGTCGTATAGGTCCTTTGATGTTTGTTTCGCTTTTATTATGTTGCTAGCTGCTATTCTTCTTATTTCTATTAGACGAGTTATTAATTCTTGAATGTAAGATTCATAAGTTGCTAACCTTTCTTCTTCTGGGAATGCTGTAGGTGTTCTAGCCAGTTTTCCGAAAACTAACTCATAAGGCGTAAATTTGGTGGCTTCAGGCACACAGGTATTATATGCGAACATTGCATATGGTAGCAACCTATCCCAGTCGTCCTTAGAACTAGCATAATGTCTAATAAACTCTGCTAAAACTGCGTGACTCCTTTCTAAAGCACCGTTTGTTTGTGGTCGATAGGCTGTAGTCGTTACTTGACTAACTTTGAACAATTTAGCTAGTCTTCTTAATAAATTGCTGGTAAACATTTTTCCTCTATCTGTCAATATGGTTTTAGGGGCCCCATATAAAGAGAATAAATTAGTAGCTATCGCGTGTGCAATTGTAGTGGCGCTAATATCCGGGACTGCGACAAATATACAGTATTTGCTCAGTTGATCCTGCATAGTCAAAACATGACAATTTCCGTTTACTGTTGTTGGTAATTTACCTACAGTGTCGAGTGACACTTTATCGAATACATCTAGGGGCGTGTCAGTAATTAACATTGGTTCCCTATTTTTTGTTCTGACTATTTTCCTTTGAGCGCAACTACGACATTTTCTAATATATTCCGTGATATTCTGTCTTAATCCTGGCCAGGTATATTTTTCCCTAATTCGTCTGTATGTTTTATTAACTCCTTTGTGTCCGGCTATCAAACTGTCATGATATTCTGACACTATTTTGGATCTAATTTCTTCTGGTGGGATAGTGATTTTTCCGTGACACAATTTCATTGTGATATCGGTGTCGCAGAATGTTTTTGCCAGTTTGTTTATCCAAATGGTCCCTAAAGGTTCTAATAGATCCCCATATCTTGATATCCTAAAATGGGTTATTTTGTCCTTAAATAGTACATATCTAAGATTACTAAATATTTCTTCTAAGTTTTCTAAATGTATTCTATCATCATAATTATTTGCTACGATAACGGTATAAATATTATATTTTCCCCTAGGTGTGATTAGTATTTGTCCTATTTTAGGTTTTTTTGTTTTAATATCTATTAAATCTATACCCCCTATTGCTGCCATTAATTTGGAAATAGAGGTGCTAGGTTCGATGTCTCTTGACATAAAATGTACGTAGTTATCTCTTTTACTAGTAATGGCTTCGCGGTCGTAAGTTATCACTTTTGAACTATCAAACATAAATTCTTCATTTGTCCTTCTTGGTTTTTCTTGGGAATTACAGATGTCATTTATTAAAGGAATTGCTAAACCTAATCCTATGTTCTTTTGGGTTTTCTGATGGTTTTCTTCTGTTACCATTGTATTTTTGTTTTTGATTAGTTTTCTAGGTATTTTACGCTCTTTATTCTGTTCATTTTCTGTGGTTTTTATGGTTTCCTCTAGAATGGAATTGGGTACGAAAGGAGTTGATTGGGCTTTGGGTTTGTTAAAAGATAAAGGAGTGTCGAACGTAACTGTCTGTCTGTTTTCCGTTACCTTAGCTTCCTTTTCATTTATCGTTACCACTTCGGTGGGAAACTGGGAGGAGTCTGGAGGATAATATGAAGGATTTTCGATTTCTTTGGTTATTTCTCGTAACTCAGAAATAATGTTGTCCATTGCTACACCTTCCTCTTCTAATCCATTTTTAAGTTTGCTTCTTTCTAAACTTGGGTTGTGTATAGTGTCATCGTTACTCGTTTCGTTGCGCTCAAACATTTCATTATCCCAAAAATAACTTTGGTGCTCTAATAAGGACGCATCGAATTTTTTAATTGAATTTCTAATATCATCTACCATTTCCTTGTCAGGGGGTTTTTTATGTCATTTAATTCGCTGATTGTGATGTCATTTTCATCGTCTTCGTCATCTGTTGTGTCATCTATTGTAGGGCTCATGTATATTCCTATTTCATTGTCTGTCAAGGGGCTACCTATATCGTGAAAAACATCATCTTCACTTGACTCTTCACTTTCAGTATCTAAACGAGTTTCGTTTAACGAGGGTAAAACACTATAGTCTTGTTTAGGTATAGGTATTTCCTGAGGTCCTACATAGGATTCTTCTTCTTCGCTAGTCTCATCACTACTTGAGATTGTTAGTTCGGGGGGGGGGGGGAATTCTGTAGTTTCTACGCTTGCTACGGGTGTTTGTTTCTTTATTCTCGGTCTAAGCCTAGTTGCTATTGGTCCGTCGTCTATAATAGGGGCTGTTTCTTTGGGTTTGGTTTTTGTCTGGTGGCCTACCTCTTTTTGGTTTAATTAGTATATCTTTAGCGGGTCCTTTAATTGCCGAAGAGTCTGATGATGCTCTAATTTTACTCGAAGCTGAAACATTTTTTTTTTATTTTTGTTCCTTTGTTAGACTATCTACTCTCTGTTTTTCTTTATTTTTGTCTAGAAGTTTATTTAAAACCTGACTTGCCCTTAATTTTGAGCCACTGGCTCCGCTACTTATTGGGAAAACTTTAGTTTCTTTCGTTTCTACTTTTTCTTTTGTTTCCGTATTTTCTAACATAACCTCATTGTCACTACTTTCGCTGGTGGTAGAAATTTCCTTATTTTGTTTTTCTAAATCGCCTAATGTTGGATTTTCCGATAGACCCCTTAACCAACGATTTATTTTGCCTGGTTTACACTCGAAGTCGTATTGATAATCCTGTAGCCTTAATAACCATTTTGTCATTCTGGCCGTGGGTTTTTTAGCGTCGTTTATGATTTTTAAGGGTTCATGATCGCAAGATAATATTAATTTTCTTCCATACAAGAATGGTCTAAAATTTTCTAACGAATTTATTACTGCTAAACACTCTTTTTCTGTGGCATCATAATTATTTTTAGCTCCTACTAGTGTTTTAGAGAAATAGGCTATTGGTAGATCCATTTTGTCTATTTCTTGTGTTATCACTGCACTAATTGCAAGTTCAGAAGCGTCTGTTGTTAGTTTGAAAATTTTGGAAAAGTCTGGATGTTGTAAAATAGGATTCCTACACAAAGCTCGTTTAAGTTGTTTAAAACTACGTTTTTGTTCGGTTCCCCACTTGAAAATTATGTATTTTTTAACAAGTTATATAGCGGCAACGCTATTTTAGCGTAGTTGGCTATAAATTTTCTATAGTAACCGGTAATACCTAGGAATTCTTTGATAGATTTCTGATTTTTTGGAGTAGGGAAGTCTTTTATAGCTGTTAATTTTTTAGGGTCTGCCCTGATTCCGTTTTCTCCTACAATATGTCCTAGGTACGCGACTTCTTTACATAAAAATTCGCATTTCTCTGGCTGCATGGCTAGTTTTGCGAACCGCAATTTTTCTATCATTCGACTAATAGTTTTGTCATGTTCTTCTAAAGTGTTTGAAAAAACTATTATGTCGTCTAAATACACAAACAACTCTGCCCCTTGTAGTCCCGAAAGCACATTATCCATTAATCTCTGAAAGGTGGGGGCTGCATTTTTTATACCCATGGGCATTATTTTGTATTGGTAATGGCCCCGACTATACAAAAATGCGGTTTTATGCTGATCCTCTTCGGCTGTCCCTATTTGGTGATAACCCATAGCTAGATCAAAAACGGAAAAATATTTAGCGCCTCCTAAACGCTCAAGTATAGTACTAATTAGAGGCATGGGGTAGCTGTCCCCCTCCATTTTTTCGTTTAGGGCCCTAAAATCTATCACTAGGCGCCATTTTTTATTTCCCTGGGCGTCTGCTTTCTTGGGAACTATGAGGACTGGTGAATTATAGCTTGAATTAGATTTTACTAGCAAGTCGTCTGCATACATTTTATTTACTAATTTTACCCCTTCCTGTTCGCACTCGGGAGATTGCCTATATTGTTTACATCTAATTGGTTTTTCATCCGCGAGTGGAATATGATGCTGTACTAATGGTGTAACCGGTAATTTGTCGCCTGGCAATAGAAACCTATCTTGACCTAATTCTACCAATTTTTTTACATAATCTAATTCTTCCTTGTTCAGATGTTCTAATTTTATTTTACTTAGAGTTTGAGTAATTCTCATTTGCTCCTGTTTTTTCTGATTTTCTTGAGTTGCGAAATTTTCTATATTTTCTAAATTTACATACTCAAAAGGTAGAAGTTCTTGTGGCGTAACAGAAATAGTTATATCTCTTTCTGTAGGGTTAATGGCCATGACTTTACAATTACCCTTACGTTGTTTAACTAAATCTTCCCCTAGTAATAAGCCCTTATCTGTTTCTATTCTAGGTAAGTATCCCTCTTTTAAATCATAATTACTAACGGGTATATTTACTACTTGTCTACTTCTAGCTTTTATTCTTAATATACGTGGGACTGGTTTTACCTCTTTTTTTAATTTTACACTTTCTTGTTTCGACTCTAAATCTACAAATGGAATTGGATTAGTTGGTTGAGAAGATGTTATCAAAGTGTTATAAAAAAAATTGACAATTGCTCTTTCTTGTCGTAGATACGGTCTTTCTATTATTCCCTGTGCCGAAATCGGAAAACTTGGTTCAACTACATGGAATAGATGTTCCATGTCATTGATAATTATTTCTACAGTACCTAACGTATATACTTTTGTCATAGTGACTCCTGTAAAAAAAATTGTTTCCGATGTTTGGATAGGGGCATCTCCTTTTAAAGCTGTACTTTTAATAATGTTTATGTCCGATCCTGAATCTACAAAAAAAATGGCCTTATTTACAAAAATATAATTTCCCTCTAATTTTACCATAGGTGATTCAGAAGTTATTTCATTTATTTTAAATATAGCTACTGATCGCTGAACCTGACTATTGTCGGACGCGTCAAATTGTTTGAGCTCGTCGTCGCGCCGTTCCGACGAACTGTCTCCCAGTTTAAATTGCTGGATGAGCTTTGTCTAGCAGGCGATACCGAACTATTAGATCTTTGAATATTACCTAGATTATTGCCTTGATTTGTAAAATTCTGGGTTCTTTGATTGCTGTAATTGGTAGAGTCATTGGGATTATATAATCTTCTATCCGAAAAACCCCCTTCTTGTCTTCTATTTTGCTCTATGTTGTAACTACGATAATGTTCCCTATTTGGGGACCGGTTACTATCCTGTCTATATCTATTTTGCTGATCCCTTTGATTATAATAATTGTCCCTCCTAGAGCGATTGTAGTCCATTGTATGTTCTACATCCCTATCTCTCGATTGATTTCTCCAATTCTCTCTATATATTCTAGGGTGTGATTCTATACTGCTAGACCGATACGGAGACGCTTCTCGATAGTTGGGACGAATTTTCCTTTCTGCTGCCATTTTGGCACACTTACGGGCGTCCTCTAAATTGTCTGGATCTTGAAAAGCAACGGCTTGAGAAATATCGTCAGGTAATGCATTAATGAATGACTTTAATGCTGTATCTTGAAAAATTGGCATTGATGTTGTTATAACTGCGGTGGCATAATCGCCAGATAGGGCTGCTTTAATGCCTCTTACATAGGATTGTACCCTATCAAAAAGTGCATTGATATCCTCATCTCTTTGCATTTTCAACTCTATAATTTTCAAAAAATAAGTCTCATAGGGAAATCCGGAAGCAAATCTGTCTTTTAAAAGATCTAATAACTCATCTAAATTCGGAAAAAGTTTTCCTTTTGTACAGTTCCTAGCACTTTCTCTTAACTTGCTCAAAACGTCGGTAATTAAATCTGGTTCGCAAATCGCAGGGACTTGGAAAGATGCATGTATCACATCTTGAATAAAATCAGCTACAGAGATGTTGTAACCGTCAAATTCTGGTATTTGCCTAACTGCCCTTTGCAAAAGTTGTGTATTTTTAAACGATTGCGCTATTATAATATTCGCATTTTCAGCATTTACTGCTTGAGGTGGTCCTGGATTTGGTATTGCCGGCGGAAATCCTATATCTGTACGAGTTGAATATAATTGTGATATCATCGTATTGTTTAAATCTATTTCACGCCTATTAGGGGGACCCCCTCCTGGTGGCCCTTGTGGTGGCGCTCCTGGTGGCGCGTTACCTCTTGGTTGCCCTGGTGGCGCGCCATTATCTCCTAAATTCATTTTTGTGTTTTGTTTTGTTTTTTTTATTATTATTATATATATATTTTTTTAAATGTCGTTTGAAATTAATAACTTAAAAAAAAAATTATTTAATCCAATCACCTGACAGCTAGTCTTATAGATGGTGTTCTATCCAACCTGAACTAATTGCTTGTTTCCAACCTATAATAGCTAATTCTTTATCTACTGTTGTAGCTTGTGTTGTCTCAACCACTTGAAAATAAATTTCTTGTTCTTTTATAATAATTATTATTCCTCCCTCTATTCTGTATTCCTTTCCAAATAACGTAACTATTTCTGTGGTACAAGGCCAATATTCGTCTTCTAATAATTCTACTGAGATAAAGTTCTGTTTTATTTCGGATGTTATAGTAAAATAAGCTACACCCCCTATCAAGTCAGGACTATTTAATTCTATTTCGTAACTTCCCTGGGCTGTTGTGGGTATACATCCGTCTATAAGTACATAAGGCATGGGTAAAGCAAAATTAAGATTTATTTAAACAATCATAATAATAGTTATTTAAATCATAACTTATTCCCTTTAAATGATCTTTTACGAAATTAAATTTTACCTCGATTTTGGTATTTATATTATTTGTGTTTGTTTTTTTATATTTTATTTATCTATTTACAAATATTTTTTTTAATAACTGCAGATTCTTGTAGTTTGTGTAATTTTCGATTCAATTTATCTAAACAAATTTAAATTATTAAAAATAAAAGAAAAATAAACTGATCCTAATCTTTATTCCCGTAACGTTAAACTGTCTATGTTTTCTATTATTTTTTTAAAAACACTATTTATATTACCCAAATCTTGATCCTGTGAGCCTTCCTTGAACAAGGCTCGTTTTACTAAATTGACCTTTTCTAGATCGTATTTGCTTCTAACCGGCGCTATTTTATTCTTATCTCCTTGTTTGTTACTATGTTTATATTCTATTTTGTTCATTTGAAACTACAACAATAACTAAAACCGTTATAACTAAATATTACTTTCCCCAATTTATATATATAAAAAGAATACAATTAGTCTAAAATTTTTTTTTGCTTTTAATAAGAATTTTGTGTTTTTATTTTTATTTATTTTTTTTTTTTGAAACTAACTCTAGATTGCCGATAGAAAGTTAGAATTGGTTTGTTTTTTTTGTTTATTCCTTTTGCTCATAGGCGAATTTGATTGAAACGTTCAGTAATTTCTTCTATGTCTTTACCTATTACTCTTGTTTTATGATCTTGCTTTCTAACCATATATTCTATCAAAATTAAAGATCTTTGTATTTTTTCCAATTTTCTATTTAACTGTACATAAATGTGAGAAATTTCGTGTAAGTCGGATACCGCTAAATTAATTCTATTAATAATGTTTTTCGGTTCGTCATGAATTTTCTTTATAGATTCGGGCGTCATAAGTTTTCTCTATAAAACTTATTTTAAATTTAATCTTTTAAACTCTGATATTAAATTATCTATTTGCTCCTGTTGGACTAAAAATTCGGATCTCAATTCGTCAATTGCTAGTCTGTGTTTGTCATTGGAATCGCTTAATGCAAATAACCATTTAACTAAAAATTTTCCGCGCTTCTCTACTCTACCAATATTGCATTCTAATACCCTACACTGTAATGATAATCTCTGACTGAATTCTTCCACCGCTTCTAATCTTTCCTTTAATTCAGATATTTCATCTCCTGAAAATCCAGAAATTACTCTATTTAATTGAGGAAACATTAATCTGAAATTTAGAATATTTTATTTGATACTAAAAAAATAATCGTGATATTAATGATAATTTTAATTCAATTTTAATAATAAGTGAAATTTATTTTTATTTCTCTTTTAGTTATATCACTGATGTTGACCGACCTCGACTTTTGCAATAGTATCCTCTTTGCGTGTTCAGCAAAATTTTGGTTGCCTTGAACTAGTCTTGTAAGAGAAAGTTTATGTATAAAAAAATGTATTTATTTTATTTATTATTATTATTTTTTTTTTAATAATAAAGATAAAAATAAGATAAAAAGAATAAACATAAAATAAAATTTTAGATTTATTCGTCAAATTTATTATTTTTAATGTTTATGAAAGAAATAATTTTCTCAAGAGAAAAATACTTATTTCTATAATGTATCAGGTTTCACTTCATGAGTATATTGCACTCTGCTTATTTCATCACTTGCATAAAATAATAATATTCTTTTAAAAGAAAAATCTCTTTTTCTTTTTTTTTTTAATAACAAGAAATTAAGTAAGTTCTTATTTGTGATTTTTACTTATTTATTTTATTTATACCCAAAAAAAATGAATTAAAGAAAATTTCTTTAAATTAAGACAGAAATAAAAATATTCTATATAATTACTGTGGAAGAAAACCTTCAACGATTAGAACGCTATTTCGTCCTATCTAAAATAAAGGAAAATCCTGTTTTGAACTATTTCTCTTTCTAAAAATAATCCCTACTCGACCGTTGTAGATTTTTGCATTATAAAAAAAATAAAGATTATTTAGTCCTCTCACTTGTCCAAGTGGCTACACACTTCCGACAAGGTTGTTTTTTTATTCGAGGAATTGGGGCCGAATTATTGAGGAAACCAGTGCTTGCCGATCGCAAGGGTGGTTACCGTTCCCTAAACTCGACGTTAGCGAGTTAAAAAAAAATCTAACTACCCGCACTTTATTAGAAGTTCAAAAATTTAGTTTTTCCTGAAATAATATAAAATACATGTAAATACTCATAATAATAAAAAAAATAGTAAATTATAAATGTGTTCAATATTTTGTTTTTTGTTTATGTTATGTATATAAGTACAAATATCTTCTATATAAAGAAGCAATTTTATTTGTTTTTTTTTTAAATTTTTCCTTTTTATTTTTTTTTATTTCTTCGTAAATAAAAGAAAATTATCCCACCGCTGCCACCATTTTTGTTAGATATGAATTAATTTATTATTAATTAATTTAATAAAATGATAATTTTATTATAAAAATTCGATAATACCAATATCTAATTTAATCTCAATTTATTGATATATTATTAAATTTGAATTAATTCACTGTTAAATAAAATTATATTCTTTATTTAAACAAAATAAAATAAGTTTGTTAATTTGAATAAAAGTATTGAATCCTTTTTTTAAGTTCACTATTAGTCAGTGTCTCCGGATAGACGGTATTTACGAAGAAATAAATGTTGAGGATAGAGAATTATACTCAGCAAATAAAACACTTATATGCAAAGAAAATATCATTAGGTTTATTAAATGTTCATAATTTGTTTATTAAATTAAACAAAATTTTTGATACAAAAACGAAACGATTTCTTTTAAACTTCATATAATTAAAATTATTCTATAACATAAAACGTTTTTCTTCCCCAAAATTGAAATTTTCTTAAATTAGTTTTATTCCCAAATAATTAAACAATTTGCTTAACGATCAATAAATTTACATTTATCACCAAATGTCCCATTAATTGAAATGTATAATAATAGTGTATTTAGGTTTTTTTATTCAATGTATATAAATATAAGTAGTAATAACTCGACTCACCAAGTTTATTTCTATTCTGTTTTGATAATAAAAGAATGTTGAGTCAGGTGCCTTATGATCCACACCTGTTATAAGATAGTGACCCCTTTTTGTCTTGTATATTCCTTCCTTTTTTAACTGTGTGTTGAATTTATTCCACAATGAATTATAACTTTTATACGTGATAAATCCTTGTTGATATTATTTCTTATCGTTTGAATTTTTATATACTTTAACTCAAAACTTAAATTTCGGGGTCACCGAACTTAAATTTGAATTAAACTGAATAAAACACAAAAATATATATATCTCAACAAATCAGATAATGACTCTGAACACTGTTTTAAATTCACTATTTAAATTTCACTTTGTTATAAAATATTGATAATAGAAATTATTATTAACTATTAAAATTTATATTGGAATTATTTAAAAAAAATTGGACACTTTTCTTTCAATTTGCAATTCAATTAAAATAAGAAAAAACACCACTTTTGGAGTTCAATACGAAATTAAACAAAATTAACTTGACTGCCTCATAAGAGACATCAATTAAGACTCATTCATTTTTCGTTCACAATTATTGATCACACCCTGAAATCGTATATAATTTCAATAGTGGGGAGATCTGTTGCATACAGTTCATTGAACCTTGTCAACAAGCTTTTAGCAAGCTTGCAAATTCCTGAGGTGGCGTGGTATGAGTTTAATGATCTCTTTCCACTGTTCCATATGCTGTTGCGTGTTGTTTCTTAATAATTGTAACATATATTTAGAAATCTCAATTGCAACATGATAGCTTGTCCAATTCTTTCAAAACAATTCCAAAAATATGATGCTATTTATTGTTACAAAGAAAGGAAATGAACAAAACAAATAGGTAGATATCTATTTAGAAAACTACCTAAACAATTTGATGTGTAGTGGGTGAATCGACTTGTTACCTTTTTATATCATATGCTTATTTTTTAAATTACAAAGTTCCCAATTTTAATGATTCTATACAATATAAATAATTTGTTTAGAATAAAAAATTTTAAAAATTTTGTTACAAATTTCATACGTAACAGTAACTGGAAAAAATTGAATTTTGGAGAAGTTACAAATGATTTTTAGAAATTCAATTATTTTCAAAAGTAATAAAATACTTCGCAGAAATTCAATTATGTTCAAAAGTTAAAAAAATTTCTTATAAAAATTTAATTATCTTTAAAAATAATAAAATTCTTCTCCAAATTTCAATTATTTTCAAAAGTTTTAATAAAATTCTTTGCAAAATTCCAATTATTTTCAAAAAAAATTTCTTAATTCAATGATTTTCAATATCTACAGTTTTAATAAAATTTTTCAAAAGAATTCAATTATTTAAAAAAAATTTTTAATAAAATTTTAAGCAAACTTCGCAATAATTCACTTATTTTCATAAATAATAACATTTTTTACAAAAATTCAATTACTTTCATGAATAATAAAATTCATCATAGAATTTCAATTATTTTTAATACAATTTTAATTGAATTCCTCGAAAAATTTAATTATTCTTGAAAATTTTATTAAAATTTCTCGAAAAAATTCAAATTTGTTGATAAAATTCTTTATGATAATTTAGTTTCGAAAAACATTCATTTATTCAATAAATAATTTATTTTTGTATTTAAATAATTGAATTCTTGTAGAATTTTCCAATAAAAATTGATTTTAAAATGAATATTAGTTAAAAGATAATAATTGAATATTAAATGCATTATAGCATAAATTTTTAAAAATACATAAATGATAAAATACATCATTGAATTCTTTCGAAGAATTTTAACAAAATTTTTGAAAATAGTGACATTTTTTGAAGAATTTACTTAAAATTTTATTAAAAATAATTGAAATCCTGTGAAGAATTTTATTGATTTATGAAAGTGATTGAATTCTTGTAATGATTTTTTTCAAAATTTTTTTTTAATTATTGAAATAATGTAAAGAATCTTATTATTTATGAAAATAATTGAATTCCTGCATTGAATTTTATTCCATTTGTTTAAATAATTTAATTCTTTTGAGAACTTTTATTAAAAAAGTAGATTGTGAAAATATTTTAATTTCAACAAAGAATTTAATTAGGGGAGTATCGTCGAGGTTGGACCACTGTCTAGGTAGGCCACTCGCGTTTTTTTTGTCAAGTTCACCAGCGCCACCTACGCGCATACTTGTCGAAGCATGTCTTAGTGAAACCTAACTTTTTGTTTAATTACATTTTCGGAGAATCGAAAATTGTGTTTTCTGTGACGTCGGTACAAAAAAAGCTCAAAAAAAGTTTTGTGCATCATGTGAAAAATCATTAAAAAAAGATAAAAAAAATTGAATCGTCAAGGCAAGCATGCGGAAATTTTGTGGGACTCATGGTTGAAAGAAAATCAAAGTGAAAAATCGAATCCCGAAACGTATTTCCTTATGGTTACAACAATTCGGTAATGTTACTTTTTGTCAAGGTCGGCCACTCTGTGTTCAAAATGCGCAAAGATGAGGACGAGCTACTTCATTTGCAAAAACTGCAATTCTGTATAACTCATAATATAATTGATCATCTTATTAATATTTTTATTTAATTTTATTAATACTTCAGTGCAAAATTTTTTTTATTTATATTTATTTTTTTATATTGTTTATTGTTATTATTTTGTTATTTCTTTAAGTTACAAGCTGTAAAGGTGAAAAACCTTAAGATAAGGTTTTATCGTACAGGCCTATATGCCTGCTAGATACAATAGGTAAACTTCTAGAGGATATGGTTTTGCAGAGAATGCAAAGCCACTTGCCTGAAGAGAATTGTCTATCCGATCACCAATTTGGTTTCCGTAAAGGCAAGTCCACAGTTGATGCCATCCAGGCAGTTGTGGACATAGCCAAAGCAGGAAAAAACAAATTGGGACCTGGAAAAAAGAAGAGCTTCTGCGCGTTGGTAGCAATTGACATACGCAACGCGTTTAATTCCGCAAGATGGAAAGATCTCATCGAGTCGATGAAAAAGAAAAACATGCCGCCCTACTTGTTGCGGATAATGGATAATTATCTTAGCGACAAGGTGGGTTATATATGAGGGAGACACCTGCACTCTCAGGAAAGAGATGCAGTGTGGGGCTCCTTAAGGCTCGAGGGTGGGTCCATTTGTATGGAATGTATCTTATGATGATTTTCTGCGAATGGATCTGCCCGACAATGCGGTGATCGTCGGCTTTGCGGACGACGCGTTGTTCGTGTGCACTGCCGAAAGTGAAGAGGCTCTTGGAACATTGGTGAACGATTGTCTGCGACTAGCAAAAAGCTGGCTGGATACCAGAGGATATGGATACCAGTAATCAAATTTAACTCGTACCTGCGTCGCTTTAAATTACGCGAGGACGAGGTGTGTGCATATTGCCAGTTCCCTGAGGACAACGCAAAGCACACCCTCTTCTCATGCAAGAAATGGGACTTGGAGAGGCGGGCCATGTTCGAAGGTGTAAACAGTCAAGTTACAGCAGAGAACATGGTATCGCTGATGACCCAGTCAGAAGAGAATTGGCGGCAAGTCGAGAACTTCATAATCTCGGTTATGTCGAGGAAAGATCTCGACGGCCACCAAAAAGCGTAATTTAAACAGCTTTTAATTTGTTTGTCTGTTTCTTATTAATTTATTTTGTGTTTTATTTGCCCTTATACAATTTTAATTCATTATGAGATTTATTTGTCCTTATACATTTTTTTCTTTTTTAATTTGTTTTATGTTTGTATTTGTCTTTATACAGTTTTATGTTTTCAATATTATATACGCCTTTTTTTTGTATATATCCGTTTAGAATTTTATCTTTTGACTTTTTTACACTTAATTAAACATTTGTTTTTTTGTTATTGTTGTGCTCTTAATTCCGTTTTTATATTGAAATAGTTTCAAAGTCTTCGACACGGAGTAATTGATATCTTCATGTTTTAAAATAATATTCTTATAAGTTGTTGAATTTTAAAAACGTTTGAATTTGAATGTTTTAAAGAATTTTAATTTCTATGGAAAAATAATAATTAAATACTTATTTAAAAATTTAGTTATTGATGTTTGTGAATAATTTTACAATTTAAGAAATTCGTAAGTAAATGTAATAGAATGTTTTTTATAATTTTTAGAGTGAATCAGAATATTCTTATGGTCAGGGAAAAAGTGAAAATTTTGTCTGGAAATTAGGAAAAAGTCAGGGAAAAATAAAATTAAATATTTATGGCAACCCTGAATTTTTTAAAATCTATACGATTGATTGTTCAGAATCGTAAGAAAAGCCTATAAAAAATGCGGCAATAAAAAATAATAAAAATGTGGAAATAGTTGAATTTTTTAAGTATTACTATATAGTAAAATTTGAACCAACAAAAAAACCTTAAAAATTTCTTAGAATCCTTGAAAAAACCAGGAAATAGACGTGAATTTTATTCACGAGTTTTGGTGGCCACCCTGAAATGTTATTGGACTCTTCTTTAAATTGCTGAGTTTTAGAGAGATTTGCTTTAAAAAATGTACCAAGAATTTTAAGAAGCATGTCGTTTTTTGTTGTAGAGGGGGTTTTATATTGTTTTAAAGATTGACTTATTTTATCAATATTTTCTTCATAAACAAAGCATGATTCCATAATTTCGATAGATTGACAAATAATATTCGATTTTTTCTGTTTGCATAATGGAAGTATCTGACTATAAGTATTCAGAAGTTTGTTTTTAATATTTAAAATTTTAACATAATCTATATGAGAAACAAAATAATTTTCTCCTTGTATCGAATAGATGTTTTTGACTTTTTCAAAGTATAATCTATTTTTCTTTGTGAATGGTTTGTTAATAAAGTATTCCTTGGTAACAATTTCTTGGAATAAGAAGATGAAGAATGAAAAACATAGAAATCCTTCTTCTTTCTTTTTTCCTAAAAACAAAAAAGGCTGTTTATACCAATAATTAACTAAAAACTCCTGCGTCTTCAATCTCACGAAATCCTACTTTTCCTGTGTCTAAGTTTATTAAGTTAGAATAAAATTCATTAATGAATTGTTTAAGGTATTCTGCTAATACATGATGAGATCTTTCTGATAAACCGTTTGATTGTGGGTAAAAAGATGTGGTTTTAAACTGACAAATGCGAAAACGTTTTGCAAGTCGTTTCATTAAATTACTTAAGAAATTTGTTCCCTGATCTGTTAAAACACCTTTAGGGAATCCGAAAATGCAAATAAATTTTTTAACAAATGCATCTGCAATCGTACTAGCTTGTTGATTTAGTAAAGGTACTGCGACGGAGTACTTCGTTAAACAATCTTGTATAGTTAAAATACATTCGTTACCACTTTTGGTTGCTGGTAGCGGTCCTACAATATCCATTGAAATTTTCTTAAATGCACTTCCTGGGGTGTCAGTAAGAATCATTGGATTTTTAGTTTTTGCTTGAACTAATTTCTTTAATTGACACTGCAAACAAACTTGTATATATTTCTGAATATCGATTTTTATATTTTCCTAAAAGTATTTTTGCCTAATCCTGTTATACGTCTTAGTTACACCTTTGTGACCACCTAAAGCAGAAGAATGTGCTTCCTCAATCAAAATTTGTCTTTGTTTATTTGTTGCATATTGCACATAACCTTTACAAATTATTATTGTAATGCTAGAATTCTGAAAGGTTTCTTTTTAAATTAATTCAATTTCTTGCCAATTAACATGATTTATGACAGCTGTTTTAGCAATACTGACCGATCGTATTTGAAGTTTCTTAGTTAAATTTTTGAATGATTGAATTGTTAATTTAATATTATTTGTTATTTGAGTAATACTTTCACTTGAATCAGATGTAATTAGTAATGCAATATGCAAAAAGTTATTTCCCTTTTTAATTTCTTTAGCTTCATTTAGTAAAAGATTTTTAAATTGTGGGAGTTCAGTTTGTTTAAATAGACTTAAAGATCCATTATCTAAAGGGGCAACTGTTGTCGATAGAAAGCATAATTATCTTTCCGCATTTGAGTCTTTACATTCAACTACATTACTATGAAAAGGTCGACTTATTGATCTTTCTGTGTCACCTATATCTTGTGTATTTAGAAGGCAAGCGCTAGGGGACTCAGGCGGAGGACGTTCTCCCTCGTTAGAAAGATGTGTTTTCATGTCAAAATCAATAATCTCTTTGCCTGCATCCACTATTTCCCCCAATTTACAGTTTTTGGCTACATTTTCAATTTCTTTGAAACTATCATCACTGAATTCTTCACTAGAACTAGTATTATTTTCGCAAAAAATATTTTTTGGTTGATTAACCCATCAACGCCCACCAGGACGCAATATGTACCATGATTTCACGACTCTTATTTTGTATGAAATAATTAGTTAAAAATTTTAGGAAATACCATTTCCGACGTAATTTATCGCTCTTTCGGAATATAAAGCTAAAATTTGTTTATAATTATCTCAAAAAAATTTATAACAATTTTATTGCAAAAAAACACACTTTTTAATGAAAAAAAAATTTTTCAATTCTTATTTTGACATGGAAAACTAAAGAATATGGTCTCCAAATCACAAAATATCGCGTCCTCGAACTCTCAGCTATAAAAATCCATAATTCCTTTTTTAAATTCAAGATGGCGGATATGAAAATGGCCATTTTTCCAAAATGCAAAAGGTCAAAAAAAAATTTTCGGGTAATGTTTTTCAAAAGTTATTAAATTTGCTTAAAAATTGTTACTCGGGGGTGTTTGGGGTCGCTGATTATGAATCTGATATCACTTTTTTAAAATTCAAAATGGCGGATCCAATATGGCGAACAATTTTTTAAAAAGTGATTGGATTTGCTTGAAAATAGTTACGCGGGGATTATCGGGGTCGCTGATTACGAATCTGATATCACTTTTTCAAAATTCAAAATGGCGGATCCAATATGGCGGACAATTATTTAAAAAGTGATTTAATTTGCTTAAAAATTGTTACTCGGAGGTGTTTGGGGTCGCTGATTACGAATCTGATATCACTTTTTTAAAATTCAAAATGGCGGATCCAATATGGCGGACAATTTTTTAAAAAGAGATTTAATTTGCTTTAAAATTGTTACTCGAAGGTGTTTGGGGTCGCTGATTACGAATCTGGTGCCACTTTTTTAAAATTCAAAGTGGCGGATCAAATATGGCGGACATTTTTTTAAAAAAGTGATTGGATTTGCTTGAAAATAATTACTCGGGGGTTTTTGGGGTCCCTGATTACGAATCTAATATTACTTCTTTAAAATTCAAAATGGCGGATGCAATATAGCGGATAATTTTTTAAAAAGTAATTGTATTTGCTTGAAAATTGTCATTCGGGGGTTTTTGAGGATGCTGGTTATAAATCTTACATCAGAACAATATTATGTTTATCGTTGCTTTTACTACATGCAGGTCGACGTGCAAAAAAGCTACTTTTTTATTTTATTTAAAAAATTTTTTTAGACTTTGCCTCGAAAAATATTGCCACTTTTATGCAAAGTAAAACAAAAGGACACAAAAATTGTGCATTCAATGTGGCATACATATGTGCGTCACTTGTTTTCAATCAAACCACATGTAGTGTTAGTCTCTTTTTTATCATTGTATAAAAAATTACATAATTATATAAGTGTCATAATTATCGTTGATTCAGATTTAGAGAGCAGAATTAAAATTTTATATTATTTATTTAAAAAAATATTAAAATATCCAAAAGAAAATTAAAAAAAAAGTTTTAAAAATAAAATAAAAAAATAGCTTTTTTGCACGTCGACCTCCTTGTGGTAAGAGCTGGTCAACGTCATTAAAATTTTGTTGTTGGCTAACGGACGTGGAGGATAAACATAATATTGTTCTGAAGTCTGATTCGTAATTAACATCCTCTAAAACATTCGAATGACCATTTGAAAGCAAATACAATTACTTTTTAAAAAATTGTTTGCCATATTGGATCCACCATTTTTAATTTTGAAAAAGTGACATCAGATTCGTAATCAGCATCCCCAAAACCCCCGAATGGTCAATTTAAAGCAAATCCAATCACTTTTTAAAAAAATTGCCGCCATATTGGATCCGCCATTTTGAATTTTGAAAAAGTGATATTACATTTTTAATCAGCGACCCCAAAAACCCCCGAGTAACTATTTTCAAGCAAATCCAATCACTTTTGAAAAATATGTCCGCCATATTGGATCCGCTATTTTGAATTTTAAAAAAGTAACATCAGATTCGCAATCAGCGACCCTAAGAACCACCGAGTAACCATTTTTAAGCAAATCTAATAACTTTTGAAAAACATTACGAGAAAATTTTTTTTGGCCTTTTGCATTTTGGAAAAATAGCCATTTTCATATCCGTTATCTTGAATTTTTAAAAAAGTAATTATGGATTTTTATAGCTGAAAGTTCGAAGACGCAATATTTTGTGCTTTGGAGACCATATTCTTTAGTTTTTCATGTCAAAATAAGAATTGAAAATTTTTTTTTTCATTAAAAAGTGTTTTTTTTGCAATAAAATTGTTATAATTTTTTTTGAGATAATTATAAACAAATTTTAGCTTCATATTCCGAAAGAGCGATAAATTTTACGTCGGAAATGGTATTTCCTAATATTTTTAACTAATTATTTCATACAAAATAAGAGTCGTGAAATCATGGTACATTTTGCGTCCTGGTGGGCGTTAATGGGTTAATGTTATCATAGTTTACAAATTCTAAATTACTTTCACTTGATTCACTGTCATTATCTTGAAAATTCTTTGTTTTCTTAAAAAATTTTGTGAATTATCACTTGACTTATTCCTTTTCTTTGTATTTTGGTTTTTCTCTATATCACTTTTTCGTGGTCTACCTCTTTTTTTAATGAGTCTTCGTTAATATCTTCATTAAAATTTATTTTTCGAAAATTTCCGCGATTTCGAACATTTTCTTGAATTGAACTAGAATTTTGATTTTTAGAATTTCTTGTTTCTTCTTGAATTTTATTTCTTGATTTCTCTTCTTTTTGCACGCTTTTTTAAACTTCATTCCGTTTATTTTCTTGATTTTGAATTAATTTTTGCTTTTTTAAATTTTGCTTAACACTTTGTAAATTTTTGATACTTTTTCGCACTTTATCTTAAACTGTATTTCGTAACTTTTCTGCACTTTCCTCTAATTGATTTAGTAAACTTTTTTGACTTCGCAAATTTCGCGTATTTTTACCGATTTGATTTAATTTCTCTGATTTAGAATTTTTCACTTTTTCTTTTATGTTTTTGGGGTTAGAGTTTATAGTTTCTTGATTTACTTTCTTTAGTTTTTCTCTGGTAGTGACTACATTGAATTTTTCACTTTTCACATCACTGGATTCTTCTTCACAAATTACTAATTTTATAAACAGGAAAACTTGAATAAAGAATTTACAAAGGTTCTTAATTCTTTTATTGTTTCCTGTTTCAGATATTAAATTTATTACACAGCTACACAAAAAAAAATTTGTGTTCTGACCCAGAGGTCTCACTATGTGTACTTTATGTTTTATCATTATAATCTTCATCTTTGTCTTCTTCTCCATCTTTTTCTTTATCATCTTCTTCTTCTTCCTCTACTTCTTCTTCTTTTCCCTCGTTAATTGGGATTTCATTTTTTTAACTTTTGACATGTTTTACTGGATTTCGAGATAAAGCATCCGCATTGACATTCATTTTTCATGCTTTACATATCATTTCGAAATCATATTCTGCCAATTTTAATTTCCATCTTGTTACACGGAAGCAAGGATCGCTTGAATTTTGGAACGATAACAGAGGTTTATGGTCAGTCACAATTTTAAATTTTCTGCCGTAAAGAAAATGTCTAAAATGTAAGACACAATAAATAATCGTGAGAGCTTCTTTATTATAAGTATCGTATTTTACTTCGTGTTCATTTAAAGATCTAGATGCGTATGCAATGGGTTTATCTTTTCCAATTTCGCCTTGTGATAAAATTCCGCCGATAGCAAAACCTGATGCGTCGGTAGTGAGAATAAAAGGTTGATCAAAATTTGGTCTTTGCAATAAAGGTTCTTCACAAAGTTCTTGTTTTAATATCTCGAAAGCTTCCTGTTGTTTTTCACTCCATTTAAAAGTCACATCCTTTTTCAACAATTGGGTTAAAGGTCCCGATTTTTTTGGAAAAATTTTCAATAAACCGTCTGTAATATCATGCTAAGCCTAAAAATTGTTTTATGTTTTTTACATTTTTAGGAGTTGGAAAATTTTTAACCGCACTAATTTTCTTTGGGCCAGGTCTTACTCCATCTTAATCAATAATATGTCCCAAGTAAACTACTTCAGGTCTAAGAAACTCACACTTATCCGGTTGCAGTTTCAAATTAGCTACTTTCAGTCGGTTCATAAAGTTCTGAAATTTTTCTTGATGTTCTTCTAAGGAGTTTGCAAAAATAACTACATCATCTAGATAGACAAATAATTCGGTACCAATAAGACCAGATAAACAAGAATTCATTAATCTTTAAAAACAACTTGGGGCATTTTTCAATCCAAATGGCATGCGATCGAATTCATAGTGACCATAAGGTGTTGGAAAGGCAGTTTTGTGTGAATCTTTAGGATTCATTTTTATTTGATGGAAACCCGAAGCTAAATTAAAGACAGAGAAATATTGTGTATTTCCTAAGGTTTCAAGTACTTCATTAATATTCGGCAATGGAAAGAAATCAGTAATTGTTTTTTCATTTAATTTACGAAAATCGAGTACCATCCGCCATTTTTTATTTCCTAAGGAGTCAGCTTTCTGTGGCACAATCCAAACTGGAGTATTATACGGAGATTGAGGGGGTTTAATGATTTTATTTTTGAAGAGTTCACTTGTTTGTTTTAGAAGTTCTTCTTTATGCACATATAGAAATCGATATTGACGTGTGAACACTGGCTCTTCGTCTTTAGTAGGAATGTTATGTTGGAGAACGTTAGTGGCTGTAAGGTATTCACCAGATAGATAAAATATTTCCGCGTATTCTTCTATTAATGTTTCTACGTGTTTTAATTCTTCTGGTTTCAGATGATCTAAACGAAGTGAATCTAATATTTGTTCTATTCTTTCTTTACCCGTTAATGTATAAAAACCGATTTTTGATGTTTATGGGTACACGAAATTGTCTAAAAATCTTTCTGCTGTATTATTTTCAGTGTTTAATTTGTTTTGTTCAGTTACTTTTGATTCTTCAAAATTATCAGATATTTGCCATTCTTCTAAAATTACTTTAGGGATTTGTATCTTTACAGAATTAGATAATGTGTTAGCTGCTTTGACATACGCTTTACCGTTATTATTCGTGACTAATGCGTTTCCTATATAAATTCCTGGTTCGGTTTTTAAAAGAGGGACATAGCCTTCTTTTAAATCAGTATTCTCAATAATTAGAAATATGTCTGATATTGATCGAGGTGGTAGGATTATAAAATTTCTTGATGCGAAAGGATACATTTTGTTTTTAACTTCTAAACATTTTTCTGCATAATTAATTTTAACATTATTATCAGTGAAAAATTCTGAGCCTAAAACTCTATCTTCTTCTATAGGAACTTCATTAGGTATGATATTGAAAATAGTTGTTAAAACATTCGTATATTGGTTAACAGACCGAGGGAAGTGTATATCTATATATTTTTCCTTTATTTTGATTAAATATCCCACTGCACGGTGATATTCTGTAACCCACGTGTTTCAAAACATGAAAACTATCTCACACATACGTATTCGATAATTCTCATTCTTATATTATATAAATGATATAATAGAAAGAATTTTATTGTTAAATTTAAAAGGACATTGTTTCCTAAATTTAAAGATCCTCTAACAATGAGGCACGCGTCAAACTATATCAACTAATAAGATTTGTTTTGACAACATATAGTAATATATTTAACCCCTTGACTGCCGATGGCAAAGATCTTTGCCATTTCGGACTTTGCTCTGACTGCCGGAAAACTGACAATCTTTGCCATGATAAAAATTGATGTAAAAAAGTAAAAATGTCTGAAAACTAAAAATAAAATGATTTCTAAAAAGTCAACGCTATGCAGAATGCGACGCACATTTCTGTTTTTAAATTCAATAAGTTATAAAAATGTTATAAATTTTTAAAAACAACACTTTTAGCAAATATTTTTAAATCTTTGCCATGGACAATAACAATGGATTTTTATTTTAAAAAAGTCTAAAAACGCCTAAAATCTATTACTCGGGGGTTTTCAAGGTCGCTGATTACGAATATGATGTCGGTTCCCAAATAGCACGTAATATTGGGAACATTCCAGCAATATGCCCAATATGCCACAACATTGAGGCAATATTGGTAATGTTAAGGCAATGTTCCCAATATCGCTGTAATATTACGTGCTACTAGGGTTTTTTAAAGTTCAAAATGGCGGATCCAATATGGCGGACGACTTTTTAAAAAATAGATTCAAATTACCTGAAATTTGTTACTCGGGGGTTTTCGAGGTCGCTGATTACGAATATGATGTCGGTTTTTTAAAATTCAAAATGGCGGAACCAAAATGGTGGAAAACTTTTTAAAAAAATTAATTCAATTTATCTGAAATTTGTTACTCAGGTGTTGTCAAGGTCGCTGATTACGAATATGATGATGGTTTTTCAAAATTCAAAATGGCGGATCCCAATATGGCGGACGGTTTTTAAAAAATTGATCCAAATTACCTGAAATTTGTTACTCGGGGGTTTTCGGGGACCCTAATGACAATTCCGATGTCAGTTTTTAAAAATTTAAAATGGCAAATCCAATATGGCAGACATTTTTTTAAAAAAATTTGTATTTGCTTAAAAATTATCACTGGGGGGTTTTCGGGGTCGCTGATGACGAATCCGATGTCAGTTTTTAAAAATTCAAAATAGCGGATCCAATATGGCGGACATTTTCTTCAAATTGGATTCGCTTAAAACTTGTCACTCGAGGGTTTTTGGGGTCGCTGATAACGAAGCCGATGTCAGTTTTTCAAAATTCAAAATGGCGGATCTAATATAGCATACCGTGGAGAACCACTTCACCCATAAACTTATTGAAAAGGTTAAATGCGTTAAGACATTTCAATGGAATTTCAATGATTGCTCTCTCTATATAGCTGTTCTATGAAACCGGCATTTGTAAAATTTGTTCTACATTTATTATAAAAATAATTTTTTAAAAAATAATGTCCGCCATATTGGATCCGCTATTTTTAATTTTAAAAAACAGACATCGGATTCGTCATCAGCGACCTCGAAAACCCCCGAGTGAGAATTTTCAAGAGAATCCAAAATTTTTTTTAAAATATATCCGCCATTTTAAATTTTGAAAAACTGACATCGAAATCATCATCAGCGACCCCGAAAATCCCCAAGTGACAAGTTTCAAGTGAATCAAAATTAAAAAAAAATTTACACCTTATTGGATCTGCAATTTTTAATTTGGATCAATTTATAAAAATCCGTCCGCCATATTGGATCTGCCATTTTGAATTTCGAAAAACCGACATCAGATTCGTAATCAGCGACCCCAAAAACCCATAAGTAACGAATTTCAGGTAATTTAGATTAATTTTTAAAAAACCGTCCGCCATATTGGATCCGCCATTTTGAATTTTGAAAAACCGACATCAGATTCGTAATCAGCGAGCCCAAAAACCCCTGAGTAACAAGTTTTAGACAAATTGGACGTTTTTTTTATTTTTGGCATTCTGGGCACATTTAGTGTTTTTCAGCCGGCAGTTAAGGGGTTAATGAATGAAATTATGAAATCTGTATTTATCTTTAATTTAATATTATATTTTATTTTTGAGAAAATTTGTCGCTTTGTAAACAAATTAGAGGAATCTGCTCCAATAATTATTCGGTAATTCAGCTTTTTATTCTTTCTAATTTATCCACTACTAAATAAGATAATTTTTATCTTCTGTTCGTAGGATAAATATATAAAATAAAAAATTAATAAATTAAAGTTAAATTATAATAATTAACAAAATTATTTAACTATAAAGAAATCTTTTCTTATGATATAGTTTTTATTCATAAATAATTTTGTAAGTTCGATTGCTATTTTCCATATAAATTGAGTCAAAATCAACAAAACAAAATAAATAATAAAGTTCATTCACCTCTGAATGTATTCCCTTCTCTCGCCTATAAACGGTAATTTCTTAATAATTCCTTATAACAATTCTATAAACAAAAATTCAAACAAAATTCAATAATAAAAATTTATAAATTCTGCCTACAATTACAAGGACAAGTTTTTCCTATTCCCTAAATTAACTATTTTCTAACTAAATAAATATTCTTCATAAATATAAATTATGCAATTATTGATTTATTTAGAATATTATAAATTATAATATCGAAAAATTCTCAACATTACTTAAATTTACTTAAAGAAATCTATTTATTTCTCTGAAAAATTAACTAAATAATTAATTTAAATGAATTAATTATTTCCTATTATAAGTAATAACTTGGGTGTATTAGGATCAATATTTATTGAATCTTTTAAACAGCCACATCGATATAGCCTATTACTATATGAACACAGCTCATAAGAATATTCAATAAACTTACGATTTGCTTTTTATACCATTTAAGGATTCAGATTATGAGGTGGAACAAAGATTTCTCAAGAGCCCCTCAACACTTTCACCATGGCTTGACTTTGTAGAATTTTTAAAATATAATTAATAATTTAATGATTAATAATTATATTATTTATTAGGAAAAACTAATTGTATATCGTTTTTATAGTACAGGTGGAACAAAGATTTCTCAATAGCCCCTGTACTAATTATGTTATGTGTATAAATGTAGTATAAAAATTATAATCCAGGTGGAACAAAGATTTCTCAATAGCCTCTGCATTATAATTTAAGTGTATTACCTTTGTTAATTGCTTTCAAAATGAGAAAGCGACGCTTCTATTTTCAGGGTTTATATAGTCGTGATCAACCCCCAGATTTACAATTCTTGTATAAAATTCAAAAACTATATTAGTGTATGTAAAACTCTTTCCTTTTATTGAATAAAATTTCAAAACTTTCCCCTACCCTTTAGGGACGCTCAGTTTTGCCATGCATTTCTTACCGCTAATTCTATCCTACTTTTCACTTTTCAGAAAGCGTCTATTTCTTTTCGCCAATAATATTCAAATTTTCAAATGAGGAAAGAGATATATTTTCTCTCTTTCTGGTCGTCAACGTGTCTAACGTTTCCCCGAGAACAAAACCATTGTATAGCTGTCAATTACTTTTCTTTATATATTTATTTTATTTCTTTAAACTTAAATAATTCTATAAATAATAATATTTTCTTCATTTTATATTTTGTTAACAATATCCATTAATTTTTATCTATTTATTGATATAAATTTTACCATTACTTTATTTATTCTAACAAATTATAATTAAACAATTAAATAATAAAATTAATACTATTTAAAAAAACAAAATATACATTTTAAATAGAAAATTAACATTGTGTTAATTTTTAATAATTTATTTTTTTAATATTTATTTAAATTTCTTATTAATTTTATAAATTTGAAATATCAAATTTTCTTTTCTCTTTCCTAACCTTGGCCTTGAGTCAGCTGAGCCTTTTTCATACTTAGGTGTTTATCTCAGTACATTTTTACTCAAGTAACCTTATTTTGAATTTCCTATACTTTTAAATTTAACAGAATTATATTTTTTTATATACAAAATTTAATTATATTAATTTATTTATAATTATTAAATTTTAAATTTTGACTATTGAAATACCGTTTCAATGACCCACAAAACCAATCATTCCTTTTAGAATAAAAGGTGATTTGCTTAAAATAAAAAACAAAATTAAATTTCAATAGGCAAAATTTGAAAACATCAAAGAGAAAAAAAAACAATTTTAATTTATTAACAGAGAAAATTTTGTTAAAAGTAGGAACCTAATGCCCCACTAAACCAAAAAATTTCTTGCTGACAATAAAGTAACTTTATTTGTTTACAAACTTATTAACAAAATAAAAATTTATATCATTAATCTGCATGATTATAAATTATCATTATTAAACCATATATTGTCTATATCACGATTTACATCATTTACATCAACTTCATCTTCATCATCTGATTCTTCAACTATTTCATCGAAATTAAGGTAACTTTCAAAAGATTTTGGTTTTAATTTTGCGAGATTTTTTTTCAATTAACCAGTCATCGACTGACCATAATCTATTCAATACTCCCCAACCAAAATGATGATCATTCATTATTTCTTTTACATAAAATATAAAAGTGCGATTTTTCATAAAATTCGCGAATCTTTCTACCGTTATTTTTGACCATGTATTATTTTCCACTGGTGATATGTCTGTTAAAGCTATATTTACCGCGTTTTTTTACAACAGTCAAGTATTTATATATGATGTGAAAAATATCCTGTTTGTGTACCTTTCGGTGACAATGATCATCGACATCATAAATCATAACAATATCTTGCAATCCAGTGTTTAATAATACTATGTATCCTCTTTTATATTGGTTTTGATCTATTTTGATTATTACCGGCAAACACGTAAATTCCACACTTTCATTATTCCAGTCAATCTTATATTTTTCTTCATTAACCAAATAACATCTACCTATTTCTTCCATTACTTTATTGTGTTGACTTTGGTTTTTGTAAATTTGTACCTTAATCCGATTGTATTATAATAGGTTGGTACGGCATCTTAAATAAAAAAATTTTTAACTAAATACTAACCCTTATATAAAACTATTAAATGACATTTACAGATTAATCTACTGCATTATTATTATCTTTCCCCCTTATTCTTTTTAATTTAAAACCATTTTGAACATATTCATTCGACAAAAATAGGAAGAGAAAAACCTCTTAACTATAAATGTTACAAACCAGAATTAATTTATTTAAATTAATATCGAGCTTTTGAGATGGCTCTAAAATTCTGCTTTGGGGAGACACCAAGCTGCCGAATTCCTTGGGGAAATCGTTTGAATTGTGGATCCGTTTTCCACTTTTAAAAGTTACGCACTGCTTCTAAGAAATGTTTGTGTGAGGAATTTAGTGTAAGTAAAAGAGAGAAGTTAGCTTGAGAAAAACAAAGAGGTTTATTTATTGGTGCTAAAATTAGAAACGATACATTTACTTACTCTACCGGCGACAGTGGTGTCACAATCAGCTGCCGTCGGGCAGAACAAACTTCTGTTGTTGTTGGCACACAACGTGATTTTAGTCTTTTAGTTCAAATAAAACAAATTTGAACTTTTATGCTTTTCTTTATATTTAAGAAAATTCCAAAAATTTATTTATTTAAAACAAATTTCTTGATATTTAAAGAAATTCCAAAAAAATTTATTTATTTATAACAATTCTTTTATATCAAAGGAAATTCCAAAAAGAAAAATTTATTTATTTAAAATAAATTCTTTTGTCGAGGCCGTTGCATTGAAACGGCGCAGGCGCTACACGCACGGGCTGGCCGGTTTCACACAAACAAAAATCTGCTGTAATTAATTAATTAATTACAGCAGATTTTCTTTCGACACAATTCTCGAAGGACTCCGTCGGTTAGAAGAATTTAATTTGATTTTTCGTCCGCCTTTCGCGTTATACTTAAAAAGTTTTACACGGGGGTCCGACTCGCAGACGGGCTAAGTCGCGGCGTTCTTGTTTCTCGCAACACTTGCCAAGTTAAAGCCAGGAGAGGTGTTGCTCGAGAGAAGCAAGAAGTAGTACTGCTTCTATTAGTCAGTTTAGTGTCATTTTTTTATTTTGAAAATATATTATTTAATAAACTAAAATTTATTTGATATTATTTTGTAAAAAGGAGCCATTTTTTAGTTAATTGTTTCTTGAAATTCAAATAATAACTGCATAAATAACACACTGACACAGTAAAAATGCAAGGTTTTTCTTTTCATCAAGTATTTATAGCATTAAGCAATTTTGTAAAAAAAAACAAATTATATCAGAATTATGCAACAATGGGCTAATATAAAACTATCGTGTTATTGCATCATGTTTAAAAAATAATTTTTATTAAAGTTTTCTGAGTTAAAGTTAAATCAATTACTTATATTTGAATTATATTAAATTAAAAATGGAAACAGTTTATGACGTACTGTTACAAAGAGGACACATAGAAAGATGGAAAACGGAGGGATATTATTTTGAAGCAGAAGATCGAAAAAATAATTCTTCAGATCAATGGCATCCAAATCAATGTCAAGATAATTATAACGTTAAGCAAGATGTACACAGGATGGAAGACAATAATTATGATCGAGATTCTGATTATTTTTATGATGATGTTAATTATGAAGATCAATACAACTACCAGAATGCAAGCAACCAATTTAACATGTATGAACCACATTCACCGATATTATCTTAAACCAAATGACCAACAATGGCAAATACAGAACCATCAACAAAGTGAACAATTTGATAAAGGATATATGACCATAATGAATTTAATAACCAAAATAGGAACACGCATTTTGAAGAACATTGGAAAAATTTGGACATGACATCACAAGGCTATGAAAGAAACAATTTTAACGACAGGGATCGGTACTTTCAAGATTATAACATTAATTCCAGAAAGCACTTATATTTCCACGATGAACAGAACTTTCATCTCAGTGAAAGAGATAGAAGATACAACGAACAACAGGAAATTTACAGAAGATTATGCAATCGACAGGAACCATCTTTTAACAATGATTGTTATAGAAGAAATTATTTTATAAACAAACGCAAATTTAATAGAGAACGTGTTGATGATTTCATAATACCACCCGTTATATTCAGCGATTCGCAACCAAGCATGAACCTTGTAAAGGATAAAAAACAAAGGGATCATAACGATGCACTACAACCTACCATCGAAAGTGAAGAATCCAGAGAACATAAAACCATTCGCAGTATAGAAAAGCATTTGGAAGAAGAACATATAGTGGAGTACATGAATCCTATTATAGATAGTTCCAATGACAAGGAAGATATCAGCATCAGTGAAGAACTTTCAGAAGAGGAAATGATAAAATTTTGGGACACTGAAATGTTTGAAGATGATAAAGAAAATAAAGAGGACACTTTACAAAATCCTGATCCAGAAAGAAGCAACTTTACAATAGAGTTAGAGGAAGAAGATCAATTCGAAACCTTTACTTGTCCTATTAACGAAGTTTTACAACCAAAAAATGATATTCCAAATTCCAAGGGTAACCATAAACTAAATGAAACAATATTAGATAAAAAATCAACGAAAAAATTATCGAGAAAAGCGAAGAACTTTTATATATTAAACAGGTCAACATTGAGAATGTCTCATTTATAGATAATTCGCATTCAATAATAGAACATATGAATTCGGGCAGCCCTACGACAAATTTAAAAAAAGGAAAAACCCCTGGTGAAATCAAATCTATAACTCAAGAACAATTAAGTATCAAAAATGAAGAAGGAAGTAAAGAAGAAGAACTTAGTGTTCAGATGTCAAATGCAGATCAAATCATTTCAACAAATACTTATGCTGAGATAGAAGAATTTATCATAAATAAGATTCTGTCATCTGGAAAAAGTTTAAATCAAGAAATTTTAGAAATGATAGAATATTATATCTCAATACACGACCAATTATTAAGAACACATCAAAAATATTTTTGGGATACATTTTTACTCGACACAAATGAGAAAAATGAAGTTATCTACAAATTCGAAGAGAATGAAATACTACAAAGTAAAATACCAAAAATAGTAGCAACAAAAATTCCCTTCAATAGGTTGGGTATCGGTTAAATATAGAAAAGCTTGATTTTTCTGTTGTTTGGTTTTTAAATATCATAAACGAACTATATAATAAACACGGGTAAATCATATAATTTAAAAATATGGGTGTATATAACATACAATACATAGTAACATAGTACAAGGAAAAATACATTATAGCTTATTATACTTAGTATTTAATTAAATGGGATATAGAATTCAAATAGAATTTTATGAATACTATAAGGGATACATTTAGATTTATTAAATTCTAAGAAAAGTACATAATTAAGCAAATAAATACTTATAAATACAAAACATGCATGTTTTATAAATGTGGGTAAAAATGGGTAAATTTGATTGAATGTCGTTTGTCAGGAAACAATCATCGTATTAAAAATTAACAATATAAGTAAAATTGCTTGTAAATAATTTGCGCTTGTTTCTATAAATAGGCATGAATTAAACTTCATCAAAACAATAATATTTAAAAAAAGGATAAAACTAGATTATTGTAACTCTTAAAATCAAAATTGCCACACCTTCCATTATTTTACCCTCTTATAAAAATATGGAATTCTATAATTTTCTTAAATAACTATCGAAATTCCAAGCTGACTTACTAATAAAATCAAATGACATTTAAGCTCTAATAAAATTGTGCTTTTGACCTTTTTTTAAAAAAAAATGTAAACGTCCGCATATAGCATTTTAAAAGTAATATTTAACACAAAATAGCACTAGAGACAACAATCCTCAAAGTTAACAAAGAAAACAGTAAACCTATATGATTAACATTAATCAAAACTCACAATGTAACATTGAACTACTAATATTAACAACATTTTCTAATGACTCAATTACAATAAAAGAAACCCACTCTAATATTCTTTACTATTATTTAAAATTAGATTGAATATTGTCTTTCTCAAACTAAGAAAAGAACTAATTATTTAAAAAAAATAACTAAGAAAAAATAACTATGCAACTAAAACAATAATAAAGATTAAACCCACCACTAACGATTTCTTATTTTTTTAATCAAAATAATGTCCAATTTAATAAATATTAAATATAACTATAGCATAAATACGAAATATATCAAACATATTTTCAAAAAAATTATAATCATGTTTAATTACATTTTACAAAGTTTAATTATTCTAAAAACATTCCATTATATACATATTTAAAAATTTAATCATCATAGAACTAATTCAAAAATAATTTTCAAAAAGTTTGCTTAAAGTTGTTTTTCACATTAAAAAAAAATAAATTACATTTTTATGCAGAAAATATGTTCTTTCTTGTCACAATACTTGAAATAAGTAAAAAAAAAATTTCTTTATTCACATGCTAAATGGATTACAGATCGATTTAATAACTGTTGTATGTATAAAACTCAGATGGTATTTTTTTGGAATTTTTCATCCCACTCTACTTTACTATTTTCTTTTAGAAATGGAAATTTAAAAAAAGTCTTAAGTCCGAATCTCTTATAAATTTAATGACTCACAATAATTAAAGGCAACCTAGTAACAGAATTTTTATTCTATATTACAAAAATATTTCCATTGTGAATCTTTCAGATTACTTTCATCATTTCTATCTTCTATTTTACTCAATTTTAGGAATAAACCTTTTCTAAAGTAACTTCTTTTAAAATTTATTTAAAAAAAAGACAAGATTTTTTTTCTTAAATCTAGAGTTTATAGTTAAATTTAAAACAAAAATCTAATCATTAAAAATCCTTTAAGTAAATATGAAAATAAAATTTTTTTTAAATAATTCAATTTTTTTTAAATTGGATTTTTTTAAAAATAATTCTGCAGAGTTATAGTCGAAAAGTATAACAGAAATTTGGATTTTCAAGGATTTCATTTTAAAATTTTTGCAAAGTCTATTTTTTTAAGATCCATGCTTTAATACTTGTAATGTGCAATTATTATTTTCAATTGTATATAAAATTAACTCTTGAATTGATTTTATTAGAAGCTTCTATAGCAGTACTATTCATAAATACAAAAATAAAAAAAACTGAAATAAAATTTAGAGAAAATGCTTAAATTAGGTGTACGAACTTGGTTACGCGACACCGTATCAGGTTACACTTCAGGTGACTAGGTCAGTAGGATATAAACATTGAAAGAAATGCCTGAATAGACAATTAAAATGTCTCATTCACTTTTATGTAATTTAAATGGAAAATATATATTTCGTATTATTTCTCGTTCTCTAAAAATTATAGCTGATAAATTTAAAAATAATATTTTAACGAAATTAATAATCAAAATATACACAATGTCTAAGAAGCAAAGTTATAACACATAAAACAATAAAAGCAATCTCAGCATTTAATTATACTTCGAAAATTAGGATACAAAACTTTTATCCAAACATTCAATTGAGTCAAATAGATAATTTAAAATTGGCACGACATTTGAATTAAAATTTCGAAACCTCAAATTCTATTTAAAATTTTAAAATAAAAAAAAGAAATGTTTAAATATTACAACATTATTAAATACTTAAATTTGTAACAAAATAATTTTTCATAAAAAAGGAAAAAGTCCTTAATTTACATTTATCATAAGCAAATTCTTCTTATAAAATGTATCAAGTACACTATAGGAAAAATTAAATAAAAGCAAATTATTTTTATTTACAATAAAGTTCTCCTAAAAAGGAAAGTTAAAGATAAAACCGTTTAACAAAGCGTAATTAAAATTTGCCTCTATTTAAGAAGTTTTTCTATTAGTAAACCTATAAAGCTGTCAAGGGACGACAGCGTATAAAAAGGGGGGTATAGGGGTAGAAAATCAGAAATTTTCATTTTTCTTATACACCATGTAGGCATAAATTTTATTAATTTTTGTTTGTAATTTTTTTTTCTTTAAATAATTTTCTGCAAAACTTATATTAAAGAAACAATGTCAGCCAATAAAAATTAACATTATTTCTTTAAAATTTTGCAATATTCTGAACCGACACAAATCATCGAAGCATGTTTAGATTTTCGTTTTTTATAAACTTATTTAAAATTTCATCAATGTAAGTTTAATTAATAAAACATATTTTTTTGTTTACAAATTTTTTTTTAATATAAAATTTAATATAAATTTAAAATCTATCATTGTTATTATATCAAATCAAAAATTAGTGACATATAGGTTATTTTGTAAAAGTCATTTCATGTAGATGTACCAAATTTTAGATTATTTAATATAAAAAAAAGTAATTCTTTAAGACAAATAAAAAGCATGAAATAACTTAACTTTGTTTTCATCTAAAAAATATAGAAAGAATAAATCAAACAAAAAATAAAACTTTGTAATCTGCGCAACAAATTTCCTTCAAAAAAAAAAAGAAAAAAATATCTTCAGAAGATGAACAATTCTTTATAAACAAAAAGACGAATTAAAAATTGTATTAAAATTTAAACAAAATGTTACAATAAATTCAATTTTTGACATTATTAAATCATTTCATTACAAAAGATCTATTCTATGTATTCTACGTTAAAAATACGAAATAATTGTAGCATGAAAAATAATTTATAATAATTTTTTTTTATTTTTTAACAAAAAATTCAGACATCGCCACTTAAACTTTTTTGTAGAAGGAAACGTCATTAAACACCGAAACAAGACAAATAATATCTAGCCTGGTAAAACTATAACAATATATCGGTGATTAAAGAAAATTTTAGGCTTTCAGTAATTCAATAAAAAAACAGCAAGTTTAAAACTCGAATATATTCAAACGTATAGTTTTTACCATGCTCGATCTTAATAATTTAAAATACAAAAATTACTTGTCTCCAAACAACGATAAAATTTCAGACCATTATTATTGTTATTACTATTAATAAAACAAAAGCAAACTTTATAATCGTAAAAATCTTCCTGAAACAAAAAAAAGAGGAAACGAATTTTTTTGAAAAAAGATTAGAATCAAAAGTTTGCCTCTGTTTATGAAAATCACTTATTTTCAGCAAAATCAGCAAGCTAAATGATGTAAAACCATTGAAACAAGGATTATATGTAAACTTTACAAGGTTATATGTTCAACATAAAGCTGCTAAGGGACGTCAGCCAGAAAAAAGGGGGGTATTTGTTACGTATTACATTCGTAACTATTTTTAATTTTTTTAATAAATTAAAAATTCTTATATTATATAACTTCATTTAAAAAATTGGGAATTTTGTAATTAGATTTAAGTACACTATAGCATACAAATCATTTACACAAAGACAATTCAAACTATCTATCATTTAAAAGTAACAAATTTACTATTTGTTATCCTCAATTTTACCTAAATAGTAATTTGGATATATTTTCTTTTGCACCAACATTATTAAATGACATTTTAATTTATTAAAATTAAGAATCGCTAAGAAGTATGGACAACACCCATA
This sequence comes from Leptopilina syphax, assembly GCA_032872505.1. Lineage (NCBI taxonomy): Eukaryota > Metazoa > Arthropoda > Insecta > Hymenoptera > Figitidae > Leptopilina > Leptopilina syphax. The sequence goes on along the minus strand of CM065473.1, from coordinate 35,000,679 downwards.
TTTCGAAAGAGTTATTTTCCAGTGGAAGACTCTAAATGTATTGTTTTAAATATCAAGAAAAGAAACATACACATTAAAAGTATAGTGGAATTAGAGCATTGAACTCGTGTTAGCTAACTTTAGGAATTTGCAAGCTTGCGAAAAGCTTGCCTGGCAACAAAGAAGTTTAATGAACTGTGTGTAACAGTCTCCGCACTATTAACATTTTATTTTATATTTTTCCCGCAAAGTCGGAGGTTAATATTTGTTCCCTAAAAGAAGGGATTGTTTTTTTAAATTAATTAATTAAAGTGAATTTGTACGACGTAGTTTTGTGAAGTAATATATTTCTGAAAATCGATTATAATATTGAATTGAAGTTTCGAGAAATAAAGTGAATTAAATAATAATTAAAATCTTAAAGAAATAGAATTGAGTAAAGAAATCAAATAAAATAGTATTGAGATTAAAAAATATTAACCTTTATTTGATGAAATAGAAATTGATTAATTAAATGATATCATCAACAAATATTTAATACAGTGACCCTGTACTTTGAATATTCAATGTTGATTAGAAATTATTAATGAAATATGCAATATTGTTGGAACAAATAAAAATATATTTTTTTATAAAGATATAATAAAAGAAGAGAGTTAACAAGGGATATTATGACAGTGTCATCTTTCTAAATATAAGAGAGTGAATTAAATTTGCCTATTTAAGGAAGTATTCAAGATTTAAAGATAATAACAATATATAAGTTTGTTATTTTTATGGTGAGTTAATTGTCAACTTGTTGTTATTATTTACACTTATACAAACTCATACACAATTAATATTTAATTATAACATACACGAATCATTATAATAAAAGAAGGAATTTCTAAGATGAATAAACTGAGGTTTATATTACACATCTTGTAGTGTCTTATTACAATCAACTCATTAATACTTGACTTTTTCCTCTATTTTTATTACTAATTTGAAATACCGTCTATCCGGGTTTGTTGAACAATAACAAACTAAGAAAGGGTCCACTACCTCTTAAATAATTAATTATTCCGAAGAACAATTACGTTTACATAAGGGTATTTAATTTTTGATCTGATTCTTTTTTAATTTGATAGAAACGTTTTTTTCTTAAATATATAGTTAAAGTGGAATATGCACAAAAATAGATTTATTTTGTTAATAAATGCATAAATAAATTTATATCTAACAATTACTTAATTTTTTACCTCATTATATAATTTTTATACTTTTTAAAATTTTTTAGAAAAATATATTCTTTCTTCTTAAATTTTAGAAAATTAATGAAAAAAATCAAAAAAATCTTATATTTACTTTATAAAGAATTAAATTTAAATACCTTTTTTTTAAATAATCCCAAAATTTACGCACAACACTCAACTATGTATCACCAATTCGATGAATAGAATTATACTAATTTTTCTTTCAAAATTTTGACATTTTACCCTCAATATTACTGAAAGTTTTGAAAATTAAATATTTTCAAATTTAGTATTTGTCAATGTCCTATATGAAAATACCCTTGAAACAGACAAAACGAAAGATAGTTGAAAAATTCAAAATTTTGTTCATTCATACCTTATACAATATTAATTTCTTATTTACAATATTTATAAGAATTTTCTTATTTATATATACATATTTGCATGCTTATATTTTCATTTTGCATGTTAATTTACCTTTTTATTTGTTTATTTTAATTATTTTTTCTTCTTGCATGATAATTTTTTTCTTTTCTTATATATTCTATCTCATTTTGATTTATTTTTTTTAAACTATATTTACAATTATTATTATAATTATTTTTTATTATTATTGTTTTTTTTAATTAATTTTTTTTATGCATGTTGAATATCTTATATTCTATTTTAAAAACTACGCGAACTAACACTTAGTGTCTCTATCACTTTCATTTATGTTGTCTTCTACTTCTTTTATTAGTATTAGTTGATATTGATGAGATCAAAATATCAACTACTTATCTCTATCACTTTTATTTACACACACTATGATATAATTAAATTAATATTATAGTTCAAAATTATTTTTGTTTTATATAATTTTAATATTAATTTAATATTGTTTATCACTTTGCACTTTATTTATTATTTATTTACTTAATTATTTTTTATTGTTTATTAATTCACTGGGTAAGACTCCACCAGAAAAAAAGCGATTTGCAAGTGGTCTTCCGATTTCTTTGAAAGCTTGGGAAATAGAAGTCTTATATGAGTTAAATTTAACCCTAAAAGGATTTTGAAAAATTTTCAAAATGGCGGCCGCTACGCCATATTGAAAATGAGTGTTGCGTTTTTTTCAAAAATTAATAACTCTGAAACTTTTTGATCGATTTTAATAAAATTTACAGGCGGTATAGTTAAAAATACGTAGTTTAATTTTATATTATGACCAAAAAAAAATTTCCAAAATTTGTCAAAAAAAAAGTCAAAAAAATTTTTTGAATTAGTTTTTAGTTCAGTTGGCCTAATTTTTGAATTTTCTAATAAGTAGATATCGATTCCTTGTAATTTCACCTTTCATTTCATAAAAAAAAATTTATGGAGACTCTAATAGTTCTCGAGATATTGCGACTTTAGTATGAGCGCGTACCGCGGAATTAAACTACGTAGCGAGGCGGAATATGAAGCGAGCGTACAAACGTGCACAATAGGGTATCCGTAACAATGCGACTTTCGAATTTTGTTTACGCCACCCCCCAGTTTCGTTCCAATAAAATAAAAAAAAAATTTCCTAAAATTTGAAGCCGATTGATTAATATTAACACGTGCCAGTGATCGATCGAAATTTTCAATTAAAAATACACAGAAAAACTGCACTTTTTAAAAAAAATTCATAAGTTTTTTAATTCTCATGCAAAAAATTCTCCAGGTCACATTTGCCTTCATTTTTAGCTGCACTATAAGATAGCACTTTGCCAAAAATTCAATTTTCAAAAAAATTTTAAATTGCGGATGTTTAAAGTGGGTCATAAAAATGCACCACAATATATCCAAGGTTTTAACACATAAATGTTGTTAAAAATTCAAAAAATTTCTCACTCGGGGCTATTTACGATCGTTTATCATGAATCTGATATCAGAAATTAATTTTTGAAAATTTTCGATCCAATATAGCGGGTTTAAAATTTTGATTTTCTACATTTTTGAAGTAAATATTCTAAAACAACGTCAAGGGCGATTTTTGGATGCGCTATCTACGAATCTAATGTTAAAATTTTATTTTTTAAATTATCCGATCCAATATGTCGGATTCAAAATTATGATTTTCTACATTTTTGAAGTAAATAGTCTAAATATTAATTTATAGATTAATAGTTACAAAAAATAATTATTGGGATGTTTTAGAAACTCTTTTTTAGAAATTTAAATTTTTATACCTCTGCTCTTAAAATCGATTATTGAGAGAATATTTTTAAAAAAATTTAAATACACCTTGCCATATTAAAAATACGTAGTTTAATTTTATATTATGAACAAAAAAAAATTTCCAAAATTTGTCAAAAAAAAAGTCAGAAAAATTTTTTGAATTAGTTTTTAGTTCAGTTGGCCTAAATTTTGAATTTTCTAATAAGTAGATATCGATTCCTTGTAATTTCACCTTTCATTTCATAAAAAAAAATTTATGGAGATTCTAATAGTTCTCGAGATATTGCGACTTTAGTGGGAGCGCGTACCGCGGAATTAAACTACGTAGCGAGGCGGAATATGAAGCGAGCGTACAAACGTGCACAATAGGGTATCCGTAACAATGCGACTTTCGAATTTTGTTTACGCCACCCCCCAGTTTCGTTCCAATAAAATAAAAAAAAATTTCCTAAAATTTGAAGCCCTTGACGTTGTTTTAGAATATTTACTTCAAAAATGTAGAAAATCAAAATTTTAAACCCGCCATATTGGATCGAAAATTTTCAAAAATTAATTTCTGATATCAGATTCATGATAAACGATCGTAAATAGCCCCGAGTGAGAAATTTTTTGAATTTTTAACAACATTTATGTGTTAAAACCTTGGATATATTGTGGTGCATTTTTATGACCCACTTTAAACATCCGCAATTTAAAATTTTTTTGAAAATTGAATTTTTGGCAAAGTGCTATCTTATAGTGCAGCTAAAAATGAAGGCAAATGTGACCTGGAGAATTTTTTGCATGAGAATTAAAAAACTTATGAATTTTTTTTTAAAAGTGCAGTTTTCCTGTGTATTTTTAATTGAAAATTTCGATCGATCACTGGCACGTGTTAATATTAATCAATCGGCTTCAAATTTTAGGAAATTTTTTTTTTATTTTATTGGAACGAAACTGGGGGGTGGCGTAAACAAAATTCGAAAGTCGCATTGTTACGGATACCCTATTGTGCACGTTTGTACGCTCGCTTCATATTCCGCCTCGCTACGTAGTTTAATTCCGCGGTACGCGCTCCCACTAAAGTCGCAATATCTCGAGAACTATTAGAGTCTCCATAAATTTTTTTTATGAAATGAAAGGTGAAATTACAAGGAATCGATATCTACTTATTAGAAAATTCAAAAATTAGGCCAACTGAACTAAAAACTAATTCAAAAAATTTTTTTGACTTTTTTTTGACAAATTTTGGAAATTTTTTTTTGGTCATAATATAAAATTAAACTACGTATTTTCAATATGGCAAGGTGGATTCAAATTTTTTTAAAAATATTCCTTCAATAATCGATTTTAAGAGCAGAGGTATAAAAAGTTAAATTTCTAAAAAAGAGTTTCTAAAACATCCCAATAATTATTTTTTGTAACTATTAATCTATAAATTAATATTTAGACTATTTACTTTAAAAATGTAGAAAATCATAATTTTGAATCCGACATATTGGATCGGATAATTTAAAAAATAAAATTTTAACATTAGATTCGTAGATAGCGCATCCAAAAATCGCCCTTGACGTTGTTTTAGAATATTTACTTCAAAAATGTAGAAAATCAAAATTTAAACCCGCCATATTGGATCGAAAATTTTCAAAAATTAATTTCTGATATCAGATTCATGATAAACGATCGTAAATAGCCCCGAGTAAGAAATTTTTTGAATTTTTAACAACATTTATGTGTTAAAACCTTGGATATATTGTGGTGCATTTTTATGACCCACTTTAAACATCCGCAATTTAAAATTTTTTTGAAAATTGAATTTTTGGCAAAGTGCTATCTTATAGTGCAGCTAAAAATGAAGGCAAATGTGACCTGGAGAATTTTTTGCATGAGAATTAAAAAACTTATGAATTTTTATTAAAAAGTGCAGTTTTCCTGTGTATTTTTAATTGAAAATTTCGATCGATCACTGGCACGTGTTAATATTAATCAATCGCCTTCAAATTTTAGGAAATTTTTTTTTTATTTTATTGGAACGAAACTGGGGGGTGGCGTAAACAAAATTCGAAAGTCGCATTGTTACGGATACCCTATTGTGCACGTTTGTACGCTCGCTTCATATTCCGCCTCGCTACGTAGTTTAATTCCGCGGTACGCGCTCCCACTAAAGTCGCAATATCTCGAGAACTATTAGAGTCTCCATAAATTTTTTTTTATGAAATGAAAGGTGAAATTACAAGGAATCGATATCTACTTATTAGAAAATTCAAAAATTAGGCCAACTGAACTAAAAACTAATTCAAAAAATTTTTTTGACTTTTTTTTTGACAAATTTTGGAAATTTTTTTTTGGTCATAATATAAAATTAAACTACGTATTTTTAACTATACCGCCTGTAAATTTTATTAAAATCGATCAAAAAGTTTCAGAGTTATTAATTTTTGAAAAAAACGCAACACTCATTTTCAATATGGCGTAGCGGCCGCCATTTTGAAAATTTTTCAAAATCCTTTTAGGGTTAAATTTAACTCATATAAGACTTCTATTTCCCAAGCTTTCAAAGAAATCGGAAGACCACTTGCAAATCGCTTTTTTTCTGACGGAGTCTTACCCCACTTTATTTTTATTTACAAATTGTCACATGTTTTGTTAATTTAGTTTTCACTATTTTCACTATTATTGCTTCTTGATATATATTTCTTCAAGTCCTGACTATGATACATTCCTTTCTCGATTTTCGATTTCGGATCCCATAAAATATAAGTACCTTTTTTACGACTTTTTTAATTTCGTAAGGTCCTTCATAAACTTGAAGAAATTTCGCAATGATTTTATTCTTCTTATCAGATTTATTTAGTAATTTAATTAGGACTTGATCTCCAACTTTGAATTCAGATAATTTATGCGAAATATTAAACTTATCAGCTCGTTTCTTTCCTTTTTTACAGATATTATCATACGCTAATTCTAATTTTCTTTCGTAATCTAAATTCTTCGGAATAGGAGGTAGATTTAACCATTTCTCCCACACACGTTTTGGTTTCTTCTTAAGATATAACTCGACTGGTGTAAACTCCGTAGTTTCATGATGTGTTTCATTGATGCAATCTTCGATGATTTTCACCCAATTCCACCATGAATTGTGTCTACTATTAGTTAAAGTTCTGAAAAATCTTGATAACTCCCTGTGAATTCTTTCGACAATATTTCCTTGAGGATGCCTAATTGACGAAAACACCGGTTGTATTCCTTCTTCTTTTAACTTATCAGTCCACATCCCTGAAGTAAACTGCGTACCGTGGTCCGAAATAATTTTTTCTGGTTTTCCGAATTCTTTAATATGATGATTGAAAATTTTATTAATTAGCGCCTTTGTAGTTATTTTTCTAATAGGGTATAATTTTACAAATTTACTAAATGCATCTATAGTTGATAAGATGTATTTAAATCCCCCTTTAGAAGCAGGTAAAGGACAGTAAAAATCGATAGATAAAATCTCTCCCGGTTTTGTAGGTCCATAATTTCTCATTTCAGAATAGCTAGTCTGATTAGAAACTTTATTTTTCTGACATGAATCACAACTCGCTATTCTATGCCTAATAACCTTGGAAAAATGCGGATAATAAAAATACTCATTTTACATACGAAAAACTCGTTGTGGTCCTACATGTACATACATTTCGTGAGTCTCGTCTATTAAGTCGTTAATTAGGCTTTTAGTTAAACATAATTTTTTATTATCTCCCGCAATAAAATATAATAAATTTTTATCTATCAAAAATCGTTTTGTTTTACCCGATTTAACATCTGCAATTTTCTTTTTCGAAATTGAATCTGATTCTTGTTCATATTTAATATGTTTTAATTTATTTCGCAATTGAGAAGATGGTTTCTTTGCTAAATTATACAAAAATAATTTACCTTCGTGTGATTCTATATCCATTCCCGATTTTTCATAAACTGGTGCTCTACTTAATGCATCAGCTACAGTATTATTTTTTCCTTCAATATACTCAATATCAAAGTCAAAATCCTGAATTGCTAAAACCCATCTCGTAATTCTACCGCTAAGTAGTTTACACGTTTTTACAAAAGATAACGCCTTATGATCCGTTCTGATAATTACGCGGGTACCCAAAATATACGATCGAAATTTGAGTAAACTCCATACAATCGTAAGTAGTTCTTTCTCTGTCGTAAAATACGTCAGCTCGGCTCCTTTCAACGTACGCCTCGCTAAAGCTATAGGTAAGTGTTGTCCGTCCTCGTCTAACTGATATAGCACGGATCCTATCGCTACGTCACTCGCATCTGTTTGTAAATAAAATGGTTTAGATAGGTCAGGGTAACTTAGAATAGTATATTCACAGAATAATATTTTCACACGATTAAATGCTTCCTCTTTAGAAGAATTCCATTCCCATTTATTTCCGGTTTTTAATAATTGGAGTAAAGGAAAAATTTCATCTGCATGATTTTTAGCAAATTTAGTATAAAAATTAATTAAACCTAAACAACCTCTCAATTCTTTTAAATTTCTCGGTCGCGGAAAATCATGAATTGATTTTATTTTATCTGGATCTGGTTTTATCCCGTTTGCCGATAAAATATGTCCTAAAAATTTTACTTCTGGACGAAAAAAAATGAGATTTTTGAAAATTGATGGTCATATTGTGCTGCTCTAATCGATGAAATATTTTTTCAAGGTGATATAGATGTTCATCGATACTTTGTGATGTAAACAGCATGTCGTCTATGAAAGTGATCACAAAATCGCCTATACCGCACAATACCTGATCTAATGCTCTTACTAACGCACTTGTACTAGTTTTTAAACCAAATAGTACGACGTAGAAAACATAACATTTACCTTCGAAAATAAATCCCGTATATTTTTTTGAATCCTCTTCTAATGGGATTTGCTAAAAACTACTGACTAAATCTAACGAAGACATTATTTTCACACCCGTACAACGTTGAAATAACAATTATGTTGTTTCTGCGCGTTCATAACAATCAGTCAATACTTCATTCACTTTTCTCGCATCCAAACAAAATCTTATAGTGCCATATTTTTCAATTATAACACAAATCGGACTTACATAAGATGTATTCATTCTTTTAATTATTTTTAACTTTATTAATTTTTGAAGCTCTTTAATAGCTCTTTCTCTGAGTTTCATTGGAATCGGATAGGTTTTTTTAAAAAATAGTTTCGTATCATCAACTTCTAATTTATGTTCATATACAGAAATTCTACCCGGTTTTTTCGAAAATACATTTTTATAACGTGATATAAGTTTGTAGAAGCTTTCTTTCTCATTTTGGTTCAACAAAGTACATTCATTAATTTTATCTTTTATTTCCTCATCGGATATATCAAATTCAAATTGTGTATCATCATAGGTACTTGTATCCATAATTTTATTAATTACCCCAGGACTATCTTCTTGAAATTCTATTCTACTTAATGGATTTATAATTACTTTTTTGATATCATTACTTTCAATATTATTTTCAGTTGTAATTTCATTTTCGAAATTTTTTTCAACTGACAAATTAGTTTCGAATTTATTTTCAAATTCATTATTATTTTCTTTAATTATTTTAATATTATTTATGCTTTCTTTTAGCATTTCCATTGTTAAAACTTCCTCATCTCTCATTACTTGAATGATATCACTTTCAAAATCAGTTTTTGTTTTTAAAACTTTTAGCATATCAGCCACAATTATGCAATTACAATTTAATTTAGGAAAAATTATGAATACATATTGACCATCATAAACACACATTCTGAAATCTGCTAGAACTTGAGTGTTTATTTTTATAGGACGTGCTCCGGTTGCACCTACAATACTCATACCTACAATTGGTAGTTTTTCACATTTATCAAATTCTACAATATTTTCATTATAAAAATTATCAGATATACAAGTTATTTGACTACCAGTGTCGATTAATGCTTTTACTTTTTTATCTACAATTTCAAATTCAATTACCGGACATTTTCCTAAATGATCATGAACATCTATTATTTGTTCTTTTAATAATTCTTCACGCAAATCAGATGGAACTATTTCTTTGTTTTTACTTATCAATGTCATTGACCTCGGATCTGTAGTAAGCAAGCTTTTATTTACAAACCCGAGGTTTATTAGTTTTCCGAAGTTGATGAAATCTCTCTACAATTATTATTATTATTTGAATTTTTAGATTTTTTTGTTATGTTAATTTTTGCTTGTTGAGAATTTTCATTACTCGGATTATTTACATTTGAAACATCTCTTTGCTCTTGCTTTACATCATATGTATTATATCTTGAATTTTCAATGTAGCTATTACTATAATATTAATGTTGATTAGAGTTGTTCTGAGAATTATTTGGTCGAGGATTATTACTAGAATTACCCGAAAATCTGTTTCTATCAGAATTGTTATCACGGTAATTTTCATTTCTGTTTCCTTGTCTTCTATTATTATTATTATTATATCTACTTTGGTTTGGATTATTCCCTTGATAACGATTCTGATTTTTATTATAATTTGGATTTTTCCTTTTTTGATTTTGATTTTGTTGATTATTATTTTGAGTATTTTGATTTTGTAAATTTTGCGAATTTTGTTGACGCTTATAATTGTCAGAACCACTCCTTGAATTGTTTTGACAATTACCAGAATGTGAAAATTTTCTTTGAGAGTTAACTGGACCTGCTCTATCGAATTTTTCTAACAAATCTAATAAATCATTAATTTTCTTAATTCCTCTTATTATTATTGCTGTTTGAATATCTTCACTAAAATGTCTCGCAATTTTCAAAACAATTTCGTTTTCTAAAGGTGATGGAATCAAATCTTTAGCTTTGTTTATTACTTTAATCGCGTATGCCGACCTTGACAATTTACCATTTGGTCTATAAGAACCAAATTCTAAATTAGAACTTATTTTGAATCTTATATCTTCATTCCAAAATCGATTAATAAATTTTTCTTTAAAATCACCTAGATGGTCATTTTCATCTTTGACTAAATTCCACCATTCTTTAGCAATTCCATCTAAACATGCTTAAATTACATAGGGTAAACGCACCAATTGTCGAGGGTGAACCTATTTCTCGAGTCAATAAATTCCGTTTTTGACTTAAACATGGAATTACAATTTAAATGTCAAAAATGATTAGAATTATGTTTATTAAGTGTCATGAATGTTAAAAATAATATATTAATATTATGTCCACAAATAAATTAGACATTTTAGGCAATATTTTTGGTTATTACCATGGTAACATCGACAAATGGAACCGGCTCGACAATTGGTGCGTTTACCCTACTTAGTTTCTGAATTTAAAATATCATTGAATGTAATATAATCTTGTAAATCTCTTAAAAATACTATCGGACGTTCTCGATTACTTCCGGAATACTTTGGCAATGGATATTCTCTAATCCACGAATTTCTAGTTGTTACATCACTAGATTTTAATTTATTAATTCTTTGTTCAAATAAATTTTGTGTTTTTCAACTTCTTTAATTTTACATTCATTATGCAACACTGCCATAGCATTCTCTTCCGTAGTCAAATGTACCGTATTTAATTTACTGTCCATTTTACCCATTCTACCTGTAACCTCATCCAATGTTTCCTCTACATTCAATTTCAAATTTTCATATTGTCTTTTGTTAATTTCGATACTCGCATCAACTTGTTCATACAATCTATTTTTCAACTTTTCAATTTCTCTTTCATTCTCTTCTATTCTTTGTCTAATTTGAGCTCTATCTGTAGTGCATTTTTTAAAATTATCTTTTTGTTAGGTCGCGATTTTACCCAAACCTCTTTTAACTTTTTTAACTTCTAAACCCAAATCACGCATGAATTCATCGAAATCTTGTTGTGTTTTACTCAATATTTTTTTTTCTTCTTCATTTAATTCTACATCTTCCTCTTCACTTTCTTCCCCAAATTGATGGATTGTTTCTACATCATCAAAAATATCTATAAAACCTCTATCGTTTTTATCTTTACGTTCCTTTTCTTTTCTTTTATATTTATCACCCTTTAAATTAGATTTCGATGCATCCTGTGTGTTTTGTTCATTACTTTTATCCATTCTAATTTTTTATATTTGTTAATGTCAAAAAGTATAAATTACTTATTTTATATTTTATAAAAATTCATTTATCGCGAATGTTCAAAATGCTTTCATTCATTTAATCAAATGCATTCATTTCTTAATTACTTATCTATTATGAGTCAGTCTATATAGAAAGCAAACAAAACCAGGGGTACCAGTTAAAACATTCGTATATTGGTTAACAGACCGAGGGAAGTGTATATCTATATATTTTTCCTTTATTTTGATTAAATAGCCCACTGCACGGTGATATTCTGTAACCCACGTGTTTCAAAACATGAAAACTATCTCACACATACGTATTCGATAATTCTTATTCTTATATCATATAAATGATATAATAGAAAGAATGTTATTGTTAAATTTAAAAGGACATTGTTTCCTAAATTTAAAGATCCTCTAACAATGAGGCACGCGTCAAACTATATCAACTGATAAGATTTGTTTTGACAACATATAGTAATATATTTAATGAATGAAATTATGTAATCTGTATTTCTCTTTCATTTAATATTATATTTTATTTTTGAGAAAATTTGTCGCTTTGTAACCAAATTAGAGGAATCTGCTCTAATAATTATTCGGTAATTCAGCTTTTTTCTTTCTAATTTATCCACTACTAAATAAGATAATTTTTATCTTCTGTTCGTAGGATAAATATATAAAATAATAAATTAATAAATTAAAGTTAAATTATAATAATTAACACAATTATTTAACTATAAAAAAATCTTTTCTTATGATATAGTTTTTATTCATAAATAATTTTGTAAGTTCGGTTGCTATTTTCCATATAAATTGACTCAAAATCAACAAAACAAAACAAAATAAATAATAAAGTTCATTCACCTCTGAATGTATTCCCTTCTCTCGCCTATATACTGCAATTTCTTAATTCTTTCCTTATTACAATTCTATAAACAAAAATTTAAACAAAATTCAATAATAAAAATTTATAAATTCTGCCTACAATTACAAGGACAAGTTTTTCCTATTCCCTAAATTAACTATTTTCTAACTAAATAAATATTTTTCATAAATATAAATTATGCAATTATTGATTTATTTAGAATATTATAAATTATAATATCGAAAAATTCTCAACATTACTTAAATTTACTTAAAGAAATCTATTTATTTCTCTGAAAAATTAACTAAATAATTAATTTAAATAAATTAATTATTTCCTATTATAAGTAATAACTTGGGTGTATTAGGATCAATATTTATTGAATCTTTTAAACAGCCACATCGATATAGCCTATTACTATATGAACACAGCTCATAAGAATATTTAAGAAACCTACGATTTGCTTTTTATACCATTTAAGGATTCAGATTATGAGGTGGAACAAAGATTTCTCAAGAGCCCCTCAACACTTTCACCATGGCTTGACTTTGTTTAATTTTTAAAATATAATTAATAATTTAATGATTAATAATTATATTATTTATTAGGAAAAACTAATTGTATATCGTTTTTATAATACAGGTGGAACAAAGATTTCTCAATAGCCCCTGTACTAATTATGTTATGTGTATAAATGTAGTATAAAAATTATAATCCAGGTGGAACAAAGATTTCTCAATAGCCCCTGAATTATAATTTAAGTGTATTACCTTTGTTAATTGCTTTCAAAATGAGAGAGCGACGCTTCTATTTTCAGGGTTTATATAGTCGTGATCAACCCTCAGATTTACAATTCTTGTATAAAATTCAAAAACTATATTAGTGTACGTAAAACTCTTTCCTTTTATTAACTGAAATTCAAAACTTTCCCCTACCCTTTAGGGACTCTCAGTTTTGCCATGCATTTCTCACCGCTAATTCTATCCCACTTTTCACTTTTCAGAAAGCGTCTATTTCTTTTCGCCAATAATATTCAAATTTTCAAATGAGGATAGAGATATATTTTCTCTCTTTCTGGTCGTCAACGTGTCTAACGTTTCCCCAAGAACAATACCATTGTATATCTGTCAATCACTTTTCTCTATAAATTTATTTTATTTCTTTAAACTTAAATAATTCTTTAAATAATAATATTTTCATCATTTTATATTTTGTTAACAATATCCATTAATTTTTATCTATTTATTGATATAAATTTTACCATTACTTTATTTATTCTAACAAATTATAATTAAACAATTAAATAATAAAATTAATACTATTTATAAAAAACAAAATATACATTTTAAATAGAAAATTAACATTGTGTTAATTTTTAATAATTTATTTTTTTAATATTTATTTAAATTTCTAATTAATTTTATAAATTTAAAATATCAAATTTTCTTTTCTCTTTCCTAACCTTGGCATTGAGTCAGCTGAGCCTTTTTCATACTTAGGTGTTTATCTCAGTACATTTGTACTCAATTAACCTTACTTTGAATTTCCTATACTTTTAAATTTAACAGAATTATATTTTTTTTATCTACAAAATTTAATTATATTAATTTATTTATAATTATTAAATTTTTAATTTTGACTATTGAAATACCGTTTCATTGTGTAATCAAGAATTTTAATTTTTATCTGACCTATTGTGTGAACTGGGTGTTGATTAATTCCTGTAAGTTGCAATTTTTTATGTGTATTAACTGTCATTGAGAAATCAAGAATTTTTTCTTTTAAAAGATTTAATCCTGCACCAGTATCAATCATTAAATGGAATGGTTTTGGACAATTTTGAATAAAAATAGATGGTATAACATTTCCTTTAGTACAATTGATTTGAACGATTTCTAAATTATTAGATGCTTGTTTATCGGGAATATTTATTCCATTGTTGCCTGTCCCAACACACCTGTTTTGGGAAGGCTTTGATCGTTTCCCTGATTTACTGGGGTAGGGGATCGAGATTGATTATTTCGTTTATACTGATTGTTATATTCTCTGCGTCTACATTCATTCATAGTATGCCCTGTTCTTTTACAATAATTACAAGTGACACCGTTATTAATAACAAACGTTCTCCTATTCTGAAATTGTTGATTTTGATTTTGGGAATTTTGATAATTATTTCGATTTTGATTTTGGAATTGAAAATTATTTCGATTTTGAAATTGTTGATAATTATTTCGATTTTGAAAATTGTTTCGATTTTGAAAATTATTTTGATTTTGGAAATTGTTTCGATTTTGAAAATTATTTTGATTTTGAAAATTGTTTTGATTTTGAAATTGTTAATTTCGAAAGTTATTTTGAGGGGATCTGGAAAAGCGCAAATGTTGTGTGGACTCCCATGGTCGTCTAGATAAAGAGGAGTTCCCTCTTCTTGTAAAATCAATTGGCTCTCCCCGACCTTGTGGAGATCCAGAACGTTGAAACCTATATTGATTTTGTCTTAACCTACGACAAGTGTCTTTAGTGTGACTTCTCATTCCACAATTTTCACATGCTATTTCTGCAAAAGTGACTCTACTTTGATGTCGTCTATTAGGATTTGCTTTCTTGAGATCTACTACCGCTTGTAATTTGCTTTCTGCTTCAATTGCTTTCTTTGTTTCTTCTTTAAAAATTAAACATTCTCCTATGTCAATCTCTATTTCTGGTCGCAACCCACGACGAAAGCATTAAATTAAATCTTGTTCTTAACTTTTTATCAATTTTTTGTTCATGACACCTTTATTTCTTAAACTATAAGCATCACAAATTTGATCTGACAACTCTTTCATCCTATTAGCATAAGATAAAACTGATTCACTTTCCCACATATATATATTTCCTAATTCACCTTGTAATTGGTAAATACTCTTGTTTGGTAAATAAATTGCCTTTAACTGATTTACGAGACTTGTAACTGTAGCATAATTAGTACTTGTGATTGTTTTCCTTGCTTTACCTATTCATTTTAAACGAATTAATTTTACTAAATTTCCCTCTACTTGGGGTAAATCCGGTAACATTTGTTTTGCTTCATTACAACCATCGATAAAAATTGATAATGGAATATTTGATCCATCAAAATTTGGCACTAGTTCGAGTGCATCACGAAGGGACACTTGTTGATTATTTGGTAAAGACATGTCTGGATTTTGAAAATTTGAAAAAGATTCTACTTTGGTTTTAATTGGAGTAGAAGTGTATAGGTCACTTTGTGAGATTTGTAATTTAGTAGGATCGTCTCTAGTAGTATTTTCAGAAAAATTTTCTATTTCTACAAATTGTAAAGATAATTTTATTGTAGAACTTTTTTCAAAATCTAAAAGAAGATTACTTGTATTTGGATCGTTTATTTTAAGAGTTGAACTCGATGAACTTGTGGAATTGATTGAATGTCTTTGAGAAATTGGACTGTGCTTAATTTTTGGATTACTACTAAAAATTTGTTCTATTTGTGATTTTGCATGATTACGCGTATTGGGATAAGGATTTTCCTTTTCAGACATAAATAATTGATATAAAAAACATTAATTAGACCTCTGGATATATCCGTCTCTTTCTCTCTCTTATTTTTCTTAAATGTATTAAAAATTATACCTTAGATAAATATACTAGATGCGGCGAGGTTCGATGGTGGGGACTACCGATATATATATAGCATACTAAATTTTCAGTGTATGTTAGTGCTGCCCTCTTCAACTTTTCGCCGTTTCCAAGGATACCGCTTAGAAATCGCGTTTTTTGAGTCGTGAAAGGCTAGAATTTCATTTCTCGCCAATATCACTACTTTTCTTTTTTGAAAACAACGTGTTTTTCAATAAAAACTAATCAATCAATTTTTTAAAATAAAATTTTTAAAAATAAAGAACTTTTAATTTAAAATAAAAAAACCTAATTATTATTTTTAATTAACTTTCTTATAAATAAAATAAAATATTTTGATTATTAATTGTAATTAATTTCCTTTATAATAAAAAGTTATTAATTATTTTTTTAATTAAAACAAAATTTTTTAATTATTAATTAAATTAATTAATTTAGTTATTAAATGTATTATTAAAATAATTTATTTAATTATTAAATTAATTATTAATTAATTTTTTTAATTAGTTAAATAACCCCACATAACCTTGGAGTGCGGAATCCAAGGTATCTGTAGGCAGATTTCCCAAAATTCCCTAAGCAAAAAAAAAAATAATAATAAGAATAAAAATAATTTAAAAAAAAATAAAAAAAAATTAATAGATAATTATAATGTTTATTATAATGTAATGACTCGATAGAGTTTGGAGCTCAGTTTAAAATTTGACGTTGCAATTTAAAATACGTACACTGAGAGAAGACCGATACGTAATAGTTCCCGCTAGACGTCGCTATGAGCTACTCTGCTTGTCGTGTTTGAGTTGTTCCGAATCGGGTGCTGAGACTCCCCGATCCAGTCAAACATTGTTCTCGCATGTGAGAAAACAACTGGTGGCAAACACTGAAAGTTCTGCGTAATCTCGCTTCAGGACGTTCCACGTTTCGCATCGGGGCTTGAGACATCCCGATTCGAGGGTTCACATAAAAACATTCAAAAGTACAACTCAAGGCTCGCACGGGACGTATTAGTTCCCGGACTTCTCTAAGTGTAGATATTTTTACTTAATTTGAGAAATTACATATTTTTATTTTATTAATTTATTTTATTATGAATTATTCTATTGTGAACTGTTATTTATTTATTTATTTATGGTATTTTCTTATTTATTTTGCTTGTGCTATTTATTATTTTTATTTATTATTAATTTTCATAATTGTATTTTTAATGTTTCATAAATTTTAATTTTTTTTTATTAATTAATTTTTAATTTGTTATTAACTTGTTACTAATTTTATTCTTGATTATTATTTTTCACAATTTTAAATTTAAACAATTTTTTTCAATTATTTTTAAATTTATTTGATGAATATTAAGTTTTTTATAATTTTCTTTTACTCGAGACTCTACTCCATCGTCAGGGCATAAAAATTTAAGTCTTCATCTATTTTAATTATATTATTTTTTGGTAAGATAATTATCCATTAATTTTTATTTTTATTTATTTATTGTTAAATTATTTTTATTTTAATCATGTAAATAATTTTTATTATTATTTTAATTTTGTATATTTTTTTGGATAAACTTCCTGAAGAGGAAATCATTTAGATTTCTGAATTTTAATTTAAAAATTGTGTTTAATAGAATGGGAAAGGCTAAAAAAATACATAAAGTTTGAAAAATGAGGAATATTTTATATTAAACGATAATAAAATTTCTATAGTGCAAAAATTTTTTAATTTTTAAACAAATAGTTTGTCTGAAAAAATTTTACACTGAAAAAAATTTATTTGATTTAAATAACGGATTAATTGACCGTTTAATTAAATCAATGTAAAATGTAAAATTTTTCTTTTGAAAATTGTTGATTGAGAAATGTTTAAAAACATTTGTTTGGAAAAATCGCCCCCAAAAAGTGTTTTCCCACGTTTCATATCTCACTCCTAAATAATTAGAGATACTTAGTTCCGATTTATCATGATAATTAGTGGAATTCATGATGATAAAGAATATTCTCGGAATTTGCAAGTAATTTTTTAAATAAATATTGAAAAACGAAATTACAAAAGTTGGATTTTTGGCGAAAGTGAGAGACAATACGGCGGCGAGCACACAGATAAGTGGATCTATGTGTCAGTGGTCAAGGAGGTGGCGCCGATTCTCGGAAGTGGCCGCGACTTTAACTAAGGAAATGTATTATAACCTCGCAAATTACTCCACTTTAAATCGATAATAAAATAATTTTCTCGCAAAATTTTATCCTCTCGAAATAAGACCGTGATATCAAACCGTTCAAAACCGTTTCTCTATATTTACCAAAAAACCCTGACTGAAAATATTCTTTTCTTATTTCTTTTTAAATGAGAACGCGATTGAACGCGATCACGAAAACATTATTTTTTCCCGGATTCACACATTTAAATATACAACGAAATAAAAGAATTTAATTGACTATATTTAATTATTATTAAATAATAATAATTATTATTATTATTATTATTATTAATTTAATTGTTGTTTTTCTTAACTATATATTATATGGTTAAGAAAAACAACAATTTTTTTTATAAATTGTGTATACAATTTTAATCTTAAATTTGAATGAGAAATGATTTTCAAACACTTCCGCCTTTAATAGACCGAAGATTGACGAAGTAATCCGATTGGTCCGATTATAAGAGGCACACGAAGGGCACATGATTTACACTAACGCCACCCTGGATTCATGTGCCTAAACTAACGCCTCGCCGCATCTAGTATATTTATCTAAGATTATACTTAGTTTCTCTCTCTTATTGTTCACAGCGGACGATGCACCAAAAATTTAGACTATGTTATGTCTCAAATAATGAAACTAAACATAACCAAATTATTATTTTAATTTGTCCGGCATCGGTCATTCAACCTGATTTATTCACAGAACAGAAGGCTTTGGTATAAAGGGACAGGTTTTAAGAGAGTTAAAACTGATGTTTAAAATATTATTTGGAAGTTTATTTGAATCCTTATTACAGTTGAGTCAAAGAGTAAGAGAGCAAACAGATCCAGAAGTCTTTGGCACACTAGAACAAAATTAAGAATCCGTAAGGGAACTAGTAATGAACATGAGATAGATAAATATTTGACTTTGTTATTTACCTTGATTATGTCCTGGGAATGTTTGAGTGAGATTATGAGTGCTTGTCGATGAATTAATAAGTACTCTGATAAAGGTGAAGATGTCCCCAGTGAAAATGTTGTCGGGACAGAGTAAAATAAAGGTCCGGAGTCCAGGTGAATTATTATCCTCAGGTTCTTCTAGATTCCACAGACCAAGAATTAAGGAGAGATAAGAGAGAATCCGGCTGGTATGTTAAAATCCTTTATTTAGGCAATAGAAATCTCCTCGTTGTTTACAGATGAATAATCCACAAAGGAACGTAGAGTGACTCGTAGCACTAGATGAAATAGGAAGAGTGAAGTATTGTAAACTAACTTGGAGAACACACCGGACGGGAATTAACTTGGTAGCGGTTTCTGTACTGTCGCGAAGAACACAAAGTGATTGACACGAAGTTAAGAAACTTGGTGGCGATTTCTGGACTGCCAGATTCGGCAAGGGTGTCCCTTTATATAGGTGTCTTTCACAAGGGGAATTTTATCACCTTTGGGACGAAGTGATAAAATTTTTATTACATAAGTGGAATCAATACAAGACTCGGCACGTGCCATCTAGACAATACTAGAATGACTCAGACAGATAAACATATTTGGCGCGTGTCATCCAGACAAGGACCTCTAATCAATATTGCTTTGATTAGAAAGGAGTAAGGATTCAGATTTTGTTTTACAAAATATTATTTTATGAATATAAAATACGTCGCGATGACGTGACACTATTTACCAAATTTTAAAAAAGTGATTATAAAATATGATGGTGTTATGCATGTTTTTTGTAGATTACTCGTTGAAAGATACACTTAACTTCAAAATTGAAACAAAATCGGTAAAAAGTCTTCTTTCTAGAGATAAAATATTTTCTTGATTTTTTGTAGGTTAATTGCAGTTATTTCATTTTAACCATAAAGAAATAAAAAACCTTTCTTCAAATAGGGTTAATATATTTAATTACAAAATGATATCTAGGGGCTTTCCGGGTCGCTGATTACGAATCTGATGTCAGATTTAAAAAATTCAAAATGGCCGATCTAATATGGCGGACCGAAAAGTTTAAAATTTGATGGATTTTCATGAAAGTTGGTATGTAGGGGTTTTCGAGGTCGCTGATTACAAATCTTATGTCAGATTTTAAAAATTCAAAATGCCGGATCCAAAATGACGAACAAAAATTTAAAATTCGATGGATTTTCATGGAACTTGGTATCTAGGGGTTTTCGAGGTCGCTGATTACGAATCTGATGTCGGATTTTGAAAATTTAAAATGGTGAATCCAATATGAAGGATCGAAAATTTAAAATTCGATGGATTTTCATGAAACTTGGTATCTAGGGGTTTTCGTGGTCGCTGATAATGAATCTGATGTCTGATTTTGAAAATTGAAAATGGCGAATCCAATATGGCAGACGAAAATTTAAAATTCGATGGATTTTTATAGAACTTGGTATCTAGGGGTTTTTGAGGTCACTGATTACAAATCTGATGTAGGATTTCGAAAATTCAAAATGGTGAATCTAATGTCGGATTTTAAAAATTCAAAATGGTGAATCTGATGCCGGATTTTAAAAATTCAAAATGTTGAATCCAATATGGCGGATCGAAAAATTTAAAATTTGATGGATTTTTATGAAACTTGGTATGTAGGGGTTTTCGTAGTAGCTGATTACGAATCTGATGTCAGATTTTAAAAATTCAAAACGCCAAATTCAATATGGTGGACCGAAAATTTAAAATTTATGAATTTTTTTGGAGCTTTGAATCTAGGGGTTTTCGATGTCACTAAATACGAATTTGATGTTATATTTTTAATATTTATAATGTCGCATTTAAAGATAATGGATAAATTTTAGAAACTGTGTTAGGTCTTTAATAATGTTTAAATACGAAACCAACTTACACTTTGCGTGACCCAGAACTAACGACGTCTACGTTGTAAGCTACCAGTTCCAAGCTACATCGGATTCATAATCAGCTACTACGAAAACCCCTAGATACCAAGTTTCATAAAAATTCACCCAATTTTAAAATTCCGGTCCGCCATATTGGATCCGCTATTTTGAATTTTTGAAATCTGACATCAGATTCGTAATCAGCGACCCCGAAAACCCCTAGGTACCAAGTGTCATAAATTTTGAATGGAAAAAAAATTTGGACGTTAAAGGGTTAAATTAAACTATTAAATTTTTTTTATTTCTTTTCTTGGTTGTCTCGTGAACAATTTCTCATAGAATAAAACTTAGTTCTGTTGATAATCGTCGTTAAAATTAAATAAATTCTCCAAAAATCTTTTTTTTTGCGATTTTTAGTTTATTCCTTAAAGTAAATGTAGAAATTCGCTAACTAATGTGGCGTTTTAAAGAACATATTTCTTTTTTATCTTTAAAGCAAAAACGAATTTATAAAATTTACTTAAAATTATCAATAGTTACAGTTTTAGTAAAATTGAGGAGCCAAAATTGTTTCGAAACGAATAGGTGTCAAAGTCGATTTGATTTTTACATTGTGCTTAAATGGGAAAATCGCGTCAACTTTAACATCCCATCAGCAATTTGTTCTACGAAACAAAGAAAAATAATTATAAGTTTCCTGCTTGAGCACAAAAATTTGGCAAGAGGAAAACTTAATGATGTCAATGATTATAAGAAAAAGATGGTGATAATATCAAACTATAAGAAATAACTAAAAATGATTTAAAATCAAATTCGATAATTATTTTGCAGTGATATCAATTTTCTTATTCTTACTACTTTTTTATTATTTATTACTATTATCATTATTGCTACTATTATTTATTGTTTTTTTTTATTGAGTCATTATGTATTTTTATTATTTTTTATTTATTGTATTAATCCTGTAAATGATTCTAACAAAAAATTGTGATATAACCAATTTTGGAATTGAAAGGAGTAATTGAAAATTATTTGAAAATATAGTTAAAAAAGATTTTGCCTTAATGTCTATTTTTTCTTATTATTTATTATTACAATTATCATTATTATTCACTGTTCTTTTTATTTTATTGTTATATATTTATTTCATTTTTTTATTAAAACGGTTACGAAAAATGAAAATTCACAAAATTTTTTGCGAAAAATACAACATTTTCAGAGAAATTTACAAAGGCTTATTTAAAAGTGATCACAGTTAATCTTTACATTTTTTAGTGAATAATTCGAATCTTTTTACGATTTAGTAAAAATATTTAATGTAGAATGGGAATATTGAATGTGGAAAATGGAATGTTTAATCTAAATTTGGAATCCGAATATTGAATGTGGAATCGGAATATTAGAAGTGGAATCTGAATGTGGAATCGGAATATTGAAAGTGTAATTGGAATGTGAAATTGGAAATCAGAATATTAAATGTGGAATCGGAATATTAAATGTAGAATTTGAATGTGCAATCGAAATGTGTAATCGGAATATTGAAAGTGGAATTGAAATGTTGGAAGTGAAATCTGAATGTGGAATCGGAATGTTGAAGGTGTAATCGTAATGTAGAATCTGAATGTGGAATCGGTATGTTGAAAGTCGAATCGTAATGTGGAATCTGAGTATTTAATGTGGAATCGGAATGTTGAAAGTGGAATTGTAATGTGAAATCTGAATATTGAATGTGGAATCGGAATGTTAAAAGTGGAATCTGAATGTGGAATCGTAATGATGAAAGTGGAATCTGAATATTGAATGTGGAATTGGAATGTTGAAAGTAGAATCTGAATGTGCAATTGGAATATTAAAAGTGGAATCTGAATGTGGAATCGGAATGTTGAAAGTGGAATCTGAATGTGGAATCGGAATGTTGAAAGTGGATTCTGAATGTGGAATGTGGAATCGGAAAAAGTTACGTAATCGACCCCCTGTATCTCAAAATCGGTGATTTTTATGTTTTTCTAATCTATCCCAATTGAAAGCTTACCTTTTTTCCTATGAGCCATGTAAAAATCAGAGTGGGACCATGGAACTTTTTGAAGAAATTAATTATAAATTATCATTTTCTATGTAAAATAGACGCAGAAAAAGAGTTGGCTGCCATATCCAATCAAATAGTAGCTGGAGCGCGATCCAATAAATTGGTTACCACATCCAATTATTGGATACTGTTTCCATGCGAAAAGGTTCCCCAGCTATCGCAAAGGTAATGCAACTATTTAATTGGATATGGCAGCCAACTCTTCTTCTAAGTAATATCATTATAATGATAAATTATTATTAAAACCCCTTTAAAAATCACTATTCATACTTTAAATTTGATTAATTTTACTTATCAATATATTAAATCGAAAAAAATATTTTTTAAAAAAAATCATAATTTTGAAACTCCATAACTCAAAAAATATTTTATGAAATTAAAAAAAATTAATATTTGCACTTCTACTAATAATAGTAACATTTTAATAAAGTTAAGAGAAAATTAATTTTTTGACCTGGGCAGCTAAAGAATTTTGCCCCATATGTTCGTAATATGTGGTTACGTTTTATTTTTTTTCCTCCGAATCCCTTTGAGATCCCATGATGAAACTTACAGGACATGCAAAGCACATTTGCCCTAACATTTAGTAAAATTTTGAAAAAATTAAAGATTATGTTTTTTCAAAAACGGATTTTTAATTTTTTTAAATTTCAAAAAAAAAATTTTTTTTGAATTTTTTTTATATTAATTTTAACTTAAAATATACTTTAGACCAAAGAAACCTTTTTTTAAATCCAAAATCGGTTAATTAGAACCAAAATTATAGCACTTTCAAAAAAAGAAGACAAAAATTTTGAAAATGCAATATTTTTGGTAATTTTCAAAATTTTTAAAAAAATATTTGGTGGAGTTGTTTATCACTATAAAAGTAATAAATTTACAAAAGTATAGTCAAATCCCAACCAGTTATGAAACTTAGTGTGTTGAACTGACGTGGACCCTTCTTTCCACCTTTATAAATCCCTTTTATTTCATCTCTTAAAGAAAAAATTGTAAAACAGGAAATAAATTATTTTTATTTTTTTGCGTTTTCAATATAATAGCTCTATTGATATAGATTTATTTTCGGACTGATGTATCTTTTAAAACCTTCCTATTTTTAAAGACCACTCCTATTTCATCTTTTAGAATTACAAATCTCCAGAATAGCAATTAATTTGAATATAGTTGGAAATTGAGGGGCTGGATCTTAAAACAACACATAAAATTTCTACAGCGGTATTCGTTAACCCCTGACACCTCGAAAAATAATTTTTTTAAATAAAGTTTTTCACTATCTTATAGGAAATTTCCTTGCGCATCTTTTTTCTTCTCGTGATTTTGTTGTATTTATAACAGTTTTTGAAAAAAAATTGTTATAAATACCGCTGTTAAAATGTTATGTGTTGTTGTAAGATCTAGCCCCTTAATTATAGCATGTTAAAGTCGTGTTTTTGTAACATCCTTCTTTTCGCATTTATTGGCAAAAGGTAGAGAGTTTTATCATTTATTACATGTTTTGTAAAGATTTTTCACTTCTAGTGATGAAATAGGGGTAGTATATTTTTAATAAGGTTGTTTTTTGCTTAAATTGTGGTATTTATAAATGCAAATAGTACATACACTACCGTCGGAAATTGTGGGACCGCACAATAACAGTGACAACTCTGTCGAAAATGAAGCTAGATTGTTCTTTTTAAATTGCATTGGAAAACTTATCAAATTTTTAATGAAATGGCGCTATTTTTATTTGTATTGCATAAATAGGAAACAAGATATCATGTTATAAACGCAAAAAAATAATTTATTTTTTTGGAATGTCTTACCCTGACTTTGACTTCTGGCAAAATTTAGAAAAATTGATGAAAAAAGTTGTTAATTTTACAGACTGTTCCTTGTAATTTAAACTTTAAATAGAGACCACGAACTGCAAACAAATATCAACCTTTATTGGGATCCACTTTTAAAATTAATTCATTATATAATTATATTTAAAAAGTGGATCCCAGTAAATGTTTACTTGGTAAAATTAATTTTCGACCCTGCATTTCACAACCATGCAACTGACTCATCGGCGAATTAGAGGAATCGATTATTGAAAATTTTGCTTCGCACGGTACTAGTTTTTTTTGGGAACCCGTTAATATTTTTTGCTGTTCTTGGTCTCTATGGAAAGCTTAGATAACAAGGAATAGTCTGTAGAAGTAGCAATTTTTGTCATCAACTCTTCTAAATTTTGCCAGAAGTCAAAGTCAGGGTAAGCCATTTACGAATGGCTCTGTTTAGATATATGAATAAAGCAAGGGATGATTTAACCCTTTTCCCCACATGTTCCCTGTCGGGTCAAAAAATCGACTATTCTTATCATTGTCCTTTTATGAAGTAGTGAAGTAGCGTAATAAAGAAAAAAATTTTTTCCCAAAAGCGACAAGGGAGAAAGCATCGCGCCTCATTAGGCGTCTTACCGCGAGTGGAGCGAGCTATTTGCACACAACAATCCACGGAGCGCGATGACTACTTCTCACGCTCCCGAGGCGCGTTGAAACCTGCGAGCCCCCGCGCAAAGCGCGAAAGTGTAAGTGTCCGCCTGTATGGGCGGGCAGATTTTTTTATATTAGGTAAATTGACTTTTTTATTTAGAATTAATAACCAATAAATAAAAATAATTGATTTAACATATTACTCACCAATGTCGCCTTCACATATAACTAAAGTATTTGATGCTATTTGCTTAGGGTACATTGCAGAGACAAGAGCTTCAATCTGCTTTTCTTCGAGATTGCCCAAAAATTCGTTTTCCAATATTGCTGTTTTGATTTGCATTTTTGACCTTTGATTAAATTTCAGAAAAGTATTAATAGAAATAATAAAGTATATTCTTACAAAATTAAGAATTAAAATACATATAGGGAGACTGGGGTAAACCCGCTCACTAGCGATTTTACGCTATGAACTCAACTTAAGATGGAGATATTGGTACTGTGAATAGTACTTAACATTCAACTTATATTAACGAACTTTCGTTTAGTTTCATGAATTCAACATAGAATCAGAGGCGATTGAATGTTTTTAGAGGTGTCACAAAAAAAATCGTTTTTTTGATTTTTAAGTTTTTCGATCATTATTTTTGAGTCTTAATTTATCTGGCAAATTTTTTTTGTTGCTATTGGATGTCCTTCTTCGAAGTACATATGGGCAATTCCACGTGAGATTTCAGTCGACCTCTTAAAATCGGCCAAAAATATTTTTTTTCTATTCTGTATTGAAAAAAAACAGATACGTATTTTTTTATTATTTTTTTAGAGGCCAAATTTTTGAGTTATGAATTTTCAAAATTTTCGCTTTTTAAATGTATGTATATTTTTAATGTCAGATAACTCAAAAAATATTGCTTTTTTCATTTTTCGACAAGAGAAAAAAAGTTTTGTTTTTCTCTCTACTTTTGAATAATTATAACAAAAAAATTTTTTTTTCATTTTTTATTAAAAAAATAAAAAAATTTTATAAACAAATTAATTTTTTTTAACTTTGGGTATGATAAATTTTTAATTTTCTTTTTTTAAAACATACCTGGACATGATAAGAAGGTTTTGCATAAAGTTTCAGAGTGGGCCTGACAAGTTTGATGGGTCCAAAAAAATAATTAAGCTCTCCGTGCAGGTCGCACGCACGTGGCACAATGGGATTTTTTTACAATTTATTATTAAAAATTGTTTAGAGCCTAAAAATTCAATAATAATCAAAATCCGATAAAGTTTGTAGGCTCTAGATAATTTTTAATAATAAAATGTAAAAAAATCCCATTGTGCCACGTGCGTGCGACCTGCACGGAGAGCTTAATTATTTTTTTGGACCCATCAAACTTGTCAGGCCCACTCTGAAACTTTTTGCAAAACCTTCTTATCATTTCCAGGTATGTTTTAAAAAAAGAAAATTAAAAATTTATCATACCCAAAGTTAAAAAAAATTAATTTGTTTATAAAATTTTTTTATTTTTTTAATAAAAAATGAAAAAAAAATTTTTTGTTGTGATTATTCAAAAGTAGAGAGAAAAACAAAACTTTTTTTTTCTTGTCAAAAAATGAAAAGAAGCAATATTTTTTGAGTTATCTGACATTAAAAATATACCTACATTTAAAAAGCGAAAATTTTGAAAATTCATAACTCAAAAATTTGGCCTCCAAAAAAATAATAAAAAAATACGTATCTGTTTTTTTTCAATACAGAATAGAAAAAAAATATTTTTGGCCGATATTAAGAGGTCGACTGAAATCTCACGTGGAATTGCCCATATATAGTTTTGTCTTACTTAAAAAAGATTTAATTAAATTTATTCTGAAATGTGAGGAATACACTCGGGGTAAAGTCGCTCACGTGAAGTCGGGGTAAAGCCGCTCACTTAGTTTTAAATTAAACCAATTTGTTGTTTATAGAATTGTTTATAGAATTCGTAGTTTATTAATAATAAATCATACTTAAGACGGAAATAAGACGAATTTTAATATTTAAAAAATAAAACTGTTTCGTCTTGAAAAGATAAAGTGAGCGGATTTACCCTGGAAAACAGTCTTGCTAGATTAGGGATTTTCTCCCTATTTGTAGGGATTTTTCGGTTGCATAGGGACAATTATAGGGAAAAAATCCATAGGGATTTTTACAGGGAGACAAAATAATTTAATCCCAACAAAAACATCTTTGACGTTATAATATAATATAAGTAAAAAAATAATAGTTATAATAATCTGATAAAAAAAATCTGTAGTATTCTACTTTGTAATTTACATATTATGAACACAATTAGTGCAATAATCTTACATAATTGTTATATGTCCCTAAATTAAGTTTTTATTTTGTCTCCATTGACTAGGAGTGGGCGAGCGACGTGCGCCGTTTGGTTTTAGTAAATAAACAATTTCATTAACTGAAGATGCCATCTGTGCAAAGTATACATTCTTCTCAACGATATGTCAAGCAAAGCATGGGAAAATGAAGACATTTTTAAAGGTTATAATTCACTTTCTGTTTACATAAATAAAGTAGTAAAAATAAATGTAAATTCTATTTCAAATATTTACAAACCAATTTAATAATAAAGTACAATTTATAGAGAATTTGTCGATATTTTTTTAAGTATTTGAAAATATTGTTTTGAAATTAAAATTGAACTTTAACTTTGCGTTTAAAGAATAATCACCTCAAAGCATGATACATCGGTTGGGATACAGTTTTTCTAATATTTTATTTTCTAAAAAAATTTTTTTCTAAGAAAAGTGAATTTCTAAAAAACTTTTTTCTAATGAAGGTGATTTTCTAATTTTTTTTCTTCTAATAAAGGTCATTTTCAAAAAATTACTTTTACTAATAAAGGTAATTTTTAAAATCTTTTTTTCTAACAATATTCAATTTTTGTAATGACGATCAATAAGTATATGATTAAAAAATAAAATTTTCGAAAAATTTTTAATTCTTTAAAAAAAATACTTGAGATTTTGTTAAAAAATTAATTAATAATTTCTATTTTTTACCAAAACGAGAACGATCGCGCGCTCCAGCGCGCGCGTTTTTTCTCTTGCGCATTTCTTTTTTTAATATTTTTATTTTTTTAAACAAAAGTACTTACAATGAGAATAATGGCGCAAATATAATAAATGTTTTAAAGAAAAATTGAAAAAGAAATGTTTATAAGAATGATAATCAAGATCACCATCAGCAGTTGTAGTAAAAAAATGCTGCAACTTCATTCACACTTTGTAAATTATAACGTCTACTATCCATCCCAGGCTTTAATCCTTTCTAAAAAAAGACATGGGATAAAAGAATCGAATGCACTCGAAAGTGCAACTTGAAAAGTATCGAAAAGATTAAGCATCGGTAATATGAATAGAAGGGCGAACTCATGTTTCCAAATGAAATTGTAGTACATTAAAAATTCACATATACTTAAGAGATGGAGCTGCAGTCTGAAATTATTCTTTTACTACTAAATAAATAATAATATAAATAATAAATAACATATTATTTGTAATTAAAAATATAATTAAATTGATAGAAAATTTTACACTTAAGCAAAAAAATATTTTAAGTAAAATAGAATTTTATTTAAAAAATTATTAAATTGAAAAAATTAACATTAAAACTTTTAAAAATTGAACAAAAATGAACATGGAATAGAAGCAACGAAGACGGCCGAAGGCCGTCTGAGGCGCTAGTGAAAATAATAATTGCATCTCAGGCTCAATTTCTGCATTATTTTCAGTCATTGTTTTTTTAATTTTTTCATGCATCATACAGTGTGACGGTGCAAATAGGCTACAATCCTGAAGGGCTGTATCTATTCCATCATTTCGGAAGCTTCGTTTTGATCAACAATAAATAACTGTCCAAATGAAGGAGTATCGTTTCATTGAGACGCATGCTTATTCCCGAAATCTTTTTTAACCAAATAGTTATTTGATATAAAACTACTTAACTTAAAATTCACATAGTATGCACATTGTTTGATATAAATTTCATTGCACACAAAAACCATTTAACATAAATATCATTTGTCATAGAATTCATTACACAGAAATATTATGTTACATAAAACTCAGATAACTTAATTCCCATTTGACATAAAAATTATGTAACATAAATTTCTATTGACATAAAAATCATTTAACATAAATTTTTTTTGACATAAAACTCATTTAACGTAAATTTTATTTTTTATAAAATTCATTTGACATCAATTTCATTTAGCACAAATGTCATTTAACGTAATCCTCATTTGACATAAATATCATTACACATAAAATTAGCTTGACGTGAATATCATTTAACATAATTATTATTTAACGTAAAATTAAAATTATATAAATTTCATTTAGCATAAATTCCATTGAACATAATTCTCATTTGACATAAGATATACTTGACATAGATTTCAATTAGTATAAATCCCATTTAACATAATATTTATTTCACATAAAGTTCACTTGATATCAATTTCATTTGACGGTTAAGTCATTACACATAATTCTCATTTGACATAAAATTCAGGTGTTATAGATTTCATTTTACATAAAGATCATTTGACCTAGAAATATGGGCGCGAATTTCAAAATTAGCGAATCACAATGTTGTTGATAATATCTAATTGGTTACTTTTAAATATTGGCACCGATATTTTTATGTAAAATGTAATTTGTGTGAAATGATTTTTATGTCAAATGAGAATTTTGTTAAATGACTTTTATCACAAATGAGAATTGTGTTAAATGTCTTTTATATCAAATAAACTTTATGTCAAATCAAAATTATGTTAAATGGGATTTACACCAAATGAAATTTATGTCAAGTAAATTTTATGTCAAATGAGAATTATGTTAAATGGCATTTATGCTAAATGAAATTTATATAAATTTAATTTTACGTTAAATAATAATTATGTTAAATGATATTCACGTCAAATTTATGTCAAGCTAATTTTATGTCTAATGATATTTATGTCAATTGAGAATAACGTTAAATGACATTTATGCCAAATGAAATTATTGTCAAATGAATTTTATAACAAATAAAATTTACTTTAAATGAGTTTTATGTTAACCCTTAAACCGCACCCTGGGTGTGCGACACCCATATTCTAGCTTTTTACTCTAATATTTCGGTTATATTTGGAAAAATTGAACATGTGTTGATATTGGACGGTACATTTTGTACTTAAATTTATGTTTCGATAGTGACATTAGTCTGCCAAGTGTCTTTGTGTATTTGATAACTTTATGAAGTTGTCGGCGAAAAATTTCTGCTTGTCTGACACCCAGTTTTTGGGTTATTGTAATTTCAGTAGTTTTAAAAAACTCTTTTTTAATTATTAAAATTAAATAAATTATTATGAAACCTATTTTCCTTCAAAATAGATGTACTGAGCTATATAAGATGATTTTTTCAAAAGATAATACCCTATTCCAGCTTGGAGAACACACTTAAAAATCCCCGGGTGACGCACACCCAGTGTGCGGTTTAAGGATGGATTCGGCAGTGTGCGGTTTAAGGGTTAAAAGAAATTTATGTTAAATGATTTTTATTTCAATACAAATTTATGTTACATAATTTTCATGTCAAATGGGAATTAAGTTATCTGAGTGTTAGGTAACATAATATTTCTGTTTAATGAATTTTATGACAAATGATATTTATGTTAAATGGTTTTTGTGTGCAATGAAATTTATGTTAAATAATGTGCATATTATGTAAATTTTAGGTTAAGTAGTTTTATATCAAATAACTATTTGGTCAAAAAAGATTTCGGGAATAAGCATGCGTCTCGTTTCTTTCTGCATACACAGATGTATTCATTTGATAATAAACCTGACCATGTACATATTTTGAAACAATATGGAATATTATGAGATGGTAATGGGTTTTTTCCGTGATAATAAAAATATATTTTCAAATATTAATGAATTATTAATTTTGAAATATTGATTTCTGTCTTATCGATGATAAGCAAAATAAATATATATCCGCTAAATTGACACCTTACCATCTTATAATATGGAATATTGTTAATAACGCCATGTTTACAACAATCATGAAATGAATTTTTCTATTAGATACTCTTTCTGCTTGAAAATGTTTAGCATTACAATGCTCACATGAAATGCTCATCGCACCAGCAAAATGTTCTTCTATATGCGAGACTGAAGTACTATCAAAGAAATTTTGATTCTGTGCAGAATTCCGTTTTTTTGGCGATGAGTTCTTTGATAAGCTGCATTTTTTTGACGACCAGAAATATTCGTATTTGATAAATTTGCTGTTACAGTTACATTATCTTTTGCTAAAGATGTATTAACAGTTGTAGAGGGTTTTGCTGAATTTATATTTGGTTTAGCCTCTGTAATAATACTATCCTTTGTTTGGATTGATTGAGGATTAAGAATTCTATTATTATGTTGTTTTCTTTTGTCGAAATTTTCTTTGAAAAGCAGCTTTCTTTTGACGTTTCATGACTTGATGTTGTTCTTCTTCCTCTAAAGAACGTATTATTATTCTTTTTTTTACTTGATTTTTATTTTTTAAATTAGTATATTTTTTAACATTTCTTGAATCAATACAATTATCTAATGATCTCGAAGTCATGCATTGTAATTGTCTATTATTAAAAGTTTCCTTTGAAGAAGATTTTTTTTCTTATTGAAGATTATTAAGAATGTAAAGAATGTATCTTCATCTATTAATCTAATTTCGTCTTATCTCAAGAATGTAAAAAAGGTATCTATTCATCTTTTTATCTAAATTTGTTATGTATTTATTTATACTTTCTCAACAATAAATATAAGTATATTTTTGGTAAATTTTTCTGTTTTGTATCTGTTTATATTTTTTATTTTTTTATCTTTTATTCTAGTATCTGTTAATTTAGTAACTCTTGGCTAAATCTCTGTTTACCAAGTATCTGGTATCTCGTAATCACATGTTATTTTTAGTACTTATCTTTAATATTTATAAAGTTTTTTCCAAATAATAATAATTAACTACCAAAATGTTGAAAAATCAATAATTAAGATTAAGAAAACAAATATAAATCAATATTAAATCACAATTATTACCACTATAATATAATTATGTAATGTACAAACATTAGAATTTAAAAAAATCAATCAATATTCTACAATCAGAAATCAAAATAACAGGCAAATGTCCTTTATTCCTTTAAACTTTAATTAAATTAATGTCTTTAACTTTACTTAAATTAATTAAATCCTTTGAATTAATAAATCAAGTAATTCACATTATATTTACAAACTCCTCCTAATAAATATACAATTATGATTAACAAAAAATTTAATTTGTATTTGCATGTATTTTAATACATACGTACGTAACGTATGTAATGTACTTTAACTTTTTTAAATATACAAAAAACAAAACCACAAAATTCACAATCAACATTTTCAGAAGAAAAATCACTCGGCAAATAACAGTCAATACTTCTTATCGAAAGGATACACGTGTTACACTTTGCAAATGGCTGACAGTTGCCAACACTTGTAACATTTTGTAATTTTTCGTACCAAAAACTATGCGTTTCACACTGAGGTGAGGTTACATGGCTGTAGCGAACAAACAATTGTTTGGAAAAAGATGCGCGCGCCACAATTTTAAAGCGTCTAAACTGAATAATAAAATTAAATATATTTTAATCTTAAACTTTTAATTTATTACAAACCAAACCATAAATAAAAATTATTATATTAAATTACTTTTAGTTAACTTTTAATTAATAATTTTAATTAATTGTTTTTTTAATTTAAGAAAGAAAAACGAAAATATAAAAGTGTGAGGTCACCATCATTAAAAAATTCAGCTAATGAGGAACACTCATTATAAAATAAGCCAATGAGGAAAAAGTTCTACACTTGATGTTAGCTGCTTTGACATCAGTAAGCAATGTGACGATTATATCCAATCAAAGTAAAGGATTTTGAAAAAGAGCCAATCAAGAAAAAGTTCTACACATGAAGTTAGTCGATTTTACGCACCTTGTTTTTACGAAAGGAAATAAAAATTATGCAAACTTTTTAACGAAACTTTAAAATAATGTAGTTAAAAATTGAAATTAACAAATAGAAATTATAGGGTTTTTTCCCTCAAGTTATTTAAAATTTTCTAAAAAAGTGTTTTATAAATAAATTAATTTTGGAAATTTTAATATAAAAATGATGCAAATCATTATTTTTTTACAAGAAAAACAAATTGTGAAAAAAATAGTAATTTTATAAAAAAAATCTTCTTTTTCAAAAAGAAACTTATAATTTTGTAAACAAAATTATGATTGAGAAACAGAAAATATGCAAAATAATTTTTATTTCTTAATCTTAGTTTTTTAACAATTTTCTAACTTTTATCAAAATTATAGAATTTTATAAATTTTAGTAAAATAAATATTAGAAATCAAAACTTCTTAGAAAAACTTTTTTTAGAAATCAAAACTTGTTAGAAAAAGTTTTTTTTAGAAAAAGTGACCACTTACTGATACATCAGATGTAATCTCTAAATTTGACTAATTGAGGCTCCGCATCTTAAAAGGGCACTTTTCGCGGGCTCACGTAAAAATCGTTGGCCCCTGAAGGTAAAATTTTAAATTTGTTCAAAATCAAATTTTAACAATTGCTTCTTATAGAGAATTTTGATAGGCAACTTTTTTTCAAATAAAAAAATTTTCTATTGTTTACCGGTTTTTATTTATTTACAAAAAACGTAATTTTTTAGAATTGAAAATTTTAATACATTTTTATGATTGTTACGATCCGAGCAAGGGTGAAAGTAGTTTTTATTAAGTAAATAATAAACGGAGACAATTTGCTGAATAGTCAAGTTGGTAATTCTTGACGCTTATTTTTGTGTGGATTAGTGTCAATTATTGAGAACTATGGGCTCTCGTTAAATAATGAATGCATATTCCCTTTTTAACAATGGTTCTTTATTCAATATTAAGCTTTGATTTAATTTATTTACTTACAATGTATGATTGAAGCGTTGTAATGTACAATTATTGGAAAGCAACCTGCTTTGCACAGAAGTCAACCAGGTTGATAATTTTTAAGTTTTTACACAATTTTCAGTTCGTTTATTAACTTGTACACTTTTAACAATCGACTATTGAATTTATATCACGTACAGTTAATTTATAATTTCTTTTGATTATTATTTCACAATATATAAGACCTAAAATGTTTTAAGAAATTAGTCTCTTTTATATGGAAATAAAATATAAATTTAATTTATTAAAAATTAAATTTGATTAAAAAGAATAAAATAACCAAAGTAATAAATTTATACGACAATTGTATAAATAGGGTTAACTAATTTTAATGTTAATTTACCCCCGTATGGATAAATAAAAGAAACCAACTTCTGTAACACTATTTTTAAGTTAACGCGAATTTAACAATTGAAGGGCCGACTCTACGATACCGTTCGGGTAGAAACTCACCGGAGTATTTGACAATAATTAAGATTTCTTCGTGATTTATATACTGACTTAATGAGAGCAAACAATAAAAACAATTTGCAAAATTCGCAAGAATTCACGTGTGCTCTATTTATGAATAATATGTCTTCTCTACTGATTGCGAAATCGATTTCTCAATCGTAGATACATTGTTATAATTTCAAATATTCATCATAGCTTATTAATTGCGGTTTCTAGTTCATGACACCTTTTAATTGAGTTCATGATATATGGACATATAATAATTTTAATTACGAAATATTCTTTATATAAATCTTGATATACAGTTTAAATTTTAAATTATAAGTAGATTTCTATTATGTCTGCTTTAACGCAGTATTTCATTATTTCGTTTGAAGGTAACAAAGTAGTCAATACCTTTATTATCTACCTTTTTGAATTTTAGATTTTATTTAAATTAAAATACTATTAGTCCTTAATAATTTATTATTTTTATATATGTAAGCGTGTAGATATGTATACACATATGCATATATTTTTAATATATGCACACATATACACATCCACACACACTTGAAAGTGTATGTATATAATTAAGCAATTTTATCATCAAAATAACTAATAATAATAATAACGTTTTTTTAAAAACTTTGGTTACACGGAATGTAACAGTCCTCCTTCCTTAAATTTGTTTATCGTCCTCGATAAACTTATTTATGAAGACCTATTTATTTGTTTGCATAATTTGCATTATGCTGACGCGGAAGTTTTGATGTTGCTCATGAGGCTGCTTCTTCACACGTGCTAATCTGATTGCATCATTAGTATTAGTGATAAGAATGGAGCAGTCCTGCGACCTAAATATGTGTTATTGTCTTAGTGACAATTTGACTTAGGTTAGTGACCTGAAAAGCAGATAAAATGCCTTTTGATGAGGTGTACAGTTTGTTTCTTCTGCATGTTGATTGGGGATGGTCAGTATATTGCAGCATCTTCGAGTAGTCATCATGAATCCTGCTCCATATAGTTTCGGTAAGTACATTAATTTCTCTCATTCTGAATTTAGCTTTTGATTGAAATGGCCGATATAGAGGAAATAAATGTAGATCAATGGGAATTCATTTTTAATTTTGATTCGGTTTTATTTGATTATTTAAAAATTTTTGAAAGTGAGATGACCCTTTGTTCAGTGATAAATGAATATAGTGCGTTGCTTTTCTCCAATTCATATCTTTTCAATTTAGAATTAGTAAAACTGGAAGAATTCATTGGTTTGTTTCGATTTGTTTTGTGGGATGTTCCGGTTAATCGGGCAATTGACACTCTTTCCTTTTTGTGTTTCGATATTTTAGGAGAATTTGTTCCGTCTTCTGAATTTTCAGTGGTTTCATTGGATCATAATTTGAACAGTGTTATTGTTACTATTAATTCGATTGAACTGAAGCGTAAAATTTTTCTTTTTGAGTCAATCTTTAGAAGACGAGGATTCTGCATAAGTTTATTTTGATCGGGTATATTAAATTTTTCTTCATTTTATAATTAAAATTGTCGTTTATTTATTTGGGTTTATTATACTTTAGATGCATATAGGAGGAGCGTGAGAATGCCGACAGTACGCACTTTAAACCAGCTTTTTTGCCTAATAAGTGAATTAGGAAGATTGATGCAACGAGCTCAATATCTCCAGGAGTTTGTGCGTTATCCGATTTTACACGCATCTTTATCAACAGAGAGGTGCAGATTTCCAATTCTTCATGATGGTCCATGTCCAGATGAACAATTTATACGTAATAAAAGATTGGCAAATCGTGAGGAGTTTTTTGAAGTGATGTCACGCGTTCAATTATTAACACAGGAGATGCAGCGTATCTTGCGCAGAATAACTTTACATCCGGCTCCTCTTCCAACATTATCGCCTTCCAGGTAACTTCTTAGTTTATTATTTATTGATTTATCTGTTTCCCTTTTTTTTTTTTTTTTTTGTAATTATATATATATATATATATATATATATATATATATATATATATATATATATATATATATATATATATATATATATATAACTCCTTTTTGTTTTCTTTTCATTTACTTATGTTTGTTTGTATGTTTGTTTTCAGTTTTGGAGGTAATCCTGATCGATTTTGTGTTTGCGGTCGTTATTTCCATATGCAGTTCAATCCTTATAGATGTAGATGCGGTCATAAGACAGTGGATCCTTCATTTCCACGTATTATGGTTCGCAACGTTGAAGATGGTATTCCAACTGTTTGTATTGAAGATGCGTAATAGTAATTTGGTGATTAAACTACTTAATTTTCATCCACTTTTTTTTTTTTTTTACATATATTATTATTATCATTATTATTATTATATATATATATATATATATATATATATATATATATATATATATTTTTTTTTTTTTGAATTTAGTTATTAAATTAGAATTGTGCAATTGAAAAATACATTTTTTTTTGTTTTATTTGGAATTTATAATTCATTATTAAGTACAGTATTTTGTCTCAAAGGATTAAATAATTATATTGATGATGTATTTACTATATATATATATATCATCCATTCATATAGTTATAATGTTTTGTAAAAGAATTTTTGTAAGATTTTTATAAATAAAATATTTTTTGATTAATAATATAGTAATATTAAATATATGGTTTTGAGTTTAGTTTCCTTTGTAATACTTATTTGGTTGTTTTTATTACTGCTTAATTTTACTTTGATAACAATTTTAACGTAGTAATTATATAATAATAATTTTGTTGATTGGCTATGCAAGATTTGAGACATTTCAAAATTAAAATATTTCAAATAAATTGGCGGGAAAAATGTTAAGTTGTGTAATATGACTTGCGCAATTTTTTTTTTGATAGAACATGAGTTTTAAGTCATTTTGAAATGTTTCATGAATTATTTCCTTGCTTACAATTCAGACAGGTGTTTTTAATTCGAAACAGCATTATGATTAAATTTTATTATAATTAAGAAAAATTATTCAAGAATTTTGTCGATTCTCCCCTTGTTAAATTATCATTGTCCTCAATGTTTTTAGATATTTGAGGGATGGTTTGATCTTTGTCGCATATTTTTTATAACTTTATAAAAAATGTAGATATTTTTTAATACTATTAATACTATTAAGAATAGAATTATTTTAAAAATGATAGAGATATAATCGATGGCATCCGAAAAATATCCAATGAATGGTATTTCCATCTGAAAGAAAAATATATATATTTGAATTATTTGGTGTTTCTAAGTGGTTTTATTAGAGTTTTGTACAGAATTTTATATTTTAAGTTACTAGAATTTTCTAGAGAATTTTATATTCTGAGTTACTAGAATTTTCTAGGAACTTTTATATTCTGAGTTACTAGAATCTTCTAGGAATTTTTATATTCTGAGTTACTAGAATTTTCTAGGAACTTTTATATTCTGAGTTACTAGAATCTTCTAGGAACTTTTATATTCTGAGTTACTAGAATTTTCTAGAAACTTTTATATGTATATAATTTTTATTTATTTATTTATTTATTTGTTAATTAATTAAATTTATCTGGTATAATTATTAATTTTAATTAATTATTAAGTGTTTTATTATAAAATAAAGAGGAAAGAAGAAGGCAACCTCCAAATCCTCTTCCTTCTTTTCTCTCGTCTTTATTTTTCATTTTCTTTTTATATATCTTTATATTTTTAATTATTATTCCAAACATTTACAATTAATTAAACGTGGACTCTGGGAGATCCCAGTTATCTTCATTATTTGTGATTTCAATATTTTGTACGGGTACTCCTGGGATTTCCTAGCAATTATCGTTAGTGTTATTTATTTTGGGGGTTAACAATTTTTTATTTCTTAAGGGCCTAAAGCATCCTATTTTAGTATGTCCTCTCAAATAACAGAATTCACAACAGTTGCTCCATTTATAGAGTTTAATTCTTAAAATGGAGGGGTCCTCTTGACACATTATGTATTTCAGACCTCTTGAAGTATTTTCTTTTTCTTGCTCGCTAAAATAATAAACTTTTTCTAGCATTTTTAATATTTTGCGCGCCGCAGAATGTTCTGCATCTTTGATTTTTCGTTCATTTTTTACCGTCACAAGAAAAATATTATCATTGTTTAAATCTTTTACTACGCATTTTACGTCGTAACGTCTGCTATTTGGGGGTCCTGATACATTATCTATACTATAAAAGGGTTTTGTTAAGTCATATTCAGCAGTTAACTCTTCTAAAATTCCTTTAGGAAATTCTATTTGGTTGATATCTCCTTTTGGAAATATAATTATATTGATGAGTTCTCCTTGGAGTGGAGGTGTGCGAAGGATCAATTCAGCCATCTACAAGACATAAAATAGTATTATTATTTTATTCATAAGCTAATTTTAATTTGTCTATATGCTTTTGAAACCTCTGACCATCATTATTAATGAGAATAGCGGTATGTTTATTTAAAATATCCACAATTTCATAGGGCCCATGATAATAAGGATCAAATTTACTTTTCTTTACTTCCCTTAAAACGTAGGCTTTGTCTCCTATTTTTCCTAAAAAGGGTTTAATTTTCTTGTCATAATTTTCTTTGGATCTTATTTTTGATTTTATGAGATTTTCTGCAGCTAATTTTCTAATTTCTGTCAGTCTATTTATTAATTCAACTAAATAAGAACCATATGTTTCTAATTTTTCTTCTGGGGGAAAAGAACTAGGGGTTCTGGCTGTTTTACCAA
This sequence comes from Leptopilina syphax, assembly GCA_032872505.1. Taxonomy (NCBI): domain Eukaryota; kingdom Metazoa; phylum Arthropoda; class Insecta; order Hymenoptera; family Figitidae; genus Leptopilina; species Leptopilina syphax. The sequence goes on along the minus strand of CM065473.1, from coordinate 34,960,871 downwards.
ATATTATCTCGAAAGGTGTGAAATTAGTTGCTTCGTGAACGGACGTATTGTAGGCAAACATTGAAAAAGGTAATAATTTATCCCAATCATCATAACTTTCTGAATATTGTTTTAGAAAGTCTACTAGAACAATATGACTTCTTTCTAGACTACCATTGGTTTGTGGTCTATATCCTGATGTTGTTACTTGTTGTATACCAAAAATTTTTGATAGTTTTCTCATGAGTTTGCTGATAAAACCTCCTCCTTTGTCAGTTAAGATGACTTTTGGTGCTCCAAATTTAGAGAATAGTTCTGTAGCTACTGCATGCGCGATTGTAGTTGTCGAAATGTCAGGAATAGGTACGGCAATACAATACTTTGACAAATGATCCTGCATAGTTAAAATGTGACAATTTCCATCCGGGGTTGTAGGTAATTTTCCTACAGTATCTAGGGAAACCTTATCAAAGGCGTCGAGAGGCGTATCAGTTATAAGCATTGGTTCCCTAGTTTTTACACGTACTAGTTTCTGTTCTTGGCAAGTTGGACATTTTCTAACGAATTCTACTACCTGATCTTTAATTCCCGGCCAATAAAATTTTTCTCTTATTCTACGATAAGTTTTTGTTACTCCTTTATGTCCTCCTATTTTACTATTATGAAATTCTTTAACTATTTCCTTTCGAGTTTCTTCATTAGGTATTGTGACTTGACCATAACAAACAATGATTTTTATACTACTATTTTGAAACACTTCATTAATAATTTGTAATAATTCTCCTTTCATTAGTTCGTCGGTTATGTCATCTTTTCTGGAAATTCTTATCTCTTTTACATTGTCTTTTTGAAGCGTTAATTTTAAATTTTTCATGACAGAATATACATCTTGTTTTAAAAGAGGATCAAAATGATTATGTTTTATAATTAATGTATAAATATTGTTTTTCCCACGTGGGGTAACTAAAATCTGTCCTTTTTGAGGATTTTTTAACTTTATTTCTTGTGGATCTATTGCTCCTATGTCGATAAGCAATTTTCCAATTGGCATTGTGAATTCAGAGTCAGCTGCTAAGAAATGAATATAATTACTTCTACAATAGGTTAAATTTTCTCTACTACTTGTAATGTTTGAATATTCCAATTCAATTTTCTTATTTAAATTTTTGGGAAGTTCAGGAGGAATAGTGATAATAGAAGTCTGGATTTCAGGTTGAAGTTTAGTTGGATTTTCAGTTGTTTTATCTTTTGATGATTCATTATCTTCGTTTTCTATTTCAGTTGATTCTGATTCTGATTCTTCTCTTATCGTTGGGTACGGTGTAGATATAGCAAGTGGTCTATCAAAATTTATAGGTGTAGTTGCTCTTTTTGTTTGATTTTCAAAAGTTACGTTTTTTGTTTTGTCTGTATTTTCTTTTGTTTGTGGTGAAGTAATTGATAAACTTTCCTTATTTTTATCTTCAATTTGTTTTTGAGCGTTCTTTAATATTTCATTTACCTTTTCTGAAAACTCTAAATTATTTCCAGGTATATATTCATTAGCAGCTTCATGTATTTCTGGATCATCGTTTCCTAGTGATGTGTTAGGCCAATTTCTTGTAGCTGTTTCGTCTTCTTCTTTTAACCATTCTTCGTGTTGAAGTAGCGATTGATTGAATTGTGCTATAGATTTTTCTAGCTCTTCAGCTATTTCTTCTCTTGTTTTTGCTTGATTATTTTCTTCGTCAGATGAGGAATCATCACTTCCACTTACTGGTGGACTTACATTTTTAATTGTATTTTGTTCAACATTGCTTACTTCAGGGATTTGATTAATTTCTGAAAGTATTACTGGTGGAGCACTTTTTGGTGCATATGGATCGTATAATGGTTGATTTGGAATGACGAGACTGGGTAATACACTTGTGTTTTTCTTTCTTATTGGGGGTTGTGATGGTTCGTCAGATTCAGAGGATGATGATTCTATTACGTTTTTAGGTGTTGATTTTTGTTGTAGTTTTTCTACGTTCTAAAACGCGTTGACCAATTGTACTTTCTTCTAACTTACTTTTTGCAGTAGCTATTTTTGGTTTTATAGGGCCCTTAATTGTTGTAGGGGGTGCAAGAGTTCTTCTTGGTCTTGTTGGTGGTCCTGTAATTCCTTTGCTTGTAGAGGGAATTGCTGATGCTTTGGGTTTTGTTTGTCTTGTTGTTGGACCTGTACTTGTTGATGGAATTGCTGATGCTTTGGATTTTGTTTCTTGTCTTGTTTGTACAAGAATTCTAGCTTGTTTTAAATTTTGCTCTTGTAAGGTTTTGTCAATTGGGTTTCTTGATAGAGCATCGGCATTATGGTTTAATTTACCTGGTTTATATTTAAATTCGTATTCATAGTCTCGCAATTTTAATCTCCATCTTACTAATCTTTGTCCTGGATCTTTTATTGAATCAATCCATCTTAGGGGTTCGTGATCGCTAACTAAAATAAACTTTTTACCATAAACGTAAGGTCTGAAATGATTCACAGCATAAAGTACTGCTAAACATTCTTTTTCTGTTGTAGAATAATTTTGTTCAGGTGCATTGAGAACTCTAGAGAGATAAGCTATGGGTAAATCCATTTCGTCTTTTTCTTGACTTAAAACGGCACCAACTGCATAGTCTGATGCATCTGTTGTAATAGTAAATGTTTTGTTAAAATCTGGGTATTGTAATATAGGACTTTTACATAATATTGATCTTAATTCTTTGAAACTATTGTCTTGTTCGGGTCCCCATACAAATTTCTCATTTTTCTTTAATAAATTCGTTAATGGTTTTGCTTTAGCCGAGAAATCTTTTATAAATCGTCGGTAGTAACCAGCAAGGCCAAGAAATTCTTTAATATTTCTGGGTGTTTTTGGTGTTGGAAAGTGTTCTACTGCCTCAATTTTCTTTGGGTTAGGTTTTACACCTTCATTGCTAATAATATGGCCTAAATAAGCTACTTCCTTAAACAAAAATTCGCATTTCTCGGGTTGTAAGGTTAAATTGGCCTTCTTTAGTCTTCCTAATAGTCTTTTTACTTTTCTTCCATGTTCTTCTAAGCTGTCTGCATAGATTACGATGTCATCTAAGTAAACGAATAATTCCACTCCTTGTAAACCTACTAATACTTGATCCATTAATCTTTGGAATGTAGCTGGTGAGTTTTTTAGTCCCATTGGCATTCGTATATATTCGTAATGCCCATGAACTGTTGAAAATGCTGTTTTCTGTCTGTCAATTGGATCTAATTCAATTTGATGGAAACCACTAGCTAGATCAAAAACTGAGAAATATTGAGCCTGGCCTAAGGAATCGATGATTGAGGTTATGTGGGGTAAAGGATAGAAGTCACCTACGGTCTTTTCGTTAAGGGCTCTAAAGTCTATTACTATTCTCCACTTCTTTTTACCTGTGCCATCTATTTTCTTGGGTATAATAAGTAAAGGGGAATTGTATGGTGAAGAAGAAGGAGCTATGGCGCCTTCTGATGTCATTCTTTCTATTACTTTATCAATTTCTTCTTTTTGAGCAGGAGAAAACCTATATGGTCTCGTATGGATTGGTATATCGTCCACAGTTAGTATTTTGTGTTTGACACGATTTGTCGGTTTTAAGGGCTCTCCGGATAGATGAAAACTTTCAGGATATTCTCGCACTAGTTGTTTAACATGTTCTTGTTCTTCAGAGTTTAAATGATCTAATCTTAAATTGGATATAATAGCTGAAACTCTATCGTTATGCGGTTCATAATCTTCTTGTGATTCGTTGTCGAATTCTTCTCCAGGTAGTTGATAATATTCGAAAGGAATTAATTCTTGAGGTGATATTTCCACTTCTACATCTTCTACGGTAGTATTTATTGCCAAAATGTGGCAAACTCCATCATTGCTAGATACTATTCCTTCTCCTATTAATAATCCATTTACTGTTTTTACTAATGGCAAATATCCTTCTTTTATTTCTTTATTCGTTACTTCTATTGGTATTACCTGTTTACCTCTAGCTTTAATAGTTAATCCTCTTCTTTTGTTTTCCTTATTTTCTGTTAAATTTTCTCTAGATTTTACTGATTCAATGTCTTGAAAGAATATTGGTTTTACTGGGTTAGTGTGGGTTACTATAGAATTATGCCAAAATGATATTTCGGCTTTTTCTTGTCTAAGAAATTCACGACCTAATATTCCATCGGAATATAAAGGGAAGTCTGAAGGAACTACTTGGAAAGTTACAGGTTTTTTATCGACTGTCACTTGAACCGTTCCTAATGTTGATAATTTTATAGAAGTAATTCCTGAGATTTGAATAGCTTCATTTTGTCTAACATTTAATTCTGGTTGTAAGGCGTCTAATTTTATTAAGTTAACGTCTGCTCCAGTATCTATCAATAAAGAGGCCTTTGTTTTGAGGAATTCTGGTGATTTTAAAGTTATTACTGGTGATTCTTTGTTAATTCTGGCTTGCCTGATTGTTCTTGTTGGCGCAGTATCATTACTGATGCTTGACGCTCTGTTTTTTCCTGACTCGTCGTCGCGTCTGTCCGTCGAGCTTGGTTGGAGTTTAAATTCTTTTCATTGGTCGGTGAAAAAGCGCGTGGGGGCGTTTTAGCTCCTCCATATTGGTTGAAATTATATCCTTCTGTCTTTTGGATAGGTGGATAGAATGGATAGGGGTTAAATGGAATAAATGGTGTTTGTGTCATTTGGTTAGGATAGTAAGGGTAAGGTGGATAAAATCCTGGCATCGGTTGTTGGGGTAAAATCTGTGGTTTTAAAATACCTGCGCGCATTGGAGAGTGAGAACGAGGTGTTTCTTCACTTGGATTAAACCTGACTCTAGGACTTGGATTTGGACTTGGACTTCTATTTCTAGGCTCATAATTGGCGCTGTATGTTTTATTTTCGCTCGGCTGTTGATACCTTGAAACGTGATAAGTATTGCTATGGTTTAATGCTTGATGTAGATGTCTAGTTTCATAAGTCAAAGCGGCCTCATATGCATCTTCTATTGTTTTAACATTTCTAGCTTCGACCACACTAGAGATTGCATCTGGAAGTCCACCGATAAATGCTTCCAAAGCACATTCTGTCAGGGGCGCAATTACAGTGTCAATACTGTCTTCATATGTTTCTGCAAGTACGGCAGTAGCTCCTGTTACTAATAAAGTTAATCTGTCATAATATTCGCTTACATTTTCTCCACGGGCCATACGAATAGTGGATATTTCATGTAAATACCAAGGATAAGTTCTTTTAGGGGCAAATCTTTGTTTCAAATGAGCAATAAGACTATTAAGAGTGTCGAAAGTTTTACCATGAATACTTTTATGAGCAGCTCCTTTTAATTTAGATAAAATGAGTTGAATGTAAGATTTGGTGCAACTGTTAGGAATATTACTTTCTGCTCTAATAATTTCATCAATAAAATCCCTAACAGGCATATTAGTACCATCGAAAAAGGGAATATGCATTGTCCATTGTTGTAAAGCAAAACATTCTGTCATTGAGGTTAATAATTCATCACTCAAAGTTCGATTATCGGCACCTTCTACGTCGTCCGGCATTTTGAATGAAGGATTAATAATTTTCATACAAAGAAGTGTCTATTGTCTCTTCTATGATATTAATATCAAACTTTTCTCCTAATATACCAATTATGTTAGTAAATCCTGTATAATTAATAGTGTGAAACTCTAATACAGTATTATTAACGCAAGTTCTGGCTAAGCCTGATGTTTCTATTGTGTTATCTCTGAATGAATAGGTTTTAGAATAGTCGATACCAAAATAGGGGATTAACTCTTTTTGTTTTATTAAATTAATAGGTAAAGATGGATCAAAAATAAACCTTCCTGTAAATTCTTTAAAGAAACTTGATTTTAATAAAATAGAAGGATACAAATTATTATATCTTTCTATAAAGTAAAAATACGAACTCATAGGGGCTTTTCGTGTGATAGACACTTAATATTTAAAGCCTGTTAATTGTAATTTCCAATCGTTTCCACGATATGGTTGTCTGATTTGACTTAAATGATGCTATTGTAAAACAATGTGTTGAACGATTAAATTTTTGAAAATTTTTGATGTTAAAATCTGAATTTTCTTGGGTCCGTTTGGAGAAATGGTAATCCTAGAACACCTGCTAATTCTGGTTGTTCGTTACTAATAAATGTGCTAAAATTAATTAATTTATTAGCAATTGATATTTGAACAGTACCTGTTGTAATTATTTTTCCAGGACCAATAATATGTCTTTTCGAACGATCTATTATTGTGTCAGGACTTAAATTATTTTCATTTATTAAATTAGCGTTAAATACTTTATTTATGATAAATAATCCTCTATTGTTTTTAATATTTTTTGAAGAGATATTAATGTTTTGATAAATTTCTGTATTAAAAATTATATTACTGTTTGAATTAGACATAAATTAAAATCGTATTCTAGCAAGAGTATTTCTCCAGAACTTTCGCAGTCTATTTGAAATTTGTCTTGAAAATGAAGTGCGACTAGATAATTTTTTCTGGTAATAATTGGCCCAATCTTCAAAATAATTACCTCCAAATAGTTGATCAAGGAATGGAGCTCCTAAAATTCCAGTAATATCAGATTCTCCTTGATATTCTATAACCTCAAATTGTAAGAAAAATTCTTCGAATTCTATACTTAGTTTTCCTCTGCTATCAATTAATTCTTGAAATGAGGAATTGATACTAGAATTATCAATTGGACAAAAGGAAGAAATTTTTGAATCTTTTATAAAATTTGTAGATAATGTGTGATCAATTAAGAATTGGCCTGTATGAGATTTGAAACAACCTGAGATTAATTCTACACAAGGATGGTTATGTTTGCTAAATTCAATTTTTCTAAACCAAGTATTCATTTAGAAAGGCGTTCCTTCTTGAGATATAAAATGATTTGATTTAAATTCAATGAATAGATATTGAAGGAAAAGTATTCGTATAATTATTCCTGAGATAATTTTTTAATTTTTTTTTTTTTTTTTTTTTTTTTTTTTTAATTATTTAATTATCATGAGAAAGCCACCAAATAACGAATATTATAATTATATAAGCGAGAAATACACTAAAATAAACACAATACATTTATATATAGTAAATTAAAACGATTCATAAAACTTTTTCCAATTATGTCTGTTAATTTTGAATTTAATCCTGAATCTATAATATTAAATTGTATTTCTTGTTCAATTAATTCGATTCTAATTGTTCCTAAACACTTAGTAATTGATTTTTAATCACGTAATTCTTTATTAATTTGATTTCTCTAGTATTTACTAATTTTTGATTAAAAGTTATTAATTAGTTTTGGTGATCGAAAATTATATTAGTCATAAAATTTTGACATACGTTTTAAAGTTTTATTTTATAATTATTTTTACAAATTAATTGTTACAATTTTTTATATTTATTTATCACTTCTTCCGTAAAGAATAATACTTTTTCGAAAAACTCGGAAAATTCTTGTTGTGAGTTTAATTTTTGTGCCTTTAATAATTCGTTAGTAGTCTCGATTTGTTTATCTTGGAATCGTTTTTGATTCTTCTTTCCTCCTCTATTTCTTGATTTCTCGATATTTTGCATGGTATTAAACTGCAAGAAAAGACATCTTGTCTTTAGTTTTGAAATTTGTAATGAATAAATGTAAAATAGTTTATTTGGTTATGAAATTCCTGTTAAAATAAGCAATAGACGGTCTCGCCAAGAGGCGTAAACTTATCTATATTTTTAAAGTTAAAATTCGCCGAACGGCGTAAAATTAACGTTAAAGTAAGCTTTCAATTTAACGAAACTTGAAAAATTCTTTATTCTAACAAATTCGCCGAAAGGCGTAAAATGATAAAATCAAGAATTTTAGTGTTTAATAAAGATAATTGTCCTAATAACAAATTCGCCAAAAGGCGTAAAATGATATTAGTAAACTCGAAATTCGCCTACAGGCGTAAGATCGTTTTTATACAATTTGCTCTTTATTAATAACTGTAATTGTTGTTTAATGATTATTATTTAATTATTTTTGCTTGTTTAAAAGAATGTTGTTAAAGTGTCAATTAAAATTTTCTTTATTCTAAGTGTTGTAAGTGTTTAACTTGCACCTCGTGAAAGGAAAGAATAGTGTTTCGTATAACTCCTAATCCGCGAGCAGAAACTAACAATTCTAAGTGTTAAAACTAGCAACTTGCACGATAATCGAGTACAATTCAAACTGCAATTGCCGATTAAAGAAAGAATAATTTTTATTATTAATTAATACACCTAACAATTCGATAAATTGTAATTTTTTGAATAACTTAATTATTTTATAAAGGGAAATGTTATAATTATTTAACAAAAGTGACAATCCCACCGCTGCCACCAATTCAGCTGTTACGATCCGAGCAAGGGTGAAAGTAGTTTTTATTAAGTAAATAATAAACGGAGACAATTTGCTGAATAGTCAAGTTGGTAATTCTTGACGCTTATTTTTGTGTGGATTAGTGTCAATTATTGAGAACTATGGGCTCTCGTTAAATAATGAATGCATATTCCCTTTTTAACAATGGTTCTTTATTCAATATTAAGCTTTGATTTAATTTATTTACTTACAATGTATGATTGAAGCGTTGTAATGTACAATTATTGGAAAGCAACCTGCTTTGCACAGAAGTCAACCAGGTTGATAATTTTTAAGTTTTTACACAATTTTCAGTTCGTTTATTAACTTGTACACTTTTAACAATCGACTATTGAATTTATATCACGTACAGTTAATTTATAATTTCTTTTGATTATTATTTCACAATATATAAGACCTAAAATGTTTTAAGAAATTAGTCTCTTTTATATGGAAATAAAATATAAATTTAATTTATTAAAAATTAAATTTGATTAAAAAGAATAAAATAACCAAAGTAATAAATTTATACGACAATTGTATAAATAGGGTTAACTAATTTTAATGTTAATTTACCCCCGTATGGATAAATAAAAGAAACCAACTTCTGTAACACTATTTTTAAGTTAACGCGAATTTAACAATTGAAGGGCCGACTCTACGATACCGTTCGGGTAGAAACTCACCGGAGTATTTGACAATAATTAAGATTTCTTCGTGATTTATATACTGACTTAATGAGAGCAAATAATAAAAACAATTTGCAAAATTCGCAAGAATTCACGTGTGCTCTATTTATGAATAATATGTCTTCTCTACTGATTGCGAAATCGATTTCTCAATCGTAGATACATTGTTATAATTTCAAATATTCATCATAGCTTATTAATTGCGGTTTCTAGTTCATGACACCTTTTAATTGAGTTCATGATATATGGACATATAATAATTTTAATTACGAAATATTCTTTATATAAATCTTGATATACAGTTTAAATTTTAAATTATAAGTAGATTTCTATTATGTCTGCTTTAACGCAGTATTTCATTATTTCTTTTGAAGGTAACAAAGTAGTCAATACCTTTATTATCTACCTTTTTGAATTTTAGATTTTATTTAAATTAAAATACTATTAGTCCTTAATAATTTATTATTTTTATATATGTAAGCGTGTAGATATGTATACACATATGCATATATTTTTAATATATGCACACATATACACATCCACACACACTTGAAAGTGTATGTATATAATTAAGCAATTTTATCATCAAAATAACTAATAATAATAACGTTTTTTTAAAAATTTTTGGTTACACGGAATGTAACAATGATCAACTCGCGATTTCTTTGTTAAAAATGAATATTTTTTTACGAAATTTTTATAGGATATTCTTTAATCTATACTTAAAGCAAAGGCATATTTGAAAAATTTTCAAAAATTTTCGTAACCGAATATTTAATTGTTTAAATAATTTTTCTCAAAAACTGATTTTCGTAATTTTAAGTCAAAAAGTTGAGTGAGAAATTTTCGAATTTGGAAGACTTCCAGTGACAAAAATGTTCACTAGTATGTAAAGAAGTTTTCTAGAAAATATTATATCTTAAATTAATGATTTGAAAAAGTTAGATAAACATAACGAGCGTTGATTATTTTGTGAAATGCGACGCGGCGCGGCGTAACATATAACTGCAATAGTAAACATTGAGAAGTAGGTTAATGTTCGGTATTAATAAATAAATCGTTTTTGCATATTGGTAAAAAGAATAAAGAATGAATCCTATAAAAGGACGAAAGAAATTTCGTAATGAGAAAAATTGGAAGGCGAATATGTTAAAGCAATTAAGAAATCAGGTATATAATTGTGTTATTTAGTTACTCTCGTAAAATAGTACATACTGTGTTTTCTTATTTTCTTTTTTTGTAGTATTTTATAATAAAAAAAACTTTTTTCTTTAAAACTAACAGCTTTACCTTTTTTATAGAACCCACAAATGTTTGACTGCAATAAATTATTTAATTGGGTTATACACATGAATATTATGTATCACTTTATTCGTTATAATTATTTCATTCTTTAAATAATTGTATAGTTTTTTATTTCAAATAGTATATTGAAAAATAAAATAAATTTATAAAATAACCTTTATTGTTCAATAAGTATGGGATTAAAAAAATATTTTTCGGAAAAAATGAAGAATAATGTCGCAATGAGAAAAGAAAATTTTCATGAAATAAAATAATGTGAAATATTTTTTAGGGGGAGGAATATGTATTTCTCACAGGAAAAATTGTGCCAAAAAAATCTTTTGAACCGGTTTTATCGTGTTGCAAGAAATTATGCTAGAAAAATGTATCTGTTGAAAATCAAACTGAGCAATATTAACCCTTAAACCGCACACTGCCGAATCCATCCTTAAACCGCACACTGGGTGTGCGACACCCGAGGATTTTTAAGTGTGTTCTCCAAGCTGGAATAGGGAATTATCTTTTAGAAAAATTATCTTATATAGCTCAGTACATCTATTCTGAAGGAAAATAGGTTTCATAATAATTTATTTAATTTTAATAATTAAAAAAGAGTTTTTTAAAACTACTGAAATTACATTAACCCAAAAGCTGGGTGTCAGACAAGCAGACATTTTTCGCCGACAACTTCATAAAGTTATCAAATACACAAAGACACTTGGCAGACTAATGTCCCTCACGGAACATAAATTTAAGTACAAAATGTACCGTCCAATATCAACACATGTTCAATTTTTACAAATATAACCGAAATATTAGAGTAAAAAGCTAGAATATGGGTGTCGCACACCCAGGGTGCGGTTTAAGGGTTAAAAATTCATGAGTTTCGGTGACTATGAAAAACAAAATATATTATTAGCAAGCTTACTGAAATGTAAACATCCAAAAACTATTAATTCTGCAAATACTTGTATGCAAAAATTAGTTAGGTGGACATACATGATTTCTACTGACATCAAGAACATTGAAGTTTGTAAAATATTTTCTTAAAAGTTATTTAAAATCGGTTTAAAAAGATTGAGAACTTTGCAAAAAAAAAAATTTTAAACACAAAAATTTGGGAGATAATAGAGAAAAATATTTCAAAAGCAACTACAAATTAAATAAAGAAGTAAAAAAATTGGTCTTGTTACATTGACAATTATTGCCACACCGAACATTTCATTATGCACACGAACACTTTTTACTAATGTATTTTGAGAATTCATCGCTAAACATTTCTGTTATGTACCAACTCTTTGTAGATTATTTTAATTCAGTGACTGGTACTGATTAACCACCGATTAGTCAGTCCAGCTATGAAAAATCTTTCAATCATTATTCTGGTTTTACGTTTCAAATGCTACGAACAGATATTTGTAACACCTGCTACTAAAGTGAAAAAAACGGAGTAAACGATACAAACGTTTTAGAACACAAGCAAAAAGCAAAGAATTATTTTAAAAAGTAAAAAGAAATGCTTGAAGAGTTGGCTCAATACATTATGCCTCGAATTTGATTTCGCCTAAAACTTACCGATGCCTAAGCTACCTGTGAATGAGCAATTTTACAAGAGGTTGATCTGGTTATTCGTTTTTAATGTTCACATTCATAACAGTGACAAAAGTTATATGTTTCTCATGCCGGAAGGTTTATCAAAAAGAGCCCAAAAACTGTGTAATTTTCATTTGCATGTTGTCGAAAATGAATTTAATCCCTCATTGCACAAAAAAATAATTCTTTTCTCCGATGCTTGTGGCGGACAGAACCGAATTACATGATAGTGCGATCTTTATCCAGTTTGTCTGCCCGGTTGAATATTGAAATAGAGTATTTGTATCCAATTTAAGGACATTCTTTCAACCAATGTGACAGAAATTTTAAGATATACACGCCACTGAAAAAAATATGGAGTGCATAGAAACCCAACAAGAATACGCGAGACTCTTTAAAAATTCACATAATCTACCCTTTACTGACGTTGAAGAAAATGAGTATAATTTATTAGACTACGAAAAAATTTTTGCAGGAGATGTGAAAGATCGACTGAAAGATCTACAAATCAACAAAGTATTTTTAATTCATTTTCACCCAAATTCTAAAGTAGACATTTTTGAAAATTATTATGGTGACTCTAAGAATTTTGACATTTTGCCACTAATTGATTTTTGCTCCGTCAAACTTCAGCCTCCCCCAATTCTTGGTTTTGCAGAAGCAAAAAGCAAAGATGTTAACAGTCTTTTGAAATAATATTTAAGTCCGAATAAGCAAAAATTTTTTAAAAATCATTTTGAAAAAGTGGGCAAAAAGGACATTACACAAAACGCGGAAAACGAGAAGCAATCACTGTCACAAAAAGCTAAGCCAGGGCTTCCGTTTCCAGTTCTCTTATGCCCTTTCTGGCATCGTCATATGACCTAATGATCCCTCCCTACGTCACGACACTAAATTAATCCCTCCTTCCTTTTTCTTCTCACTTCCTCTAAATCATTCATCCATTTTCCACCCTGCCCATTCTCATTCAATATCCACATCACTCTTTCAGTCACGCTTTGCCCTTCCTCCATTCGTCCACTACAACACCTTTCCAAAACATGCTCTCAATCCTCTCTTTCATACTCACATATTCTGCATTTTCTTTCATCCTCTTCCATATAGTACTTACATTCTCTCATACCTTCCCCCATTCTAAACCTACACACCCTACTCCACTTTTCATACTTCATCTTTCTCCCCAAATATTTCGGCAATCCCTCTCCTTTTATCACTTTGTACCATCTGTTGTACCTGGACTCCATTACCTTTTTCCATCTTTCCTCCCTATCACATTTACCCCAAATCTCTATTATTTCTTTCCCTTTTTCTCTACTTTTTCCCCCTTCCTTTAATGCTTTGTTTCTTTCCTTTTCCCACCTTTTACACCCTCCCTCTCCTTTCTTAATTAGTCTCCAACACATCCCTGCTATTTTACTTCCCCTTCCTTGCTCCAGTTTTTCCTCATAATTTCTCGCTCTCCTTCTCTGTTTCGTGACCATCTTCTCCCTACCCAATTCTTCTTTCACCATATACCCTGGGCAATTCCAGCTTACCCCCATCGTTCATCTCAAGAATTTCTCATGCATACTTTCCAATTTTCCTATTTCACTTCATCCCCATACCTCCACTCCATAACTTATTATCGATCATACCAACGCATCAAACAACAACACTCTTTTTTTCCAATCATCCTGAAACCTTCTTTTTCCAATTCCCCATACCTAACTTATAGCTTTGCCCCCCTTTTCTACTCTCATAGCCACATTCAGATCCTGCCTTCCATTGCACATAAACCAATACCCTAAATAACAGAACTCATTCACCTCTTCCACATTCTTCCCATTCATCCTCCATTCTATTTTTTCCTTATCATTCTTTTTTCTGAATCTTACCACTTTCGTTTTCTCTACATTCACACTTAAATCTTTCTTTTTCACATATTTCTCAAACTCTTTCATTAATAATTTCATTCCACTTTCATTTTCAGCCATCAAAACCACATCATCCGCATATGCTAGAGTATATATTCTTCCATTCCTTAAAATCACACCACCCTTCCCTATTTTACTCATTCTTTCTTCCAGATCCGCAATCAACATGTTGAACAATATTGGACTCAGGGGGCAGCCCTGCCTTAGCCCTCTACCCAACCAAAATTCCCGTCCCAAACTTTCCCCAATTTTTACCCTTTCTTTGGTAAAAAAAAACCCTCCATAAAATTCCCCTGTTTACTGATGGAAATGCCGCTTTTAGATCCACAAATGAAGCCACCAACTTTCCATTACTTTTCCCCAAATTCCTATTAACTAAATAATTCAGGACGTAAATATTGTCCATCGTTCCCATTTCCTTTCTGAAGCCAGTTTGGTTATGTTGTATGCATCCTAGTTCTTCTACCTTTTCCTCTAATCTCCTTCTTATTATCTCTGCATACACTTTATAACCAACTGGCATCAACGTCACTCCCCTGTACTCTTCCACTCTCTTTTCTTCTCCCTTTTTTATAATCGGTGCTATTAACCCTGTCTTCCATGCTTCTGGCCATCCCTCCCCACTCCACACCATATTCACGATCCTCCACATCTTCTCTCTTACTACTTTCCCCCCAAATTTTAAACATTCACCCTCCATCCCGTCTTCTCCTGCTGCCTTCCCTCTCTTTAACCTTTGTATCGCCTCATTCACCTCTTAATTGCCTATCTCTGTCTGCACCTTTTCTACTACTCTCTTTCTTCCCTCTCCTCTTATTCTGTGTCCCATTCCCCCACTTAATCCCTTAAAATAATTCGTCCAATCCTCCATCTTAATCTCTTTATTTATTTCTCTTTCTTTCTTTCTTTCCCCATTAATGACATCCCATTCCCTACTCTCTTCAATTGCCTTTTCCACCTCCTTTAAATAACGCTCCTTACCTTCCTCCCTTTTCTTTTTTACCAACCTCCCGTGCTCCTTGTGCCTTTTATTATACTCTTTTTTACTCATTACCCCTTTTCTCGACTTCTTTATACATTCTCTCAATCCTTTTCTACTCCTCTCACACTCTTCGTCCCACCATCCCTTTCTGGTTCCCATTTTTCCCTCTCTCTCTCCTTCTTCATTTCCCTTTTTACCTCGCCAACGACTCTTTTTAATCTATCCCATCTATAATTTACTCCTCCTCCCTCCTCAAAATAACTACTTTTCTCCTTAACCCTCCCTTCAAACTCCATCAGACTCTGTATGTCCCACTTTTCCATTTTATCCTTCCCTGTTGGCCTTGCCCTTTTTCTTTCCATTCTTTTCCTTGGCCCTTCTACTTCAACTATCAGTGGGAAATGACCTGAATCTGACTAATTTTCTACCTCTAATTTCGTTATTATCTCTTGCGTCTTTTCATCAGCTATTACGTAATCAATAACCGTCTGACCTTTTCCCACAAACGTAAGCTCTCCCTCCATGTCCCCCTTTGTACACCCATTACAAATCGAACAACCACCCTCCCTTATTAAATTTAACATTTTTCTACCCTCTTTATCTACCCCTTTATGTTTCGATTTCCTTTAATATTGTTGTTCTTCCGGATTTCAATCTCCCCCACCTAACTCTCCCGTCCATGCAAATTTCGTAAAAAATATTCATTTTTAACAAAGAAATCGCGAGTTGATCATAAAAATGTATTGAAATTTCCAATTCTAAAAAATTACGTTTTTTGTAAATAAATAAAAAACGGTAAACAATAGAAAATTTTTTTATTTGAAAAAAAGTTGCGCATCAGAATTCTCTATAAGAAGCAGTCGTTAAATTTTGATTTTGAACAAATTCAAGATTTTACCTCCAGGGGCCAACGATTTTTACGTGAGCTTGCGAAAGTTCCCTTTTAAGATGCGGAGCCTTAATTGTTAGTAGAATTTTATTAATTTCTATAACTAGAATTGAGTAATTGATAATTTGTGGAAATTAACTGATTTAACTATTATTTTGAGGTTGGTTAAAGCCATGCGTTGGAGAAAGCACTAAAGCCTATTGTCTTGTCTGCATGTTTGAGCTCATAGCACATCAAAAATCACTTAAAGCTCACTCGAATACATGGAAACATAATCAAAATGTGGCAAAAGATAATGACATCGAACGCATTCCTAAAATAGAAAAATACGCAAAACAGACAATAGAAATTAAAAGAAAAAGGGCTGAATTGAAAATTGATGCTTTTGTGGCAGAACACTGCAGTATCAACGCAGTTGATCATTTGTCCATTATAGTTTAACACTTAGATGAAGATTCAGCATTAATGAAAACTATAAAATTACATCGCATTAAGTGTACCGCTTTAATTCTGAATGTGCTTTCACTATGTCTACTGGAGTCTACTGAGAAATTGTCCCTCATCTCGTTACAATAAAGTGTGTCGCACACTCATTGCAATGTTTTTGCCGAGCGTACATGTGATATTTTGCCAAAAAAATTAGATTTTCTTGTCAAAGAAAGTAACTCTTGGTTTTCAAAAAGCATAAAAAGAAATGTCGAATATAGCGAATTACATAAAATTATAGCCGACTCTAATCCTAGAAAAATTTCCAAATTGTCCGGTACACGTTGGCTTGCTCGACTTAACGCCGTAGAAGCAATTCTTAATCAATGGGATGTTTTAGAATTACATTTCAATACTAATAGGATTACAGATCGTGGAGACATAGGTTTCAAGGCTGAAGCATTATATTAAATGTATCGTTGCATAGAAAATAAACTGTATTTATTATTTTTGAAATATGCTCTCAAAGATGTAATTGCTGTAAACAAACAGTTTAAGTCGGACGCGGTAGAACCTCTGAAATTGCTTCAGGATTTGAACAACCTTTTATATTCAACTCTTTAAAAAATAGTAATTCCGAACTATTTAGAGAAAGCTGATAAAAACGATTTATCAGAATTTCCATTAAAAAATCATTTAATTCCATCTGATTCAATTTACTTCGGATATTATTTTAATTCATTGAATAAGCAGTATAATTCAGAAACACTTCCGATTATTAAAAGCAGATGTCGAGATTTTTTCATAAAATTATCTGAGGAAATTCAAATTAGAGGACCGAAAAATATTAAAATTTTACAAAAAATTTCTCTTTTTACACCTGATGTTGCTTGTAAGCAAATTAAAGAGGATATAACAGAGATTGCAGTAATAATGTTTAAAACTGTGTGTATCGATGTGGAAGACACTATAAAAGAATAGAACTTAATTCATCGTCTTGATATCACTGACACAGTTTCAGATGAATTTTGGGCAAATGTGAACGAGGCCGTCAACGCAGGAGGAGATAAGCGATTTGAACATAATTTAAAGCTCGCTTTAGCTTTTTTAAGTCTTCCTATATCTAATGCTCCAATAGAGCGAGCATTTTCCATTGCAAATATTATAAAATATAAGTTGCGTAACAGAATGTCTACAACTGCAGATGCTATTTTATGGATAAGATAGGGTAATGTCACCTTGAGTGGACCGCCTGATCTTTTAAGTTATCTGACAGCAGAAGAGTTAAATAAATAGTGCGAATAGTGCACCGCACCTAGAAACCGTAAAAAATTGAGTTCCGCGATAATCATATACGTTATCGTTTGATGTAACGCATTTTTAAGAACACAAACAAAAAAAGAAGTCGCTCTTACAATGAGTAAAGTGATTCGGAAGTGTAAAAGTAGTGTAAAATTTAAGTTTTAAAAGATAACTTTTTTTTTCCTACTACTTTGGACATTCAAATTGATTATCTTAGTTTGTAACCATGAGTAGACTGCCTGTTTTTTCCATTTTTAATGTCAGTTTACCATTGTTATGGATATAAATTGATAATAAATTAGTTTAAAATTATGATTTATGTTCTTTATTCATTTTTTTGTGATATTGATGTGATATGTGCCAAAATTATTAAAAATGGCTTCACTTGCAAACATTGCGACATATACATGGTCTGAAGCTGCATAAGCATAAATTTTGTTTCAATATATCAGAAATATTAAATACATTAAAGATTTTAGAATAACTTTTGCAATTTTTTAGGAGTGGTCCACTCAAGGTTACACTTTTTTCATTCCTTAATAATTAGCATTTTTTAAAAGTCAATTTTTTCTTTCAAATAAATAAAAATCAAAGCTATTATGGGATAAACTTTTATCTAGGGATCTAAACTAAAGCTTAGAATAGAAACCTTCGATTAATTTGCTTTCATAAAAATTTTTTTCGAAAAAAAGCTTAGGCGCGGTCCACTCAAGGTGACATTACTCTATTTATTGCCAAATACATGTGCGAATTTTGAACCAACAACCAAAATGTTAAATAAATTTAATAGCGAAGATATGTACAAAAGCGAATTCGATGAAAAATTGCTAGATGTGTTTAGAGACATAGAGTAAATAATTTTGATAGAAATGATCTCCTAAATATTGACGTAAGAATTAATTTTATTAAATAAATTATTTTTGAAACTACAAAACTAGTTTTACTTAAAAAAAACACCATATTCGTAAGTAAAGTAACTGCATTACTCGATCAGAACCGTCGATTAATTACCTTATAATTACTAAATAAGTATAAAAAGAACTTATAATATTCATAAGATAACGCAAAGTTCATACCAAAAAAATATGATTCTAAAGCTTTAAACGTTCAAATAAACGAAATTTATTTATTTTTGCTTCAAAATTAATTTTTATTACTATTATTTAGCGTCACTATAAAAACAAAAACCGCTGCCAAGTTGTACATTTTTACAATTTTGGTGTTTATTTCATGAACACTTTGCTTCCTCATAGAAATAATAATTGAAATGTAAGAATTCATTTTTATAAAAGAGTTAGAAATTATTAAATCTTGATCCAAAAAATATATTTTTATATATTTTATAAGATGGTTATAATATTTTAATAATTACACATAAGTTAATAAACAAGAATGTTGAAAAAATGATATTTTCCACAATTTTTGATTTTTCAAATACAAATAATTTTATAATTTTTGACCGAAGCAGGTTCCAAAATAGGTCAATCGAAGCTTTTTTTAATGCTCTACAAGTTGGTAATGATACTTTTAAAGTTACTTTTATATTTTTCAACAAAATTTTCAAAAAAGTGTTATTTTCGAAAAATTTAGATTTTTAAAACTTTAATATCTCTGGCTAATATAGACAAAAAATGTTCAATGAAGGCTCAAAAGATGCGTTAGAAAAAACTCTACAAAACTAAAGAAAAACATTTATAGGTGTCCTAAAATTTTTTTAAGTTATGGTCAAAAAAACGTTTTTTTACAAAATAAAAAATGCATAAAAAATATAGTTAAACTTTATGATTCGGGCTGAAAATATTCTCATTTTAAGTCCCCCGGGGAGACCTCCAATTTAAAAAAAATGGAGGTCTTTAGCTATTTCTCGTTCTAAGATATTGAGGCAAATGTAATGTTAGTACACACACACACACACACACACACATCGGGACAAATTTTTATAATCCTGTTTTAGGACTTCTGAGATAAAATTACATCAAAATTTTTTTTTATTTATAACATTTATAGGGGCAATGCCCCTTCGTGCATAAAGTACTAAAAGATTAGGTATATTGAAGAAAAGTTTAAAAATATGTCAAAAAATCACAATAAAAAAATTTGCTAATACAATCCTACCTCTATGAGGAAGCAATTAATAATAAAAATTCTAATTATAAAACTTAAGTTTTTAATTTTAATTGCATTTAGTAATCTATTGAAATATTTTTAATAAAAAAGATTTCGTTCATTTAAAAGTTCAGTACTTTTCGTTCATTAAAATATAGTAAAAATGTAGGGAAAAATATTGGGATTTTTCAGTTCAAGTAAAGGGATTTTGCAGGTGAAATGGTAAAGCTGGTAGGAGGAAAGCATAAAGCTGATCTGGCAACACTGCTGGAAAATTGTGATTTCAAAATTTGGTATACGTGTGTTAAAAAGTTTCTCTAAGTAAAACTAAAAAAGATCAATCAAAAACTCCTTTTTATTTTCTTAGTTGAAATTATAAGCTTTCAAATGATATAAATTAACTTGGATTTAGAGAATTATTTCCTAGATTTTTACCGATCTGAAAAAAATAAGCGTGTTTACCCCAGTCTTCCCTATTAATTAAAACTAATAATAATTACACAGGCACACAAAAAAATAAAAAAGTCAAAACCCAGAGGTTACACCCCCCTACCCCCATGTTTTTGGGGTCGCTGAAACCGAATATGACCATGAAAAATTTTTTTCATCGGCCATTTTCCCGCTACCACCCCCTTGCACCTGCTCCCGGGGGTTGGAATTTTAGTTTTAAAAAAGTGGAGTAGGGTGTCTATTCCTATGTTTTTTGGGTCGCTAAAAGCAAAAAAGACTAGCAAAAACAAATTCTTCCCTCCCTTAATCAAAATTCTTATTTTTACAAAAAATTAGTTTTAACTATTTGTTAAACAAATTAGTTAAACACAAAAATTAAAATAAAAATATCTCAAGGTAAAACGTTTTCTGTTCTTCGGCAATTATTTAGATATTTAAAGGTAGTGGACCCTTTCTTCGGTTGCTTTATATTTAAACGGTATTTATATTTAAAATAAAGGAATAAAGTAAAAAGACAGGTGTAAAAAAGTTAATTGTAATAAAACACTACAATGTGTGTAATATGATTCATACAGTTTATTCGACCTTAAATTCTCCAAGATAAAACACAATGATTTGTATCTTATATTTTTGCATATATTGACAATTATAGTTATTCCAAAAAATTAGCTTACAATGATTATTTTTATAATTCTTTAGCAATAGTTATTGCTTATTTTATATTTAGTTAATATAAAAAAAGACTTTTTAGAATTTATTAAATTTATCTAAAATAGTATTGTGTATGACTCTCAATGTGTGTGTGAATAATAGTAGTTCATTAACAATTTGACTTACCAATAAAAATAACATATTTTATAGGATTATTTTATAAGATGTGTTTGATGTCTTATTATAGTCCCAAAAAGATTGCCAATTTCTTTATAATTATAATATTAAATATATTGGAAATTCCAAATTATTATTTATATTTTATAGGTATATTGTTATTACCCTTAGACTTCTGTAATTTTTCTCAAATGAGTCAAGTTATGTCACTTGAAAAATGATACTATTGTCATCAAAAATTGCTTATCGCTTCTTTTCTTTAATTTCTTTATAAAGAATCTTATCTGATTTGTTCCAACAATAATAAATTAATAATTTTAAATCAACTTACAATATTCAAACTACAGGGTCACTGCATTTATATATATTTGGTTGATGATATTATTTAATCAATCGATTTTAAGTGCGTTAAACGGAGGTTGATATTTTTAATGTCAATGAGACTAATTGATTAAATTTATTTTATTCAATTCAAACTATTTCTTGAATATTATATTATAACTCAATTCACTTTCTTTCACAAAACTTCAATTCAATAATTAAATAAACTATTTTTTATAAATATATCACTTTACAATTTACTTCGTATAAATTGACTTTAATTATTAAATTCACTGATCAACCCTTCTTTTGTGAATAAAATATAAACCTCCGACTTTGCGGGAAATACAAAATATAAACTCTAATGATTTTCGGTAAAAACAATAAATTACGCAGCCTGTTGGCGACGGAATCCGAAAATATTTGATTCGGGCTAGCTCGGAAGGTCGGAAGAAGGGATCGAGGTCCTTAAGGGGAAATAGTGGGGCTGGCAGTCAGCCGTAAGCGTTGAGAAAGAACTGATCTTTGTTCCAAGTTTAAAAATAGTTAATAGTTAAATCAATTTAATATTGATTAAATATTGTTCGATTAGAGTTGTTAATTTTCTTTCAAAATTTAATGTTTAAATAAATAATTGATTAAAATAAATATATGTTGTTTAATACTTTATTGGGATAAATAAAAGTGAATCGAAAATGGATGATGACTCGGTCATGATATAAAAGAAGTTATATTAAAGTATTTAAAAATCTTTTCTTGTAATTACTTTTCTTATATATTGTTATTTTATTTTTATTTGATATAACCCTACTATTCCCCTATAGAAAAATCCAAGAGGAAACTGGGTGATTCAGGAATCATTTATCTCGGTGAGTTACACAGCCTTAATGCGGGAGGAACAAATTCAGACTCAATCGTTTAATCGATCGAAGTTATTGATCACACCCTGAAATTGCTTTAAAATGTTAATAGTGGGGAGATTGTTGCACACAGTTTATTAAACTTCTTTGTTGCCAGGCAAGCTTTTCGCAAGCTTGCAAATTCCTAAAGTTGGCTAACACGATATCAATGATCTAAATCCACTATACTTTCAATATGCACGTTATATTTCTTGGTATATAAACCAATACATTAAGAGTCTTTCACTGGAAAATAACTCTTTCGAAATATGAGTGTTGTCCATGCTTCTTTACGATTCTTAATTTTAATAAAACAAAATGTCATTTAATATTGTTGGTACAAAAGAAAATAAATCAAAATTACTATTTAGTTAAATTTAAGGATAACAACTAGTAAATCTGCTATTTTTCAATGATAGGTAGTTTAAATTGTCTTTGTGAGAATAACAAAATTCCCAATTTTTACTGACATTATATAATATAGGAATTTTTAATTTATTAAAAAAATCAAAAATAGTTACGAAGTCATACGTAACACTCTATAACAGAGTTATAAAAACCTCTTCCTCTTTATAAAGCCTAAAGATTTTAATCAGTTGTTTACGATATTATTGTTATTTTTTTTTGTAGAGGAATCTTTGGGAAATCTGCATACAGATACCTTAGACTCCGCACTCCTAGGTTATGTGGGGTTAGTAGAATAAAAAAGAAAATATTGAATAATAAAATAAATAAACTGGCGACCTACTGCCAGCTCTGACCCACTAAATCCCTTAACCCTTTTTTGAAGCCCTTTATCCACCCTCGGAACTGTCGTAAGACTTTAGCCTTCGAGGGCCGCGCTCCAACTCTGTCGCTACTGCGGCCTTGTTCCTTTCCTGCGGTTCTCCTGCGTCAATAGTTAAAATTTAAAACTTTTTCAATGTCAAAGAATCGAGGAACAAATGTTAAAAACTGTGAAAAGTTAAAATTGTAAACAGACAAAAACAGAAATTAAAGTTAAATAAAAACACAAATAAATAAACAAATATATAAAAGTGAGAAGAATAAAAATGTAAATGGACAGTAAAAACCCAAAAAAGTAATTTTAATACATAAAACAAATTATTCAAAGTTATTCGCTCCTTTTAATAATTCTTATTTACTTTCGGTCCTTGCGAGAGTCTTCTTTGCCTCCTCAAGGGCCGTCCTAAAGACTCTGCATCCTCCGCTGCCTGCAATATGGGTGGTTGACACCTTATTGCCAAACTTTTCAGTGCACAAAAAGCAGCTTGGGCCTCTTTTACAGTTTGCGAACTTATGATCGACTTCTCCGTACTTAAAGCACACAGTCGATCTGTCCGCCGCCTTACATTCTTTTCGTATGTGGCCATAATCTAGGCATCTATGACACCTAGTGACCATTACTCTCTTCCTAATTGGGCACGACATAAAGCCAATCTTTATGCGTCCCACTACTTGCAGCCTTTTCGCTTCCTCTGAGTCGGTGACTAAAACTGCGAGCTTCATCCCTCGCCGATTTGGTCCAAGGACCGTCACCTTCCTACTTTCTGGCTTTTTCAGGACATTTTCTAACACTTGTTGGACTTCTTCTATTTGGGTAAGGCAATCCAAGTCGCGGATCTCCAGCGTTGCCCTTCGATCCACAGAATGTACCTTACCCATGCCTTCCAACGCTTTGGAAACCTCCGCAATGAAGGCCTCTTTATTGGAGTCTCCTCTGATTTTAATCAGAAGGTCTCCCCTAACGTCCGGATCAACCTTCTTACGAAGCCTTCCCAAAACGTCGGCAAATGTCTGACCTTGAGCCACTCAGATGACCGATGTCGATCCCCTCGCTGTCTTTTGCTCCATTTTTGGACATTCTGGCTTCAGTTTATCCTCTGCACTCTTGTCCACATTCTTTGGAGGTGCTTCTTCCTTTTTCTTTTTCGTAGTTGCGTCTTGAGTCTAGCAGGACCTGAAGAACTTTAAGTCCGTCCTTAAAAGTCCTATTTACATTCTTCCTGATGTTACAAGTTTATTTGGAAGAAAAAATTTACTTTAAAAAAGCTAATTTTTAAGAAATGAAAAAAGTGTAACCTTGAGTGGACCACTCCTAAGAAATTAAAAAATTTATTCTAAATTCTTTAATGTATTTAATATTTTTGATATATTAATACAAAATTTATGCTCATGCAGCTTTAGACCATGTGTGTGTCGCAATGTTTGCAAGTGAAACCATTTTTAATAATTTTGGCACATATCACATCAATATCACAAAAAAATTAATAAAGAACGTAAAACATAGTTTCAAACCAATTTATTGCCAATTTATATCCAAAAATCAGTCAGAGAAGCAGGCAATGCGCCTACGTCATAGGGTTTCGTGGCCTAAAATGACAAAAAAATAAATCAATGCTAATTTATTTTGAAATTTTTTTTGTACTTCAGATTGAAATTTTTTTTATCACCATAGTATCGGTTGCCACGGCAACGGTTGTTATGGCAACCATTAACATAGCAACGGTACACTGCGCGAAAGTCCACAGTACCATACCCCTTTGTATTTTGATTGGCTGAACACAAATCCGAAGTCAGATTTGCTCCATTAGGTCAGGATTTTTTTCTAAGCTCAAAAAACATTTCAGATTTTATGTAATTTATGTAAAATACAAAATTTTTTAAACATTGATTAGATTTGTCTTAAACTTGTTTCTCGGGGGTTTTTAAGATCGCTGATTACAAATCTGCAGTCAGTTTTTAAAAATTCAAAATTGCGGATACAATATGGCGGACAAACTTAAAAAATTTGTTGGATTTTCACTTTACTTGGTATATAGGGGTTTTCGGGGTCGCTGATTATAAATTTGCAGTCAGATTTTTAAAATTCAATATGGCGGATCTAATATGGCAGTCATTTTTTCGAAAATTGATTTATTTTGCTTTAAAATGGGTATTTAGTGGTTTCTCGGATCGCTGATCACAAATTTTAAATCAGACTTTAAAAATTTCTAACAACTGTTTCAATATGACTTGATATGCAAGCATTTTGGGAATAAATAATAAAAATAATATAATTTACGCATGTGTAGTATCTGTGACAAAACCCGAAATTTTAAGTCATTTAACTCTTTCTTCTGCAAATATGGAAATCGACAATTCACCATTGGAGTATGTACTTTCCGATATAAGTGATGAGATAAGTAATATTGTAAAAGACATTATTTATATTCCAGATGGTTATCAGGAATCATAGGTTAAAGAAGGCTTTACGCAAGAAGAGCTTAGCAACCTCATAAGAGATTTAAAATTGCTCCAAAGATAGAGCAAAATATCAAGCTTCATTTTTAAAAAAGAAAAATTTGTTATCTAAAGGCACCACAGCTTACTTTTATCGTGACAGAGAAAAGGAATTTCGAAAATATTTTACAAAAGACGATGAGCTTTCATTAGTATATTCTTCTGACATTGAAGGACTAATGAATGAATTAAAACCAAACGTATATGAAGATCAACATTGGAGGTTATTCATTGACTCTTCTAAAAGAAGTCTAAAGGCGGTGCTAATTCATAACACTTATGTTTTTGCTTCAATTCCCGTAGCCCATTCCAGTGAACTTAAAGAAGATTATGAAACTGTCAAATTAGTTTTGGAGAAAATTGAATATAAAGAACACAATTTGCAAAGGGCCTAGCGGAGTAAGCATGCAAAATCTGCCCCGCTCAAAAAAATTTAAAATTCTTGTTACATGTTGGCAACATTGAGATAAAATTTTTCACCAAATATTTTTTAAAAAAATGTATTTTTGTAAGAGTTATGGAGGGGGAAAGAAAAACCAAAGAACGATGCTAAAAAGTGGTCAAAATTTGCCCCCGAAGGGGATTGTAAAAGAAGTATATGTTTTTATAGATTTTGACCTGCTGAATCCAAAAATCACCCTTAGAAAGTTCTAAACCTTGGGGAAAGGGTTAAAAAACCAACCTTAACTCAGAGACACCGTTTTCAATAAACAACAGTAAAATGTGATAAAATTATGTAAATAAGAAATGTTTACACTATAATTTAATAAATTAAGGTAACAGTAATAACAACCGCATAATTTAAATCACGATTACGCCCTTGCAGTTTAAAAAACTACCCCCTCATACATCAACACTTATGCCAAAACCCCAAAAAGTTATAAAACGTCAATATATTGATACATAACAAAGCAATAATTAATCCTTTAAAAATAAACAACGTTTACCACTACTGTAGAAATATCGGCCACCCCTAAATATTTAAAAAAAAATCACCCCTAAACAACCGAAAATGAAAAAAAACTTAAAATGTCATGGACTAAGATTCTAATGTTTTTGTTAAAGAGTTATCCCTACCAATAACAAATAAGCAACTATTGTTACATCTACCATTAACTCAACCACCCTTAATCATGATCAGAAACTACCCCTATATCATCCCTCAAAAATTACCTCTAAAGTTACAAATTAAAAACCAAATTATTTTGCTATTTATGACACTTTAACCCCTTCGCAGTCAATACCAAAATCTCATAAGTGGGCTCAAAATGTCGACAACTTTTTAGAAAACTAAAATTTGCGCAAACGAGCATACTATTGCATTTGAACTCGCTGATTACGAATCCAATATCAGATTTTGAAAATTCAAAATGGCGGATTCAATATGGCCGACGATATTTTTAAAACTTCATCGGATTCACTTGAAACTTTTTACTCGGGGGTTTTCGGGGTAGCGACCCCGAATTACGAATTCGATATCATATTTGAAAATTCAAAATGGCAGACATTTAAAAAAAATTTATCGGATTCACTTGAAACTTTTTACTCGGGGGTTTTCAGAGTCGATGATTACGAATCCGATATCAGATTTTGAAAATCCAAAATGGCGTATATAATATGGCGAACGATATTTTCTAAAAGTCATCGGATTCATTTGAAACTTGTTACTTGAAAGTTTTCGCTGATTACGAAAAACTTTTTAAACGATTAAAAATACCAAATTTTTCCCCCGCGGTCAGCTAGTAAGTATACTACGTTACTTACGACCCCAGAGTATACCACGGGGAAGAATGCGGTCAGATTTTACACTCCTTTATTTTTTTATATTTTGTTTGTTTGTTCTTATATTGAATTCGCCATTTTCAAAACCGATATTACATTTCTAATCTACTACATCAATAGTGACATAAAAAAATGACTAGTTCTTATATTAGATCCGCCATTTTTAGAACCGATATTACATTTTTAATCTACGACATCAATAAACCTCAAGTAACAAGTTTTAAGTAAATCTGATAAATTTTTTAAAATGGCGCCCTTCATATTAAATCCGCCATTTTGAATTTTTAAAATCTAATATCGGATTCGTAATCAGCGACTCCGAAAACCCCTGTGTAACAAGTTTCAAGTGAATCCGATGAATTTTTAAAAATGTCGTCCGCCATATTGGATCCGCTATTTTGAATTTTTAAAATCTGATATCAGATTCGTAATCAGCGACCCCGAAAACCCCCGAGTATCAATTTGTGGACGAATCTGTTTGTTTTTGTAGCCAAAAATCTGCTTGCGTCTATACACGTCATCGACAGTTTGAGCCCACCTGCACTATGACGTGTATACACGTCATCTACTGCCAAGGGGTTAAATAATTGTTTGATATGGTGATAATAAATTTATTGCAATCAATAAACAAAACACATAAAATATTTAAACCTTGAAGGTACAGTCTTTGGTGGCCCAATTAATAATGATCAGAGTTTATCAGATAAAACCACTGAAGGTAAGAAACATTGTAGTCTAATCAATAAATATAAGGGTTATCAGGTCCAACCACTGAAGGTAAGATACATTGTTTTCCAATCAATAAAGATCAGAGTTAACAGATCCAACCACTGAAGGTAAGAAACATTGTTGACCACTCAATAAAGATCAGTGTTATTAGGTCCAACCACTGAAGATAAGAAACATTGTTGTCCAATCAATGAAGATCAGGGTTATGGAATCCAACAACTAAAGGTAAGAAACATTGTTGACTAATTAAAAAAGATCAGGGTTATCAGGTTCAACCACTGATTGATTGGACAACAATGTTTTTTACCTTCAGTGGTTGGACCTGATAAACCTTATCTTCATTGATTGGTCAACAATGTTTTTTACCTTCGGTGGTTGGATCCCCTAACCCTGATCTTCATTGATTGGACAACAATGTATCTTACCTTTAGTGTTTTGATCTGATAACCCTGATCTTCATTGATTGGACAATGTTTCTCACCTCCAGTGGTTGGACCTGATAACCCATATAATAATTGATTTGATTATTTAAAGCGTCATAAATAGTAAAATAATTTGGTTTTTAATTTGTAACTTCAGAGGTAATTTTTTAGAGATCATATAGGGGTAGTTTCTGATCATGTTTAAGGGTTGTTGAGTTAATAGTACATGTAACAATAGTTGCTTATTTGTTATTGGTAGGGATAACTCTTTAACAAAAACATTAGAATCTTAGTCCATGACATTTTAAGTTTTTTTTGGTTTTTGTTGTTTAGGGGTGGTTTTTTAACATATTTAGGGGTCGCCGATATTTCTGCAGTAGTTGTAAGCGTTGTTTATTTTTAAAGGATTAATTATTGCTTTGTTATGTATCAATATATTGACGTTTTATACCTTTTTGGGGGTTTGGCATAAGTGTTGATGTATGAGGGGGTAGTTTTTTAAACTGCAAGGGTCGTAATCGTGATTTAAATTATGCGGTTGTTATTACTGTTACCTTAATTTATTAAATTATAGTGTAAACATTTCTAATTTAATAATTTTATCATATTTTACTGTTGTTTATTAAAAACGGTGTCTCTGAGTTAAGGGTGGTTTTTTAACCCTTTCCCCAAGTTTTAGAACTTTCTAAGGTTGATTTTCGGATTCAGCAGGTCAAAATCTATAAGAACATATACTTCTTTTACAACCCCCTTCGGGGGCAAATTTTGACCATTTTTCAGCATCGTTCTTTGTTTTTTCTCAAAAACCACTAGATCGATTTTAATGAAATTTATATGTGTTTTATAAATTCATAAGAGGAATTAAAAAAAAAATTTTCCCAAAAAAAACCCCAAAAAAAAATTTTTTTTTGTCTTATTTTAGAGATACTACTTTGGAATTTGTACAGAAAAATCTCCTAAATGTGTACTTTTAAGAAATATTTTTGTCGATTTTTTAATTGGGTACCACATAGTTAAAAAAATTAAAATCCTAGGTGGCGCATCATTCCGGATGAAGCACAATGTACCAAGTCATTTTGAATTTTGAAAAGTTAATATTACATTCGAACTGAGTGACCCCAGAAACGCATAATTACTAAATTTCAAGGAAATTTAAAAATAATCAGTTACTGGATACATTGTGCTTCAGCCGGAATGATGCGCCACCTAGGATTTTAATTTTTTTAACTATGTGGTACCCAATTAAAAAAATCTACAAAAATATTTCTTAAAAGAACACATTTAGGAGAATTTTCTGTACAAATTCCAAAGTAGTATCTCTAAAATAAGACAAAGAAATTTTTTTTTAAATTAAAAAAAATTTTTTTTTAAATTTTTTTTTAATTTCCTCTTATTAATTTATAAAACACATATAAATTTCATTAAAATCGATTTAGTGGTTTTCGAGAAAAAACAAATTTTTGATTTTTTCCCCCTCCATAACTCTTACAAAAATACATTTTTTTAAAAAATATTTAGTGAAAAATTTTATCTTAATGTTGCCAACATGTACCAAGAATTTCAAATTTTTTTTAACGGGGGCAGATTTTGCATACTTACTCCGCTAAGCCCTTTGTGGAGATTTTAAAATTATAAGTATCATGTTGGGCCAACAAGCAGGTTTTACGAAAACACCTTGCTTTTTATGTTTGTGGGACAGTAGAGATCGAAAAAAACATTACGTACAAAAAGAATGGCCCAAAAGAACATCCTTTACACTAGGTTCCAAAAATATTATAAAAAAACCTCTAGTTGAACCTACAAAGGTAATTCCACCACCTTTACATATTAAACTAGGGGTAATGAAACAGTTTGTGAAGTCTTTAGATAAAGAAGGGAAATGTTTCAAGTACCTAAAACAAAAATTTACAGAGATATCTGATGCTAAATTAAAGGCAGTAATTTTCGTTGGGGCTCAAATTCGCAAACTAGTAAAAGATGAAAAATTTATCACAGTAATGAGTAAAAAAGAGAAAGCTGCATGGCTTAGTTTTAAGGGAGTTATTTAAAACTTTCTTGGCAACCATAAGAGCGAGAATTGAGAACTAATAGTGAATGCTATGATCAAAAACTTTCAAAAATTGGGATGCTTGATGAGTTTGAAGCTCTATTTCCTAAATTTACATCTAAGTTACTTTCCCAAAAATTTAGGAGACTACAGCGAGGAATAGGGAGAACGGTTTCATCTAGATATTAATGAAATGGAGAGCAGATATCAAGAAAGATGGGACGTGAATATGATGGCTGACTATTGTTGGATGCTAAAAAGGGATATTGTTCCAGGAAGAGTAAACTTAAAAAGAAAACCACTGCACAGGTCTTTCGAAGACAAACGAGTCCGTTACCATAAACAGACGTAAATAAAAATTACATTATTTTCAAACAGACATATTTAAATTTGTGATTAGCGATCCGAAAAACCATTGATTGTGAGTACCTACACTACCGTCGGGAATTATTGGTACAGCTGCTCGCGCACAGCCCAAAAACATACTAATCTTTAAACCACGATTTTTTTGTAAATAAAAATGTCAGAAAATTAACAAATATACTATTCGAAAGATTATTAAATTCTACAATTAATAATACATAACTTAACATTTTAATAATTTATACAAAGATTACAACAATTGACAAATTTGACAAAAAAATTAAAAAAATAAATTTTTGTGGAAATTTTTTCAACCCCTGCATATTTTTTAAAAATTGTAGAAAAAATTTAAAACTTACATAGGTGTGATCATTCAAGTGTCATCTTTAATTTAAGACCAAAAAAATTCAAAAATCTTAATCGGTTAGCGAGATATCATTATAAACGGCCGAGCATTTTCAGTCAAAAACTGTTCAAAATCAACTAATTCAATGCATTTGTCAAAAAAACATGTTCGTAAGTTTATAACGATATTTCACGAACTCAATAAGATTTTTGAATTTTTTTAGTCTTAAATTAAAGATGACACTTCAATGATCACACCTATGTAAGTTTCAAATTTTTTCTACAATTTTTAAAAAAATGCAGAAGTTGAAAAAATTTTCACAAACATTTTATTTTTAAAATTTTTTTGTCAAATTTGTCGATTGCTGCAATCTTTGTATAAATTATAAAAATTTTCAGTTATGTATCATTAATCGTAGAATTTAATAATCTTTCGAATGGTATATTTGTTAATTTTCTGACATTTGTATTTACAAAAAAATCGTGATTTAAAGAATGGTATGTTTTTGGGCTGTGCGCGTGCAGCCGTACCGATAATTCCCGACAGTAGTGTATTTTAAAGCAAAATAAATCAATTTTCGAAAAAAATTACCGCCATATTGCATCCGCCATATTAAATTTCTAAAATCTGACTGCAAATTTGTAATCAGCGACCCCGAAAACCCCTATATACCAAGTAAAGTGAAAATCCAACAAATTTTTTAAATTTGTCCGCCATATTGGATCCGCAATTTTGAATTTTTAAAAACTGACTGCAGACTTGTAATCAGCGATGTTAAAAACCCCCGAGAAACAAGTTTGAGACAAATCTAAGCAATTTTTAAAAAATTTTGTATTTTACATAAATTACATAAAATCTGACATGTTTTTTGAGCTTAGAAAAAAATCTTGACGTGATGGAGCAAATATGACTTCGGATTCATGTTCAGCGAATTAAAATACAAAGGGGTATGGTACTGTGGACTTTTGCGCAGGATACATTTCTTTTTTTGTAGGGCTGTGTTATTGTCCGGTAGACCGGTACACACCATTAGAACTCGATTGTCGATAAACCGGTTGTACTCAGGAGAGGTTTTCTACAGTTTCCCTCTCCACTGTCGAGAAAACCCATTAGACGGGTGGTCTAGGCAAATGCGAGTACTCCTAATTTTCATGTCGCTCTGTAGACGCAAAATTTAGTATTAGGTATAGAAATAGAAAAATATTGTATGAGAGAAAATTTGTAAAGAGACACTTGTATAGCCAAGTTATGTAGGCTGAAGACATGTGTATAAACCAATAAATAAATTTTATAAAATATAGTACATAATTAATTAAAATTATTTTAATAGATATATAATTTGAATGTACATACATATAACACGAAAGTAAAAAACTTATGTGATAAATTAGAAACCTTTTATAGTTACTTATCATCTAAGAGTATTAAAATATAAATCGACCGGGATCTAGAACTATATGATAAGTGAGAAGCAGTCGGTTCATTATCTACACGCATGGTAATTAAACGGTCGCCGCTCGCTTATCATAAGCAGCGCAATATGATACAAGTGTATAAAGGTTCTTAAACCAGACACTAGAGAATTAGATTTGAAAACACAAGTATGAATGTATGTAAAGATGACTAATTATATGAAAATTATTGTAAAAGCGAGTGTCATATTACTTGTCTATGATCAAACGATCGATGTTACGAAAATAGATCCAACTCGTACGTGTTTTATACATTTTAGCAAGAGTACGTGTCTTCTACATTTTACCACAAGAACGTAATTTCTACATTTTAGCACGTGTACGTGCTTTTTGTCCGTCTCAACCCCAGTCAAGTAGCCTATAAGCTACTATATAAACCCCCGTTTTTCTATAGAAAAATGTTAAATACTCCGGTAAGTTTCTGCCCGAATAGTGTCGCGAGTCGGCTCTTCGATCGTGAAATCGAGTTATTAAATTCAGTGTCAAAAAGACTTGTTCTTTTACACAGGTCTCCTCAGAGGTGGACAGGTTATTCTAAAATGTAACGCTACAAACTTGGTGGGGAGTTGTTCCAAATGACTTCCAGATTCCAAATTTTCAAACCGATAAATCGTACCTGATCCTCTTTTCGAATTATCTTTTATACAGATAGTCGGAAACTTGAAAATGTATTATCTTAATGTGAAAGCTTTGATTCAGAAGACTGCTGATTTTTTGTTACTAAAAATTTTTTAGACAAAGATTTTATAGATAATTATGTTTATGATTTTGAGAAAAGTGGGGGTAGGGAGAGTGGGGCAAGACGGGGTACTTAAGGTTTAAAGCGCAAAAAAACGAAAATTATCGAATATATATTTTATTATTTAATTTAATAACTATCTTTGGGAATCAGTCTTTAGTAATAAAGGCGTATAAAAGCCATCTGTTTCTTAAAAAATCATAAAATTAATAATATGGAAAAAATTGCAAATCTCCCCATCTTGCCCCACCGACGCGGTACTAAAAAAGCAACCTATTTCTGATGACAAATTTTACAAGTAAAGGTTGCATCTTTATCTGCGTCATCGACACCAGCACAACTGCACAAAGCCTATTGACCGCAGACAGAACAAGCAGCCCAGCCTTTATTTGAGTCTAAATAATAACCATTACAATTTATAGAGACAAGGTGTATTTTCCACTTTACCATCGCTAATCATTGATTTAACCTGACAAGCTTTTTTCTTTTTGGTCACTCTTATTTTATTCAGTCTTGATTTAAGTAGTTTTATTAACTTCCCTTATTTCTCTTTTCTTTTGCTTCATTTGTGTACCCCGTCTTGCCCCACTCTTCCCTACCCTATCTTGCCCGCACCTACGAAATTGAATAAAATAATCAATTACTACAATTTACGATTCAACAAAGAAAAAAACATATGCTTCCCTTCTTCTGTAACCCTTGCCAGTTATAAAAATTTTTATATAGTTTATTAACTGTTATTATTAAATAAATAAACACCTCCTAAAAAAGTGAAAAATTCACAAGAAAATCGTCGAAAACAGTTTTTTTTAGTGAAACAGATAAAAGATTTGTTCTCACAGCTTTTAGGTTTTGTAAACAAGAAGCTATTGTCTCGGTGCAGTATTATGTAAAATATAATCGCGATTGGTTAATTCGTTTGTTAAATAGGGCCGGTACCCCGTCTTGCCCCACTCTCCCCTATAAATCTCAAAAATCACTTTTTAGTTTTTGTAAATACAACTGTTTTAAAAAATGAATGGATTGGTTTAAAATTTGTTACTCAGAGGTTTCGGGGTCGCTGATTGCGAATATGATGTCAAAATAAAAAAATCTGTGGATAGATTCCTAATCAGCGACCCCGAAACCCCTCGAGTAACGAGTTTCAGGCAAATTGAATCGATTTTCAAAAGTCGATCGTCATATTGGATCCAATATTTTGAGTTTTGAAAATCTGACGTCATATTCGTAATCAGCGATCCCGAAAACCCCCAAATAACAAATTCTTAGCGAATTCAATCATTTTTTTAAATAGTTGTATTTAGGTCAATTTGTATGCAGGACAACTGTTGAAAAATCAATTTTGACAGTTAATTTAGTTTGTTGTTGGCAATATCGCTATATTTTCGTAAAGTAGAGGGTTCAAGCTTTTAATTTAACTCATTTGACAAGTCTCTAGCACGTCGGATTTACCCAGTAGAAATTTTCAAAAACTACTAAAAAATGATTTTTAGGTATTTTACCCCCAATTTTTTTAAATTCTGACGTGATGGGAGGTTTTAGTTAAATGTTAATTCGGATTTAGCGCACAAAAAGCTACGGTAAATGACTTCTCGATCTCAGATAACGGAAATTTTTATTTTGGCAGGCTTCTGAAATTATATATATAGCACTTTAACATGTGACAGACGTGTCCAAATTCAAAAAATCAAAAAGTTTATTGAAGAAGAGACAATTCGGATCCATAATTATCTATAAAATCTTTGTCTAAAAAATTTTTAGTAACGAAAAATCAGCAGTCTTCTGAATCAAAGCTTTCACATTAAGATAATACATTTTCAAGTTTCCGACTATCTGTATAAGAGATAATTCGAAAAGAGGATCAGGTACGATTTATCGGTTTGAAAATTTGGAATCTGGAAGTCATTTGGAACAACTCCCCACCAAGTTTGTAGCGTTACATTTTAGAATAACCTGTCCACCTCTGAGGAGACCTGTGTTTAGTAAGGAAAGAAATTGCACTAAATAAAAATAATTCCGATAACACTTTCGTCGTATATCAGTTCAATTTAATATTCTCTTTCTAGTTTTTATAAAATTAGTGCAAGTTCTTTCCGAACACTAAGAAAACAAGATTTTCTTTAGTATCAAGGTACAGTGTCAGAAACAATACTTAGAGTGGTTAAATAACTGTTAACCCTTTGAAGCATACATTTTTCTAGTACAGAGATTTAATAACCAAGTACACTTTAGGGGGTTTTTAGGGTCGCTGATTAAGAATCTGAAGTCAGATTTTCCATACTTTCAAAATTCAAAATGGCGAATCCAATATGGCGGACTCATTTTTTAAAATTGGCCAAATTTACTTGAAATTTGTTACTCGGGGGATTTTGGGGTCCCTGATTATGAATCTAGTGTCAGTTTTTAAAAATTCAAAATGGCGGATTCAAAATGTCGGATGATTTTTTTTTTAATTCATCGGATTTATTTAAAATTTATAATAACGGGATTCTTGGGGTCGCTAATTACGAACCTGATGTTAGTTTTTTAAAATTCAAAATGGCGGATTTGAATTGGGGTAAGATTTTTTTCAATTTTATCAGATTTGCTTAAGATTCACAACAGAGGAGTTTTTTGGGTAGCTGATTACGAACCCGATGTCAGTTTTCCAAAATTCAAATTGTCGGATCCACAATGGCGGATGCTTTTTTAAATTTATTGGATTTGCTTAAAATTTATTATATGGGTGATTTGGAGGTTGTTGATTGCGAATCTGGAATAACATTTTGTAAATTCAAAATGTCGGATCCAATATGGCGGTAGAATTTTGCAATAATTGTTCATTTCTACTAGAAATTTGTTACTTAGAGTTTTTCTTGGTCACGAGTTGCATATTGAATGTCATTTTAACAAATTGCAAAACTTGGATGATTTTGTATTATTCTCACTTCCCAATTTTCACTTCTTTCCACGTCACACTTTCTACATCCTGTTTTCCACTCTTCACTTTGCACTATTGTCACTTCTATCGAGCAAAAGTAATGCAATATTGTTGCTGCATGTTGTATAGGTAAGTAATGTTTAGTTGAATTTTTATAATATTTTTTATCGCTTCTGAAGTAAGCATACGAATAGATAACAGACACAACGGCGATTTAGCCTTGTTATTTTAGTCCTGTCTATATTATGTTTTTATTATAATGCTCAAATAAATAGTTTGTTGATATAAACGCAGGATTTTTTATTTGTGTTGTAAAATATTCGACTGTAAGTAACATATAATAGAAAAACGTTTTATTGAGTGAAACAAATGGAAGTCGAATTAGCAGAAATTCCAAGCGATAACGAGTCAGTTGATGGATTGTGCAGCTCCGATAATGATCTTGAAAAGAATGACCTTACTAAATCTTTTATTTCATTTTTTTGTGACTTTTGTATAATTACAGATTTATAAAAGTTACAATGAATCTTAAGAACATTGTACTTTTGTTACAGCAATGTTTCAATAATCCAGTGTTTAATGTAGACTCTGTTATTACAAATAAGGAAAAATCTTTCGCATCTCATCTTGTGAATTTAATTAAAGAATCGATTGATACACAAATATTTATTAAAACCTATGATTCTTTAAGGTTCAATGACGAAAATAAACAACCGGATTGTGAGTCAATTGTTTTTGATGAGCAATATGATGAGGTTGAAAATGGCTCTACTGCAATTAAAACTGATGTAGACATACATTATAAAAGAAAAGCTGTAGAGTTTTGGTGTTCTGGAAAAAAGAGAAGACGGTCTTTCGAATTAGTCCAGCACTTTTTTAGAATGTTCTTAATATTCGAACATTATATAAGTGGGAGAAGCAAATAGAAGACGGTGGTTGAATTTGTCTTGAAGCAGTTTAAAATTGCATGTGAAAAATCTCTTCCTGTACACGATATTGACTTAAGACGAAGGGCTTTACAGGCTAGAGAAGAAGTTAACTTAACACGTGCACTATTCACAGCTTTAACGTTTTGGCTAGATAATTTTAAAATAACTAATGGAATTGTTTCACGAAAGATAAATATATTCGTTACTTAAAAACAAGTATCGACAAAGGAATAATTACTTCAAGCATTGAACCGATTTGTTTCTAAAGTAAAATCAGAAATTTTATTAGTAGGTAAAAGTAATGTTTATAATTCAGATCAATCTGGTTTTAATTTAGAAACCCATGCAGGTCGCACGCTTGCTTTGAAAGGATCATTGAAAGTAGAATGTCTAGACCAATCGCTGAACTCTTTGACCCATAGCTACACAATACAACCAATTGTTTCTGCAGACGGAGATTTAAAATCTCCTTTATTAATTGTTCTGCAAGAAACAAATGGTAGATTTGGACCAATAGTTGAAAGAACTATGCACAAAGCCAATAACATTGTAGCTTTTGCTTCAAAACCCGGTAAATTATCACCAGAACTGATAATTAAATGGTTTAAAAACGTATTTCTACCATCAACCGAGGAAAAATCTGTTCTTCTTTTGGACTATTGGTCAGGTCAAACTAAAAAAACATTTGATAAT
Source organism: Leptopilina syphax (assembly GCA_032872505.1). NCBI lineage: Eukaryota > Metazoa > Arthropoda > Insecta > Hymenoptera > Figitidae > Leptopilina > Leptopilina syphax. Next base: position 34,923,080 of record CM065473.1, on the reverse strand, counting down.
TTAGATAGAGGGAATAAAAACGTCGAAATTCTTACGATTCCCGCAGGAACTACAGGATTTATACAACCGCTAGACTTTTATGGCTTTAGACCGTGGAAGAATTTTTTAAGAAAATTCTCTGACGTTGTAATTCTCTACAATTCACAGTGGACCAGGATTGTTGATTTTTAGCCAAAAATCATTATTTAACCCTTTAACGCCCAGTGGTACATACGCTGTACCACAAATGCATTAAAGTCATCATAACTTTGAAACTAATACATATTACTAAAAATTTCAAATTCTTAGCTCTAGTAAAACTCTTCCAGCAGATAATTAAAAAAAACAAAAGTAAAAAAATAATAATAAATAAATAAAATAATAATAAATAAAAAAGTGTCAAGATACATTTTCTTCTATGACGGACGAAAAAATTTAAAAAAATTAATCGATCGATTCAGAATCGCTAGGTATATCTGCATTTTCTATTTCCATATTTAAGGAACTTGTCCGTTTTTAGCAATAAAATTTTTAAATACAGTAAACTACACTACATACAAAAAAGCAATCGTGATAAAACGCTGCATGTGAAGAATGTAAATGCACAGAGTATCAGAATATAGATGACAGTGCGAATTGTAATAAAACAATAAAATGAAGACAAAACTATTCACATCAATTTCTTAAAGAAAATAAAGAAAAAACAAATGTACATATGAACGCATAACTTTTATAACTTTCTAGATAGATAAATACAAAAATGACGAATTTCTGTAACGAAATAGGAATGACAGTACAAATTGTAATACGACGCTAAGCAGACAACAATAGCAGTAACATAGATTTCTTAGAGAAAATTAAGAAAAAACAAGTGAACTAAAGAGCGTATACCTTATATTGTATATAAAATATATTATATTATATAGGGCGTTCTCGGCAGTGGCGGGACAGCGGGCATAGAGAGTACATTTCTAAATGACTTCGGTATTATTTTTTAAGTTTTGTCGGCAATATTTTTCATAACAATAACCTATTCTAAAAATTGCGAATGTATTTTTAAATAATCTGTAATGATGAAAATAATAATCTTAACTTATTTTTTAGATAGTAAAAACGGAAACAATTAAAAAGTGACACAAAGGAACCCAAATGCCTCTAATTTAAAAGCCGTAAAAGACATTGTAATTGAATAATAATAATAATAATATAATATATAATATATTATATTAATAATTATAATTATAATTATAACATAAATTTTGAAAATCTGACTTTATATTCGTAATCAGAGACCCCAAAAACCACCAAGTAACAAATTTCAAGCGAACTTGACCAATTGAAAAAAATAAGTCTGCCATATTGGATCCGCCATTTTAAATTTTAAAAATATGAGAAATCTGATTTTATTTTCGGAATTAGCGACCCCGAAAACCCCTGAGTAACAAATTTCAAGCAAATTTGACCAATTAAAAAAAAATAAGTCGGCCATATTGGATCCGCCATTTTGAATTTTGAAAATATGAAAAATCTGACTTCATATTCGTAATCAGAGACCCCAAAAACCACCGAGTAACAAATTTCAAGCGAGTTTGACCAATTTTAAAAAAATAAGCACGCCATATTGGATCCGCCATTTTGAATTTTGAAAATATGACTTCATATTCGTAATCAGCGATCCCAAAAACCCCCGAGTAACAAATTTGAAGCGAATTTGACTAATTTTAAAAAAATAAGTCCGCCATATTGGATCCGCCATTTTAAATTTTGAAAATATGAGAAATCTGATTTCATTTTCGGAATCAGCGACCCCGAAAACCACCGAGTAACAAATTTCAAGCGAATTTGACTAATTTTAAAAAACAAGTCGGCCATATTGGATCCGCTATTTTGAAATTTGAAAATATGAGAAATCTGACTTCATATTCGTAATCAGAGACCCTTAAAACCCCCGAAAGTGTACATGGTTTTTAAATTCATTGACTAGAAAAATGTATGCTTCAAAGGGTTAAGGGTCACTGATTACGAATTTAACATTAGTTTTCCAAAATTCAAAATAGCGGATCTAAAATAGCGGACAACGAAAAAAAAATGGATCAGATTGGCTTGAAACTGAATACTCTGAGATTTTCAGGGTCGCTGATTACGAATCTGAAATCAGGTTTTCAAAATTAAAAATATCTGGTTCAATATGGCGGAAATTTTTTAAAAATTTATTGAATTTGTTTGAATCTGGTTAATCTGACATCAGTAAGATAATTTTTAGTGAAATCAAATTTCGATAAATACCCTGAAAAAATAATGACAGATTCGTAATCAGCGACCCTTCAAACCCCCGAGTAACAAGTTTCAACCAAATTCGACGAATTTAAAAAAAATTACGCCATCTTGGATATGCCATTTTGAATTTCGAAAAACTGATGACAGATTCGTAATCAGTGACCCCAAAAACCCCCGAGTACTACGTTTCAAGTCAATCTGATCAATTTTTTATTTTGTTGTCCGACAAAATTTGCCGGTAGGTGGCGGCTTTTAAGCACATGTTTGTGCGTGTCTCGGCTTTTTTATATAGTTTAACCGGTTTATAAGTTAGGTTTAATTTTTTGGTGGAGTGTCTTCGTATTGTGGTGCTCCCTGATTTTGTATTTTGTGACTTTTTCACTTAAATTCTGCATTGTTTACTGTAAACTTGGGTTTACATATCTTAACCTCATTTTGAACATTGGTTCATTAACAATGTTTTCTTTCATTGAAGTGAGTTTGCAATTTGCAATTCTTTTTTGTGAACTTCTCATTTTTACATATTGGTTCTTTCTAGTAAATTAATAATGGCATCTGCAGTAAATATTGAGAAGTGTACAAAGTGTGGTAAAGATATTCCACGTGCTATACCTACGTTTTGTTCTAAATGTAAACTTCCTTACCATCGGAGCTGTGCAATACAGACCTCTACTTTGTCTGATAGATCGTTTAATATTTGCTGTAAGCCGAGGTCATTGTCCCCGTCAGCTGACTCACAATTCTCAAACTCTGCTGTCAATTTGGATACTATTGTGGATGCCTTAAATTAGCTGACGTTAACATTATCTCGTAATGTCTCTACAATGAATGAGAATTTTAAGGAAGTAAATGTTAAATTGGATGAGACACTTTCCAGAGTAATAAATATGGAGGGTAGAGTTGTTGATTTGACAAATCGTCTTGCTTTGGTTGAGGAAAGAATTGACAAGATTGAGGCGGGATGTTCACAGTTGGACAATCCAACAGTCGAGATTAATGCCTGTATTAATGAAATAGTGGATCGTTTAGAAAGAAAGTGTAACTTAGTTTTATTTAATCTTCCTGAAGATAAAACACCTAACACAGACTCCAACACATTGAAAGTAGTTGTCAGAAACAAATTTAAAAAGTTTACTAAATCAACTGATCTTGATGGAATTCGAACATTCAGAATTGGTGCTCGTGCGCAGGTCTTTCAAAAACCACGCCCAGTGAAAATCGTATGTGCGACGGAGGAGAGGGCACAAGCGATTTTGCGATCGTTCGTGGCTGATAAAAGAGACTTTGCAAATTCATCGGACTTGGAGAATTTATGGTTCTCGAATGACAAAACGAAGATGCAGAGGGACGAGATTAGAAGAGTAAAGGAGCAGTTAGCCGTGCGTCGACAAGAGGGAGAAGCAAACATTTCTTTGGTTTTTCGTCGTGGAGTCCCCACAATTATTAAAATCCCTCCCCGCAAACGTACTTCTACTCTCACACTTCAGATAGGCGGGTAAACAGTTGGCCAATCCAACTGCAGTACCTGGTTTTGGTTTAATTCTTCTGTCATCATTCTCTTCAGTGTTTATATGTATTCAGCAAACTTTTTGTGTGTGTAATTTTTGAGTTAAACTCCTTTAGAGTATTGTGATTTATTTTTCAAAATGACATTTTGTTAAGCAAAAAATGTATATAATACCCTCCTCATTTTTTATGTTCCTCATTGAATTTTTAAATATTCTTACAGTTTCTAGAATGTTTCTAGAATAATTGTTTAAAATTAATTCGGATAGAGATACAAATTTATCATTTATTAATATTATTTAATATTAATAGTAATATTATTAGTAATTATTACTAATTGTTTAAGATTAATTCGGATAGAGATACAAATTTATCATTTATTAATATTATTTTTATATTATTCTATTAAACTGTAAAATTCACTAAAATAACTAATTTTCTAATGGACTCAGTGGAGAAACAAAAATATCTAATTATAGTATCTAATTATATTACTTTATTTTCATTATTATACTACAACGGTATTTACATCTATACCGAACTTAAACATTTGAAGCGCCAACCTTCATAATGTATCTGTTTTTATATGTTACAAATGTAACTCTTAGAATTAGGAAGTACGTAATGTACGAAAGGGCATGTCCCGTTATGTTATTAAATAAATATTGGATACGCCATTTTAAATTTTGGAAAACGAATGTCATATTCGTAATCAACGACCTCGAAAACCCCCGAGTAACCGGTTTCAGGAACATTAAAGAAGTTTTTAATCACCTTTTTTAAGTTGCGCATATATGGATGAGTACAAATCAAACCATACTCTCCGATTTTGCATTTATTTTTGTCAAACCTATTAACCTTAGGAGCCTGGTATGTATTATAAAGAGAAACGAAAGTTTATCGTCCCCCGCATGAATTTGTCCCTGCTTTCTCTCTCATTCGCTGCCGCGCGAAGCCAGAAACGATTCGTCACAGTTGAATTTAAATGCACCAATCGATAGAAATTCGGCTTCACATTTTTAGGGTTTCGTGGTCAAGGGCCAAAACCCTTATAGCAAGACTTCGGTGTCCGTCTGAAGTTTTTAATTTAATAAATAATATACAGCAAGTGCACATTTTTTTAAAAACCTCCCAGCTTCGCTTGAAACTGGCTACTCAAGGGTTTTGGGCGTCGCTGATTACGAATATGATAATAGTTTTCAAAAATTCAAAATGGCGAATTCAATATGGCGGACACTTTTTCAAAACTTCATCGGATTCAATTGAAACTGATCAGGAGGGGTTCTTGGGGTCACTGATTACGAATATAATAATAGTTTTTGAAAATTCAAAATGGCGAATCCAATATGGCTGATACTTTTTTTAAAACTTCATCGGATTCACTTGAAACTAATTACTCAGGGGTTCTTGGGGTCTCTAATTACGAATATGATAGTAGTTTTCAAAAAATAAAAATTTCAGAGCATATACATTATTCAGGTTAGAAATTATAAAAATTTAAACGAATTCAATATGGCGGACACTTTTTTCAAAATTTCATCAGATTCAATTGAAACTGATCAGGAGGGGTTCTTGGAGTCGCTGATTACGAATATGATAATAGTTTTTAAAAATTCAAAATGGCGATGTAACGAATCAATAATCCATTAATTATAAATAAATTTTAAAAAAAGGAGAGAATCCCTATTATAAGAAATATGCAAACAAATCAACTAAATAACTTTAATTAATTTAAATTGATTATTTTTGTTTTTATTAAAAATTAATAATAATCTATTTATTTTGGTTGTTAAAAAAATATATTCGTTTCCTTTAAATAGTAAACTAAATTCTTTTAAACATGAATAGATCAAAATTCAGTGTAGAAAATTTTAAATAATTAAAATTACTAATTGTATTGAAATAATTGTTTTTTTACTGTTCTCTTTTATGTAATAAAAAGAGTATATTTTAAAGTATATTAAAAGCATTAAATTACAAAAAAGAAGACAAAAAAATATAGAGAAACTTGTTAGTGAATAGAATATTTTTACAAACAGATCTTTTTTATAATTGACTAATTAAAATTTTATAAATAACTATATAACTAATCACTTATTTAATTATCACTAATCAGTTATGGATTTTCAAGAAACTAAATATTAACGAAAAAAATAAATAAATAAATGTTATTCTAAATAAGTTGTTAGATTAATATTATTTTTATATTATAAACAGCTGTTCCTTTTGCTCTAATTTTTACTTTTAGGTCAGTTTTCTGTCTGAATTTTAATCAAATACAATTTTCTTTCTTTATATAATTGACCTACAATTACACTTATACAAACGTAAGCAATAAAATAGGAAATGATCCATTGCAGTTCCTCGTTATTTCAATATTATTTTACTTTTTGAATTGATTTTAATTATTCTTAAGTCTGGTTTGATTAAAAGTTAAATAATAAGAAATCCAAATTCAGCAGTTCAAATAAATAGAATTTTTAATTTTATATAATTGCTATTAAATTACAAATTAATTCTCGTTAATATTTCAAAGATTTATTACTATTAAAGGTTTCTTTTTAATTATTTTATAATTAAATTTTACATATTTAATTAATTATAATTTACCATTTTTAATTAATGTAAAAATAGAATTTATAGTTATTATTGTTAATAATATAAACAATTGTTTTCTTAATTGATTTAAATTTAATTATTTAAATTTCATTCTCAACTTATTAATTGAGGAAAAATGAAAGACTGTTTAGATTAAATGATCGGACAATTGCAGTTCAGTACATAACGTCATTTTGGTCAGAAATTCGTATTACTTTTTTTACTTAATTATAAGATTCATATTGACGGTTTAAAGTGCAAACCAGCTAACTCCACTTTTTATCAAATTTGAGATTCTTTTTGTACTTGATAGATAAAAAGGTGATACATCATCCAAGTAAAACAGTTTGACGAAATTATGTCTCTAAATTGATAAAAAAGTGTTGTGAGCAAAACAGCTAACTCCATACCTGTCAAATTGCACTGCTATAACTCCACATAATGTATTGTATTGTATTGAAATGTGTCTATATTTTGAGTGTAAGAGATATCAATTAAAATATATTTCAAAAGGAAGTACTTATTATTAAGTAGCATTGTGTTATTCTATTAATAAAACAAAAATACTAAAAGTTTTGTTCTATAAGAATATAACTTAAAAATTTTTTTAAAAAGTTTTTTGACTTTCCTGAAAAATTTCATAATTGTGAATTAGCAAGTATGCACTCTAAACCGTCGATATAACTTTATTTTAAATAGCAGGTATTTTTACATTATTTAATTCTTTCGTAAAAGCTTTTTTTATACGAATTACTACACCACTAACTATTAACTATAACGTTGAGACAAAAAAAATACAGATCAATCAAACAATAAAAATTATAAAAAAATCAAACACTTACGAATCAACTTTTAGTAGAGTTCTTCATCAGAATCAAAGATTAAAATTATCAATTGTGTCCTGCAATAAGTAAATTTAATTTTGTTTTCACCGATTTTTATTATTATTCAAAATGGCTACCAATAAAAATTCTTCCTACAAAATAACCAAAGTAACCGAGGAAGAAGATACAAAAATTATAGAACATCGAGAAAAGGTTAAGATTCCAGATCCAACTACTCAAAACAAACACCAATACGGGACGAATCCTGTATTTCCTCAGTATCCAATGCATTTCCCACCAATGTTTTATTCATATTCCCCGTATCAAGGATATCCTCCATATCCACAATATCCAAACTACCCTTATCCGCCAAAGGAAATTCGACAAGGAAATGCAACTTCTCCAAGAGCGCAATCTCCAGGACCTTCGAAATATTTAAACTCCCAGCCGATTCATCAACAGGGCGCCTCGATGAATCATACTACCCAGGAGCGTCCGAGAAATGTACACTTCTAAACAACAGTGGAGTCCTTAAATCAAAATCAGAAGAACCAATAAGCAATGAATCAATTTTACTAAACGATTCATCTAAGGTTTCCAACACCTATCAATTATTTAGAAATAGTAAAAAGAGTCAAGGAAGCCCTTCATACTTCCCACTTGTCAGACGAAGAAAAAGATTACGTAATAAAATGGGCCGAGGAATATGCAGACATATTTCACCTGACTGGAGAGAAGCTAACTTGCACTCATCTTGTAAAACATCAAATCCACACTACAGACGACAAAGTCATCTGCAGAAAACAATACAGACGTCCTCCCGAAGCCATTGATCAAGCCGATGCCCAAATCAGAAAACAATACGACGCAGGATTTCTTAGAAAATCTACTTCTGATTTTAATTCTCTAATGCTAATTATACCAAAAAAATTAGATAATTCGGGCAAACGAAAGTGGAGGGTAGTGATTAATTACCGTGCCTTAAATGAGAAAATTCTAGGAGATGCTTTTCCATTGCCCAATATCTCAGAAATATTCGACCGATTGGGAAGTGCTTGCTACTTCACGGTTTTTGATCTAGCCAGCGGATTTTATCAAGTAGAAACACATCCGGACGACAGGCATAAAACTGCATTTTCAACTGGAAGAGACCACTACCAATATAACAGGATGCCTATGGGCATCAAAAATGCTCCCGCAACATTCCAGCGGCTTTTAAATGAAGTTCTGAAAGTAATGTTAGACGTGGAAGCATTTCTATATCTAGACGATATAATCATCTTTTCAGACACGTTGCCTTTTTTTTGCTTAGGGACTTTTGGGAAATCTGCCTACAGATACCTTGGATTCCGCACTCCAAGGTTATGTGGGGTTGATACAATGAAACAAAAGGAAATATTAAAAAAGATAAATAAATGTTATAATAAATTTAATAAACTGGCGACCTACTACCAGCCCGACCCACTAAAACCCGTAACCCTTCTTCTGGAGCCCTTTACTCTCCCTCGGAACTGTCGTAAGACTTTAGCCTTCGAGGGTGGCGCTCCAACTCTGTCGCTAATGCGACCTTCTCCCTTTCTCTGCGGTCCTCCTGCGTCCGTAGTTAAAAAAAATAATTAAAACTATTACAAAGTCCAAGCGGAATTCACAGCACAACAATAATAAAAAACAAATTTTTAAAGAAGTGTAAAAAGTCAAAGATAAAATTGTAAACGGATATAAAAAAGAAAAGAAAAAAAGTAAACACGTATATAATGTTGAAAAGATAAAACTGTATAAAGACGAATAAAAAACACAAAACAAACAAATTAAAAGCTGTTTAAATCACGCCTTTTGGCTGCCGTTGAGATTCTTCCTCGACATAACCGAGGTTACGAAGTTCTCGACTTGCTCCTTTTAATACTTCTTATTTGCTTTTAGTTTTTGCGAGTTGAGATTCTTCCTCGACATAACCGAGGTTACGAAGTTCTCGACTTGCTCCTTTTAATACTTCTTATTTGCTTTTAGTTTTTGCGAGTCTTCTTCGCTTCCTCAAGGGCCGTCCTGAAGACTCCGCATCCTCCGCTGCCTGCAATATGGGTGGTGAGACACCTTATTGTCAAACTTGTCCTTGCATAAAAAGCAACTTGGGCTCTTCTTACAGTTAGAGAACCTGTGACCGGCTTCACCGCACTTAAATCACGCAGCCGATCTGTCCACCTTCTGGCATTTCGCTCCAATATGACCGTATCCCAAGCATCGATGACACTGGAAGACCATTTCTCTTTTTTTAATTGGGCAACACATAAAACCAATTTTTACGTGTCCCAATTTCTCCAGCCTGTTCGCCTCTTCCGGGTTGGTGACTACAACCGCGAGCTTCATTCCACGGCGGTTGGGTCCTAAGATTGTCACCTTCCTGCATCCTGGCTTTTCTATCGCTTCCGACAACACTTGTTGCACCTCGGCTTCTTGAGTAAGGCAATCCAAATCACGGATCTCGAGTGTAACTCTTCGATCCAACGACTGCACCTTACCCATGCTTCCAACCGCTTTGGTGACCTTAGCGGTGAAAGCGCCCTTGTCGGAGCCTCCTCTGATCTTAATCAGAAGGTCTCCCTTCTTTGTAGATTTTGCTGCTACAATTCTCGTATGGCAGTCGTCTGGGTTGGCCTCTTTGCGAAGTTTACCCACAACGTCAGCATACGTTAATCCTTGACTGACTCGGATTAGAACTGCGGATTTTTTTGACCCCACTCTTTTCATTTAAGGAATCTTTGGATCTGGTACTTCCGTTTCCATTGGAGGAGCTTCCTCCTTTTTCCTCTTATCGGTTTGGGTTCGAGTCTCCCCTGGACTGTCACCCTCTCGCTTCCGTTTTTGAGCATCTCTTAGGACGCTTTTGAGATTACGTCTATTAGAACGCTCTCTCCTCTCCCTACGGTCCTTGCGGTTACACTCCGCACCGCTGAGAACGCATGCCAAATCGAAGTCCCACTCATCGGCCGCGACATGCTTCACTTTTGACTCTTTCAACAGGTCTTCGATGGCTCTGAGTCCATCTTTTACCGTCCTGTTGACGTTCTTTTGAATGTCGCAAGATTTTATCATCTTTGCGACCTCCAACTCTATTTTGTCAAGGCAAGTCGCCTCCTCCTTTCTGAGCCGCGAGCATAGACATTACCGGATATTATCGAAAATTTATTAAAGATTATGCAAAAAAAAATCGAAACCACTAGTCGAACTACTAAGAAAAGATTGCAAATGGGAATGGGCTCCACGACAAAAAGCTAGCTTCAAGAAATTACGGAAATACCTTTGCCGTGAACCTATTTTACAATTCCCCGATTTTTAAAAAGAGTGCCTTTCGGTGTTATATGCGGTAGAGAACTTCCGACCATATTTATACGGTCGAGAATTTACACTGGCTTGCGATTTCGAGCTAGTACATTGGATGTCCTCTATAATAAACCCAAAAGCACGCCTCACCAGGTGGAGACTAAGATTGCGGGATTACAACTACAAATTTGAATACAAAAAGGGTAAATTAAACTCTAGGATTCAAGCTTTGTCCGAAAACTCTAGTGATTCTGACTCAACAACAGTCACCGAATCGGATGAAAGTGACTCCTCTGAAGTGCTAACAAACAAAATCCCTTCTAATTTAGTAAATACTTTAAAGGCGTTTCCTATAAATACCTACAAAGGAAAAATCCAGATTAAGGTCTTCTTCTAGAATGAATGCCAGCGAGGTTTCTAAACCGGTGTCTATTTTAAAGAGACCTTCCACCTTACCTCCGCGACGAATAAAATCGGAATCTGGAAAAGAAACTACACCAAAAAAGGTAAAAGTATCCTTACCTTCCACCAGCGCTGATAAAATAAAACCTGGAAGGCCTAAGAAACAACTTACCTCAGCACGAGAAGAAGAAAAACCTATTCAACAGTCTACTGAATTAGAAGAAAGTACCATAGCTTCTAGACTAAAGAATAGGAAGCGAATTACTTCTCAAGTCGATCCAACAGATGGAGATCAATCTTCGACAGAAGATTCCTCATCTAATGACGACACAGAACAATCCGACCCTCCTGTATTCTGTTCTCAGAAGAGTACTATACCGGCTTTAGGGCCCTCTACTCCACGCCGTCACGAAAGTATATAAGTTCCCCCTCCCGAAATGAGGTCCGGGATCCTTCCAGAATTTCACGCGAGTTACATCGGAGGCCATAAAGGCATCAGTAAAACCTATAAACGAATAAGAGAACGATACGTGTGGCCAGGATTACGTAATGACGTTACGAATTTCGTCAGAGAATGTAAAACTTGTCGGGAAAACAAACTGGTTAGGGCTAAAACTCGTGAACCAATGATTATAACCGACACTCCAGCGGAACCATTCGAAAAAGTATCCCTAGATATTGTTGGAAAATTAAGGACGACTCCCAATAGAAACCGGTATATCCTAACAATGCAGGATAATTTTAGCAAGTACTGCATTGCTGTAGCTATACCTGATATTAAAAGTACAACCATCGCTCACACTGTAGTAACTGACTTAATTTCAAAATTTGGAGCAACTAAATGCATTTTAACAGATAGAGGCACGAATTTTATCAGCTCTCTATTACGAAAATTAGAAAAATTGTTTCATATAAAACAAATTACCACCTCAGACTATGGGCCTCAAACCAACGGATCACTAGAGAGGAGTCACATTGTTCTAGCCGACTATATTAAATGTTATTCAAACGATTTTGATGATTGGGATCGACTACTTCCCTTTTGCATGCTCGCATATAATACATCAGTTCATGAGGCAACCAATTTTACTCCTTATGAACTCGTGTACGGAAAGTTGGCTAGGATGCCAAGTGCCTTCCCTCAAGGACCCGAATTAGCCACTTACGACTCTTATCTTCGTGACCTGATCACCAGACTGAACGAAACACAGAACATTGCTTCTAAAAATATCATTACTTCTAAATTAAAGTCTAAAGATTTCTATGATTCCAAGGCTCGACCTCTAAAAGCGAAAATAGGAGACATAGTATATGTACAAAAAGAAATACGGTCTAACAAATTTGATAAAAGAGCTGACGGTCCATTTACAATTGTTGCTTTTACCGAAAACAATAATGTAGTGTTAGAAAACGAGTTTGGTAAAAGGGTGATGAAGCATAAGGACAAAGTTTTACCCACTAATTGTTAGTCTTAAAACACAAAATTAATAATATTCTGAATTATAGGTTTTGACCAGCTGCATTATGATGTCTGTAACCTTGTTAATTTTGGCATGTATCGTGATATTTTCAACAGAGACCACAAGCACAGAAGATTATTTTATCACCCGGTTCAACAAAAGTAGTGGGATATACTACGAATATGGGAGCTTAATGAAATTATCTACTTCCAATTGGAGACTGGCTGTTTTTCTAAACATTGAACAGCAAGAGAAATGGCTTCTTAATCTACGAGAAAAAGCATCAGACCTTCATAAAATTTGCCCAAATCAATTACCAGACTGCTCCTTATATCAAAGAATACAACTGGGTAGATACCTGGGATACAGCCACCGATATTCAAGATGAAATTTCAACGGAATTAACAGAATTAAAGAAGATAAAAAGTATATCACCAATAAAACTTCAAGGACAAATGATGGCCAGGAGGAGTATTCCATTAATAGATATTATTGGAAAAATAATGGGACTTGTCGTCGGCGTACTAAATTACGAAGATAGACAACAAATACAATCGCAAATAGAAGAATTGAATGCTGCTCAAGCTTATCTTTCCGATATGGTGGGGAAGCAGACTCACGTAGTTAGAGCTCATTTAGACTCTTTATACAAGAGAGCTGAAAATCAAGAAATAACAATCAATTAATTTGGACAGCGTCTGAATAATTTAACGAATTTTATAAAGAAATCTCACCAGGGAGCTGCTCATCAAAAATTTTATAAAGACTTAAATCATCTTTTTGGTAGAATAAAAACTCAATTAATTCACAACAGTAAGGTAGGAGCCAGAATGCTAGAAGTCATACGTGCGGCTAGAAAAGGACACTTACACCCATCACTCATTTCCAGTACGCAACTTACTCTTGTTCTTTGAGATATCCAAGATCACCGACCTTCTCTTTCCATTCCCACTAGAGGACCAGAGTACAGCATAGAAGAAATTATTCAACTATCAAGAACTACAATACTACTAGAAGAAGGGCACCTTAAGGTTTTGGTGGACATTCCTCTACTGGACAAGATGGACTACATAATTTACTAATGGCACTCATTTCCAGTCTTTCAGGATATCCTTGGAAATAGATCTGCTAAGGTATCCATTCAATCAAAATATTCCCACATTGCTGTTGATGAGCCCATGCGAACTTATATGCTAATTAATGAAAAAGAATTGGAACCATGTAAAAAAACTACAAAATATCTATTGTGCCAAAATGGAATAGCCATTCATGAAATCGGCAGGAGACTACCGTGCGAAATAAAACTTCTATTAAATTTAACAATGGAAACACTAAAATCATGTCACATTCTATTGGAGTACCAGGAAGAAGATAACTGGATCAAGCTAAACACCATTGAAGGATGGTTGTATTCCACAAACAAATTCAACTATCCTTAGTATTTACTGCTCTTCACAACCCAGTACCAGTGTTCTTATCGAAGGAATAGGACTACTACAGTTAGCTCCAGGCTGCTATGCTAGCTTTTCAAATATTATGATTCCAGCATTACCAAAGATTCAAGGAATAACTGAAGTAATATACGAATCAGAATTCGAATTGAATTTAAATTATCTCTCCCCTAGGATTGCAGAAATAAAAATGGCTCAAGAAAACTTCAAAATAGTGTTTCCTAAAGATAAAGAATTCTTAAAGAATTCACAAAGTTTAGACGAGTTAAAACAACAATTATACGAGTTTTCCATACAACAAACGGAAAAAGGATACCATCATAACTGGATTAAAGGAAATTATTTAGGAATGGGAACTATTGTCCTAATTGCCATTATCGGGTGGATGGTATTTAAAATTTGTATATCTTGGAAAACTAGAAAAATAATTATTCAGAAACATCCTAACACCCCCATCTCAACTACAACAAAGATAAAGAAGTCGAAATCCCTGTTCTCTCGACGGAGGTTAAGTTTTGCTGATGCCAGTCATGAAAACATTGGCATAACTCCAATCGAGGGTCCTGTTCCAGCATATAGAACAAGCAATACCGATACTGGCGACAATAAACTAACAAAAATTGAAAGTCCACCTGAAGATATTGTTCCTGAAAACTCTACTCCTGACGCAGATTCTTCAAACAACTTCCCGGAAGATCCAACCTCGTGTATCAAGATTTTGCCCACAAGTCCTTACTCCAAAATTCCAATTCAAAGACTTTTACCTTGATAACGTAAATTTCGTTACGAATAATAAATATATTTACAATCTAGGAAATTAATATTAAGTATAATTACGTAAGAATCAAGTTATATCTATAAAATAAGTTTTGAAAAAATTTTTAAATAATCTATATCTTAACGTTTAAGATTAACAAATTCAATTAATGACTATAACTAGAGTTCTTTTAGAATTATAAAAAAATATATAAATAAATAAATATATATATATAAAATAATATAAATATTTTAGTTAAAATCAAGAAATTATTAAGGAAGCTGATAATTTCAAAATCTTTAAATTTTCTTAAGATTAACTTTAATTACTAATTGTTAGACACTCTTACAGATTAATAGTTACAAAGGAATACTTAGAATAATTAAAAAAAATAGGATATAAGAATATATAATTGTATAATTTACTTCATGCATTCTAATTCTTAATTGATAGAAAATTACTAATTAAAATAGAACAGCAGTCAAATCGACACTAAATTATAAAATAAAAATATATATATAAACATTTTAGATGAATTAATTAACTTAGTCATTGTTGATTAATAAATACTGTAATGTATATATATATATATATATATATATATATATATATATATATATATATATATATATATATATATATATATATATATATATATATATATATATATATATATATATATATATATATATATATATATATATCTATTTATTACTTACTTTAAAAAAAAGATTTTGTCACTCTTATAGCGAACTATCACAAATGTATAAAAAAAACTTAAATATTAATCGACTTAATAGGTTTATACACTAGGTACACATACAATAGTATTACAATTATGTACACACACTGAATGATGTAACCATATACGAATAATTAAAATGGACACATATTTTAAGCCAATTACAAATACATCTCGATTGTTAAGAAAAAAATAAATATATATATTTCTTAAAAGAAGAACTTGAGATTTCGATTTTCAATTTTGTATTTCTTTAATATGGGAAATTATTGGGACGACAATTGTAATCTTCCATGGTGGTTTGTAACGAATCAATAATCCATTAATTATAAATAAATTTTAAAAAAAGAAGAGAATCCCTATTATAAGAAATATGCAAACAAATCAACTAAATCATTTTCTGGAATGAGCTCGTATGTCAATTGTTACACCAACCAAAATACTCTGTAATGACATTCCTCCTTTAGATCAGAATGAGTTCAATAACTTATTGCTGCAAGGTTGTTAACCCTAAGGACATAAATATACAAAGATTAATAATGATTGCCAAATAATGAAGCAACAATTATTGCAAATAATTTCGTTTATCTTTGGCAATCATGGATTAATATACTATAGACTTGCTTAATTCAAAAGAAAGCAAAGTCAGCAAAAGCGATCCAAAGGGGTGCTCCTTCGAAATATAGAAATAATAAATTATTTCAACACGGGACAACGATCCCTGAGGAATGTCAGAGTTGCAGATTTTCCCTCCAACAGAAATATAGTTTCTGGTATAAAAATTGACATCACAGTTCGTTCAACGCAGTATTAATCGGTCATTCATAATAAGAAGACGCGTTTTTAACTGTCCCTTAATTAGTTTTCTACACTAATTAAGGCAAGATTTAACAACTCGGTTAATCGATAGTGGTGAAAAAGAATCAACACAAACGTAGAATTAACGCGAGTAAAATCACGGACGTAAGAATTGTGTTTAAAATAATCGACATCTCAAGGGATGAAGCGAAGAATTATTAAAAATTACAATCGAGGTGATCAACATTAAACAATTAAACAAGGCCCATCTCTACGAAGTGGAGGTGGTAGGATAAGTTTAGCGGTAAGCGAAAATATAATTATTGTAATGTTTATGCTTACATTTTGAAAAGAAAAGGGAAAATAAATTTAAAACTTATAAGGGAAATAAATGCTTATTAATTAAAAACAACCTATCCCGCAACCATTTTTAGTTACTCTTTTCTAAATTCTAAATTTTTAGTAAATTAAACGGGGAAAAACGAATCTCGCATTTTAAACAATCAAGGATAAACCCTTGATTGGTTGTTGCAATTCGAAGAGGAAAACGTTAAAGAAACATAAAATAAAAGTAATTATTATTATTTTATCAATTTTTTTAAACAAATGTGCAACAGGCGAATCCAATATGGCTGATACTTTTTTTTAAACTTCATCGGATTCACTTGAAACTAATTACTCGGGGGTTCTTGGGGTCTCTAATTATGAATATGATAGTAGTTTTTAAAAAATAAAAATTTCGGAGCATATACATTATTCAGGTTAGAAATTATAAAAATTTAAACGAATTCAATATGGCGGATACTTTTTTCAAAATTTTATCAGATTCGCTTGAAACTGGTTACACGGGGGTTTTTAAGATCGATGATTACGAATATGATAAAAGTTTTTAAAAATTCAAAATGGCAAATCCAATATGGAGGACACTTTTTCAAAACTTCATCGGATTCAATTGAAACTGATCAGGAGGGGTTCTTGGGGTCGCTGATTACGAATACGATAATAGTTTTTAAAAATTCAAAATGGCGAATCCAATATGGCTGATACTTTTTTTAAAACTTCATCGGATTCACTTGAAACTAATTACTCGAGGGTTCTTGTGGTCTCTAATTACGAATATGATAGTAGTTTTTAAAAAATAAAAATTTCGGAGCATATACATTATTCAGGTTAGAAATTATAAAAATTTAAACGAATTCAACATGGCGGATACTTTTTTAAAACTTCATCGGATTTGAACAATCGATGTAAATAACTAGAATACATTTTTTTAAAGTAGAATTGTATAAACAATTGTTTCAAAAACTAACACTTTATCTTTATTTTTATAAATGATATTCATTTGTTAATTAATTTTTATTAATAATTATTTATAAAACGTAAATTTATCCAAAATACTTAATATTGGACTTGTTGGATGCGGATTTCGTAATGTTTTACAGTAGTAACTTCAGAATTGCGTTAAGTTTATTTTGTTGTAAAATATTTTAATTTTTATTAATACAATTTTTATTAACCCATTAAGGAACAATTTATTCAACATTGTTTAACAAAAAACAAGATTTTTTACGAATTTTAAATTGGTTTTTTAAATTTTTTTACTGCTTAAAACTTGTCACTCAGGGCTTTTTGGGGTCGCTGATAACGAATTTGACCTTATTTTTTCAAAAATTCAAAACGGAGGATTCAAAATGGCGTACGAAAAACTTTTAAAATGATTATATTCTTACCGCGTGGAGTTAAATCGTTTTTAAAGAATCTTTATTTTTTATTTTTTAAACATTATTTAGAAAATTTTTAATCTGTTCTTACTTTAATTATTTTTTTTCGTGTGATTCTGAAAAACACTATTTGCAAAAATATTTATTGCATTGCTGACATACTAAATACGTTCAAAATTTCGTCAAATTTGAGAATCCTTTGTCGCCCCGGAGAGCTCTGGGCGAGCATCTCGGAAACAACCTATGTTGTATTTTCAAAATTCACTCATTTAAAATTTCACGCCAAATTACACTACCGGTCAAAGTTGGGAGACCACCAATTTTCAGGTGATTAAAAAACATTTTAAAACATAAAATATATAGTATCTAAAAACTTTTTCTTTTTATTTCTTGAAAGATGATATAATTTTGAAAAGAACAAGATCTTTTAGAAGTCATTTCGCCAATATTTTATTTAGATATTTTTAAAAAATCGCCATTTTTAATGTTTTACAAAAATTTGAATAACTTCTAAAATAATGAACGCTTGTAAATGGTTTTAGACTTATTTTAAAGGTAATTTGCTACACTATAAGAATTACATTGAAAATGACGACTTTTTGAAAATATCTAAATAAATTATTGGCCAAACTACTTCTAAAATAAATTTTATTTTTTAATACGTTTTTATTCGTCTGAAAATGGGTGGTCTTTCAATTTTGACTGGTAGTGTAGTTCAAATTCTACCGATATTGCATCCGCCATTTTTAAATTTTTGAAAAAATGAGGTCAAATTCATCATCAGCGACCCCAAAAACCCCCGAGTAAGAAGTTTCATGAGAATTTGTATGATTTTTAAAAATAAGTAAGCCATATTAGATCCGCCATTTTGAATTTTTAAAATATAAGGTTATATTCGTAATCAGCGAACCTAAAAACCACCGAGTGACAAGTTTCAAGAGAATACAATCATTTTTTAAATTTGTCGTCCGCCATATTGGATCGGCCATTTTAAAATCTTTGGTTATATTCGTAATCAGCGAACCCAAAAACCCCCGATTAAAAAGTTTCATGAGAATTTGTATAATTTTTAAAAATGAGACCGCCATATTGGATCCGCCCTTTTGAATTTTTGAAATATAAGGTTATATTTGTAATTAGCGATTCCAAAAACCCCTAAGTGACAAGTTTCAAGAGAATACAATCATTTTTTTAAATTTGTCGTCTGCCATATTGGATCCGCCATTTTGAATTTTTAAAAAATAATGTCATATTCGTCATCAGCGACCCCAAAAACCCCCGAGTGACAAGTTTTAAGCAAAGTTAACTATTTTTGGAAATTTCCTCCATTTGTTTATAATATTGTTTAAAAAAAGTAACTTTGGTCGACATTTTGTGGCAG
Source organism: Leptopilina syphax (assembly GCA_032872505.1). Lineage (NCBI taxonomy): Eukaryota > Metazoa > Arthropoda > Insecta > Hymenoptera > Figitidae > Leptopilina > Leptopilina syphax. Next base: position 34,903,866 of record CM065473.1, on the reverse strand, counting down.
CTATTTAAAAATTTAATTCCTAAAATAGTCCTATCTTGTAGCTTAACTATTTTTGACGCGATATTTATAACAGTAGAAGGTATGCTGAATGGTTTAACTATAAAAAAATTTAAAAATCAATGTAAAATTCTTAAAAAATCGTGTTTTTTGTTAAAAAATGTTGAATACACTACCATCGGGAATTATCGGTAAGGCTGCACGCGCGCGGCTCAAAAACGTACCAATCTTTAAACCTAGATTTTTTTGTAAATACAAATGTCGGAAAATTAACAAATATACCATTCGAAAGATCATTAAATTCTACGATTAATGATACATAACTAAAAATTTTAATAATTTATACAAAGATTGCAGCGATCGGCAAATTTGACAAAACAATTTAAAAAATAAAATTTTTTTGGAAATTTTTTCAATCCCTGCACATTTTTTAAAAATTGTAGAAAAAATTTGAAACTTATATAGATGTGATCATGCAAGTCTCATCTTTAATTTAAGACCAAAAGAGTTTAAAAATCTTATTCGGTTCGTGAGATATCATTATAAACGTCCAATCATGTTTTTTGACAAATGCATTGAATTAGTCGATTTTGAACGGTTTTTGGATCAAAATGCTTGGCCGTTTATAATGATATCTCGCTAACCGATTAAGATTTTTAAACTCTCTTGGTCTTAAATTAAAGATGAGACTTGAATGATTACATCTATATAAGTTTCAAATTTTTTCTACAATTTTTAAAAAATGTGCAGGCGTTGAAAAAATTTCCAATCTTTGTATTAATTATTAAAATGTTCAGTTATGTATCATTAATTGTAGAATTTAATGATCTTTCGAATGGTATATTTGTTAATTTTCTGACATTTGTATTTACAAAAAAATCGTGGTTTAAAGAGTGGTATGTTTTTGAGACGTGCGCGTGCAGCCGTACCGATAATTCCCGACGGTAGTGTAAATTATTTATTTAACATTTTATAGTTTTTTTGAGCACGCTATTCGAAAGAAGGACTCTTGATACATAAGAAATGTGTACTCAAAACGTTTTCTCGTAGCATTTTAATATTGAAATATGTTCTTAAACATTGTGTACAAATTTTTTACATCCCGTCCTTAATGGGTTAAGTCTTAAGTTTTAAGTCTTATGTATTAAGTTTTATGTATTATGTATGTCTTATGTCTTAAGTTTTAAGTCTTATGTATTAAGTCTTATCTTAAGTCTTATGTCTTAAGTTTTAAGTCTTATGTATTTTGTATTATGTCTTATGTCTTATGTATTATGGGTAAGACTCCACCAGAAAAAAAGCGATTTGCAAGTGGTCTTCCGATTTCTTTGAAAGCTTGGGAAATAGAAGTCTTATATGAGTTAAATTTAACCCTAAAAGGATTTTGAAAAATTTTCAAAATGGCGGCCGCTACGCCATATTGAAAATGAGTGTTGCGTTTTTTTCAAAAATTAATAACTCTGAAACTTTTTGATCGATTTTAATAAAATTTACAGGCGGTATAGTTAAAAATACGTAGTTTAATTTTATATTATGACCAAAAAAAAATTTCCAAAATTTGTCAAAAAAAAAGTCAAAAAAATTTTTTGAATTAGTTTTTAGTTCAGTTGGCCTAATTTTTGAATTTTCTAATAAGTAGATATCGATTCCTTGTAATTTCACCTTTCATTTCATAAAAAAAAATTTATGGAGACTCTAATAGTTCTCGAGATATTGCGACTTTAGTATGAGCGCGTACCGCGGAATTAAACTACGTAGCGAGGCGGAATATGAAGCGAGCGTACAAACGTGCACAATAGGGTATCCGTAACAATGCGACTTTCGAATTTTGTTTACGCCACCCCCCAGTTTCGTTCCAATAAAATAAAAAAAAAATTTCCTAAAATTTGAAGCCGATTGATTAATATTAACACGTGCCAGTGATCGATCGAAATTTTCAATTAAAAATACACAGAAAAACTGCACTTTTTAAAAAAAATTCATAAGTTTTTTAATTCTCATGCAAAAAATTCTCCAGGTCACATTTGCCTTCATTTTTAGCTGCACTATAAGATAGCACTTTGCCAAAAATTCAATTTTCAAAAAAATTTTAAATTGCGGATGTTTAAAGTGGGTCATAAAAATGCACCACAATATATCCAAGGTTTTAACACATAAATGTTGTTAAAAATTCAAAAAATTTCTCACTCGGGGCTATTTACGATCGTTTATCATGAATCTGATATCAGAAATTAATTTTTGAAAATTTTCGATCCAATATAGCGGGTTTAAAATTTTGATTTTCTACATTTTTGAAGTAAATATTCTAAAACAACGTCAAGGGCGATTTTTGGATGCGCTATCTACGAATCTAATGTTAAAATTTTATTTTTTAAATTATCCGATCCAATATGTCGGATTCAAAATTATGATTTTCTACATTTTTGAAGTAAATAGTCTAAATATTAATTTATAGATTAATAGTTACAAAAAATAATTATTGGGATGTTTTAGAAACTCTTTTTTAGAAATTTAAATTTTTATACCTCTGCTCTTAAAATCGATTATTGAGAGAATATTTTTAAAAAAATTTGAATACACCTTGCCATATTAAAAATACGTAGTTTAATTTTATATTATGAACAAAAAAAAATTTCCAAAATTTGTCAAAAAAAAAGTCAGAAAAATTTTTTGAATTAGTTTTTAGTTCAGTTGGCCTAAATTTTGAATTTTCTAATAAGTAGATATCGATTCCTTGTAATTTCACCTTTCATTTCATAAAAAAAAATTTATGGAGATTCTAATAGTTCTCGAGATATTGCGACTTTAGTGGGAGCGCGTACCGCGGAATTAAACTACGTAGCGAGGCGGAATATGAAGCGAGCGTACAAACGTGCACAATAGGGTATCCGTAACAATGCGACTTTCGAATTTTGTTTACGCCACCCCCCAGTTTCGTTCCAATAAAATAAAAAAAAATTTCCTAAAATTTGAAGCCCTTGACGTTGTTTTAGAATATTTACTTCAAAAATGTAGAAAATCAAAATTTTAAACCCGCCATATTGGATCGAAAATTTTCAAAAATTAATTTCTGATATCAGATTCATGATAAACGATCGTAAATAGCCCCGAGTGAGAAATTTTTTGAATTTTTAACAACATTTATGTGTTAAAACCTTGGATATATTGTGGTGCATTTTTATGACCCACTTTAAACATCCGCAATTTAAAATTTTTTTGAAAATTGAATTTTTGGCAAAGTGCTATCTTATAGTGCAGCTAAAAATGAAGGCAAATGTGACCTGGAGAATTTTTTGCATGAGAATTAAAAAACTTATGAATTTTTTTTTAAAAGTGCAGTTTTCCTGTGTATTTTTAATTGAAAATTTCGATCGATCACTGGCACGTGTTAATATTAATCAATCGGCTTCAAATTTTAGGAAATTTTTTTTTTATTTTATTGGAACGAAACTGGGGGGTGGCGTAAACAAAATTCGAAAGTCGCATTGTTACGGATACCCTATTGTGCACGTTTGTACGCTCGCTTCATATTCCGCCTCGCTACGTAGTTTAATTCCGCGGTACGCGCTCCCACTAAAGTCGCAATATCTCGAGAACTATTAGAGTCTCCATAAATTTTTTTTATGAAATGAAAGGTGAAATTACAAGGAATCGATATCTACTTATTAGAAAATTCAAAAATTAGGCCAACTGAACTAAAAACTAATTCAAAAAATTTTTTTGACTTTTTTTTGACAAATTTTGGAAATTTTTTTTTGGTCATAATATAAAATTAAACTACGTATTTTCAATATGGCAAGGTGGATTCAAATTTTTTTAAAAATATTCCTTCAATAATCGATTTTAAGAGCAGAGGTATAAAAAGTTAAATTTCTAAAAAAGAGTTTCTAAAACATCCCAATAATTATTTTTTGTAACTATTAATCTATAAATTAATATTTAGACTATTTACTTTAAAAATGTAGAAAATCATAATTTTGAATCCGACATATTGGATCGGATAATTTAAAAAATAAAATTTTAACATTAGATTCGTAGATAGCGCATCCAAAAATCGCCCTTGACGTTGTTTTAGAATATTTACTTCAAAAATGTAGAAAATCAAAATTTAAACCCGCCATATTGGATCGAAAATTTTCAAAAATTAATTTCTGATATCAGATTCATGATAAACGACCGTAAATAGCCCCGAGTAAGAAATTTTTTGAATTTTTAACAACATTTATGTGTTAAAACCTTGGATATATTGTGGTGCATTTTTATGACCCACTTTAAACATCCGCAATTTAAAATTTTTTTGAAAATTGAATTTTTGGCAAAGTGCTATCTTATAGTGCAGCTAAAAATGAAGGCAAATGTGACCTGGCGAATTTTTTGCATGAGAATTAAAAAACTTATGAATTTTTATTAAAAAGTGCAGTTTTCCTGTGTATTTTTAATTGAAAATTTCGATCGATCACTGGCACGTGTTAATATTAATCAATCGCCTTCAAATTTTAGGAAATTTTTTTTTTATTTTATTGGAACGAAACTGGGGGGTGGCGTAAACAAAATTCGAAAGTCGCATTGTTACGGATACCCTATTGTGCACGTTTGTACGCTCGCTTCATATTCCGCCTCGCTACGTAGTTTAATTCCGCGGTACGCGCTCCCACTAAAGTCGCAATATCTCGAGAACTATTAGAGTCTCCATAAATTTTTTTTTATGAAATGAAAGGTGAAATTACAAGGAATCGATATCTACTTATTAGAAAATTCAAAAATTAGGCCAACTGAACTAAAAACTAATTCAAAAAATTTTTTTGACTTTTTTTTTGACAAATTTTGGAAATTTTTTTTTGGTCATAATATAAAATTAAACTACGTATTTTTAACTATACCGCCTGTAAATTTTATTAAAATCGATCAAAAAGTTTCAGAGTTATTAATTTTTGAAAAAAACGCAACACTCATTTTCAATATGGCGTAGCGGCCGCCATTTTGAAAATTTTTCAAAATCCTTTTAGGGTTAAATTTAACTCATATAAGACTTCTATTTCCCAAGCTTTCAAAGAAATCGGAAGACCACTTGCAAATCGCTTTTTTTCTGACGGAGTCTTACCCTTATGTATTATGTATTATGTCTTATGTCTTATGTCTTAAGTCTTGTCAACATAACAACCGTTGCCATGGTAACCGTTGCTATGTTAATGGTTGACATAACAACCGTTGATATAGTAATGGTTGCCATCACAACCGTTGTCATGGCAACCGTTACTATGATAATAAAAAAAATTTCAATCTTAAGTATAAAAAAATTTCTAAATAAATTATTATTTATTTATTTTTTTGTCATTTTAGGCCACGAAACCCTATGATGTAGACGCATTGCGCCTGCTTCTCTGACTGATTTTAATGATAAATCGATGATAAATTAACATTTTTTAATTTTCGAAGACTTATTTTAAAGCCGAAATTCTAACGAAGATTCATGTGTTTTTAAAAAAATGTTATCTAAATTTTTCTAGATTTTTGAGAAAGTTGAAGTCAAGAGCCAAAAATTAGAAAATTTGATAATTTTTATTATTTCATTAGAAGTACACAAATTATTTTAAGTGGTTTTATGAGTTTCATGTGTAATAAAAATCAATGGTGGATGATAGCTGTCAATTGGCAAAATTGAATCAGAACTTTGAGAAATTCTATAATTTAGAAAGTTATATAGAACAAGATGTAAAATTGACTTCACAGAATGAAAAAATTATTAATTTGATCAAGACCAAGAAGATTAAGAATATCATCTACAATAATGTTATAAAGTTGTTGAGTTCGCAAAGATACCTGCGATCCACGGGCACGGTATGAAAGGAACATTAAAACCTCCCCACGTAAACTAGTACTAGTAAGGTAGTACACTTTTGTTAAATCGAAAAACGTCATAATCACATCCTTAACCAAGTGAAAAAAAAATTTTCTCTAGATTTTATATTAAATTTACGAAAAATGGTTTTTTTCTCATTTAAAATACATAAGAAATTTAAGGGGCTTTGAGGCACGGGTTAATATTATTTTATTGTGAAGAAAAAAACAGGGGTATTTTTTTCCTACAAACTTCAATTCCGGGGGGTGAGAGCAAAAAAATTCCGCCTTTTTTTTCTTAATGTATTTCTGGACCACCCTAATGCACAATCAGTCCATTCAGGAGAGCATTGTGTTGGCTGTTTCTTTTCGACGCCAAGAAATTTCGATGCAATGTTTTCGCTTGTTCCAGATTTTCCAATGATATTTCTATCGGTCTTGGATTTGGATGACCCTGAATTAATTTACCAATTCTCTGTAGTGCTATATTATTAAATGTTTTAGTGTTAATGATAGTGGAATTTGGTTGATATAAATGGGTTCAGGAAAGCCAAATAATATTAAATGTTGTTTCCTATTAAGTCTATCTTCGAATTCCTCGAAAATTAATTAGATAAATATATTATTATTATAATATAAATATATATATTAAGTATATATATATATATATATATATAAAATATATATGGGTAAGACTCCGTCAGAAAAAAAGCGATTTGCAAGTGGTCTTCCGATTTCTTTGAAAGCTTGGGAAATAGAAGTCTTATATGAGTTAAATTTAACCCTAAAAGGATTTTGAAAAATTTTCAAAATGGCGGCCGCTACGCCATATTGAAAATGAGTGTTGCGTTTTTTTCAAAAATTAATAACTCTGAAACTTTTTATCGATTTTAATAAAATTTACAGGCGGTATAGTTAAAAATACGTAGTTTAATTTTATATTATGACCAAAAAAAAATTTCCAAAATTTGTCCAAAAAAAAGTCAAAAAAATTTTTTGAATTAGTTTTTAGTTCAGTTGGCCTAATTTTTGAATTTTCTAATAAGTAGATATCGATTCCTTGTAATTTCACCTTTCATTTCATAAAAAAAAATTTCTGGAGACTCTAATAGTTCTCGAGATATTGCGACTTTAGTGGGAGCGCGTACCGCGGAATTAAACTACGTAGCGAGGCGGAATATGAAGCGAGCGTACAAACGTGCACAATAGGGTATCCGTAACAATGCGACTTTTGAATTTTGTTTACGCCACCCCCCAGTTTCGTTCCAATAAAATAAAAAAAAAATTTCCTAAAATTTGAAGCCGATTGATTAATATTAACACGTGCCAGTGATCGATCGAAATTTTCAATCAAAAATACACAGGAAAACTGCACTTTTTAAAAAAAATTCATAAGTTTTTTAATTCTCATGCAAAAAATTCTCCAGGTCACATTTGCCTTCATTTTTAGCTGCACTATAAGATAGCACTTTGCCAAAAATTCAATTTTCAAAAAAAATTTCAATTGCGGATGTTTAAAGTGGGTCATAAAAATGCACCACAATATATCCAAGGTTTTAACACATAAATGTTGTTAAAAATTCAAAAAATTTCTCACTCGGGGCTATTTACGATCGTTTATCATGAATCTGATATCAGAAATTAATTTTTGAAAATTTTCGATCCAATATGGCGGGTTTAAAATTTTGATTTTCGACATTTTTGAAGTAAATATTCTAAAACAACGTCAAGGGCGATTTTTGGATGCACTATCTACGAATCTAATGTTAAAATTTTATTTTTTAAATTATCCGATCCAATATGTCGGATTCAAAATTATGATTTTCTACATTTTTGAAGTAAATAGTCTAAATATTAATTTATAGATTAATAGTTACAAAAAATAATTATTGGGATGTTTTAGAAACTCTTTTTTAGAAATTTAACTTTTTATACCTCTGCTCTTAAAATCGATTATTGAAGGAATATTTTTAAAAAAATTTGAATCCACCTTGCCATATTAGATCGGGTAATTTAGAAAATAAAATTTTAACATTAGATTCGTAGATAGCGCTTTCAAAAATCGCCCTTGACGTTGTTTTAGAATATTTACTTCAAAAATGTAGAAAATCAAAATTTTAAACCCGCCATATTGGATCGAAAATTTTCAAAAATTAATTTCTGATATCAGATTCATGATAAACGATCGTAAATAGCCCCGAGTGAGAAATTTTTTGAATTTTTAAAAACATTTCTGTGTTAAAACCTTGGATATATTGTGGTGCATTTTTATGACCCACTTTAAACATCCGCCATTTAAAAATTTTTTGAAAATTGAATTTTTGGCAAAGTGCTATCTTATAGTGCAGCTAAAAATGAAGGCAAATGTGACCTGGAGAATTTTTTGCATGAGAATTAAAAAACTTATGAATTTTTTTTTAAAAGTGCAGTTTTCCTGTGTATTTTTAATTGAAAATTTCGATCGATCACTGGCACGTGTTAATATTAATCAATCGACTTCAAATTTTGGAAAACTTTTTTTTTATTTTATTGGAACGAAACTTGGGGGTGGCGTAAACAAAATTCGAAAGTCGCATTGTTATGGACACCCTATTGTGCACGTTTGTACGCTCGCTTCATATTCTGCCTCGCTACGGAGTTTAATTCCGCGGTACGCGCTCCCACTAAAATCGCAATATCTCGAGAACTATTAGAGTCTCCATAAATTTTTTTTTATGAAATGAAAGGTGAAATTACAAGGAATCGATATCTACTTATTAAAAAATTTAAAAATTAGGCCAACTGAACTAAAAACTAATTCAAAAAATTTTTTTGACTTTTTTTTTGACAAATTTTGGAAATTTTTTTTTGGTCATAATATAAAATTAAACTACGTATTTTTAACTATACCGCCTGTAAATTTTATTAAAATCGATCAAAAAGTTTCAGAGTTATTAATTTTTGAAAAAAGCGCAACACTCATTTTCAATATAACGTAGCGGCCGCCATTTTGAAAATTTTTCAAAATCCTTTTAGGGTTAAATTTAACTCATATAAGACTTCTATTTTCCAAGCTTTCAAAGAAATCGGAAGACCACTTGCAAATCGCTTTTTTTCTGGTGGAGTCTTACCCATATATATTATTTTGGTATAATACCTTCTATATCAGTGATCTTCTTAGAGAGGTTATCAACCCTAGCATCAGTATCGCCAACCTTTAATTTAACATTGCTGAGATCTGAGGTAATTTTATGTAGATTTGAGGTTATGTTAAGTTGGAAAATTCATTTTTAATTCAATAATTTATTTATTCATATTGACAAGATGTTGACTAATAGTACTAATTGCATTTCTCACAATATGTTCGACATCACTCACTACTGCTGCAGTACTCTGTGATAAAGATGCATTCTAAAATAACAGCGATGTAACACGTGGTCAACAGCCTCTAGATAGTGCACCATTCTCCAAGGGTATTGTTTTCAAGGCACATTTCTAATATTAGGGTACACTGCATCCTGCACAGTATTAAATCGAATTAACTACATTTTTACTACAACGTACACAGTATTTATCGTTTAGAATTTTAGATTCACTAACACTTTGGTAGCCATTTCACTCATGTTGAGAAAAAATGAAATTCCAATAAAAACAAGAATATTTATATACGCTACTAAAGTGCGCTGTGTAGCACGTGTTTTGATTAGGCTGTTGCTTTTTTTTGATGTTGTCGTTCTGTGCTGAGTTTGAGTGGTGCTATGGTTTAGACTTGACTCAAAATTTTTTATTTGGTATATATTAATAATTAATATTGTTGTTTATTAAGTTAAATAACTCTCTTTTACAAGTTTTTGTAAGTTTAAGAAAGTGAAGTTAGAATGGCCTCAAACGTGAGTGAAAAATTTTGTACTGTGCAAAAAAATGTGGTGGATTCAAGGTCGTGCCTTAAATGTGATTCTCCTTATCACAAAAACTGTTTACGTACTACCCATGTTTTACCGGATTAATCGTTTGCTAAGTGTTGCAAACTGCGTTCTAGAACTCCTGAAACATTGTATGTTCCATTGCAAAGTTCCTCGACTTCAGCTTCACAACCAGTTTTAACTAGAGAGGATATTCAGAATATGGTTCGGAATATATCCTTCGTCTTTCAAACTCTGTTTGATGGAAATTCGGATAAGGTGGAAAATATTACTTCTAAGCTCAATGATACGAATTTAAAACTTGATACGGCCCTTAATAGGATTGGAGCTAACGAGTATAAAATTGACGAGCTTGTTGAAAGATTGGACACCTTGGAAGGTAAAGTGGCTTTATTGGGTGAATGTTCACTTAGTAAGGTTAATATTAATGAAATTTCGCAGAACTGATTTGATAAACTAAGTGAACGAAATAAACGTAAACGTAACCTAATCATCTTTGGATTATCTAAAGTATATGTGAAGCCAGAAAATTTTAGGACTCACAGAATTGGCTTGATTTCACGGAACAACCAAGAGCACAAGATGAGACCCTTAAAACTCACGTTTCGAAATGAAGACGAAGCAATGTTTCTTTTTCGCACGTTTGTATCAGTGAAGAAGTTAGAATCGATTCACAATCTTTTGGAGAAGGTGTGGATTCAGTGGAAAAAACAAAGATGCAAATGGAGGATATTAGAAATTTAAAACAGGAACTCGAGAGCAGACGTCAAGAGGGAAAAGAGAATCTTCGAATACTTTATCGCCGTGAGACAGCTATCATTATACCAAAGGCCAGCGAGAAGTGAGACAAGTTACCTATATAAAATACTCTTTTAACTGTACTGAGCCCAGTACACATATTCAGGAAGTTATCCCTTCCTCCTGCTTTAACAAGGGAGATACAGTTCCTCGTTCTCCTAAGCATATTTCTCCTTTTCTTGTTTCATAACATTCTGATTTAATGGAAAATTAACAAAATATCAGGGACGTAATAACCAAAATTGAAACTTTATCGTGTTCATTTTTACTATCTAAGGATGTTCTAATAGCTTCGATTTCGTCATTACATGCATTACGAATAATCACTTCTATTGTAAATTTTGATAATAACACAGCGTAGCTATATAATTTTTGATTTGATTATAAATATATGTTTTCCATCTCTTTAATATTAGTACTTCGTACGAAAGGGCGATTTTATTTTTGTAAGCCCGTTGATACTTAAATACATAAATATTTAATTTATAAGTCCATACCAAAATGATTTGTCGAATCTCGATTTTATTTTTTCGTTGATTGCAGACAAACTTCTTTACTAATAAAAAAACTTTACTGTACTTGCAATTTTCGGTTGCCGAGGAATATGATTGCGTAGAATTCGAAATTCGGTTACACTACCGTCGAAAATTATCGGTACGGCTGCAAGCGCACGGCCCAAAAACATACCAATCTATAAATCACGATTTTTTTGTAAATACAAATGTCAGAAAATTAACAAATATAGGGGAGACTGGGGTAAACCCGCTCACTTTTTTCAGATCGGCTAAAATCTAGGAAATTATTCTCTAAATCCAAGTTAATTTATATAATTTAAAAGCTTATGATTTCTACTAAAAAAATTAAAAAGAGTTTTTGATTTATATTTTTTAGTTTTACTTAGAGAAACTTTTTAATAAACATATACCAAATTTCGAAATCACAATTTTCCAGGGTAAACCCGCTCACCTTATCTTTTCAAGACGGAAGAGTTTTATTTTTTAAATATTAAAGTTCGTCTTATTCCCGTCTTAAGTATGAATTATTATTGATAATTTATGAGTTTTATAAACAATTCTATAAACAACAAATTGGTTTAATAAATAATGAACATAGATTTCATGAATTACAACTATGGATTTAAATAGTGTTATATTTTATTAAGAGAAAGTAAAATGTAGTTACAATTTTGGTTTTAATAAGTCATAAATTGTGTTATTGTTAAAATATAATACGTGAAATTATTTTATTCTAAATTTTAAATTTAAAACTAAGTGAGCGGTTTTACCCCGACTTCACGTGAGCGAATTTACCCCGAGTGTATTCCTCACATTTCAGAATAAATTTAATTAAATCTTTTTAAAATAAGACAAAACTATATATGTACTTCGAAGAAGGACATCCAATAGCAACAAAAAAAATTTGCCAGATAAATTAAGACTCAAAAATAATGATCGAAAAACTTAAAAATCCAAAATACGTTTTTTTTTTCTGACACCTTTAAAAACATTTGATCGTCTCTGATTCTATGTTGAGTTCATGAAACTAAACGAAAGTTCGTTAATATAAGTTGAATGTCAAGTACTATTCACAGTACCAATATCTTCATCTTAAGTTGAGTTCATGGCGTAAAATCGCTAGTGAGCGGGTTTACCCCAGTCTCCCCTACCATTCAAAAGATTGGTATGTTTTTAGGCCGTGCGCGTGCAGCCGTACCGATAATTTCCGACGGTAGTGTATTTATTAACTTTAACAAATAAATCGTACTTATTATTATATGAAATTGAAAAATATTAATTTTTAAAAAAATCAAAATCAAAAGTTTAAAACATAAATTTTTTTTATTAAATTCAATAAAAATTAATATTTAGACTTCTATTAATGGTAGCAACATTTTAATTAAATTGAATTTTTTTTCACTTTTTTACCTGGATACTTCAGGAATTTTGCCCTGTATGTATGACTACGCGATAACAAGATTCGAGTCTTACTAAACTACTACCAAACCTGACGCCAAACCATTCTTCACATACTCCCCCTACGTGATTACCGATTAAAAAATGACAAAAAATAACAATAAATATAGTACATTACATTATAAGGGCAGAAAGTTCGAATTCCGGCATCATCGCACTGTGAAGGGCTTCGAAATTTCTGCCCGTGTAATGTATACTATTTTTTTTATATACGGTCGAAGTACGCCCGTTAATTTATTTTTTAAGAAAATTTCAATCGTGATTAATTTGACAGCCGGCCATCTTTATTTACTTTCGCTCCCCGCTTCAATTCCTCTAGCGGACGCTAGTGAAGCTTTGGTTTTTTCTCTGTCTCTCTCTTACATTCAACCAAAGTGTATATCAACCAAAGCGTAAATGTTTGACTTTCTGCTGCGAAGTCTAAGCGGGAAGTACGTACTTTCGACCGAGGTATAAAGAAAAATTTATTTAATCTTCCCGTTACCCGCGGGATGATATAGAGTGGCTCAAATTCTATGATAACTTGCCACTCTGAGCAAAGATACAAAAATCTGTGACTCAAATTGGCTGCCCTGGTCAGTTGTCAATGTCTCTAGTGTTTTATAACGGGAAATCCAACCATAATGTCTATATGCTGATGAGTAAATCTTTCATAGGAAGCAACAAAATGCGACGGGTACAAAATAGTATGACGGTGAATTTAAATTTCTGGCAGTCGATGTACCCTCTGCACCACTTTTTTATATCCCTATTTATCGCATGCCAAATATAACTTTTACGAACAATCCGATATCGGATACCTTACCACTCGGATAGGCCAAATTGTGGAGAGTTTCGAACACTCTTCTGCGCAAAGATAATAGACTGGCCTCGATTTGTTAAGATATTTTTTAATCTGGTGATATCATTGAGCGCCGGGCAGAAAAAGTTTCCTTTTTACCTAAAGAAACAAATACGAAAATACTTAAGTTGATCTATAAATAATTAATAGACCCAAAAACTTAATAATATTATAGAAAAAGAGATTTTATTGACATTTTGAATTTTAAAATTATAATTTCATAAAGTTTTGAATATCTCGGAACATTGTTTATGGATTTTTATGAAGTTTACACATTTTTCAGGTAAAAATAAAAATAATGTTAATAAAAAATACAAAAAAATACAAAAAAAATTAAAATAAAAAAATAATAAAAAATAATAATAAAAATAATAAAAAATAAAAAAAATAATATTAATAAAAAATTAGTTTTTAAATAAAAAAATTTTTAAACAATATTTGCATTATTTACTCCTCTCTGTAAAAATGTAAAAAAAATATGTAATTAACATACTTAAAATCCTTATAAATTCACTTTTAATTTAATAAAACTAAATTGATAAAGACTCATCTATTCTGTAACTTCACTTCACATTCACTTCACATTCACTTCACATTCACTTCACATTCACTCCCCATTAACTTCACTTTCACTCCACATTAACTTCACATTCACTTCACATTCACTTCACTTTCAATGTGAAGTGAAAGTGAAGGGAATGTGAAGTGAATGTGGAATGAAAGTGAAGTGAATGTGAAGTGAATGTGAAGTGAATATGAAGTGAATGTGAAGTGAAAGTGAAGTCAAGTGAAGTGAAAGTGAAGTTAATGGGGAGTGAAAGTGAAGTGAAAGTGAAGTGAATGTGAAGTGAAGTTACAGAATAGCACCCGGTTCCAGAGATATTAAAGTTTTTGTAAAAAGAGACTAGCTGCAGCAACAAGGTGAGCTTCAAATAAAAACCCAAAAGTTCTTGCCCATCTAATTTTTTTTGGTATTGTTTCAGTAAAGCCATACACTAATTTTAAGATAAAAAAGAAAAAATCAGTATATGAAATTTTGAATAAACTCAGTTTTTCGATTTTTTTCATTTCGGATATTTAAAAAATCTTCATTTGTTAGTGAGTTGGTCAAATTCTACATAAATTGAGTAGATATAGACAAAACTTCGATAATATAGAATAATTTAACTACAGACATCAAAATTTCAAATGGTTCTGCAGATTTTCGGTATAACTGGATACGAATTCTATGTCAGATTTCCAAATTTAAAATAGCGGATCGTATATGTCAGACAATTTGGTAAATCTGACATCGTATTCGCATTCAGTTGTACCGAAAATACGCAGAAGAAGAAGAAAACTGGTCTCTTGCACATTTAAGTTAAAATACCTCAAAAACCTGACGTACAGGGTCTTTTATGACGTTGGATTCGGAATTATCACGTTAAAAACCTTCGGAAAAGTATTGTTTGATTCTTGTTTAGTAAATACTTTCGACCTGTGGTACAAACGGTTCCTAAATTTTTGAAAAATTTCTGTGCTTTTTACCAAAGAAAATCTTTGTCGATGCTAAAAAAAAATTCAAATCCTCTGGCTGCTACTCTTAAAAAAATTGTTATTTCATAGAATTTCGTTAAATTTTGAGAAAATGTCTCTTCGGGTGCCCTTTAAATGTGGTAAAAATTTTAAAACCCTTTGCGATGCTAAATTTCGAAATATTTAAGTTCAAACTTTAACTTTTACATGCAATTATGTTCAAAATAGAAGATTTCAACTACAATATTTTGTTTTTTGACATGGCAAAGAGTTTTGAAATATTTACCACATTTAAATATTTACAAAGAAACATTTTCTCAAAATTTGAAGAAAATCTATTGAAAATAAATTTTTGCAAGAGTAGCAGCCGGAGATATACCTAAAATTTTGTATTTAAAAATTAATTTTTTGTATTAACTTTATTTTTATTTCAATTACAAATTTTTACCTGAAAAATGTGTAATCTTTATAAAAATCCACAAACAATATTCCGAGATATTCAAAATTTTATAAAATTAATATTAAAATTAAAAATGGCGTATCTTCAACAATTTTTTAATTTAAAAAAAAAATTAGGCAAAGAAGTCTTTTATATATATATATACGTATATATTATATTTTTGGTATAGCTACACATAAAAAACCCATTTTCTTCAAAGAAACATTGAACAATACTGCAAAAATTCAATAAAATCTCTTTTTTCACATTTAATCAGTTTTTGGGTCCATTAATTATTCACACATTCACTTTATTTTTCTTTTATTTGTTTTTTTAGATGAAAAGGAAACTTTTTCAGCCCGGCACTCATTGATATTTAATAATTTTACAAAAGTGTCCAGGCTAGATAATGAAATAAATGGAAGGATCGCTTTACCAGAAATGTCGCAAGCATTGGAGGTTTGATCAGAACCCTAAAGCATGTGACTTAATCTGAGAGAAGACGTTCCGTCTTGCACAAGAGACTAATTCTGGATCATATTTCTGAGCAATTGACAACTCGACAAAGTTTACATTGGCTGCCAATCGAATAGCATCAATAAGGGAATGGCTATCAACGACGACGTTTTGTTTACCAGGTAAGAATCTAGAATCAGTTGTGAATTGTGATATAAACGAGAGTTGACGCGTCTGATGAGAAGATGGTTTGTCTGGTTTTTGGTTAAAAGCGAAGATCAGCGATTTGTGATCTGTGACAATGTGAAATTGCTTTCACTCTATACAATGTTAAAAATATTTAACGGTCTCAAAAGAAGCGGTCAGCTCTTGGTCATAAGTGCTATAGTTCTTCTGAGCTGCGTTAAAATTCCAAGAGAGAAAAGCTAAAGCCCTCCAAGAATCCCCATGGAGCTGTTCCAAAACATCTCCCATAACATGATGGGAAGCGTCGGACACGACCCGAGTAAGAGCTTTGCAATCAGGATGGGCCAGAAGAGTGAAATCCACAATGCTCGCACGACACTTCTCAAGAGCCCAAAAATTCTCTCAACTTTACTATAGTTTTAGGTCTGGCCGAACTAGCATTTGTTAACATGGGGAAGACTCACGAAGGTTTGCTCGGTATTCCTTAGACCGAAAGTCGTCACAGTGAACTCATAAAGTCGACCGCAAAGGTGCGGTCTTTGGAATGTACTACGTCGAAATTGGGATTTGGTTAAAGGCCATGAACAAGTCCAATTTAGAAAAGATCAATTTCCATTAAGAATATTAGTAAAGTCCTTTAAATATGGAACAGGATATCTATCCGGAACAGTGCGCGCGTTAAATCTGCAATAATCACAGCAGCATCTCCATTTCTCGCTTATTTCCAAGATCATTCTCTAAGGAAATAACTGACATCATATCAAATGTATATATTTCCTTTTAATCACTAAATCGATAACTTTACGTTGCTTATACGTTAACTTCTAGCGTCGGTGCTGAGCGTCAAAAAACATTTTTTTTCACAAAACCAAAAACAATAATCACATAATTTTTCAAACAGTTTTAGGTTAAAATATTACTTTAAAAAATTTTCTAATTTTAATATTAATAATATTAATAACATTTTTTATAATTAATAATAATAACAAGAAAAAGTAGTTTCCGACATTGAGCCTTGACGCCAACTTCAAGGCCCTTTTCTTGCGAATACGATTTCAGAAAATTTCTTTTTTCAGAGACATTGAATTTACAAGAGAATTTTGAGTAAAGATCGAGTAGAGAAACAATCGTTTGCAATTCAGCAATGTAAAAATATTATTTCACTAAAAATTAAAAACAATCTAATTAGGATTTATCTTTATTTATTAAAGTTTAATGTTTTAAATTTCTGCGTTTCTGGAAAATAAGTTAAAGGAAAATGGATTGCAAAGATTAAAAAAAATCTCTTGATCGTTCTTTTTACATCACCAATTAAGTTTTATGTTACATTTTTTATGGGGATTGACTTGACTCTACAAATTTAGACAAACGTCTAAATTGCTTTAAATTTCACAGAAAAATGTAATTAAAAATATAAACACTCTTGAAGTTGTTGCAATTTATTCTTTTTCAAATTTAAGTCATTTTTCAGTGTATGACTACTTCAGTACACAAATTACAATTTTAAAAATTTAAAATTTCGGATCCAATATGACGGACAATTTTTTTCAATTAATCGGATTCATTAGAAAATGTTTACTCGGAGGTTTTTGGGGTCGCTGATTACGAATCTGATGTTAGTTTCTAAAAATTCAAAATGTCGAATCTAACATGGCAGTCAATTTTGTTTTAAATTAATTGGATTTACTTAACCCCTTAACTGCCGATGGCAAAGATCTTTGCCATTTCGGACTTTGCTCTGACTGCCGGAAAACTGACAATCTTTGCCATGATAAAAATTGATGTAAAAAAGTAAAAAATGGCTAAAAATTAAAAATAAAATGATTTCTGAAAAATCAACGCTAATGCAGAATGCGACGCACGTTTCTGTTTTTAAATTTAATAAATTATAAACATGTTATAAATTTTTAAAAACAACACTTTTAGCAAATTTTTCAAAATCTTTGCCATAAACAATACAATGCATTTTTATTTTAAAAATGTCTAAGATCGCCTGAAATCTTTACACAGGGGTTTTCGGGATCGCTGATTACGAATATGATGTCGGTTTTTCAAAATTCAAAATGGCGGATTCAATATGGCGGACGACTTTTTTAAAAATTGATCTAAGTTACCTGAAATTTGTTACTCGGGGGTTTTCGAGGTCGCTGATAACGAATATGATGTTGGTTTTTCAAAATTCAAAATGGCGGATCCAATTTGACCGATGACTTTTTTTTAAATTAGTCCAATTTACCTGAAATTTGATAATCGGGGGTTGTCAGGGTCGCTGATTACGAATATGATGTCGGTTTTTTAAAATTCAAAATAAAGGATCCAATATGGCGGACGATTTTTTAAAAATGATCCAAATTACCTGAAATTTGTTACTCGGGGGTTTTCGGGGTCGCAATGACAAATCCTATGTCAGTTTTTAAAAATTCAAAATGGCGGATCCAATATAGCACACATTTTTTTAACAAAAATTTGGATTCGCTTGAAAATTATCACTCAGGGATTTTCGGGGTCGCTGATGACGAATCCAATGTCAGTTTATAAAAATTAAAAATGGCAGATCCAATATAGTGGACATTAAAAAAAATTGGATTCACTTGAAACTTGTCACTCTTGTTCTGCTTTTATAATAAAAACAAAATTTTTTAAAAAAATGAATTCAGGCGTAATTAAATATAAAGTACTTTGCATGTTAAATGCTAAATTTGATTCTCTTCTTAACAACTTTTCAAATTCAGTAATATGATTGTCATTTAACATTTTTCCTTCAATATGTAGAACTCTATGATCTTTATCACTTAAATAAACCTTTTCTTCTTTGTTAGACATGATTTTTTAATAAAATGAACAAATAATAGAATATTTTTCAAAAACTTATTTTTAGAAAACAGGTTTAAACTTAAAACTTCTAAATCATAACTAAATAAATGAAAATAATGAATGAATATAAATAAATTTTTATAATTTATTTTATATTTTATTTTTTATATAAACATTTTTTTACATTTAAATTTATTTTATTTATTATATATTTTAATTTTAATAATAAATAGTCATCTAACTTCTTATAAATATCATATTTATCTCATAAATCATAAATTCGCATAAATAACATAAGTCACATAAATCTCATTTTTGTCCCATATAAATCAAATAATTTTCATAATTACTGTAAAAAGAATGGTACTAATTTAGTACAAATTTTTGTACTGAATCTTCATTTGGTTCTATTTTAATACCAAAAATCAGCTCTAATTTAGAACCATTTATTTACAGTAAAGTCACATAAGCACATATAACTCATGAAACTCAAATGAATCATAAACACATACAATTCATAAAGCTGATATAAATCATAAGCACATAATCTCATATAAATCATAGGCACATAAGTACAAATAAATATATTAAAAATTGCAATACCTTACCTATTATAATTCTAAAACATTTTAATCAAAACTTATCCAAAACCTAAACTCAAAAAGTGGGCATTACTTTCTTAACTATTCGTCTCTCTTTCGCTCCCACTCTAAACTAAAAGGAGGGACAATACCTCCCTCCCTCTCTTTCTCTCTCACTGTAAACAGAATATATAAGGAAAGACTAACTTAATATATATAGATATAATAATAATATTCGCCTCTCTTTCGCTCCTACTCTAAACTAAAAGGAGAGGCGATACTTCCCTCTCTTTCTCTCTATCAACCTTTCTCTCTCACTGTGGACAGAATGTACACGATCTGGACAGACTGAATGAAAGAATACGAAGTTTATTATAGTTAACTAGCAGAGCTACGCGCGCTAAAGCGCGCGCGATAATTCTGCTTTTGTCTTATTTTTTTTTTAATGACTTCAGGCTTAGCCAACTGTCAGAACACACACTCTTATATACCAACTTGTTTTTGCGTTTCTACAGAACGACTTTAAGGTTAGGAGTACTCGCATTTGCCTGGACCACCCGTCAATGGGTTTTCTCGCCAGTGGAGAGGGAAACTGTAGAAAACCTCTCCGAGTACAACCGGTTTATCGACAGTCGAATTCTAATGGTGTGTACTGGACAATAATCGACGGTGCACATCATTATACTTCGACGTCAAACCTCCCGCTCAGATTATCTCACTTGCCGGAAAAATCCCAGGCTAATGGGCGCGAATCAAGTACCCTTGGTCCGCCCACCGAGCCAGGCATTTATCCGACCGAGCTAATCTGTAGGTTGCTTTTGTCTTATGATACTTAGGACCTTATTTCATTGTTTGTATATAAAAGTGTGACTAAGACTTTAAGATGTTTTTTTCTTCTGCGAAAATATTAGAAAAGATTACAAATTTTTTTTAAGAATATTAAAAAACATATAACACGAAAACCAAAAATTAATTTTAACATACTGAGCAGTTTCAAGACATAAATATAATAATATTTTTTTATTTTTATAATTATTTCCTTAAATTTTCAGTTTGCTTGTAAACTGTATTATTTCAAGAATTCGTTATAAGCGAAGAAAATTTGAAAGTCGGTTACAAAACATACTTTTTTAAACTCGTATAAACTATGCTATATTGTATGTTAATATATTGAATAGCTCTTTAAACGTCTGGCAACATTGCACATAATTTTCTACTCAAAACTAAATGTAAACAAGTGATACCAAACATTTGCAACCAAGCAAGTCAAATCACAAAATAATGGTTTCTGTTTCGATTAGTTTAGTCAAGCGATAGAAAAACTTTTTATAAATTCATTACACATTAGAAGAATTATTTTATTAAAGTATTCTTCCTTTTTTGTCAAAAGATTGACACCGAGATTTATTGATAGTCATGATATAAGCCGCGGTATAAACTTAGGGTCCGTCCATAAACCACGAGGACAATTTTTAACCAATCTTTGACCACCTACCATCTAATATGGAACAACAATTTTTACTTTATGTAATTGACATTAATTTTGTCACTTGGTGGTTTCTAAGGTCGCTGATTACGAATTTGATGTAAGTTTTCATAAATTTAAAATGGCGGAATTTTCTTTTTCATTTATGCAATTGACCTTAATTTTGTTACTCGGGAGTTCTAATACCAGTCAGGTAGGTGTAAATGTCCTAGGAGCGCTCACTGACAATTGACTTCTGTTTTAGAACTTGCACCGACTCATAACCAGCGAGCATGCATAGAAATTTTTTTTAATTTCTCTTCCCTATATTATATTAGCCGCTTTTCTTTTATGATTTAAATTGTTTTGTTTCATTATTTGTTTTTCATCAACATTTTTCGCTTTTCTGTAATTATGTTTTCTTAATCTATCATTCTCTAGTCTTATTTTTTTCTGTTCATCTGTTTCTTCAAACCTTGCCTTCCTTTTCCTCTCCCTGTCTTTGTCCTTGTCTGATTTTTTTCTCATCAATTTTTCAAATTTAGTAATATGATTGTCATTTAACTTTTTTCCTTCAGTATTTAAAATTTTATAATCTTCATCACTTAAATTTTGTGGATCTTTTGTTTCAATTTCTATTTCTAGAGCTACTTTAATTTTTTTACCTTTTTAATTGTTTTGCTTTATTACTTTCTCTTTATCTATATTTATAGTTTTTTGGTAATTACGTTTTCTCAGTTTATCATTTTCTAGTCTGATTATTTTCTGTTCATCTGTTTCTTTGAGCCTTTCCTCCCTTTTCCTCTCCTTATATTTTATTGCTCGATGTCTCTTTTTCTCATAGTTTTCATTTTTATCAAGCTTCTCCTTTAAATATTCTGTAGATATACCTCTATTCACATTATTATTACAGATACTGATACTAGTTTCACAAATAGAAGACGAGTTTGGTATTTCTATGAGTTTTGTAGCTCCATCCGTTAAAAGACGTTTCCAATCATACTCAACAAAAAAGGTCTAATAACATTTGTCAATTCCACGGAAGAAAATGAAATTAAACGATTATTTTCAAACATAAAAATTAGATGTCGTCTCATTTCACTATGAATATAATTAACAGTATTTGGCAATTCATTGTAATACAAAGATGTTGAAACGCAATTGCATATATGCCACAGTCAATTCCATTCGGCTGTAGATTAACAGTTGAAAAAACTACCGGTGTTTTGAAAGGATATAATCTAAGTTAATATTTTTTTTTATCTTCATTTAAGTATCCCTTATTAAGACTGTTATAAATATATAGCCTTAATTCATCATAATAAGTACAAATCCAATGACCAGATTTGCAAGCACCACTAAAAAGAATTTGAATGTGCTTCTGATTTTTATCAATCGGAATAATGGATTCAGGCGTAATTAAATATAAAGTACTTTGCATGTTAAATGCTAAATTTGATTCTCTTCTTAACAACTTTCCAAATTCAGTAATATGATTGTCATTTAACATTTTTCCTTCAGTATGTAGAACTCTATGATCTTTATCACTTAAATAAACCTTTTCTTCTTTGTTAGACATGATTTTTTAATAAAATGAACAAATAATAGAATATTTTTCAAAAACTTATTTTTAGAAAACAGGTTTAAACTTAAAACTTCTAAATCATAACTAAATAAATAAAAATAATGAATGAATATAAATAAATTTTTATAATTTATTTTATATTTTATTTTTTATATAAACATTTTTTTACATTTAAATTTATTTTATTTATTATATATTTTAATTTTAATAATAAATAGTCATCTAACTTCTTATAAATATCATATTTATCTCATAAATCATAAATTCGCATAAATAACATAAGTCACATAAATCTCATTTTTGTCCCATATAAATCAAATAATTTTAATAATTACTGTAAAAAGAATGGTACTAATTTAATACAAATTTTGGTACTGAATCTTCATTTGGTTCTATTTTAATACCAAAAATCAGCTCTAATTTAGAACCATTTATTTACAGTAAAGTCACATAAGCACATATAACTCATGAATCTCAAATGAATCATAAACACATACAAATCATAAAGCTGATATAAATCATTAGCACAAAATCTCATATAAATCATAGGCACATAAGTACAAATAAATATATTAAAAATTGCAGTACCTTACCTATTATAATTTCAAAACATTTTAATCAAAACTTATCCAAAACAAAATTAACAAAAATAAATTAATGTATTTACTCAATAACAAAATTATTTAATTCAAAATTTTTTTTTAAAAGTAGATTTATTTTCAAAAACATATACCTCGTTCTTAATCGCCCTCTTTTTCACTCATTAATCTATCTGTGAGTAAGAAAAGAAAAATAATTAGCCAATAAGGAAATAAGACGCCCATTTCGTATTTTGGCTTGAAAGTAAAATTCCCCACTTTTCTTTCCTCCATCAAATTCTGTTCCTCTCTTTTTACCTGACCCGAGAAATGGAGAAAACATGATACCCCCTTCTAAACCAAAAATCTTCTGTACTCTCGGACTAAAATTTTTATTTGTTGAATCGATTCGGAAAATTAAGTGCTGATTTTAATTGACCCCATCCATCAAATTTTAAATTTTTTGATCCGCCATATTGGATTCAACATTTTGAATTATTATTATCCAGCATCAGATTTACCATTTTGAATTTTTAAAATCCGAAATTAGATTCACCATTTTGAATTTTCAAAATCCTACATTAGATTCGTAATCAACGACCTCGAAAACCCCTAGATACCAAGTTTCATGAAAATCCATCAAATTTTAAATTTTCGTCTGCCATATTGGATTCGCCATTTTGAATTTTTAAAACTAGACATCACATTCATAATCAGCGACCACGAAAACCCCTAGATACCAAGTTTCATGAAAATCCATCAAATTTTAAATTTTCGATCCGCCATATTGGATTCACCATTTTAAATTTTCAAAATCCGACATCAGATTCGTAATCAGCCACCTCGAAAACCCCTAGATACCAAGTCCCATGAAAATCCATCAAATTTTAAATTTTTGTTCGCCATATTGGATCCGCCATTTTGAATTTTCAAAATCTGACATAAGATTCGTAATCAGCGATCTCGAAAACCCCTACATACCAACTTTCATGAAAATCCATCAAATTTTAAACTTTTCGGTCCGCCATATTAGATCCGCCATTTTGAATTTTCAAAATCTGACATCAGATTCGTAATCAGCGACCCCGAAAACCCCTAGATATCATTTTGTAATTAAATATATTAACCCTATTTGAAGATAGGTTTTTTATTTTTTTATGGTAGGGGAGAGTTGGGCAAACCGGACCGGTGGGTAAACCGGACCCCGCTTAATATTTCCGAAATGGCGAAATTGTCAAAAGTTTTGTTTACAAATTTAAAACAATCATGTTTAGTATACCTTATTTTTTAAATCTGACAGTTTTAGCTTGCGTTTGTGCGACGAAGAGAGCAAAAGTTTTTTTTTTAGTTTTTTTCTACACTTTTACGAATTTTTTCTTAAGGAAATTCTGAGGAAATCGAGTAATGTTTCTAAATATTAGGTCTTAGGTTTTGAAGGTACACACCTCAGGAATATTTACCACCAAAAACTTTGATGAATTTGCAAAGCGTTTCTTTTTGACAAACATTTATTCTCAAAATGAGCCTGTGGGGCAAACCGGACCGTTTTCGGTGGGGCAAACCGGCCATAGGATATTTCCGTTGAATTAAAGTTTCATAAAAATTATTTTTAAATAAAATGTTTCTTTCATTAAACTATTTACATACAATGAAAAACAATTGTTTTCCAATGAGAATTGGACCCTTTAATATTGTTTCTCTGATAATGACAAACATTTTTATTTTTTTATTAAAAAAAATATTTATTTAATTAAAATTCAATCCCGTATTATTATTTCCATTACTACAACCATTGTTTACATAATTTTTTACGTTTTTTATTATTGTAGATTATGTAAATGCAATATTGTAAATAAAAAACCAAACGGTCCGGTTTGCCCATAGGGGGTCCGGTTCACCCCAGGGGGGTGGGGCAAACCGGACCGTTTGCAAAATTTTTTAAAGTTAACACAGCAACTAAACAATAAAAGATAAAGTATAGGTGTCTCTAGGAAAAAGTTGCGCAATTAAATGATCTTTCAAACAAGCCTTCGAAAAATAAAATCGGTTGATTCGTTTAGTCACAAGAGTCAAAAAACCGTTAGGGGGTCCGGTTTGCCCCACTCTCCCCTACAGCATATGTACCGCTGGACGTTAAAGGGTTAAAGTAGGCCTTTCTGTTCTTTTCAAGTATGAGTCTTCTGTAAAATGCAGTCGACAAACACCTGCACTTTTCTTTCGAAGTTCTTATTGTTAGTATGGGATCTCGGATATTTCATTTTGTTTAATCGCACAATTTCATTTTTTAGCTTTTATACAAAAATTTACAAGTATCAAAACATTGTGATTCACGTAACATATAAGCAATAATATTTAATTCCTAATCATTTTTTAAAATAACGTTTGTAAATAAGATCAAAATTTAAGGTTAGACATATGTATGATTCTATGTATGAAATTTATATCGTTACTTTGGTATGTGATTAAACATAAAATTTTTTTATTGTAATCGCATTTAATATTAAAAGTAAACACAAACATAACCTTAACCCTTTAACGCCCAACTGGTTAAAATTTTAGCATGAAGTTTGAGGACTTATTTCGGTATTTAAAAATCAATAGAAAAATTCACGAATCATCATTTCTTATGTTTTCATATGCGCTTTATCGAATGGCGTTAAAAAAGTCAAAAATTCATAAACAAAAAAGTTATTAATGTTTTTTATTAAAAAGTCCGATTTTTTTCCAATTTTTGTTTAATATTTAATTTTTTCTACTATGAAAGAGCGGAAAAATAATTCCAAATGTAACAAATAACGTGACATAGATATATAACCTAGAAGATAGGACTATAGAGAAAATTAAAAATTAAAATGGCGGCTCAAAAATGGAGTTTGAAGTTCAATTTTTTTCAAAATTTGATTCGATAGTACGAAATTGTTAAAAGTGTTTAGATCAGCTTGAAATTTGTTACTCGGGGGTTTTAGGGGTCGCTGATCAGGAATCTGAAGTCTAATTTTAAAAATTAAAAATGTCGGATCAATTATGGCGGACAATTTTTTTAAAAACTCATTAAATTTGCTTGAAACTTGTTATTCGGGGGGTTTTGGGGTCGCTGATTATGAATCTGAAATCCAATTTTCAAAATTCAAAATGGCGGATCCAATATGGCCAAATAATTTTTTAAAACTCGTTAGATTAGCTTAAAATTTGTTACTCGGGGGTTTTAGGGGTCGCTGATCACGAATCTGGAGTCCAATTTTGAAAATTCAAAATGACGGATCCAATATTGCGGACAATTTTTCTAAAAAATCATTTGATTCGCTTGAAACTTGTTACTCGAGGATTTTTGGGTCGCTGATTACGATTATAATGTCCAATTTTTAAAATTAAACATGGCGTGGGGCCTTTCACTCCTCCGCGTAGTAGGTTGACTCCTTCCTCCTTATATTCGCTTGATACTTGAGGCTCGATTCGAGTCTTTTAAACCTCATTGTTTATTAATAATAATTATTTAAATTATAAAAATTGATGTTTATTATTATTTTATTGATATCCTTGAAATATATTATATATATATATATAATATATTATATATATTATATTATATATATATATATATATATATATATATATATATATGGGTAAGACTCCACCAGAAAAAAAGCGATTTGCAAGTGGTCTTCCGATTTCTTTGAAAGCTTGGGAAATAGAAGTCTTATATGAGTTAAATTTAACCCTAAAAGGATTTTGAAAAATTTTCAAAATGGCGGCCGCTACGCCATATTGAAAATGAGTGTTGCGTTTTTTTCAAAAATTAATAACTCTGAAACTTTTTGATCGATTTTAATAAAATTTACAGGCGGTATAGTTAAAAATACGTAGTTTAATTTTATATTATGACCAAAAAAAATTTCCAAAATTTGTCAAAAAAAAAGTCAAAAAAATTTTTTGAATTAGTTTTTAGTTCAGTTGGCCTAATTTTTGAATTTTCTAATAAGTAGATATCGATTCCTTGTAATTTCACCTTTCATTTCATAAAAAAAAATTTATGGAGACTCTAATAGTTCTCGAGATATTGCGACTTTAGTATGAGCGCGTACCGCGGAATTAAACTACGTAGCGAGGCGGAATATGAAGCGAGCGTACAAACGTGCACAATAGGGTATCCGTAACAATGCGACTTTCGAATTTTGTTTACGCCACCCCCCAGTTTCGTTCCAATAAAATAAAAAAAAAATTTCCTAAAATTTGAAGCCGATTGATTAATATTAACACGTGCCAGTGATCGATCGAAATTTTCAATTAAAAATACACAGAAAAACTGCACTTTTTAAAAAAAATTCATAAGTTTTTTAATTCTCATGCAAAAAATTCTCCAGGTCACATTTGCCTTCATTTTTAGCTGCACTATAAGATAGCACTTTGCCAAAAATTCAATTTTCAAAAAAATTTTAAATTGCGGATGTTTAAAGTGGGTCATAAAAATGCACCACAATATATCCAAGGTTTTAACACATAAATGTTGTTAAAAATTCAAAAAATTTCTCACTCGGGGCTATTTACGATCGTTTATCATGAATCTGATATCAGAAATTAATTTTTGAAAATTTTCGATCCAATATAGCGGGTTTAAAATTTTGATTTTCTACATTTTTGAAGTAAATATTCTAAAACAACGTCAAGGGCGATTTTTGGATGCGCTATCTACGAATCTAATGTTAAAATTTTATTTTTTAAATTATCCGATCCAATATGTCGGATTCAAAATTATGATTTTCTACATTTTTGAAGTAAATAGTCTAAATATTAATTTATAGATTAATAGTTACAAAAAATAATTATTGGGATGTTTTAGAAACTCTTTTTTAGAAATTTAAATTTTTATACCTCTGCTCTTAAAATCGATTATTGAGAGAATATTTTTAAAAAAATTTAAATACACCTTGCCATATTAAAAATACGTAGTTTAATTTTATATTATGAACAAAAAAAAATTTCCAAAATTTGTCAAAAAAAAAGTCAGAAAAATTTTTTGAATTAGTTTTTAGTTCAGTTGGCCTAAATTTTGAATTTTCTAATAAGTAGATATCGATTCCTTGTAATTTCACCTTTCATTTCATAAAAAAAAATTTATGGAGATTCTAATAGTTCTCGAGATATTGCGACTTTAGTGGGAGCGCGTACCGCGGAATTAAACTACGTAGCGAGGCGGAATATGAAGCGAGCGTACAAACGTGCACAATAGGGTATCCGTAACAATGCGACTTTCGAATTTTGTTTACGCCACCCCCCAGTTTCGTTCCAATAAAATAAAAAAAAATTTCCTAAAATTTGAAGCCCTTGACGTTGTTTTAGAATATTTACTTCAAAAATGTAGAAAATCAAAATTTTAAACCCGCCATATTGGATCGAAAATTTTCAAAAATTAATTTCTGATATCAGATTCATGATAAACGATCGTAAATAGCCCCGAGTGAGAAATTTTTTGAATTTTTAACAACATTTATGTGTTAAAACCTTGGATATATTGTGGTGCATTTTTATGACCCACTTTAAACATCCGCAATTTAAAATTTTTTTGAAAATTGAATTTTTGGCAAAGTGCTATCTTATAGTGCAGCTAAAAATGAAGGCAAATGTGACCTGGAGAATTTTTTGCATGAGAATTAAAAAACTTATGAATTTTTTTTTAAAAGTGCAGTTTTCCTGTGTATTTTTAATTGAAAATTTCGATCGATCACTGGCACGTGTTAATATTAATCAATCGGCTTCAAATTTTAGGAAATTTTTTTTTTATTTTATTGGAACGAAACTGGGGGGTGGCGTAAACAAAATTCGAAAGTCGCATTGTTACGGATACCCTATTGTGCACGTTTGTACGCTCGCTTCATATTCCGCCTCGCTACGTAGTTTAATTCCGCGGTACGCGCTCCCACTAAAGTCGCAATATCTCGAGAACTATTAGAGTCTCCATAAATTTTTTTTATGAAATGAAAGGTGAAATTACAAGGAATCGATATCTACTTATTAGAAAATTCAAAAATTAGGCCAACTGAACTAAAAACTAATTCAAAAAATTTTTTTGACTTTTTTTTGACAAATTTTGGAAATTTTTTTTTGGTCATAATATAAAATTAAACTACGTATTTTCAATATGGCAAGGTGGATTCAAATTTTTTTAAAAATATTCCTTCAATAATCGATTTTAAGAGCAGAGGTATAAAAAGTTAAATTTCTAAAAAAGAGTTTCTAAAACATCCCAATAATTATTTTTTGTAACTATTAATCTATAAATTAATATTTAGACTATTTACTTTAAAAATGTAGAAAATCATAATTTTGAATCCGACATATTGGATCGGATAATTTAAAAAATAAAATTTTAACATTAGATTCGTAGATAGCGCATCCAAAAATCGCCCTTGACGTTGTTTTAGAATATTTACTTCAAAAATGTAGAAAATCAAAATTTAAACCCGCCATATTGGATCGAAAATTTTCAAAAATTAATTTCTGATATCAGATTCATGATAAACGATCGTAAATAGCCCCGAGTAAGAAATTTTTTGAATTTTTAACAACATTTATGTGTTAAAACCTTGGATATATTGTGGTGCATTTTTATGACCCACTTTAAACATCCGCAATTTAAAATTTTTTTGAAAATTGAATTTTTGGCAAAGTGCTATCTTATAGTGCAGCTAAAAATGAAGGCAAATGTGACCTGGAGAATTTTTTGCATGAGAATTAAAAAACTTATGAATTTTTATTAAAAAGTGCAGTTTTCCTGTGTATTTTTAATTGAAAATTTCGATCGATCACTGGCACGTGTTAATATTAATCAATCGCCTTCAAATTTTAGGAAATTTTTTTTTTATTTTATTGGAACGAAACTGGGGGGTGGCGTAAACAAAATTCGAAAGTCGCATTGTTACGGATACCCTATTGTGCACGTTTGTACGCTCGCTTCATATTCCGCCTCGCTACGTAGTTTAATTCCGCGGTACGCGCTCCCACTAAAGTCGCAATATCTCGAGAACTATTAGAGTCTCCATAAATTTTTTTTATGAAATGAAAGGTGAAATTACAAGGAATCGATATCTACTTATTAGAAAATTCAAAAATTAGGCCAACTGAACTAAAAACTAATTCAAAAAATTTTTTTGACTTTTTTTTTGACAAATTTTGGAAATTTTTTTTTGGTCATAATATAAAATTAAACTACGTATTTTTAACTATACCGCCTGTAAATTTTATTAAAATCGATCAAAAAGTTTCAGAGTTATTAATTTTTGAAAAAAACGCAACACTCATTTTCAATATGGCGTAGCGGCCGCCATTTTGAAAATTTTTCAAAATCCTTTTAGGGTTAAATTTAACTCATATAAGACTTCTATTTCCCAAGCTTTCAAAGAAATCGGAAGACCACTTGCAAATCGCTTTTTTTCTGACGGAGTCTTACCCATATATATATATATATATATATATATATATATATATATATATATATATATATATATATATATATATATATATATATATATATATATATATATATATTATTAAGTGAAATTATTATTAATAATATGAATATTTTTAGTTTAAAAAACGTGCTATACTTACAATTTTCACAGTACACTAATTCACTTTTTACAAACAAACACTCCTGCTCATCAAAACCATAAAAACAATATTAACAAACAATGAACTATACAAAGAATATGACAAATTATAAATAAAAACTCCCAGAAAAACAAAATAAATATCCATTTATATCAAAAAAGCACGAAAAAATGACATAAGGAAAAAAGGGAAAATGTTACGAAGTGGGGGTACTAGTTCAGCGTGAAAAACTGTAGGTGGCTCTAAAAATCTTCGTCAAATTTTTATATGGGAGTAAACGTACTGTGGATGCATCATCCTGCTGGACGGATGAAGAAGGAAGCAGTGATTCATCTTGAACGTCAAAAGTATTGAAGAAATGTCTCGAAATGTTGTATACACTTTTAACCCCTTGACTGTGGATGACGTGTATACACGTCATGAAAAAAACTGGCCCAAACAGTGGATGACGTGTATACACGTCATGGCCCAAACAAGAAAACATCTTAACGTATATTCGCAAAAATTCTTACTCGGGGGTTTTTGGGGTCGCTGATCACGATTATGAAGTCAGATTTTCAAAATAAATAATTTTTCAGCCAAAATGGCCGCCAAAAATTTTGAAAAATTTTAAAAGTTGATAAATTCTTTTAAAAATTCTTACTCGGGGGTTTTTGGGGTCGTTTATCACGATTCTGAAGTCATATTTTTAAAATACAAAATTTTTCATCAAAAATGGCCGCTAAAATTTTGAAAAATTTTAAAAGTAGATAAATTTTTTTTAAAATTGTTACTTGAGGGATTTGGGGTCGCTGATCACGATTCTGCAGTCATATTTTTGAAATACATCATTTTTCATCCACAATGGCCGCCAAAAATTTTGAAAAATTTCAAAAGTGGATACATTCTTTTAAAAATTCTTACTCAGGAGTTTTTGGAGTCGCTGATCACAATTCTGAAATAAGATTTTCAAAATAAATAATTTTTTATACAAAATGGCTGCCAAAAATTTTGAAAAATTTCAAAAGTGGATAAATTCTTTTAAAAATTCTTACCATTTAAATTTGAAAAATTATAAACAGATTCGTAATCAGCGACCCCAAAAACCCACGAATAACGAATTTTAAGCGTATCCAATAAATTTTTCAAAATCTTGCCCGCTATTTTGGATCCGCCTTTTTGAATTTTAAAAAACTAATGTCAGATTCGTAATCAGCAACCACGAAAACCCACGAGTAACGAATTTTAAGCGAATCCAATGGATTTTTCAAAATCGTGTCCGCCATATTGGATCCGCCATTTTGAATTTTTGAAAACTAACAACGGAATCGTAATCAGCGACCCCAAAAACCTCTTAGTACCTAGTGTCATGATAATTTATTCACAAGAAGGTCTTACACATTTTGGGACCATTTTGTTATATTTTAGCTACACACTGAAGGGGTTAAATATTAATCAACTGTTTTATAAAAATCAGTCAGAGAAGCAGGCGCAGTGCACCTACATCATAGGGATTCGTGGCGTAAAATGACAAAAAAATAAATAATAATTTATTTAGAAATTTTTTTGTACTTAAAATTAAAATCTTTTTTATTATTATAGTAACGGTTGACATGGCAACCATAAACATAGCAACGGTTGTTATGTTGTCTTAAGACTCAAGACATAAGACTTCAAACATAAGACTTAAAACATAAGACTTAAAACTTAAGACTTAAGACATAAGACTTACTACATAAGACTTAAAACTTAAAACTTTAAGAACTTCTTATACCGAAGTCTCGATATAAGACTTAATACTTAAAACTTAAGACGTAAGAACTACGGACGGACACCGAAGTCTCGCTATAAGGGTTTTGGTCCTTGACCACGAAACCCTAAAAAAGGAAAAAAATAAAAAAAAGTAACTCAGCTATTATAGATCT
Organism: Leptopilina syphax; assembly: GCA_032872505.1. Classification (NCBI taxonomy): domain Eukaryota; kingdom Metazoa; phylum Arthropoda; class Insecta; order Hymenoptera; family Figitidae; genus Leptopilina; species Leptopilina syphax. Next base: position 34,871,389 of record CM065473.1, on the reverse strand, counting down.
GCCATTTTGGATTTTTGAAAATGACATCAGATTTGTGATTAGAGATTTGTGATTCTAAAAACCCTAAAGTAACAAGTTTCATTCAACTGCTTTCGTTTCTAAAGATTTTATATAGTAAGCTTATGCTCCTCATTTTGCAACGTTACTCGAACTTTGATCAAGCATAACTGCCACTTGTCTCAACAAAAAACTATTTTATTAGGTGTTTTTAAAAGCTGAGTCAGGCTTAGCCAAACGGATCGGATAAATTAAAAAAAAAATTTTAATAAAATATCTTTTATTCTTATCTTTATGTGATAAAAATAATGTCATACAAAATTTAAAGCAAAAAAAAATTTTTGTTATAGTTATTAACAATTAAAGTTTTTAACAATATTAAATGAAAAAAAATTTTTTCTTGAGTTCTTTTTAACCGATTTAAAAAATCAAATAGGCGTTTTTTTCGTCTTGAAGCGTAGAATTTAAAAATATATATTGTTTAAAAATTTTTTTATTTTTTATTGTTTTTTAAATTATTTATTTATAATATAATAAAAAACAGTCTTCTTCACGCTATACGTAATATTAAAAAATACTATCGTATTCTGCATACATTTTCGAGTAAAAAACCATTGAGAAAAAAATGGCCCGCTACTAGAAATAACAATATTAAATTATTTTTGTCGCCGTGTATGCCGTTTTTTTGGTGTTCGCTGCCGCTGCGCTGTTTTGGCGTTATACATCAAATTTAAATTTGAGGTTCTTTTGTTTTTTTAATGTTTGTCTGCGTTGCAATGATTTGTTTATGGTCATAATATTTTTTTAATGGCTGAGAAATCGTTGGAAAATTAATGTTTATAATATTGTTATAAATAATGGTTCAACCTAATAAGTGCTGTAATCCATGTGCAAAAAAAATCATTTGTGCATTTATAAAAATCTGAAAAAAGTGACTGACAATTGGAGTTCAGTGTTTTCTACTATAATTGGAAAATATATTTGTGATTCATGCAGAAGATCAATTATGAAAAATCCTTTGAAACCACTGCGATCGTTTAGCGATTGTACACCTGAACCAGAAAATTCTTGTTCAGACGATAGCTCTGATCTTGATAATGAACGTCGCGATCCTTCTTTTCAACCAAATAGTAATGAATAGAAAAGAACATCTAGTACTGTTTAGCCAAATAAAAATCAAGTGAAATTTAAGAAAAGCAAAGATTCTGATGATGGAAAAAACTTTGACGCTTATTTAAGAGAATTAGACGATATTCGAGTTGCCCTATCAAAAGTATCTTCAAGAAGAGACAAAATTATGTTACTGACTACATTGTCATCCGACTTAAGTATTAGTAAAATGCAAAAAGAGTTTGATGTTTCAAGAAGAATGGGATCGATGGCTAAAAAGTTGCGGAAATCAAGCGGTTATGCATCCTATTCTCAGCCAAAAAGTGCTCACAATAAACTCTCGTCTAATGTGCTGGATAAAATAAAGCAGTTTTATGTATCAGACGAGATTAGTCGAGTTATGCCAGGTCGTAAAGATAATATAACAATTGTAAAAAACGGTGCAAGCGAATCTGTGCAAAAACGATTATTATTATTGGATCTAAAAGTAATTTACGTGAGGTTTAAAACTAAATATCCAGATGTGAAAACGGACTTGTCAAAGTTCAAAAAGATGCGTCCGCGATACTGCTTTCCGATGGGTCGTAAAGGTAGTCACAATGTATGTGTGTGTAAGACACACCAAAACATGAAATTAAAATTTCATGCAATTAATAATGCTTTGAAAGATGCAAGTGTATCACACAGTTTTAAAATTAATGATATTTTATCAAAAATGGTGTGTGCAGACGCAACAGAATCATGCTTTCTTTTAAACTGTGATAACTGCCCTGGATCAAACTCCACTCTTGAATCACTCTGTAAAATATTTCGTGAATCAAATATCAAGAAAATTAGTTTTAAACAGTGGAAGAATACTGACAGGTAAGATTTCTTCAGGTCATGATAATATAAAACAATTTCTTTTGATAAATAACTCACGTAAATATAAAATAGTAAATTTCGAAAAGGGCTCAACTCTGACAACTATAATATCAATTTTCTCCAACTCACTGTTATTAAAGACAATTCTTTTATCATTTTATCATAAAAAATAGCATCTATTTACTACGAAAAAAAGCTGGACTCTTTTAGTTAAAGCTGCTTAAAATAAACAGTTTTTTGTGTCTCCTGTAAAGTTTTAAAAAACCGAGTTGAGCCCTTTTCGAAATTCGCTATTCATATATATTTATTAATAACATTAAACTATAGGTGTGAATTGCCGATTGAGACTGAAGAGATAAAAGATTTCCTTGAAGGGCTGAAGACTGAATTACCGCTTCTGTTAAAGCACGATTTTATTGCTGAATCCCAATCAAACTATTTGACACATTTGAAAGCGACGATTTAACCAGGGGAATTTGTTGTTATGCTTGATTTTTCTGAAAATTTTAGTTTCGTGATTCAAGATGCTATTCAATCCCATCATTGGAACAACGATCAGGTTACGCTTCATCCTTACGTAATATATTACCGCAAGCAGAATAAATTAGAGCATCATAATTTTGTTATAATTTCGGAATGCAATAAGCATGATTCTGTCACTGTTAATTTATTTAACAAAAAAAATGATTGCATATTTGCAAAAATTCATGGACCGAGAAATTAGCAAAAATTAATTTTTTTCTGATGGATCTGGGGCACAATATAAAAATAAATATAATTTTTTGAATATTTCAAATTACGAGCAAGAATTTGGTTTCTCAGTCCAGTAGAATTTTTTCGCGACTTCGCACGGGAAAGGGGCGTGCGATGGTGTGGGTGGATCAGTTAAAAATTTGGCCTATAAGGCCAGTCTTCAACGTCTAGTCGATGACCAAATAACATCCCCCGCAGCTTTGTTTAAATGGGCAAAAGGATTTTTTAAAAATGTTGACTTTGAATTCAGTTCCACAGTTGAACATAATAGAGAGAGCAAAGTTTAAAAAAAAATTCAGTCTGATAAAACCAGATAATTCAAAAAATATAATGTGTAGAATAATTTCAACATCAGACAACTTTGTAAAGTGTACGGTAAAGAATTAGTGACTGAAGTACATGTGAAATTTAATAAAGTTATGTTAAATTATTATAAGCTACCTATTAATTAACATTTTTGTATTCTTTTTAATAATTTATAAATATTAAATATAATTGAATTAAAACAGACATTTTCTTATTTAAGATATGAGCCCAGTCAAAAAACATTAAAAAACAAAAGAACCTCAAATTTAAACTTCATGTATAACGCGAAAACAGCGCAGCGGAAGCGAACACCAAAAAAACGGCTTACACGGCGACAAAAATAATTTAATATTGTTATTTCTAGTAGCGGGCTATTTTTTTTCTCAATGGTTTCTTACTCGAAAATGTATGCAGAATACGATAGTATTTTTTAATTTTACGTATAGCGGGAAGAAGACTGTTTTTAGGGTTCCGTACACCTACGGTGTATCGGCGGAACCCTATTGGTGAGACTCTTGTGTCCGTAGCCAAATCGTGCCCCCCCCCCCTAGCGGCTAAACTATTTGACCTAGAGAGCTCAAATTTGGTACAGATACTTATTTTTACACGTAGATTACAGGAAAAATATAGAGAATGTAATTGGAGGTGATTGCCATAGCGTTGTCAAGGAAATAAAAAGATTTTTGGCCAAAAATGCATAAAGAGTGACCATTCCCCCCCTTCTCAACTTCTAAACTATTTAACATGGAGGGCTAAAATTTGGCATACTGGTGTATTTTAACGCAAATATCACAGGAAAAATATAGAGAACTGGCTGTGTAATAATGGCCATAGCGTTGTCAAGAAATATAAAAAATTTTTGGAAAAATTTTTTTTTCTAATTTTTACATTATTACATCTAATTAACTAAAAATGGGTTTATTAGTATATTTTTACAGTCTGATCACAAAAAATATATTTAAAAATCTAAAAAAAAAATTAAATTTTTTTTTAGATTTTTTAAAAATTTTTTTACAAAAATTTAAAAATATAATTAAAAAAAAATTGGACAAATGCGAGTTGCACGCTCACTTCAATGGAGGGTTCTGTACACAAATATTAAAACAATACTTGCAACATTTATCGGTAATTGGTAGAATTAAAATAAACAATTAAAAAAATATATTAAAATCATTTGATAAAAAAAATAAGTAAAAAAATATTAAAGTGTTGTATATCTAATATTGTAAACAATTATAAGCAAAGATACAAAATTTTCAAAATTAGTTCCTCTACTTATTATTGTTTACAATATTAGATATACAACACTTTAATATTTTTTTACTTATTTTTTTTATCAAATGATTTTAATATATTTTTTTAATTGTTTATTTTAATTCTATCAATTACCGATAAATGTCACAAGTATTGTTTTAATATTTGTTTAAAAAACAATAAAAAATAAAAAAAAATTTTAAACAAAACATATTTTTAAATTCTACGCTTCAAGACGAAAAAAACGCCTATTTGATTTTAAAAATCGGTTAAAAAGAACTCAAGAAAAAAATGTTTTCATTTAATATTGTTAAAAACTTTAATTGTTAATAACTATAATAAAAAAAATTTTTTTGCTTTAAATTTTTTATGACATTATTTTTATCACATAAAAAGGAGAATAAAAGATATTTAATTTTAAAAAAATTTTTTTAATTTATCCGATCCGTTTGGCTAAGCCTGACCCAGCTCTTAACATCTACTATTCAGAAATGCAATCAAAAAAGTGCGACGTCTGGGCCCAAAAATCGGCCTTATTGACCCTCCTCCTTTTTATCGGGAAAAACCGAGATTAAAATTTTACATTTAAAGATTTTTTTAAATTCGCGCCTCCATTGGTGGAAATAATAAATTGTCCAATTTTAAGTTTTTGCATGTTTTTACGTATGGAAAGAACCTAACTTCGTGACGCGAAATGCACGTAATTTTTTGTGTTCTTTCTGCTGACTTTCTATGAAAAAATCTTGTAGAGAAAAGTTGTTTGTATTCTCCTAAGCTATCGTAATATGCAAATAAAAATTTGAAAAAATTGATTTTTTAAAATTTTAAAAGTACTGTAGTTTTTGCATTTTTTAACGAAAATGGCTGGTTAACGAACTTGGCCTTCATTTTTGCACCAACTTTAAGTGTGTTAAATTTAAAATCGACCGGATATGTTTTTCAAGAGTTATCGTGGGAACAAAATTTTTGGTCTACAGACAAACAGACAGACACCATCGCCGGACAATGTTTTTTGGGTTCAGGGGACCCCAAAACGTCGAAATTTCATGAAATTATAGTCCGGGAGCTAGAAACCAAAACAACTATCTCATTTCAAACCGGCTGAAAATTTGAGTATAGATTACTGAAGACATGTAATTAACAGAAACCCACGTCTGGCAGGCCGGCGCTGGGGCAGGGGGCGAATAGGTGAAAAATAATGTAAAATTTTCTAATTTCATACCGTTTAAAACCTTTATAACTCGAAAGTTGACATCCACACGAGTGTAAAAATGTGCGTCTGGCAGTTCTGGGGTGGGGCAAAGTACGTCTGGCAAAGGGTTAAACACATAAAAAAATCGAAAATTTTTTCTGATTTCATACCGATTAAAACCTTTAGAAATCGAAAGTTTATATTTACATGAGTGTAAAAATGTGCGTCTGGCAGTTCTGGGGTGGGGCAAAGTACGTCTGGCAGCCCTTCGAAGATACAGTTGTTTTAGTCGCTAGCTCTCGGACTATTAGCGAAAGTCAATTTTCGACCAAAACTAATACTTTCGCATATGATGAGAATGTAATAAAAATTATTTTTTTTGAAAATAACTCGAAAAGTATAGGGTTTGGCGAAATGGTGTCTACAGCAAAGTTGTAGCTGAGGATGAGACGAGAAAAAAAGTATGGAGTAGCAAGATTCCATATGGAATAGATTCGGAGATAATTAAGTCGGAATATCGATTTTTGCCAAAAAAATAATATATATATATATATATATATATATATATATATATATATATATATATATATATATATATATATATATATATATGGGCAATTCCACGGGAAATTTTTCTACGACATTTTAGAATCGGTTAAACATATTTTTTTATCGTTCTTGATAGAAAAATATTAAACACGTATTTTTTATTTTTCCATATTTGCCAAAATTTTCGAGTTATGAATTTTCGAAATTTTGGATTTTTAAAAGTAGACCTATTTTCAATAGCTTATAACTTTGAAAGTATTGAGTTTGGAAAAAAGTTGTCAAAAAAAGAAAGTTTTGGTTTTTCTTCAACTTTTAAAAGATTTAAAAAAAAAAAAATTTTTTCAATTTTTATTAAAAAAAATTATTTTTTTATAAACAAATTAATTTTTTTTAAATTTGGGCGCGATTTTTTTTATTTTTTTTTATTTATTTATACCTACTAATATACAGAAAAATTTCCAAAAAAGATTCGAGATGGGCCGACTCGTAGTTTTTGTTCCATAAATTTTTTATAGAATGAAAACTGTGAATTATAAGTCTAATAGCTTGTAACTTTGAAAGTTTTAAGTTTAGAAAAAACTTGTCAGAGAAAGAAAATCTTGGTTTTTCTTTAACTTTTATGTAATTAAAAAAAAAATTTTTTATTAATTTTTAAGAAAAAAAAATTTTTTTTTATAAACAAATTAATTAAAAAATTTATAGAACGAAAACTATGAGTCGGCCTACCTCGAATCTTTTTGGAAATTTTTCTGTATATTAGTAGGTATAAATAAATAAAAAAAAAATAAAAAAAAATCGCGCCCAAATTTAAAAAAAAATTAATTTGTTTATAAAAAAAAATTTTTTTGTTACTAAAAATTAAAAAAAAAATTTTTTTTCAATCTTTTAAAAGTTGAAGAAAAACTAAAACTTTCTTCCTTTGACAACTTTTTTCCAAACTCAATACTTTCAAAGTTATAAGCTATTGAAAGTAGGTCTACTTTTAAAAATCCAAAATTTCGAAAATTCATAACTCGAAAATTTTGGCAAATATGGAAAAATAAAAAAATTCGTATTTAATATTTTTCTATCAAGAACGATAAAAAAATATGTTTAACCGATTCTAAAATGGCGTAGAAAAATTTCCCGTGGAATTGCCCATATATGAGGCATTATTCCTGAACTGCCCCAAAAATAAAAAAAAGTTCTTGGATTTCCTTTATACTTTGGAAATATGTTACTCTAGTAGGTACAAGTTACTACACCAATTTACAGGTCCAACCCTTCACCCCAGTCAAAAGGGTGGGGGGTTGAAATTTCAGCTTAAACTCGAACATGCATTCTTTAAACATTTGTAGTTTCTACTTAAATTATTCAATTAAAAAAAAGTAAGTAGTGTTTTAGAAAGGTTTTTTTGTGTACTTTTAAAATATTTTATTTGTATAATAAAAAAAAAATTTTTTTGCAAAAATTTTTTAAAATAAATAGTTTTTTGCAATTTTGTGCAAGTTCGGTAGTTTTTATTTTCTTTTTAATAATCTCAAATGAAAGCTTGAGAATTCCCCTAAAAGAAGATATAAGTCTGAAAATGGGCCGAAACAATTTGCCAAAGATATAGTGTAATAAGTAAAATTTGTCCGTCCGCTCGCGCACTCCAGCGCGATGAGCAGTGGGATTTTTTTCAACTTACTATTGAAAATTGTCTAGAAACTACAAATTTTATCTGATGTTGATGTTCTTGATTTAAAATTACTAAGAGATCCATCAAAGTCGATTTTTGAATTTTTAATTGTTTAATTTTTTCTTGTTACTCAAAAATTTGACAAATTACAATATTTTTAGAAAAAATCATGTTAATTTTTTTATTTTTCCATTACACATGATCGAAATCAATTTAAATTAGTCTAGTATGACCACCGGACAATTAATAAAGCATAATACAATTTATTTAAATTGTTGCAAACAATGTTAATTAACAAATAGATTACTTCGGACCTTCTTCATAAAAAAAATTGGTTTTTTTGCAGACAAGTTTTTTTTTTTTTTTTTTTTTTTGCTTAGGGAATTTTGGGAAATCTGCCTACAGATACCTTGGACTCCGCACTCCAAGGTTATGTGGGGTTGGTGTGATAAAACAAAAGGAAATAAAAAAAAAAAATTGAAAAATAAATATATAAAATAGTAAATTTAATAAACTGGCGACCTACTGTCAACAAAACTTCCTTTTGTATTTGTAAACATTTTCGTCATTTTTTAAACTTTAAATATTTATATCATATGTACATTCTTTCAAAAACTTAAAAAATTTATTTGCTTAAACAATTACATTTGTTATAAACAAATTTTTCATTTTTAAACAAATAATTAGCTTTTTTCATCAAACAAAATTTTTTCCTTTTTTATATTTACTATCATAAAAAAGAACTCCTTTATGAAATGGGAATACTATAAATTATTCATTTAATTTTAATATACATTATAAGTTAACAAATATTTAACTTTGTTCTTTTTTCACAGAAAAAATATATTTATTTATATGCATTTAAATGTAAACTGTTTTAACTGAATAATGGTTTACTTCATTAAAAGTATAAATATTTCTTAACTTATAATGTTTGTTAGAATTAAATGAATAATTTATAGTATTCCCATTTCATTAAGGAGTTCTTTTTTATGATAGTAAATATAAAAAAGGAAAAAATTTTGTTTGATGAAAAAAGCTAATTATTTGTTTAAAAATGAAAAATTTGTTTATAACAAATGTAATTGTTTAAGCAAATAAATTTTTTAAGTTTTTGAAAGAATGTACATATGATATAAATATTTAAAGTTTAAAAAATGATGAAAATGTTTACAAATACAAAAGGAAGTTAATTATTGTTTATATAATTGTTAATATTAATGATAATTTTTAACTGTAAAATAGTTTTTTACTAAATTAGACATAAATTTAAACTTGTCTGCAAAAAAAACCAATTTTTTTTATGAAGAAGGTCCGAAGTAATCTATTTGTTAATTAACATTGTTTGCAACAATTTAAATAAATTGTATTATGCTTTATTAATTGTCCGGTGGTCACACTAGACTAATTTAAATTGATTTCGATCATGTGTAATGGAAAAATAAAAAAATTAACATGATTTTTTCTAAAAATATTGTAATTTGTCAAATTTTTGAGTAACAAGAAAAAATTAAACAATTAAAAATTCAAAAATCGACTTTGATGGATCTCTTAGTAATTTTAAATCAAGAACATCAACATCCGATAAAATTTGTAGTTTCTAGACAATTTTCAATAGTAAGTTGAAAAAAAATCCCACTGTTCATCGCGCTGGAGTGCACGAGCGGACGGACAAATTTTACTTATTACACTATATCTTTGGCAAATTGTTTCGGCCCATTTTCAGACTTATATCTTCTTTTAGGGGAATTCCCAAGCTTTCATTTGAGATTATTAAAAATAAAATAAAAACTACCGAACTTGCACAAAATTGCAAAAAACTATTTATTTTAAAAAATTTTTGCAAAAAAATTTTTTTTTTATTATATAAATAAAATATTTTAAAAGTACACAAAAAAACCTTTCTAAAACACTACTTACTTTTTTTAATTGAATAATTTAAGTAGAAACTACAAATGTTTAAAGAATGCGTGTTCGAGTTTAAGCTGAAATTTCAACCCCCCACCCTTTTGACTGGGGTGAAGGGTTGGACCTGTAAATTGGTGTAGTAACTTGTACCTACTAGAGTAACATATTTCCAAAGTATAAAGGAAATCCAAGAACTTTTTTTTATTTTTGGGGCAGTTCAGGAATAATGCCTCATATATATATATATATATAGGGAATTTCACGGGAAGTGATCCGGCCTCATGCATTTACACGTTATACTTTGATGACTTGTAGTTTGCTTAAAAAAAAGATGTAAATTAGATAAAATATGTTTTGGAAAGGGGTTTTCGTGTACTTATAAATAAAGATGTTAGTTTTTTTTAAAAAAAAATTGTTGACCCTGAATATTAAAAATTAAAATTTCATTTTCATTTTTTTGTACAATCGGTATTTTTTTAATTTTTTTTATTTAGCATGAAAGCTGAGCTCTTTTTTTATCAAAAGCATATCTGCCCAAAATGGGACTAAAATTATGAATTCTAGTTAATTAATTTTACAAAAAAATGAAAATTAAATTTTAATTTTTAATTTTCAAGGTCAAAAAAATTTTTTTTTAAACTAAAATCTTTATTTAAAAGTACACGAAAACTCCTTTCCAAAACATATTTTATCTGATTTACATTTTTTTAAGCAAACTACAAGTTATCAAAGTATGACGTGTAAACGCATGAGGCTTGTATCACATGTTGCACAGGACTCATGCGTTTACGCGTTATACTTTGATAACTTGTAGTTTGCTTAAAAAAGATGTGAATTAGATAAAATATGTTTTAGAAAGGGGTTTTCGTGTACATTTAAATAAAGATTTAAGTTTAAAAAAATTTTTTTTTTTGACCTTGCACAGAAAAAAACCCGACTCACTTTTGTTGCAACGCATTTGGAAGTCGATCTCGAAATGAGTAATCGGCAACTTCAAGTGACTCAAAATAGAAAAAATGTCAGTTTCTAGTTTTTGTGTGTGTGTTATGTTGGCAGCAACTATAGAAAATGTCTGCTGCGCGTTGCGCCGTTACTTTTTTTGTGTTTCGCATGTTTCGTGTTTACATGGTTGCCATCCCTGTCAGTCAATTCACAAATGTCTAACCTAAAAATTCGTTTTTCATTTCTCATAAATGCGATAAATCGACTTCAAGTATTAATGTTTTGACAAGTGCAAAGTGTTTATTCATTATAAACAATTATTTTAATTCTTATTTTTATGAATTATTCCCAGTTATTCCAATGTTATTGGAATTTTTTCATAAACTCAAAATGATCCAGATTTTACTCATTTTGAGTAATTTCCCCAGAAACTTAGAATGAGTCGAGGGGGTATCATTTTTGTTGCACTTCAAAATGAGTATGATTTCATACTCATTTTGAGTAAAGTTTTTTTCTGTGTGAAAATTAAAATTTAATTTTCATTTTTTTGTAAAATTAATTAACTAGAATTCATAATTCTAGTCCCATTTTGGGCAGATATGTTTTTGATAGGAAAAGAGCTCAGCTTTCATTCTAAATAAAAAATTTTAAAATACCGATTGTACAAAACCGATTGTACTTTATTTAAAAGTACACGAAAACCCCTTTCCAAAACATATTTTAGCTAATTGATTTTTTAAAATTTTGAAAGTACAGTAGTTTTTGCATTTTTTAACGAAAATGGCTGATTAACGAACTTGGCCTTCATTTTTGCACTAACTTTAAGTGTGTTAAATTTAAAAACGATCGGATATGTTTTTCAAGAGTTATCGTGGAAACAAAATTTTTGGTCTACAGACAGACAGAGACCATCGCCGGACCATGTTTTTTGGGTTCAGGGGACCCCAAAACGTCGAGATTTCATGAAATAAGCGAAAGTCAATTTTCGACCAAAACTAAAACTTTCTCATATGATGAGATTGTAATAAAAATTACTTTTTTTGAAAATAACTTGAAAAGTATAGGTTTGGCGACATGGTTTTTCGAGAATTTGAGAGTTTTATGTCTATAAATATGTTTTTTGAGTGTATTCAGGTGAGATTATGTAAAAATAGTTGAAGTTACTTTTAATTCTTTAAAAATATTTTGATTTTCAGAGTTATTTTGGGAATTTTTAGTTTTTTGACCATTTAAGAGCCTATAACTCAAAAATTTGACTTTTTATGAATAAATCTTGAAAAGAAAAGTTGTTTGTATTTTCCTAAACTATCGTAATATGCAAATAAAAATTTAAAAATTTGAAAAAATCGATTTTTCAAAATTTTGAAAGTACTGTAGTTTTTGCATTTTTTAACGAAAATGGCTGGTTAACGAACTTGGCCTTCATTTTTGCACCAACTTTAAGTGTGTTAAATTTAAAATCGATCGGATATGTTTTTCAAGAGTTATCGTGGGAACAAAATTTTTGGTCTACAGACAGACAGACGAACAGACAGACACCATCGCCGGACCATGTTTTTTGGGATCAGGGGACCCCAAAACGTCGAGATTTCATTAAATAAGCGAAAGTCAATTTTCGACCAAAACTAATACTTTCTCATATGATGAGAATGTAAAAATATTAATATAAACACGTGCCACCGAGCATTTAAAATTTCCCATGTAAAATTTGATTTTAATTTTTGTCAAAAAATAGCCGACATTTTGTTTAATTTAAAAATTTTTCAATTAAACCTGTGAGATTTCGAAGAACATTTAATCCGGAATCAGGGACAAAAAGAATCATTAAATTATATGCAGATTCAAGAAAGATACAATAATTTAAATATTTTTTACCGTCATTTTCTTGTAATCAGACTTCGCAGTTTTAAAAATTCAAATGCGCCTAACTTCGTTAAATAATTTTTTTTTGCAAAACGGAAAAATACGTGTCGTCTAAAATTGTGTTAAAATAATATATTTTCATAAAAAACGATAAGTTGACTTACGCACATATAGCCTGTCTGAATTGAAATGGAATCAACCTTTACTTACTTTTTTCAGATCGAATTTAAAATCTCTTAAATTTTATAAATAAATTTATTTATAGTTGTAGTTCTTTAGGCATAATTAAATTATTTACTTATTTCTTACATTATAAAATGATTGTTTTAAAATTGAAATAATGTGACTAAGTTATTTTTAATAATTATTATTATTGTTATAATATACTTTTTAATTTTCTTTTCGCTGTGATTTTTTAATAAAAATTAAATAATTGAATTTCTCAACCATATTTATTTTGGATCCATACTGAAAAGAATTCAGTTTTTCAATTCAACTTTTATAATTTAGTATTAACTCAACGAAAAACTGAATTTTCTGAAATAAGGAGTCTAAATTTAGTATACAGAATGTACAAATTCTATATACAATGTTTACATACCTAAAATCCTTCTCATAGGTTGCTATAGGTGCAAAAGGAAAAGTAGGTGTCCTTCCAATAACACCTCCTCTAGGATTACATGTCGCCATGTCGCAATCAAATTCTGAAGATAGTGATGACAGTTGGTGTTTCTGCGTATCAACTCCTCCCTCAAAATAACTCTCGTGAATCGAGGAACAAGAAGAAAAGTTTGTAAATATTGAAAGTGAAGTAGGTTCTGTTCCATTTAAAATGGTAGTATCTGGGAGAGACCTTATCTATAATTTCATTTTTTTAGTAACTATCTTAATAGTATAATGAAATAAATTAATTATGGGGATACACAAATGAATATTATAACAGGTACAATACTTAATGTCATTCAAATTCTGAAAATTTGATAATATCTATAACGTTCATTGATTTTCCAAGAATAACATCAGTCATTTGCGGTAATTTAAACAATATTATAGCGTAAATCTCATTTAAAAATTATTATTTCGGTAATTTATGGAAATTTATGGTAATTTATAGAAATTTATGGAAATTTTCGCCATAATTCATAAAAATATGTAAAGTTTAAATTATTATTAAAAATTTTGAATTTGGTAATTTATGGAAATTTATAGAAAGTTGTGCGGCAATGAACAGTAAATTGTTGCAAAATTAGTAATTAAGAAAAAAATTTTGGAAATATATGGAAATTTATGCGGTAATTTATAGAAATTTATGCAGTCATTTATAGAAATTTATGCTGTAATTTATAGAAATTAATTTGATTACTCATTATTTACCTGAACTTAAAATCTTCGTTACACTTATGAGTGCTTTAGTGACACAGTTCAATACAGAAAAGCCTTACTATGAAAAAGTGATTAGACCATGACGCTGTGATCATACCATGACGCACAAGAAAAACTAATTTTTTTAACAAATTATTATCGATTTCCAAAATTCTTTTTTTCTACGTTTTTTGTTTTCACTTACTTTATACTACTAAACTTGTTTTGAGGTAAAATATAAATAATTATTTATTTTATTACAAATACGTGATGATTAGACCATGACGATTCTGTGATTCCCTATGCAACTTTCATGCTTATAACACATATAAAACAGAATTTTTTTTTTTTAATTAATTTCTTTTTTAGTAATTTACTTACGAGAGTTTATTAATACTTTTTATTAATGTTAAGTAATTTTTTAATTTGATTCTTTATGTAAATTATTCAATTTTACAAAGTGATTAGACCATGACGCGAAAACGGAAGACAAGAAATATCTACAAAAATATTAAAAAATAAATTTTTTTTCGACAAGTGTTTTGTTTTTCTTAAATCTATTAACTTAGATAATCAGAAAATGTCAATATTCATAATATTTATTATTATATTTTACTAAAAAAATAAAATTTTATTTAAGAAATGGTAGTGGAGACTGGTTAGACCATGACGTTTTTGCACCTTAAAACAGATTTTTAAGTAAAATCATAAACTTTTAAATAAAAACGACTATAGACTTTTATTTGTTATCATGGAAAGAAGTTATCCACGTTGAATTTATTAGAATATATGAAACTGATTTCTTAAAAAACATGAGGGACATTAAATTGTACGCTACGCGGAGAATCACCCATATATTAGGTTGGTTCTTATTTTGGAAAAGTTTATAAATCTTCAGTCTCTACCCGAATAATTAATGAAGGTATTAAAAGAAAATTTCCTGAAAGTTTGAACAATATCAAACAATAATATTAACACGTGTCTCTATGTTGAAAAAGCGAATATTTTAATCGGGTCAAAGTGGTGTAACCCCTTAAAAATACTTCATTGACAACATTTTATAAAGAATTTAAAAAAATAAAAAATTTCTATTTGATAAAATAATGAAATTTTATTTTTAACCCTTAAAGTACACACTGAGTGCAGATCGGCTAGGTGTTATATTCAAATGCGTTCCATTCTTAAAAACATGTAATTGTTTATTGTTAAATATTTTTTAACAAATTAATTTTATATCATCAAAACTACATATATTTTTCATATTCCTCAGAACATTTCCTACCGATATAAAAAAAATAAGTATTGTAGGGTACAAATTGCTTATTTGTATATCAAACGAAAGTTTTTGGAAGTGTGTACTTTATGGGTTAACTGAATTTTTCAAGGTCAAAATTTTTTTTCTTTTTAATTGTTTATACCACTAGAAAGTTTATAAAAACAGCTAAAAAATCCAAAATAAAAAAACATCTTTTCCATTGTTTTAAAGAAACTACAAATCAACTATCGACTCCTTTAATTAACCGTTGAGTCAGTTGAGTGGCTGTGAAATTTAGGGTCGAAAATGAATTTTAACAAGTAAACCCTCACTAATTTAATTAATTTTTGACCCTGACTTCCACAGCCACGCAACTTACTCAACGGCGAATTAGAGGAGGAGATGGTTCAAAATTTTGCTTCGCACGCACGGTACCTGCACGCACACAGGTAAGAAACCCAAAAAATAGAATTATTCTTTTGTGTTTATAACATGATATCTTGCTTCCTATTTATGCAATGCAAATTAAAATAGTGTTATTTCATTGGAAATTTAATAAGCTGTTCAATGCAATTAAAAAAAGCATCTAGCTTTATTTTTGACGGAGTTTCTGCCGGTACACAGAAAAACATTTTACTTAAATGCAGTAGTACACTTTTACGGAATTTAAGGTGTGATGTGAGTCAGTACACTCTGCGTGAAAGTCAGTATCAAATCAAAAACCTTAAAATAAGTTCCGTGCATTGACTGAAAGTTAGCTACTGTCGGTAATAAAGTCTGACGTTTTAAGGTACTAAAGTACATGTCCCTATGCTTTTGGAAGCACGGTTACTTTATAAAGTAATAGGGTAAATTTTATTAATAAAATATAAATAAAATTTGCTGTAATTTTATAATTACGGTATTAATAATTTTCTTTGTGTTAAAGTTTATTGCTAATAATTAATTTTAAAAACATTACAGCCCCAGTGGGCAAAAAACGTTTATACAATAATTTTCTATATGAACATATAGATATTTAAAATATTAATAACCTATAAAATTGAGGGGTCTGTATAAAATTAAACATATAAATATATTCAGATTGTTTATTTTGTTAACATAACGTAAGATTAAAAAATAAAATGTTGTAACATTCTTAATTTTTGATCACAGTAATGTAATTAAGCGAATACATACTTTTATTAAAAACATTCATAAAGAATTAAATACACATTTGCTCCTTGAAAATTGAAGCAGTATAACAAATATTCATAATATGGCTTTCATGTAACACACGTTTAAAAATTTTTTTTTACTAATTTTAAATACAAATAAGGTAGTTTCAATTTAAAATTGCAACTGGAGTTGCTCTAATACATTAACAACTGCTTTCGTTTTTTATAAAAATTTTCAACTTTCTTTCTGAATAAAATTGCGGATAAGAATGTCAAAGCAATTTTTGCTTCAGCCGCATAGGACACGTTAAATATCCAATATAATAAAAATAAATATAGAAGGCCTTCTGTTGGTTCTCCGTTGAACATTGCCTTCTTATCTATATAAATGGAAACGTTTAAATTTGGCGATTCTTCGCTTCCAATTGCTATGAGCCTGGGTGGCTCACAAGCTTCTGGTATTGTGTGAGATAGCAGCGTACTTTCCTAAAATAATGAAGAATAGAGATCATGACAAAATGTTAACGATAAATGTACAATAAACGTAATAAATTTAAATAATAACTTACAGGAAATATTTCAAGAATACTACTCGTTCTGCTTTTCAAACTACCGTTATTTTTAATTTTTGCTTTTTGTATGGCATTAAAATGATCAGTAATTTTCAAGATTAATAGTACAGTTATCTCATTAGTGGTTTTCCCACTGAATGTTGTTATGTCTGTATAAAAATACCTCAACAACTTTGGAATAGCGTCAGTCCATTGATCTCGAATATCATTTATATTAATACCCATGAGTATTTCAAACTCTTGAATCATCTGAAACAAAAAGAAAATTTGAGAATTTTAGTTGACATGGCTGAGTTAAATTTAAATCAATCTGTAAAACGCTACGCAAATTGAAGTGTAGTTCTTACTGATCAAACTTTTAATTTTTAAGGCTGGATATTTTTTCAAATGTTCTACAGCCGATTTGGCTTTTCTAGCATCCTCTTTTTTTTTACGACACTGTGAAAGAAGTGCTTTTAAAACGATAAGAGATGGTGTCTGTTTACACATTTCGTTTTTCATATCTAATATGACTTCTTCATCAGACTTTTTCTCCAATTCTTGACTTGCAAGTTTTTTCTGTAATCGATTAATGTATTGAGTATGATTGTTTCGGCATCTTCTCATTTGCGTTATTAGAACATTCTGTAATATTGAAATTAAAACTTAAATTTGTTTATATGCTAAAATTTCTATATTTGTCAAAAGATTCTTATTTTTAATTTCAAATCAAGAAATGCATAAAATTTGTCATACTTACAGATCCAGTAACACTCTTTAATTTTAAAACATCATATCTTCTGAGAGCTTCATCTGCGACTTCTACAAAGTCGGAATCTTGTAATAATCCGTTTTCTTCCATGCGCCTCACAATCTTTCTGATAATTTCCAATCTTCTATTAGGATCTATAGGTCTTTTCCCACTCATTATTTCCGTTATATCATTGGGCCAAACCAAAGGAAAACAAGAGTCAATAAGCGATTTCTGAAAATATAAAGACTGAATTATCTCTATCTCTTTAAATAAGGTAAAGATTTTACATATTAAGGAAAAACGTACCCTCCTAATATAAGAATTACTACTATAAGTAGATGAAAGATTATCTTCTGATCTGATGAGATCCTCACTTGGGTTCCGATTTTCGGTAACATTATTCTCAGAATTAGTTGGTCGAATTTCATCTGCCGTGACTGTGACATTCTCGCTTGGCGGACTATTTCGTTGAATGTTTTCAAGCTTATGACTTTTGATTTACCTCTAAGAAATCGAATTAATATCAACCGTAGTGTTTTTAATAAGCTGCCTTCTATTATGTCATGAAAAATATCAGGAAGAAGTCCGTCAACAATGTGGAAAAATGTTAGAGTATTTAATACGCATTCTGTATTCAGTCCAAATTCTGTTTTTAATTTGTTAAATTCTTTCTTCGACTTTGCGTTTATCATTTTTTTTATTTGGCCATTATATTGATTCTTTGTCCGTAGAAGAGAGAGATCTTCTTTTGTCATTGTGCGAAGTTGCTCCTTACCAGCCATACAATATCGGCAACAATGTTCAGCTATAAAACTCTTCTTATAACCACCAATTTTCATGGCAGCAGGATTATCGCCATTGAAACCAAGTAGAATACCATGCAAAATGCTCTTGTCATGCATTTCTATGCCTTCTTCCAATTTTTTTAATTCTTCTGCAATAGGTCGTAAAATTTCCGACATGCCATAAGTATCTATTAAATGTGTTTCGACAGAGGTAATTAGATTTATGCAATTTAATTTGGATTTATGACGAGGATGAATATTAGCTAATATAAAATAAAACATGTCCATTTGAGTAGGTCTAGAGGAAGCTGTGTCAGTAAGATTCATTTCATCGAAATACAAAATAATCCATACTATATTGTTAGTTAAATCTTTAACGAGAACATTATTTTTAGTGACAGAACCATCCATAAAACTACAAAAAACATTTTTATTTCCTACATCGTCGATATTAAAAAATTTTGTATACTCTTCGTTAGAAAAAAGGACTTTAATAGTGTCTATCACAGATACATACGTCATTTCATCAAAATGTAATTTCGAATTTCTGTTTTCTCCAAATTTTGCCTGATTATCTCGAACTATTCTACTGCCTAATTCAATTCTTTTTGGTTCAACCAAAGATGATTTTTTCTTGAAATATGAATTTTGCTTTCGCTTGGTTTGTAGATTGGAAAATGTAGTACAACATTCTTCAAGAGTTTTGGAAATATTCACATGGTCTGACAATTTTATTCCAATCTTTTTTTGTAATTCACTCTCAACAGAATTGCAAAATTCTTCAACGGATAAAGACACAAGAATCTTAGTATTTTCTAATATGCTTTGTATAACATTGTCAGGTATTGTATTTGCCCGTAAAATTTGCACAAATTTGCCTTCAGCTGCTGTTTTGCTTTGTCCTAAAAATTTGTAGTCGCTAACAGCGGCTTTGTCAACGTTATCAAAATGATCTGGAGTCAAGTCTTCCATTTTTGCAGTGCTGTTCTACGGAAATTAACGATCAACAGGCATATCCTCAATTTCTTTTTAAATATTTCTCATCTTTGAAATTAAAGAAAATATCTCAATACGTATGACATCTCCGTATCACATTTTTTCCTAAACTTTGTTTATATATATATATATATATATATATATATATATATATATATATATATATATATATATATATATATATATGTCAATATAAGTCAACTGAAATATAAAAATATATATATATTACTCGTTTTATTAAAGGTGACGTTAAAAAAATATGTTTGCATATTTATTTCAGTATTTTAATAATTTAAATAATATAAATAATTTTAATAATTTAAAATTATTATTTTACACAATGTTTTTACAATAAAATAAATGTAAATTATGAAAATATTTTATTTTTATAACCTTTAACAAAAGGGAATAATTTCATCAGGGAGTATAACCTATAAAATTTGTTCATTGTTTACCTTTAAAAATTATAAATTGAAATAACATACTAAAATATTAATGTTAGTAAAATATTTTGAAAATTTAATTTTTATCACATCATTAAATAATTTTTTAAACTATCCTTAGATATAAATGTCAGCAATCTTTAATAAATTGAAAATGATTTTTACACGAGTATAGCCTACAATTTTTAGGTTAGATGCTTCCTCTTTTAAAAAATCTTTATTATACAATAATTATGTCAAAAGATTTTTGCTATAAAATATTTTAAAAAATTTAACTTACCTTATTCTTGTAAGAAATCAATTTTTCTAATTGTAAATCTTTCACAAATAAAATATTACGAATTTTTGGAAAAAACATGTGCTAGTCATCGAACTACGTCACACACATACACTGACGTTTCATATCCACTCACGCTTGCGCCTTAACACAGAGCGACTTTCAGTTCAACTTTCGTGATTTTCAGTTCATTGAGTAAACACATTATACGATATTTAATATACGTACTAAATGTAGCACCACTGGCACAGTTTTTCAGTACGCTTTTTGATTTAAAGTGCTTTAAGATATATGATACTTACTTTCTGTAAATCATAGTATCTTATTTTTCGTTACTGCTTTAATTTAAGGCTAAAATGAAAATTAGTTCATTTATATTTTAAGTAAAATGTTTTACTGTGTAGTGTATATTGATCCTGAAAGAGTATTTATTATAATTTTTAAAGACTTTATTTAATAAATTTGTCTGCTAGAAAACGGATGGACATGCTAATTCCTAAAAGGTAAAATAAAATATTCTATCCTTCAGGATTGCGTAAGACTCTGCCCCTACTACAAAGCAGGTGATTTGACGATGACAGAAATATTAAAATTTAGAAAAAATAAATTTTTAAAGACTTTATTTAATAAATTTGTCTGCTAGAAAACGGATGGACATGCTACTTCCTAAAAGGTAAAATAAAATATTCTATCCTTCAGGATTGCGTAAGACTCTGCCCCTTCTACAAAGCAGGTGATATAAATAAATATTAGGAGAAATAAATTTTTAATGACTTTTTTAAAATAAATTTGTCCCTACTATAAAGCAGGTGATTTGCCAATAACACGGAAAAAGTAAATTTAGCAGATTTAACAGAACTGTTACGGAGTAGCGGATACAGCTTGGCCAGTCCGTGAGTTCAGAAATGCACAAAAGTGCAACCTAAAGTTGCACTTGATTTCCGGTTGCGAAAAATGGTGTAAACAATCGTCAAAGTTCGAAAAATGTGGTTTGTCGATGACGGTTGCTTCCGGTTAAATTTTAGGGGATAAAGTTGTAGTCGAAAGTTATAGAGCTTGGAAATAGCTTTCGAATGACTGGTCGTAAGTTAAAAACGGTTAATTTGTTTAGTTGCAAATGAATTTAAACTATTAAAAATAGCACTTTTTTAATTGTTTAATAACATTGTTTATAATTATAGATTTTGTTTATAACTTACCAGGAATATTCTTCTTGCCAAGCTGAATAAATCACAAAAAAATTCAACTTGATCGGATAAATAGTTTATGAATAATTCCATTTGTTAACTAAAAACATGTAATTTTTCAACGGAATTTCCCCACTTTTGAACCTGCAAATTTCGTTTTTTCTTCTTCTAAAGTACACTTAGGGTAACTGCTCCAGTCGTTGGCAGTGCGCTAGTGGTTGGCACCCCTCTTAGGTTTTCTTTAAATAACAAAATATAGCAAAAATCTAGCATGTTTTGCATATGATTATTAGAATTTCCAACATTTTTTACAAAAATCTAATATATAACTTATTAGAAGTAATTACTTAATTGCATTAAAAAAAATTAATATCATTCTCAAAGTGTTAAGAAATTTTCGGTTTTTCTAAAGAAAATCTTAAGAAAACTGAAATTTTTTAACTTAATTTATTATTATTACACTGAGAAAACTGGAGAGTCAAATTGAGAGGTTCAAAAAGTGTATGTTTCGTTTGCTTATGAAGAGAGTTAAATAGTCCTTCTATAATAAATTTTGAATTGATAATGGAAATCTACTTGTATATTCTCTCCCATTATATCTGAGGGATAAAAGTTGCGCAGAAAATGTGTACGATCTGATGCGCGCGAAATTATTTTTCTGCCATTTTATGTATTTAATTTAGGGGTTAGGTTGCCATATTTATTCATTTCGCGTAGGATAAGGAAGGGATTTCTCAAGATGGTTAATTTGTCCCTCTGTTATAAACTCATTTTCCCTCCAAGAGAAATGGCAGGAATATCTGTCAATGGTGTATTTGAACATTTAGATTGTTATCCAATAGCTAACTCTCAAATATGAACGATTTGTCCCTCCAGATCTTTAGTCCAATACTCCAGTTTTCTCAGTGTAGAAGTGGGTAAATTTGCTTTTTTCTTTGCAAATATTTTAGTAGAATATCCCGTGTAGAAAAATTGTCCAGAAAAATTGTCCAGACTGGACGAGCTAATCAGGGTTAATGAACAGTGCTAATATTTAAAATTTTAGGTTCGATTTCAATATTTCAGTTTTTTAATTTTAAATAAATTACCAAAATTTACTTGGTTCTCACGTTTATTTAATGTAATGTGAAAATATGAATTATTAATAATAATAAATATTATTGTTAACAGGCCTTTAACATTATTTACAAACATGTTTACAATTTTAATTTATAACACTTATACAGATTAAATATAGTAATTTTATTATTTTATATAACACTTACAATGAAAAATATCCGCTCGCATGTGGGATCGAACTCACGCCCCCCACCCTTGACGACCCGACTCAAAGCATTTAAACCGCACGGCCACTGAAGTCTGGGTATGAACTCTCCTAATTTACTATATCAATGCTAGTGTCATATCTGCTGTTGCTTATAAGGACGAAGTAAAACCTATGACTAAAATTATTACACATAATAATCCTGAATTATTTTAATTATTATATATGAATATTTAAATAAATAATTCTTACTACAATTATAATCATTAAACAATTGTTTAAAGTATTACTTTCAGTTTTATCAAATATTTTTTAAATAATTAAATTCTTATGACGAATTGCAATAGAATTCTTAAGTATAATTATACACTTTTCGAAAAATTCGATTAAAATTGTATTAAAAATAATTAAGAAATGCTGAGATTAACTAAGAAATTTTTAATAATAAAAAATTCTGAGAATTTTATTATTTATAAAAATAATTGAATTATTGAGAAGAAACTTATAGAAAATTTGTAAATACTTATTGAATTTTTGTGAAAGGTTTTTTATTTATGAAAGTAATTAAATTTTTGCTTACATTTTATTTTGACAAGAATCTTGTTAAAAATTTTGAAAATAATTGAATTTCAGAGAACGATTTTATTATATATAAAGATAATTGAAATTTTGATGAGAATTTAAAAAAATTTTTGAACATAATTGAATTTCTGTGTAGAATTTTGTTACTTTTGAAAATAATTAAATTTTTACAATAATCTGTAACTTCTTCAACACTCAATTGTTTATAGTGTTTTAAATTAAAATTCTTTTACAGATAAATAATTTTTAATAATTAATCAAATACAATATGTTAAAAAATTTATCTAATTTCAGAAGAATTTGAATTATTAGGCATTTTTCAAAAATCTAAGTTCTTTAGAATTTTTAATTAAATTCATTGAAAATTTTATTTATAATAATTCATATAAACCTACAATATTTATTTTTGAACGATTCTTTACATTGACTAAGTTATTCCATTGAATTTTGAAGTGACAATCCATGTATAAATTCAAAGAAGACCGACAAATCGGGCACTAAAGACTTGATTGTACTTTGATTTGTACTTTAAAAATTTTGAATTCTAGTGATGCCAATGAAGTCCCATATAGCATACAGTTAGACAGTCTAAATTAGACCTTCCAGAAAAATCCCATATAGCATACAGTTAGAAAGTCTAAATTAGACCGTCCAGAAAAATCCCATATAGCATACAGTTAGACAATCTAAATTAGACCGTCCAGAAAAATCCCATACCCTAGTAGAAATTTGTCATGGAGTCACTCGATTGTTCAAGTTACTGGACAGTTTTTGTCACGGACACTGATTCTAGGCGGACTGGTAAATAACTGTAAAGTTACTGACCAACGCTCTTCGGCAAAGATTCAAGTTGAACTTGATATTGGCTAGACATAACTTCTGTCTAGTTTTTTTAATGTTACTTTAAAGTACTCCTAGAAATTATAGTTCTAAGTTTGTCGTGTCGATGACACTGCAATAATGTCTAATAACTAGACAGCTCGACTGATTATTTGCTAGAGATAAATTTGTTCTTATTCTTTCCAATATTTTAAAACTTTTCATTTTAATTTGTTATTAATTAAAAATTTAATTAATTTATTATTATAAATTAATAATATTAATTAATAAAATTAATTAATAATATTTATTAATTAAATTAATTAATAAATATTTACAATCCTTTATAATAAATATAAAAATAATAAAATTAGTTAAAAATTAATTTTTTTAAATTCCATTTTAGTTTAATTATAATTTTCTATTAATTAAAAATATAATAAAATTATTATTATTAATTAATAATCAATTAATCATATTAACTAATGAAATTAATTAACATATATTTATAATAATTTATAATAAATTAATAAAAATAATTAAAAATTTAATTACCTACAGTAATCAATTTATTTATTAATTGTTAACGTTGCAAATTAAATTACTAAAAAGTTATAATAATTAAAAAATCATCTAAAATGTTTTATTACATAGAAAATATTAAAAGTATATACCAATGCTTAAAATCTCTAGTTACGGCACTGAACTGAAACATATCTGCAGTGGTTATTAATTCTCAGTATCCATTGCGTTGAACGGCCGAGTGCGTTAAGCGGTGCGACTATACTCCAGCGGGACCCGGGTTCGCTCCCCGTTTTACCCCCCAAGATTTTTTCGGTGAAATTGCGTTATCGTTTTAAGGTTTATATAGATTATAATTGGTTATACTAATAAAAAATATTTGTTTCAGTGTTATTGTTAATAATAGTGCATTAAAAAAATCTGCCCGCCCTTCGGGCGGACACATTCTCATCCGCGCTTCGAAAGAAGGCTCGAAAGTTTCATGCTGCTTCCACATATATCAAACGCACGCATATCGCGTACACGCGTAAGGCTTGCGTATGCGTATTGTTAATGTTTATTGTTATTGTTAATGTTAATTGTTTGCGTTGCGTATCTACATGGTAAAGATAACGCGAGACGCAACGCAAAACGTGCTAGAAATGCATGGTATTTTTGTGCGTTTCGCGTTGCGTCTTGCGTTACCTTTGCCATGTAGAGTAGAGTCTACATTCCGTGGTACGCGAACGTGAACGTGTACGCGAACGTATGACGTCACCCATGCTATTCAAATGGGTGACGTCAGCACGTCAACGTTCGCGTTCATCCAATGTAGACTCTACTTAAGGCCTTTCTCCAATAGGTTTTAAAAAGTGTGCGAATGACTGCGTTGCGTTGATTTTAGCATGTGTTGCTATATCAACCGACGCAGACGCAGTCATTCGCACACTTGTGGTAACCTATTGGAGAAAGGCCTTTAGATGCAGCATATAGTATACTACTATACGCATACGCAAGCCTTACGCGTCTACGCGATACGCGTGCGTTTGGTATATGTGGAACCAGCATCAGCGCGCCTCGGGGCGCGCGAATTTTGGTCGTCGCGCTTCGCGCTCAAATAGCTCGCTTCGCTCGCAGTCATCCACGACCGTTGTGCATTTTTTTGCGTTCTTTTTCTTTTTTCTATTATATGTTTTAAGGAATTATTTTTTCTTAAAGCTACTACGACTTTAAGGATTACATTCTCATCACATATTTTTGTTTGCTGATAATTGCGAGATTAAGTGAACTTAAATGCAAATTTTTGTTCTTGCTGATCGAAAATGAGAAATTATTTTAACTACTAAATATTTTCGCAGAAATAGGGTAAGTGTGGGTATTCCTGCGAGTGATACAATTATTGCGATTTTTAATAAATTATTATTTTCATTTTAGAATAAACACCTAATTTTTTCAAAATAATTACAAAAATTATTTTGAATTTTATTTGATGAAATAGCTAATAAAAATACACATTCTGACAATTATTTAATTATTTATTTAAATTTGAAATATATTATGTCAGAATTCTATGAAATTATCAAACATGGCAGTCATGAATACATATTAAAAAACGTTGATATTTCTAATATTCACTGTAGTATACACGTTTTGGTGTTACTAATAAAAAAAGTACAGCTTATTATTTGAAAAATATATTAATTCACTCATCTTTCATCGATTTTTAATTAATAATACTGAAAACTACAATAGTAGCAGGATTTTTACTTCATGTTAGTATTATTGCGATTTTAAATACGTTTACTGCGCAACGCGAACAACCTACAGCTGTATACCGTCGTTTACTGAACCTAACCTCTTTGTTGACAATCTCTAACCTCTACCTTCGTGTTGATGTTTGTTTATATTTAACTGTTTATAGTGTAATAAACAAAATGGAATATGATGAAAATAAAAAAAAATCAACTGAAAAAAACACAAGAATGTCTTATTCAAAGGAAAGTCTAGCTTTTGCTCTACAGGAACTTAAAGAAGGGAAAAAAAATGCTGAAGTTGCTCGAAAGTACTGTATTCCTGAGTCCACATTAAGGGCGAAAAAATTAGGTTTACATCCTGATAAGAAACCCGGTCCTTCAACTGTACTCACCACAAACGAAGAAAAAGAGTTAGTGAATTGGATTACTCATTGTTGTAATAAAGGATTTCCTGTCACCAAAAGTCAACTTCGAGAAAGCGTTCGACAAATTTTCGTTCAAATGAAAAAGAAAAATCCGTTTACTGACAATACACCAGGTAGAGGCTGGTATGAGGGGTTTTTAAAACGCAATCCAGAAATTTCGACAAGAGTTTCTGAAAAAGTTTCTTTAAATAGAGCAAAAGTTTCCGAATATAGTTTACGTCAATGGTTCGAAGAAGTCAATAAATATCTTGTTGAAAATAATCTCACATCATTAGAGCCAAATCGGATTTTTAACTGTGATGAGTCAGGTAATTAATTAAAAAATAATTTTTTACATTCTCATCACATGAGAAGGTATTAGTTTTGGTCGAATTTTGACTTTTGCTAATTTTATGAAATCTTTACGTTTTGAGGTGCCCTGAGTCCGAAAAACATGGTCCGGCGAGTGCGTCTGTCTGTGTGTCTGTCTGTCCGTCTGTCTGTCTGTCCGTCTGTAGACGGTCATATGTTGTTCCCACGATAACTCTTGAAAAACTTATCAAATCGTTTTTAAATTTAACACACTTAAAGTTGGTGTAAAAATGAAGGCTAAGTTCGTTAACCAGACATTTTCGTTGAAAACTACAAAAACTACGGTAGTTTCAAAATTTTAAAAAATCAATTTTTTCAAATTTCAGAATTTTTAACTTTATTTTATTTTAGATTAGAAAAATACAAACAACTTTTCTTTATAACATTTTTTCATAAAAACTTAATTTTCGAAGTTATAGTCTCTTAAATGGTAAAAAAAACTAAAAAAATTCTAAAATAACACTAAAAATCGAATTTTTTTAAAGGAATAAAAATCAGTCAATTGATTTTGACATATTCTCACCCTAAAATACTTGAAAAACATACTTGAACATAAAAAACTCGTAATTTCCAGAAAAATCACTCTCTATATATATTTTTTGTGCGCTTTTTTGATAAAAAATCAATTTTCCGACTCCATTATCTCCGACATCCTTGCATATGCGATTTCGCAACCAGAGACTTTTTTTCTCGGCTTTGCATCAGCTACAACTTTGCTGTTGACAACTTTTTGCCTAACCCAAAACTTTTCAAGCTATTTTTTAAAAACTGTCAAAAAACTAAATTTTTTACATTCTCATCACATGAGAAGGTATTAGTTTTGGTCGAATTTTGACTTTTGCTAATTTTATGAAATCTTTACGTTTTGAGGTGCCCTGAGTCCGAAAAACATGGTCCGGCGAGTGCGTCTGTCTGTGTGTCTGTCTGTCTGTCTGTCTGTCCGTCTGTAGACGGTCATATGTTGTTCCCACGATAACTCTTGAAAAACTTATCAAATCGTTTTTAAATTTAACACACTTAAAGTTGGTGTAAAAATGAAGGCTAAGTTCGTTAACCAGACATTTTCGTTGAAAACTACAAAAACTACGGTAGTTTCAAAATTTTAAAAAATCAATTTTTTCAAACTTCAGAATTTTTAACTTTATTTTATTTTAGATTAGAAAAATACAAACAACTTTTCTCTATAACATTTTTTCATAAAAACTTAATTTTCGAAGTTATAGTCTCTTAAATGGTCAAAAAAACTAAAAAAATTCTAAAATAACACTAAAAATCGAATTTTTTTAAAGGAATAAAAATCAGTCAATTGATTTTGACATATTCCCACCCTAAAATACTTGAAAAACATACTTGAACATAAAAAACTCGTAATTTCCAGAAAAATCACTCTCTATATATATTTTTTGTGCGCTTTTTTGATAAAAAATCAATTTTCCGACTCCATTATCTCCGACATCCTTGCATATGCGATTTCGCAACCAGAGACTTTTTTTCTCGGCTTTGCATCAGCTACAACTTTGCTGTTGACAACTTTTTGCCTAACCCAAAACTTTTCAAGCTATTTTTTAAAAACTGTCAAAAAACTAAATTTTTTACATTCTCATCACATGAGAAGGTATTAGTTTTGGTCGAATTTTGACTTTTGCTAATTTTATGAAATCTTTACGTTTTGAGGTGCCCTGAGTCCGAAAAACATGGTCCGGCGAGTGCGTCTGTCTGTGTGTCTGTCTGTCTGTCTGTCTGTCCGTCTGTAGACGGTCATATGTTGTTCCCACGATAACTCTTGAAAAACTTATCAAATCGTTTTTAAATTTAACACACTTAAAGTTGGTGTAAAAATGAAGGCTAAGTTCGTTAACCAGACATTTTCGTTGAAAACTACAAAAACTACGGTAGTTTCAAAATTTTAAAAAATCAATTTTTTCAAACTTCAGAATTTTTAACTTTATTTTATTTTAGATTAGAAAAATACAAACAACTTTTCTCTATAACATTTTTTCATAAAAACTT
Source organism: Leptopilina syphax (assembly GCA_032872505.1). Taxonomy (NCBI): domain Eukaryota; kingdom Metazoa; phylum Arthropoda; class Insecta; order Hymenoptera; family Figitidae; genus Leptopilina; species Leptopilina syphax. The sequence continues at coordinate 34,842,518 of CM065473.1, read as the reverse complement.
AATTTTCGAAGTTATAGTCTCTTAAATGGTCAAAAAAACTAAAAAAATTCTAAAATAACACTAAAAATCGAATTTTTTTAAAGGAATAAAAATCAGTCAATTGATTTTGACATATTCCCACCCTAAAATACTTGAAAAACATACTTGAACATAAAAAACTCGTAATTTCCAGAAAAATCACTCTCTATATATATTTTTTGTGCGCTTTTTTGATAAAAAATCAATTTTCCGACTCCATTATCTCCGACATCCTTGCATATGCGATTTCGCAACCAGAGACTTTTTTTCTCGGCTTTGCATCAGCTACAACTTTGCTGTTGACAACTTTTTGCCCAACCCAAAACTTTTCAAGCTATTTTTTAAAAACTGTCAAAAAACTAAATTTTTTACATTCTCATCACATGAGAAGGTATTAGTTTTGGTCGAAAATTGACTTTTGCTAATTTTATGAAATCTTTACGTTTGGAGGTCCCCTGAATCCGAAAAACATGGTCCGGCGAGTCCGTCTGTCTGTGTGTCTGTCTGTCTGTATGTATGTATGTCCGTCTGTAGACCAAAATGTTGTTGACACAATAACTTTTGAAAATCTTGTCTGATCGTTTTTAAATTTAACACACTTAAAGTTGGTGTAAAAATGAAGGTTAAGTTCGTTAACCAGCCATTTTCGTTAAAAACTACAAAAACTACGGTAGTTTCAAAATTTTGAAAACTCAATTTTTTCAAATTTCAAAATTTTTAACTTGATATTATTTTAGATTAGAAAAATACAAACAACTTTTCTTTACAACATTTTTTCATAAAAACTCAATTTTCGAAGTTATAGTCTCTTAAATGGTCAAAAAAAACTAAAAAATCCTAAAATATCACTGAAAATCGAATTTTTTTAAAGAAATAAAAGTCAGTCAATTGATTTTGACATATTCTCACCCTAAAATACTTGAAAAATATACTTGTACACAAAAAAGTCGTAATTTCCGGAAAAACCACTCTATATATATATTTTTTGTGCGCTTTTTTGACTAAAAATCGATATTCCGACTCAATTATCTCCGAATCTATTCCATATGGAATTTTGCTACTAGAGACTTTTTTTCTCGTCTCATCCTCAGCTACAACTTTGCTGTAGACATCATTTCGCCAAACCCTATACTTTTCGAGTTATTTTGAAAAAAAGTAATTTTTATTACATTCTCATCACATGAGAAAGTATTAGTTTTGGTCGAAAATTGACTTTTGCTAATTTTATGAAATCTTTACGTTTTGAGGTCCTCTGAATCCGAAAAACATGGTCCGGCGAGTCCGTCTGTCTGTGTGTCTGTCTGTCTGTCTGTATGTATGTATGTCCGTCTGTAGACCAAAATGTTGTTGACACAATAACTTTTGAAAATCTTGTCTGATCGTTTTTAAATTTAACACACTTAAAGTTGGTGTAAAAATGAAGGTTAAGTTCGTTAACCAGCCATTTTCGTTAAAAACTACAAAAACTACGGTAGTTTCAAAATTTTGAAAACTCAATTTTTTCAAATTTCAAAATTTTTAACTTTATATTATTTTAGATTAGAAAAATACAAACAACTTTTCTCTACAACATTTTAAAAATTTTTTTTTTTTTTTTTTTAAGTTTTTGGGCCTGACCAGTTCTACTGTTTTAAAAAAAATTATTGTTTTTTAAAATTTTTAAACTTTTATAAATATCTGTAGTTTAGAATAAATAAAATAAAACTTTTAACTGATTTAAAATTATTTTTTTTGCTTTATTATAGAATACTACATCTTTTTAAAATAATTAATAACTTAAAATGCGTTTACAATAAATTAATTAAACTTACACTGATTACACAAAGTAGTTCACTCTTTCAATTGAAAATATTTTCATGATTGTAAATTTAAAAATTTCATATTTTTAATAATAATTTTATAAACAATTTAAATTATTTATATGTTCTACCCCTCGAATTGCATTGAATTTCATAGGAAGTCTACTTAGTAGTTATTATTATTTTATTATTTTTCTTATGCAAAACCAGCTAAAAACTAGGGTTATTTTTAAATTTTGCTAATAATTAAGTTGTTCATAAAAACATGAAGATATTTTATGATTTGATCAATTTGAGCAGCAGTTTAAACAAATAATTGTTATTTACAAATGAAGGGCTGGCTGCAATAACGGGACGAGAGCATGGTTGAAAGCGATAATACTAGTCAAGTAGCAGTGAGCGGCTTATTTATTACATTCTCATCACATGAGAAAGTATTAGTTTTGGTCGAAAATTTACTTTCTCTAATTTTATGAAATCTTGACGTTTTGTGGTCCCCTGTGTCCAAAAAACATGATCTAGAAAAAGTGTCTGTCTGTATGTCTCGCTTCGTGTCTGTCTGTAGACACAATGGTGTCCCTACGATAACTCTTGAAAAACTTATTGCATCAACTTGCAACTTTGCATGCACAAAGTTAGTGTTAAAATACAGATCGAGTTCGTTAGCCAGCCATTTTCGTCGAAAACTACACAAACTACAGTACTTTTAAAATTTTTAAATTTCAATTTTTTTTTTAAATTTCAATTTTTTTTTACTTTATATTACTTTAGATTAGAAAAATAAAAACAATTTTCTTCTATAACATTTTCTCATAGAAATTTAATTTTTTTTTAAGTTTTTGGGTCAGGCTACCTCAACTGGGTTAAAATTTTTTTATTGATTTTATAAAATGTTATAACTAAAATATATTCATATAAGTTTTAACATTTTAGAAAATCAATGAAATTTTTTTTACACAGTTGGGCTGTTCTGACCTTTTTTTAACATTTCAATTTTTGATCCTATCTTGTTGGAAATGGTTTTTTACATTCTCATCACATGAGAAGGTATTAGATTTGGTTAAAAATTGACTTTTTATACCTCAGGCACAAAATAGGCGCTTTTAGATAGCATCCAACAGGAACTAAAAGCCATTCATTTGTCCACTTGAATGAAAATGGCGACCTTTTTTTCCCATGGGCAAAAAAAACAGCTAGTACCATGCGTTACTTTTGCTCATGGCAAAAAAGGCCGCCATTTTCATACAAGTCGAACAAGTGAATGACTTTTACTCCCTGTCGTCTGCTATCTTAAATCGCCACGTTTGTGCTTTGCTTACAATTTCTAAGCAAAGAATACACGTTAATACCTGAAGTAATTCTAATACTGTTGAAAATGACCTTTAAAATGAGAAGAGAAGCTTTAGAAAACGTTTACTATTTTATAAGTTATTCAAATATTTGTTTAACATTAAAAATGGCGATTTTTTCAAAATCTCTAAGTGAATTTCTTGTTTAAGCTCAAAATAACATATAATAACAATATTTGTTAATATATTTAATAAATTATGTAAGAGGCGCGTCCTGCCGAAAGGTCCTACCGAAAGTTTAGGCGCTTGGACGTTCTTTTAAAAAAATCATGCTGAAAATTTATCTAATTGTTCATTTTTAAATCTTCAGTAAATTTAAAGTTTTTCTTAAAACAATTAAACTATCACATTCACTGTATCCGGATTTACATGTTTTTAATAATACATTTGATATATATGTAACTTTTCAAAATTTTCATTTTTTCGTTCTAATTTTTTTAAAATAACTTTAAAAAAGAAACTAAAATCGCGTTTTAAGCTTGAAACATTTTTTTAGGGTCAATTTGAGATTTTTGATCATCAAGACCAAAAATATACATCTAAATCCACTTTATCTCGCAATCATCAGCAAACAAAAACATGTGATGAGAATGTAATCCTTAAAGTCGTAGTAACTTTAAGAAAAAAAAATGCTTTATGAAACATTTAATAGGAAACAAGAACAATAACACAAATAATGAACAACAATTGCAGACCACCGCGAGCGAAGCGAGCCATTTGCGCGCGAAGCGCGACGTGTGAAATAATCACCGGAGCGCGAAGCGCGACGATCAGTATTCGCGCGCCCCGAGGCGCGCTGAAACTTGCGAGCGAAGCGAGCCCCCGCGCGAAGCGCGGATGAGAATGTGTCCGCGCTTGCGCGGGCAGATTTTTTCAATATTAATTTATACTTTCATGTACAAATAATATACATATGAATTTTCAGGACTTCTTCTAAATCCAGCATCTTCTTCAGTCCTTGCCCCGAAGGGTCAAAAGAACGTGTTTACTGTGGTAAACAACGAAAAAGAAAATATAACGACTCTAGTCACAGCCGATGCTGCTGGCAACCTTGCTCCGACATTCGTATTATTTGCTGGGAATTCGCTACCAAATAATGCTGTTCAAATGGCGCCTGTCGATTTTGCTTTTGGGTTTTCTAAAACTGGATGGATGTTATCTGAGAATTTTTACGAATACATCGCAAATGCTTTTGAGCCTTGGTTAACAAAAAATATTGTAAAACGTCCAGTAATATTATTTATTGAAGGTCATGCTTCACACATCACGTTGCACTTGAGCAATTTCTGTTCTGAGAAACAAATAGTGCTAATCGCCTTGCATCCAAATGCCACGCATATTATGCAACCCTTAGATGTATCTCTGTTTCGTACCTTGAAGGCAAATTGGCATAATATAAATAATATTTATGCAACTCGTTTAGTAATCAGAAGGTATATATAATAAATAAGTAATTGAAATATTAATTTTTATATCCTTTACTTTGTTCGGTATTCTTAAATTATTAAATTTTTTTAGGACAATTCGAGACTGGACTTTTCCAATGAGACTGACACTGCTTTTAATTCGATTGAAATTTCCGCCAACAATCATGTTCACGATATGTTAAATTTTGAATCTACTATAAATTCCGATAATGCAAAAGTATATATATATAATTAAATAATTAATTTCTTAGTTTCATGTAAACTCTAAGTAATTAGAAAAATATCAGTTTTTATAAATACTTAGATTTTACAAATCAAGATTCTTTATACTAATGCAACACATATATATATTTTTAACACAAAAATTAATACTTTGATTAATTATTCAATAATTAATATGAATTGTAAATAGCATTAAAATGTATTTTCTAATTTCACGTTGAATTGTATAAAAACTATTTTTAGTAAAAACATATTTTTTATATCATCAATTTTAAAGTATTTTTGTCATGTACAACCTGGTGCTTACAATTAGGTAATTTTTTCAGGTCGAATCAAGTAGCAGTGTTGTCGATGCAAATGACTGTGTTTTATTGGAATTGGAAGTAGATATTAATCAAAATATTGCAACTAGTGATGTGGCTTCCAACGGTATTGTTTTAGCGTCAAAACACCTCAACTCGAGCGGACAATAAAATGTTGACTAAAAATGCAGCAGAAAATACTGACATAATTTCTTCAAACACTCCAAATGTTTCAAAATCTATAACAGCTAATCCACTTTGCGACATTACAAATTGTCATGATCAAAAATCGCCAGATTCAGAAGAATCTGTAGGAACGTTTTTGTTTTGGCCATCTGATAATCTATTACAAAATAAAAATAAAAAGCGAACAATAAATAAAATACATCATCCTTCTGTAATTACTGGAAATCAGTGGAAGCAAATTATGGAAACAAAAGAAAATGCGAAACGAGTTAAAATTGAAGAGTTAGATAAAAGAAAGAAGGCAAAGGAAGAAAAAAAAATTAAATCTAAATTAGAAAAAGAGGCACTTAAGATAAAAAGAGATGAAAAAAAATTTCTAAGAGAACAAAAAAAACTTTGAAAAAGAAAAAGAGAAACTGGCGAAACAACAAAAAAAACTTGACGCTATAGAAAAAAAGAAAGTGGACTCGGAAAAAAAATTTTCTAAAATAAGAGAAAAACAAGAAATAGAAAAGCAGATTCAGGATTTGCAAAAAAGGCAAATGAATTTGGATGAAAATCTGTGAATCAAAGATTAATATTTTCATACTTGTTTTTATTAGCATAAAACTTTGTGATATCTACGATTAAGGTTTAAATATTTTAATTTAGTTACCGAATTCTTTGTGATATCTACCAAAAGTATTTAAAATTCAAATTTTATTTATATAATATTATAAACTTCGTTATTTATATAATTATTGGCTCATGTGATAGCTGAAAGTATTATTCTTTATAATATGTTTAATAATTGCATAAGGTGTTTAATTAGTAAATAATATGTACACGGAAAAAATTATAAATTTGACAATTCTAATAAGTTTTTTATTATCCGAATAACCAACTTTTTAATTTTTCCGAAATTATTCACAAATTTTCCTAGTTATTCACATTTTTAAGACGTCTTTCAAATTTATCATTTTGAATTAGCCCGCCATATTACGACCAATGAGAAAGAACCAGCGCGGTATGCGACAGCTGATTTTCTGCAGTAATACTCACACAATAATTGGTATTTCCTTTATAAATGTCACACAATAATACTCGCGTGTCAACAATAATACATGTATTTACAATTAATTTTCGATTAACTTTTTTGAATAGAAATAAGTAACGAAATTGGATTAAGTTTAATGTTTTGGAAAATATAATAAACAAACTTTCATTTGCAATTGAAATATCTAAATTTCATGTTTTCATAAACTTGGACTAGCTTCGCAAAGTTAACCTATACTAAAAACTCGCAGAAATACCCACACTTACCCTATGGGTTGTTGAAGAAGCTTCAATATTTTAAAAATACAAGTCCGGTAACAGTGACAAGCCTTAAGCCGCTCACTGCTACTTGACTAGTATTATTCCTTTCAACCACGCTTTCGTCCCCTTATTGCAGTTAGCCCTTCATTTGTCAATAACAATTATTTGTATAAACTGCTGCTCAAATTGATCAAATCATAAAATATCTTCATGTTTTTATGAACATCTTAATTATTTGCAAAATTTAAAAATAACCCTAGTTTTTTTGGGGTTTAGATAAGAAAAATAATAAAATAATAATAACTACATAGTATACTTCTTACGAGATTCAATGCAATTCGAGGGGTAAAACATATAAAAAATTCAAATTGTTTATAACATTATTATTAAAAATATGAAATTTTTAAATTTACAATCATGAAAATATTTTCATTTGAAAGAGTGAACTACTATGTGTAGTCGGTGTAAATTTCATTAATTTACTGTAAACGCATTTTAAGTTATTAATTATTTTTTAAAATGATGTAGTATTCTGTTCTAATGCAAACAAAAAATTTCAAATTTAAAAAAACAGTTAAAAGTTTTATTTTATTTATTCTAAACAACAGATATTTATAAAAGTTTTAAGATTTAAAAAAAAAATAAATTTTTTTTAACTCAGTAGAACTGGTCGGGCCTAAAAACTTAAAAAAAAAGTTTTTTAAAAAAAATGTTGTAAAGAAAAGTTGTTTGCATTTTCCTAATCTAAAATAATATAAAGTTAAAAATTCTGAAATTTGAAAAAATTGAGTTTTCAAAATTTTGAAACTACCGTAGTTTTTGTAGTTTTCAACGAAAATGGCTGGTTAAAAAACTTAGCCTTCATTTTTACACCAACTTTAAGTGTGTTAAATTTAAAAACGATCAGATAAGATTTTCAAAAGTTATTGTGTCAACAACATTTTGGTCTACAGACGGACATACAAACATACAGACACACAGACAGATGGACTCGCCGGACAATGTTTTTCGGGTTCAGGGGACCTCAAAACGTAAAGATTTTATAAAATTAGCAAAAGTCAATTTTCGACCAAAACTAATACTTTCGCATGTGATGAGAATGTAATAAAAATTTGCTTTTTGGAAATAACTCGAAAAGTTTAAGGTTTGGCAAAAAGTTGGCAACAGAAAAGTTGTAGTTGATGCAAAACCGAGAAAAAAGTCTCTGGTAGCAAAACCGCATATGCAATAATGTCGGAGATAATGGAGTCGGAATATTGAATTTTTTTCATAAAAGCGCACAAAAAATATAAATAGAGAGTGGTTTTTCCGAAAATTACGACTGTTTTGTGTACAATTATGTTTTTCGAGTATTTTAGGGTAAGAATATGTCAAATTCAATTAACTGACTTTTATTCCTTTCAAAAAATTCGATTTTCAGTGTTATTTTAGGATTTTTTTAGTTTTTTTGACCATTTAAGAGACTATAACTTCGAAAATTGAGTTTTTATGACAAAATGTTGTAGAGAAAAGTTGTTTGTATTTTCCTAATCTAAAATAATATAAAGTTTAAAATTCTGAAATTTGAAAAAATTAAGTTTTCAAAATTTTGAAACTACCGTAGTTTTTGTAGTTTTTAACGAAAATGGATGGTTAACGAACTTAACCTTAATTTTTACACCAAATTTAAGTGTGTTAAATTTAAAAACGATCAGATAAGATTTTCAAAAGTTATTGTGTCAACAACATTTTGGTCTACAGACGGACATACATACATACAGACAGACAGACACACAGACAGACGGACTCGCCGGACCATGTTTTTCGGGTTCAGGGGACCTCAAAACGTAAAGATTTCATAAAATTAGCAAAAGTCAATTTTCGACCAAAACTAATACTTTCTATGAATCTGAAGTTACCAACGTTGATTCAACGAAAAACTTAAAAAAAAAATTTTCTCAGGATATAAATTTTTCTGGTATATTTTTAACCCAAGTAAACTCTCCAAAACCTAAAATAAAAAAAACGTGGGAAAAAAAGTGATTTTTATTTTTTTTGGCAAATTTTTTCTAAAAATCACGAAATTTTAATTAAATTCATAATTCCTTGCCTCGGTAGTCATTTTTTTCTTTTGATAATTGTTTATTCTAATGTCGAGTGCCATTTAAAAAAAATTCCAAGTAGTTCCAAGTCGGGGAAAGCAGTGATTTTGGTTTTTTTGTCACGGATTTTTGAAAAATTCGAGCATTTCAAGTAATTTAATAATTCCTCGCCTCGGTAGTTACTTTTTTCTTTTGATAATTGTTTATTTTAATATTAGACGTTATTTAAAAAAAATTTCAAGTGATTCCAAGTCGGGGAAAACAGCGATTTTGAATTCTTTGTGTCACGAATTTTCCAAAAATCTCGAAATTGCAAATTAATCAATGATTCCTCGCTTCGGTAGTCATTTTTTTATTTTGATAATTGTTTATTTTGCCATTAGACGTTATTTTAAAAAAATTTCAAGTGATTCCAAGTCGGGGAAAGTAGTGATTTTTATTTTTTTTTGTCGAATTTTTTCCAAAAATCACGAAATTTTAAGTAAATTAATAATTCCTCACCTCGGTAGTCATTTTTTTCTTTTGATAATTGTTTATTCTAATGTCATGTGCCATTTAAAAAAAATTCCAAGTAGTTCCAAGTCGGGGAAAGCAGTGATTTTGATTTTTTTAATGAAATTCTAGGATTTTTGGAAAAAATTCGACAAAAAAAATTAATATCACTGTTTTCCCCGACTTGGAATCACTTGAAATTTTTTTAAAATAACGTATAATGTCAAAATAAACAATTATCAAAAGAAAAAAGTGACTACCGAGGCGAAGAATTATGAATTTAAATGAAATTTCGGAATTTTTGGAAAATTCGTGACAAAAAAAAATTCAAAATCACTGCTTTCCCCGACTTGGAATTACTTAAAAATTTTTTTAAATAACGTGTAATATTAACATAAACAATTATCAAAAGAAAAAATTAACTACTGAGGCGGGGAAATTATTAAATTACTTAGAATTCCCTGATTTTCCAAAAATCCGTGACAAAAAAACCAAAATTACTGTTTTCCCCGATTAGGAAACGTACAAATTTTTTTTTAAATTGCGTCTAATATTAAAATAAACAATTATCAAAAAAAGAAAAATTACTACCGGGTCGAGGAACTATTAATTTAATTAAAATTTCGTTACTTTTAAAACAATTCGATAAACAAAATAAAAATCACTACTTTCCCCGACTTGGAATCACTTGAAATGTTTTTAAAATAACGTCTAATGTTAAAATAAACAATTATCAAAAGAAAAAAATGACTATCGAGGCGAGGAATTATAAATTTATTTAAAATTTCGTGATTTTTGGAAAAAATTCAAAAAAAATAATAAAAATCACTGCTTTTCCCACGTTTTTTTTATTTTAGGGTTTGGAGGGTTTACTTGGGTTAAAAATATACAAGGAAAATTTTTATCCTGAGAAATTTTTTTTTTAAGTTTTTCGTTGAATTAACGTTGGTAACTTCAGTTTCATTACTTTCTCATGTGATGAGAATGTAAAAATGAAAGTTGTTTGAAAACACTAAATATTTAGAATATTCGAATTTAGAATTTTTTTTTAATTAAATTAAAAATCAAAATAGTAATGTAGAAAATTACATGTAATAATTTACTATTTACATTATTTTTATATAATAATTCAACTAATTAATTAAAAATTATAAAATATTATATAATTTTTTATTCTATTTCATTTATTATGTTTATATTATAATGGATACAGAAATTTTCCAAAAATAGTTTTTATTGAATTTCTTTGGTGCTAAATAGAAATTTTATATTAATTGCATGAAATAAATGTGTTAACTACAGTAAATCTTAATATAAAACAAATTTTCAGTATTTTAAAAGAATTAATTTGTTTAGTTTTTCTACAGAACCGTTGACCAGAATTTATAAAGTTGGGCTAGATAATAACTTGATGAAAAAAGTAATAATAAGTAATAATAATAATAAGTAATAAATCGTTTAAAAATGCTTTATATTTCAAAAAATGTCAATTTTCAATTATATATAATAAGTTATATTCACATTTCAGGTTACGAATAAAATTTAATGTATGGATACACTAATAGAATATTTATAGGTATATTCATCCAAAAAATACATAAATGTTAGATTCAATATTGTTTATTACTTGCAAATATAAAAATTTATTACTTACAAGTTGTTCAGCAATTACCAAAGTGCAATCAACTCACAATAAAGTTCAATGTTTACATACTTTTGTTACCGATCACAAAATATGTATTTTATATAACAATTCTTTGAGAAAAACGCACTTTATAATAAATTTCCCTTTTCTCATAAATATACTATTTTTTAAGTCTTAAAAAACTATACACTTTAAAATACTCGCTTTGTAAATGCATTTTCTTTCAGTAACTTTTTTATCTTACTACAGAGGTGTGAATTCACCCTTAAGTGGATTCTCGTGTCGTCGGTAAAATCGCACATCATAATAAATGCAATGGAAAATTAAAACACTTTATAATATTATTTAAGCAATAAGTAAACAAATTGAAAAAATAAAATCTTTAACAAGTCATTTATTCAGCACATATTTATTTTTAAACAAATTTTGTTGCGTGCTATATATGAACACAATCAAACTGACAGATTAACAGTACACATTTAATACTTTAATTATTAAATAAACAACTGCATATTTTCCGGATTCTGACAAATTGCAGGTAGTTTCTCTTCCTCTGTACATTTTCAAGTTTTTATAAACACAATTATTTACATTTAAAGAAAAATAGTAAGGCGCCATCTCGTTGTGTAGTTGAAAGTAAAATATTCTGTTGTCGATAATTCTATTGTAAGACACTAACACACTTACACTTCTTTATTGATTATTGTTTCGTTTATGACACACTCACATTTTTTCATTATTATTACAAAAAAAAGTGCTTATTGGTAATTTTATTGCATAAACAGCAACTATATATTATTATTGTATAAGTGTATACTCTTTGACAAGTAAGCACATTAATTTTACACTTTTTTTTAAATAAGTTTTCAAACGATATTTAATCAAATCTTGACTGACAACTTTTAATTTAATTATTTTTACATTAAAAACAAACTAATCTATTAATTTTAATGTATACAAATGTTCCTATTAACCTCCTTTTCAATGTTTTATGTTCAAAAACTACAATATTTATTGTTTTCTATAGTTTTATTAACAAAACCGTGAAAGTCCGCGATAATTCCGTGAGTTCACAGAATTCTCACGGGAACCAGTCCGCTAGGGAAATTTTTAATTATAATCAAATTCCATAATTATTAACAAAGTTATTAAACAATTAAAAAAGTGCTATTTTTAATGGATTAGATTCATTTGCAACTAAACAAATTAACCGTTTTTAACTTACGACCAGTCATTCGAAATATATTTCCAAGCTCTGTAACTTTCAATCACAACTTTTTCCCCTAAAATTTAACCGCAAGCAACAGTCATCGAAAAACCACGTTTTTCGAACTTTAACGATTGTTTACACTATTTTTCGCAACTGGAAATCGAGAGCAAACTATGGGGCTTTTATATAGGGCCGTCAAACTACAAGAAACTACTTAGACTTTTCAGGTTGCACTTTTTGCACTCACCGACTGGCCTATTTTAACGAAACTGAGTTTTGTAAAATGTAAGGAATGTTTCAGAATAAAGTACAGAACTTTCGTAGTATATACTGAATATTTTTAAAGTTTATACTAAAATATTCCTTACATTTTACTAAACTCAGTTTCGTATAAGAAACTGTATCCGCTACTCCGTAACAGTTTCGTAAAATCTGCTGAATTAATTTTTTTCGTGCAGAAATATTAAAAATTAGAAATTTTTTTTTATTTTGAAAATGGAAATGATTTTTAATAACAGTGCGAATTTTTCAGTTTTAATTTTGATTAATTCTATAAAATTAAACTTAAAATTAAACTTCCTTTTTGAAAGTATAAGATGTAAGATTTTATTGTACACCAACATAATTTTGCTGAAAGAACTGACTTTTTGATAAAAATGCGAATTTTTCGGCTTTAATTATGATTAAGTCTACAGATTCTCATACAATTTATACTTCATATAGACCAATCGATTCGTCTTGATGCAAAGATAAGATTTTACCATATATTAATTTCAATTTTCGACTTAAAAAATGTTTTTAAAAAAAATTGCTTTGAAAAATGTCAAAAAAAAATTTTTTCCGATGTTTTTTCAAAATCCACCAATCAATTTCGAGATAATATAATAATAAATATACTTAGCAATTTTTAGCCAAATTCATTGAAACCTCTTTAAGTTATCGTGTTTATATAAAACAGAATCCGTACACTAACACACACATACATACATCTGGACATTTGTTCAGATTATATAACACATTCTTATATAACACATTCCCATATAAAGGAAAATTTTTTTTAAGCTTTTTTAAAAATTCTATAAATTAAACGACTACAAAGCTTCCTCCACGAGGAAGCAAACATTTCATTGACAAATATAAGTATTGCATTCAAATATAATTTAAGTTAATAAATTATTATTAATATTATTACTTATTAATAATATGAATATTATTTATATTAGAAAAAATAATTATAAATAATTATTTGAGAAAATAATCTACATGCAAAAACTGTATTGGACCTAACCTCACTTATTTTTATGAGAAAACCTAAAGTATTTATTCTAAATTCAACTTTTCTCGATTCTAATTTCTTTCTTTGAAATATTCATAAATTGTCTTTTTTTAAAATATTCTCGATTCATTAAAATATCTTAAAGATGGAATAAAGATGTAGTAAAAGTGCAATATTAGTAGAGAAGTGTAACCAAAAATGTTTTAGCTTTTAAATGCAATCTGAGAGATGTTATCAAGAACCAATTTTTCAAATTTGAATATTTAAAAAATTTTTGAAATAATTTTCACATTATCATTTCTTACCCTATTAGACACAAAAAATAAAATTTTAATATTTTGCAACGATAAAATAAAAGCATTTAATAATTTACTTTAAATTAAATAAATATGAAGTCAACACTTATGTAAAATTTACATCTTGGCGTAATTACTTTTATAAATTAGCGGACAGTTTTTAAATATGTAACCAATCTTATGATATCCAGAAAATTGAATATTTGCATTAGTTCTAGTATTAAATATTAAAAATTTCATTTTTTAGTATAATGATAATGATATTAAAAACTTACAATCTGAAAATTGCTTGTCGAAATAGACTCTTCACTGCTCGAAAGAGGAGTAAGATTAATACTACCCCTTTGGCTTAAAATATTTGGTTTTGGAAAGCAGGAGAACATCATGTTTTAATTAAAACCATTTTCAATTTAATAACCTGAAACAAAGATGAAACGGAAAAATTCAAAATTAACAGCATCAGTTTACATACGTAGGTACCTGCTTTACCTTGATATATATCTAGATCATAAAGAACCAACTAAAAAAAGTAGAATCAATTGCTTTTCCTCAAAACTACATTTACTTAAAATCCATTTGATTATGCTTGGGATAAAACACCCTTTAGCCTGCATAATTTGTTTATAACAATTTTATAAACAAATTGGTAAATCTTTATTAATTTGTTTAAACAATTGAAAATTAAAAACAAAAAAATAAGGTAAATGTCCCAAATAGGAGCATATGCAATTTGTGTGTGCCGATTTGTATTTTCCTTGTGTACGCTAGAATACACTTACCTTTACATGTAACAGCTGTTGAAAAGGTAAATTAGTATCAAATCTCATAAATACTCACTTTAATTTATAAACATTTAGTTTTTTTGCTATGTTAAACTTTAAAGTGTTAACCGGTCAAATGACAAATGATACACGATGGTGAAATGTTTCTCTTGATTGCTTGCAAATGGCAAAGGCTATAATTATTCATTTTTTATTGTATTATTAAACCATTTATTAGCAAAAATTACCGTTTTTTATTAAAAAAAAATACTTTTTACAATAGGAATTAATTACTTGTACCACTATATTTAATTGATTTTTATTTTTTGCACATATTTCCGTTAATGTTCACAAATCGATACACGTTCACAAATTGGTACATTTACCTTATGTATATCTTTTTTTAATTTGCCTATGAATCCAATTGTTACTTTTTTTAATACATTGGTTGGTTTCTTCATGGTACTTATTAGGTAAATGGGTTAATAATTAAATTTATTTATAATTATTAAAATTAATTAAAGTAATAAATTAAATTAATAGATTAATTAATTATTTTATTTAAATTTTACTGTAAGTTTTGAAGCTGATAATAAATAATTTGACAATAACTATAAAGTATAAACTAGGAAATATTTTACTCTAATTACGTTTATTATTATTTTTCTTATAATTCTTTTAAACTTTTTATATATTTCTAATAAGTTGAAGCCAGGTTACTGAGAAAAATATATAATTGTAACAATAAAAGTAAAGAGAACAATAATTAATTAAAATAAACAATACATTATTTACAGTAAGCTGATATGATATTATATTTTAAAACCAATAGAAAATAAGTCGAAGAAATCGGTACTTATTTAAAATTAAAATAGAGTAGAAATATAGGTACACAATTTAAAGAATGATTTAAGTTATTAACTCACACCTGTTTTAAATATAAACTTCTTTAAAATTCAACCACAATTCGTACACGGTCAATTCAAACTCACAACTGATACCTTGTGTTCGATAAAGATGTAAAGTTCTTATCTGGTTTTGATAACGTGTTGACGCAGTGTTAATGGTAGGTTAAAATGAATCATTACCTTCTGAAAAGCAAGAAAGTAAGATTACATTCATTTCTTTAGTCACTCTTCAATATCTACTTATAAGGTAAAGAACAAAATGCGGAATCGCAATATCAAATATCTAGTCGCAGTAACTATTTTCGCTTGTAAATAGTAAACTGCATTACAAATTAAAATGTACCCAAACAGCATAATTATGCTTAATATTCTGTAAATGTTGCATAGTAAAATTTCCAACAATGCCCAGTTATTAATATTACATTTAATATGCCCTTTGAGAACATTGCTTGGAAATATTGCCTCGAAATATTAAAAAGTATTATATTATATTTATTATAATAATAGGGACATATTTCTCACACGCTAACGCTCGCTTGTTTATAATTGATTCATTTCATTTAGATTGTCATTTTCATTATCAACAAAAGTTAAAGTCGCAAATTGCGATTCTGTCATTAAAAACAATTTTTTCTTAAACTGTGGAATGTATTACACAAATAAAATTCATAGTGATCACGAAATTAGAGTTATATATGCCGTACAATAGATATTTTTCGACAGAAATCGTAAATTTTTTTTCGAATTTTCCATAAAATAATGATTAATTTGTTAGAAACAAGTATTATTTCGTTACTTGTTCAATTATCTAACTCCAAACAAACATAAATTCCACTATAAGGTCACGTTTGATAAAATAACTGGGTCCCACAGTGGGCAAGGATCGACAATTTTACGAATGGCAGGTATGCTACTTATTGTTTTTGGAGTCGCTGACTACAAATCTAAAGTCAAATATTAAAAATTAAAAAAGACGGATTCAATATGGCTTAAATAGAATTTTGTATATCAATCAATTTGAATGAAACATAGGTATTTAGGGGTTTTTTGGTCGCTGATTACGAATCTGACTGAATTTAAAAATTCAAAATGGCAGATCCAATTTGGCGTACATAAAAATGTTAAGGGGGAAATTATTAAACGAGATAATATTTTTTGCTTACATCATTTTCAACCCGAAAACATATAAGAAGGTCAAAAATATTCAATTTTAATTTTCGAAGAGGTTAGAATTTTTTTTCTTTCCACCTAGAGCAATATTATCGCAAATCCATGCGAGAAGTTGTTTAGAATTGTAAAATATGCATTGAAAAAAATTGACGTTGAAAAATATTAAAAACTGTAAGAGATGTTTTTTTATCAGCGCATCAAATTACGTAAGTATACACAGTTTGGAAAAAAATTAAAGGTTTAAGGTTTTCAAAATTTCGGCAAAACTTAAGGGGTTATACATGTTAGGATAAAAAGCTGAAAACGGCCAATGGACGAAAAAATAAGCCAAACCTAGTGTTGTTATAAGCAGTTTTGACAAAACTAGTTGTGGCAGATTTACATCGACCATTGTCCGTTTTAAATTGCCAAAACTAGAATTGGCATTCCGTCATTTGCCAAAACAACACTGAAAGACTTTTCGTTTTAAAAAATGATTGAAAATATATAAAAATTTAATTTGGCAGCGTTTCAAAGTGGGGAAAACCGTGTTTTCGTTTCAAAAATTAATATGGCGCATACTAACCTTTTCAACGACTAAAACTAATATATTCATTCCAATTAATGGAAAAAATGTATTAAATATTTGGAAAAAATCTATCACTTTTTCATACAGACTATATTAAAAATTTGGACGTATCTTTAAAAGAAAAAAAATGCATTAACCAATCACAATGCGAATTTACAAAATCTACTGCGCTTGCGTAGTATTAATGCATTTTCATGAATATAAAAATTTTTTAAATTAGCGCAAGCACTTTAACCAATGAGGGGAGTTTTATTTCTATTGAATTCTCCTCAATGATTCGCAGATAACATATATGTCGTAGGCAAATAGAAGAATTCGTCATTTAGCTAAATGCCTACGCAATTAGCTAAACGGCGCCGAATAGACGTTCGTTTTTACGAAACTGAGTTTTATAAAATGTAAGGAATGTTTCAGAATAAAGTACAGAACTTTCGTAGTTTATACTGAATATTTTTGAAGTTTATCCGGAAATATTCCTTACATTTTACAAAACTCAGTTTCGTAAAATCAGCTAAATTTATTTTTTCCGTGTACAAAAATACACATCGGGATAAATTGTAAACAATAAATTATTGAAACAAAATAAATTTAATAGCTTTATTAAATGTTAGAGAGGAACATGTAAGAACGAAATTTTATTTAGTATAATAATACTTCTCTTACTCTCTAGAGTGTTTCAAGTCAGGAACACTATGCAACTCGCGCTGTCATCAGAGACAACCTTGTAATAATAAATAAAATAACAAATATTTCAATAAATTAAAATATTTTTTCAATATATATCATTTTCTTCTATTTGCCTAAACTGCGTTTGTCGAATAGCTAAATGCCTAGCCAGTTAGCTAGTTGCCAAATCCTTCCAGGCGAATAGACGAATAACAGTAATAATGAAGCTCATTTGTCTATTCGGCGCCGTTTAGCTAATTGCCTAGGCATTTAGCTAAATGACGAATTTTTTTATTAGCCTACGACATATATATATAATTGTACATATATAGTATATATATAGTATATATATAATTGTACCAATTAACCAATCTGCACCGGCAATTTTATTATTCTCCTAACTTTTTGGCATCGAAAGGTTCAATCTTTTAGCAAAGCTAAACGTAAGACTACGAACATCTCTTGTTGACAATCAGTAAAACATAGCACTTGACTTGAGCAAATACTTCATCAAAGCCGTTTCTTGTTCGTTGTTGATGACCTAAAAAAATAATGAAACCACGAAATGGATTTGGAACGAAAATAAATACACCGAAATACCAACCTTATAAGAATGCTCCTTGAAGCATTTAATGTTACTTCGCAAAATTTGGTAGTTAAAATCATCCGCGGCTTTTTTTATTCCCGTTCTCTTTTTAACTGATGTAATCGCTTCTTTTATTTGATTTTCATTCACAGTCTTATGTAGTTTTTCTTTTTTCATCTCATCCAAACGATTTTCATAAGATCTTAAAGTTTCGAAATTTAAATTGAAATAAAAAATTCTTTTATAATTTGTAATCGCATTAGCACGGTCGTGCCGTGCCGCCTAACCTCTAACTATCCTTGCCCCATGAGATCATTTTTAAGTTTTCGCTTTTTTAACCCTTAAACCGCACTCTGGGTGTGCGACACCCATATTCTAGCATTTTACTCTAATATTTCGTTTAAAGTCGTAAAAATTGAACATATGTCGCTATTGGATGACACATTTTGTACTTAACTTTATGTTCCGTGAGGGACATTAGTCTCCCAAGTGTCTTTGTGTATTTGATAACTTTATGAAATTAACAGCGAAAAATTTCTGGGTGGTTGATACCCAGTTTTCGGTTTATGGTGATTTCAGTAGTTTTAAAAAACATTTTTTTAATTATTAAGATTAAATAAATCATTATGAAAATTATTTTCCTTCAAAATAGATGTACTGAGCTACATAAGATAATTTTTCTGAACCATAATATCCTTTTCCAGCTTGGAGAACAAACTTTAAAGTCCCCGGATGTCGCACACCCAGTGTGCGGTTTAAGGATGGATTCGGAAGTGTGCGGTTTAAGGGTTAAACAATGTAAATGAATTTGAAAATAAATACGATATTCGTGTTTAGCAGGAACTTCCATTACGGGAAACACTTACGTTAATAAATATTTTTTATGATATTTTTTTTATTTTTAATAAATATTTTTTTTTTATTAATATTTTTTTATATATATATATTTTTATTTATATTAATATAAAAAACAATACGATAAATAGCACGTTTATATTTTAGCAAAACATATGTTTTATACAAATTAACTCGTAACTTCTGTAGATCGTGGGAGATTGAGGTACAATTTCTCCTGACATCTAGTGGTGACAAGACGCAATCATATGCTGAATAGCAAGTTTTTTGAACAAGCTGTTAAAGCACTAGAGCCACTAACTGACCTTGCCCCACCCTCCCCTAATAATAATAATTAATAATCTTTATATTATACCTCTAGAGCGTCCTGACTTAATCTACTCGTCATTAAGTATTTAATATCAAAAGTTTGTTTTAAGTAGTCAAATAGTTCCAAAGTAGCTTTTAATGTTACAGTTAAACCTACAAAAGTACTTTGACTTAAACCTGCATGCTCTTCCACTTTAACTCCCTGCTTCCACAGTTTCAAAAAATTTACAAAATTTGTTATTGCCTGAATAAAGAAAATTAAAAGAAATATTATTATAATGGACAAAATGTAAATTAAAATAAATGATTACAGGTCAAAAAATTCTTACCGAAAAATCGAAAAAAGTCTAAAGTACGAAAAATAAAAAATGAAAAAATTCTTTACAAAAATTAAATTATATTCATATTATATAAAAAAATTCACTACACAAATTAAATTATTTTCATAAATAAAAAAATTTCTAGAAAAATTCCAATTTTACTTAACATTTTTATTATATCTATTACATAACTTGCAAGTAAAATTACTAGAGTTTGATTTGTACTTTTCAAGCATTTGCTGAAAAGCTCCAAAGCAGTACATACAATTATTGTTAACTTTGTCTGATTCTAATAGTAATGTATGAGCTATATTGAGTCTATATTCTACTGGATCAAAATTTAAATCAAATTCAAAATTATTCGTTATGCATTCTATATAATAACAAACATACACACCACATTTACTACTATCACTTTCTTTCTGATATGGTCTATTTACAACATCCACTCTGTCCCATTTTATGCCTTTTAATTTATAAAAGCTACTTGATTCTTTTACTGTATTGTTTATAAACTTACAGAAATCTGTAAGTACTCTTTCGGTATCAAAGGATACTCTTTCGGTATCAAAGGATTTACGCTTTGGATCTAAATGTTTAAAACTTTTTCTTTTTTGTCTAAAATTATTAATGCATAATGGCTATAATAGCAATAAGGTATTATTAATTTGGTCTGTAGTGATGTGCAATTCGTTAGTATTCCATTCTTTGCATTATCTGTTCTTTTTTCTAAAAATTCTCCGATCACATAAGCAGATAAATCAAAAGGCATATAAGAAATGTCATTCCACTTATTCATGTGAGTAGCGCAGAAACAGTCAATTACTACAGAGTTCAACCAAGATTTTTCTGGAACAATATCACTAAACTCATATGCATTCAATCTACTTTCTTTAATTTTTAAACATATACTATTGCTTGATCGATACAAGCCCATTTTTACAGATCCTGCATGTGACACTACATAATAAATAAAAAATAACATTATTGGAGCATACGATAACAATTGTCTTACTGAATATTCACCAAAATTATATGTTTCTGAACCGTCGTCATTTAGCACTATTACATAGTTGGAATTAGTTACATCTTCTATATCACTTACATCACAAGATACTTTAATTCTGCGCCACAGCTTCCAAAAATGTTCATAAAATAAGCTCTGTTCTTAGGTCGTTTTCGTATATCTATGTGCATATATAAAAAGATTTCATGTCGATTACTATCGTCAGTTTTAAGGAACATTTGTTGTATGTTTTGTTGACATTTGTTTTCTCGTGATTCTAGAATGTTTAAATGTAAGTTAATATTATCCACATTTTTAGTATAAAAAAATTGTGAAATATTAAAATTTTTAAATTCTTTTTAAATGACTAGCTCATTTTCCGAAAACAATACCTACAATTCTTAAAGGTAAAGCAACTTCTTTAAGTATTTGATCTTTAAAATGTTGTACTTAAGAATAATTGCATAATATCTCCAATATCTTTTGATAGTAGGAGTCTCTCTTCACGTCGACCTTCTTATTTTATTTGATCTAATACGTTTAAACGTGTTGCATCTTGGGTGTTTCATTCATGTGCAAGTTCTATGTCAATATTTTAAGGGGTTATTTACTGAGATCCGCGAGATCCAGGCACGACGCAATCTGTTTTTTGTTTATTATGATCTTTTGTCGTCCCATGTCGTCTCATCCATCTCGCATTGATTGCATTGTTTTGTTAATTCATCTGTTGGCATTTAAACTTCCTTCAAGGCGTTTAATTTACAATTGGCGTTTGTTTACAATTTGTGTAAGGATTAAATATTTTTTATTTTACACTTATAAATATAAATAAGATTAAAAAAATTTTAAAAGCTAAAAATTTATATTAGAGCAGTTCCATAAGAAAAGCAAATTGTGGATCACCGATTTTTTTTAAACTCTAATTTTGTAGTTCTTTGGGTACTAAATAAGTGTGCCAAACAGTTTTGCAAAAAAAAATTTTTGCAAGATATTTACATTTGAAAATTCGAAATTTGAAAAAAATGACTTTTTCGAGATTTTTTATTTTGAAAACTATCTATTGATTCTACAAGAAAAAGTCATTTAGGGGAGACTGGGGTAAACCCGCTCACTAGCGATTTGACGCTATGAACTCAACTTAAGATGGAGATATTATTATCGACAAAATGACAGTTTTTTTATAATATTTAAAAGAAAGTTAAGAAAAATTAATTTTTCAATAATTTGTTTAAACAATAATTTTTTATTGATAAAAAACATGCCAGGACATTTTGACATATTTTGCTCACTTCTCATAAGGGATCCCCCTTAAATCTTGCTTAAATAATAATAACACAGGTCAACAAAAAAAGACTTACTGTTTTTCATGAGATATCGGAATGGTTTCCGATGTATTTTTGGACGCTGAACACGATCCCGAATTCCAAAATTGCCCATCACGTCAGGATTTTGAGAAAAGTGGGTGTAAAGACCCCAAAAACGCTTTTTTGAGGATTTTCAACATTTTTTTTCTCTTTAACCTGACATGCTAGAGACTTCCACAAGGTCTTAAATTAAAGCTTGTAATGTGCACTACAAGACTCATATCCATAAAATAAAAAAATTAAATGCTTTCTCAAAAAATGAAGTTAAAGACACAAAAAGGTGTGTTTTTGGATCGCTTTAACCCTTAAACCGCACACTTCCGAATCCATTTTTAAACCGCAAACTGGGTGTGCGAGACCCTGGGACTTTAAAGTGTGTTCTCCAAGCTGGAAGTCTTGTATTGCACATTACAAGCTTTAATTTAAGACCTTTTGGAAGTCTCTAGCACGTCAGGTTAAGGTAGTACTCTCGCGATCGCACTTTTCTATAGAATTTCATGAAATTTGAAATCAGAATAGTTAATAACAAGATCTATGTATTTGCAAAATATTAAAAAAATTGACCGTTTCTAAAACAAGATATTTAAGTTCAAAGTTTGTTATTTAACATGGTTAACCTATGAAAAGTGCATGTAAACGGCACATTTCTTCTAATAACTTCTAAAATTTTCTATAGATTGTTTTAAAAAACTAATATATTATAAATGAATGTTTGAGAAATTTATAACAAAAAGATTTAACAATATTAACCGTCTCAGTTAAAAGATATAATATAATATAATATTCTAACCTGACTAGTATACTTGTGTGTGAGTGTGTCTGTACATAGGGCTGACTATGTATTCAGTACAGTCCAAGCAAAAATATGCTACAGTAACTGCACCATACTATAGCATTTTACTAAAATTTACTTTTGAGAGTGACTGTCGCGAGCGTACTTCCTTAAAGAGAAAAAATGTTGAAAATCCTCAAAAAAGCGTTTTTGGGGTCTTTACACCCACTTTTCTCAAAATCCTGACGTGATGGGCAATTTTGGAATTCGGGATCGTGTTCAGCGTCCAAAAATACATCGGAAACCATTCCGATACTTTATAAAAAAAGTAAGTCTTTTTTTGTTGACCTGTGTAAGTATGTTTTAAATCTGCATCGGTATTTATGTAAGGTCCGGTAAATTGCAAAATTAGAGAAAAATACAACTTTCTAGGTACAATATGTAAAAACTTAGTAATTAATAATAATAATAATAATTTGTTTAAACAAATAAAAATTTTAAAAATGCACAATATTCTTACAAATTTATAACATGTCATTTTCCAAAAAGAAAAATTAAATTCGGTTAAAATTTACGAATTATAGGTGATTTTAAACATTTGTTTGGGGGCCGTCCATAAATTACGTAAGGTCATTTGGGTGGGGGGGTGGGTAGACAATTTTTCTATGATTGTTAACTTACATGGGTGGGTACCTGGTTAAACGAATTTCTTACGTAAGATATATTTTCTTACATTACTCCATAAATTTCGAAAAATTCTCAAGCTATGATAGGGTCGTTCCAGAATGAGCCAAAACGCAACGAAGACGCGACGCGTTCCAATGCCAAAGATGGTAATATTAAGCTATATTTCTGCATTAAGGTACTACTACACTTTAGAAGGCTCTTAAAAGACCAAATTTAAAAAAAAATTCTTAGGTTTTTTATTATAAATATTTAAAAAAACTTTTTTGTGTATATTTATTTGGAGAATAAAACTAATGGTTTGTTTTTAATTTTTATTTAATATCATAATCTGCAGACAGCATTCAGATCGAAACTCCAAAAAGTTAGTTGTCCAATTGCGGACAGTTTATCTTAAGATTGAAGGCGCTTGTACACCTCACCGATTCCGAGTATGTCCCCGTCATGCAAGCAGTTTTCCAAGATGGAATGAGTTTTCTAACCAAGAAAACCAAGTTAGAAAATTGTTTGCATGGCGGGATAATTTAAAAATATAAATAATGATCAGTGATTAGTGAAAGATGTGTAATAGTAAAATGTGAATAAAATGGATTTTTTGAATAAAACTTAAGTAAAATACATTTGTTATGAATTATTTTAATTAAGCAGTGAAAATGTAATGAGAAATATCTTTAAAAAAAGTAAAAGTTGTGATTAAGTCGATGTTTGCAGAAAAGGTAATACTTAAAGTTAAAATTTTTTGCAGTTTTCCATTCTTCATTTAAAACATATATAAATATCGAAAACCAACGATTTAACATATATTTTTTATAAAAAAAATAAAAATATATTAGCTTTTCTGTAAACATCGACTTAATCACAACTTTTACTTTTTTAAAGATATTTCTCATTACATTTTCACTGCTTTATTAAAATAATTTATAACAAATGTATTTTACTTAAGTTTTATTCAAAAAATCCATTTTATTCACATTTTACTATTACACATCTTTCACTAATCACTGATCATTGTTTATATGTTTAAATTATCCCGCCATGCAAACAATTTTCTAACTTGGTTTTCTTGGTTAGAAAACTCATTCCATCTTGGAAAACTGCTTGCACGACATGGACATACTCGGAATCGGTGAGGTGTACAAGCGCCTTGACAAATTGGAAACAAAAAATCCAAATTACTTTTTAAAAAGGAAGTGTCTTGCATAGAAATCTACCACCAATAATGAAAAATCGACTTAAATAAAAAATAGCAGATGTTTCAATAATTTGTTTAAAAATACACTTAGTGATGCCGCAAGACTCGAGATTTTCGAGACGAGACGAGACAATCATCATCAAGACCAAGAGACAATAAGTGTCAAGACCAAGACAAGATTCAAGACTCGAAAAATATCGTTAAATGCAGTGTAAGTTTAGAAATAGACGAAAAAATAGCACTTGAATAAGTTGTTATTACATAAAATATAGTAAAATTACATCTATATTTTATGGAATTACTCTGTGAATTTTAGTTATAAAACTAAAATTGTAGTTTAATGTGAAATATAAGACCACCAAAATTTTCATAAATTAAAAATCTCTATTCATGGAAAAAATAAAATGTTTTTTAATTTTTTTCGCAATTTTTCAACCTACCATGTAAGTCTTTTATTATTTAAAGAAATAAAAAGTTTTTAAATTGTTGATCATATAGCAAAATCTTAAGATAAAATTATGTCATCAACAACTGGTACTCCTGAAGTAACTTTCTGCGTCTTTCGAGAATATTTTCAGGGAATAAAAAAAAACCTTTTGAAATTCTATAATTTATACTAATTGCATGTAAACTCAACTATTCTAAGATCCAATTATTTTTCAATTTTTAAGTAAAATGATTCTCTGAATATTTTATAAATAACAATTTTATGAAACTTCTTCAAGATTTAAATTATTTAAAATAAATTGAATTTCAACTTCTGTAAAAATCAATTTTATTGTCAGAAATGGAAAAAATTTAAAGTTTAGCATTATTATTTGTGGTTGATTTTAAAGTTTATAAGCAGAACATGGAAAATTCAAAAAGAATTCAATGTTTTTAATATCTTCGAAGGTTGCTGGGCATCAAAAATCAGATCTTTTTCCTTCAATTCTACAAATGTAATACTTATTCCAGTATTTTTGATAATATTCTCTGATTTCCTTAAATAATTTTACAGTTATCCTAATTTATTACTAAATTTCCTGTTTTCCGGACATGTAACAGACTTATTAATTGAAAAAATATCGAGACTTCAAGACGAGACTTTTTCGAGACAAGACTCTTTGTTGGTCTTGACATTTCAAGACGAGACAAGATTGAAAAAAATCTCGTCTTGTCTCGTCTTGCGGCAACACTAAATACACTATGTTTTTCAGTATTTTTCTACTCTGCAAAAAAAAAAATTTTAATTTTTTTAGTTTTTTTTTTAATTTTTTGACCATTTTTTGATAAATTCTTACACAGGACATACTAACAAACAAATCGAGTTATCATTTATTAAAATCGGTTCAGTAGATTCAGAGATAAACTGTCCGCAATTTGAGAAAACATTATTTTGAGAAAAACGCGTTTAAACTTATATGTATCGTTAGAGGCTATCCATAAATTACCTTAAATTCTGTTGCAAAT
Organism: Leptopilina syphax; assembly: GCA_032872505.1. Classification (NCBI taxonomy): domain Eukaryota; kingdom Metazoa; phylum Arthropoda; class Insecta; order Hymenoptera; family Figitidae; genus Leptopilina; species Leptopilina syphax. The sequence continues at coordinate 34,816,306 of CM065473.1, read as the reverse complement.
TGAAACCCCACCATTTTTTTTATTTCAGACACTGTTACATACATTAGCACCAATGTTTCTACTGGTCATAACAAAAAGCTGGACCCCACCATCCCCTTAAAGACTTACTTAATTTGTCAATGACTTTTTACATTAATTGAATATTTTTTGAAAAATTTACTTTTATTTTTTACAATTAGTTATAAATACTTTAGGAAGTGTTTTCTGAAGTCATAAGGAGTTAAAAAATACAATAAAAAAATAAAATTTTTAAAAATTTTAAAGTGTAGTAGTACCTTAATATTTATTATTTTGACCAAAGTAAAATATGTTTAAAAAATTTTATATAAATTAAGTATATTCTAAGAAATACATAACTATACACTAAACACCAAACATTTGTTTATTAAGGTAAGTGTACATAATTACGGCATGTTAAGGCCCTTGCTGAGAATTATATTTCTGTTATTTTAGCAAATAACTTAAAGTGCAAGAAAACAAATGCATCATAAAAGTTAATTAATCATTATTATCAGTTTTTCATTGTTTGTATCTGTTTAAAAAACTAAATTTATATTAATTTTTAATAATATTTTAAAACACTCAATTGAACGTTATTCCGTGCAAAAATTTTGCCATGTAGGTAATTCCGTTCCCACTTGTCCATAATTGCGGCATATTCCGTTTTCACGCATTCTTATATATAAAATATCAATCTTTTTGCCAATAATTATTCTTAATAAAATTAATAACATAATATACTTCGCGGTTATTAAATAATACATGAAAATTTAGTTCTTTAAAAACATTTTGAGCATTGTAGATGAGGATGTCGTCTCTATCAATCTGCTATAGCAAATAAGGTTATAGCACGGAATTATGAACGCATATATAAAATGTTTTGAACCTAATTCCGTTCGTAAAATTCGAGTTATAAAACAGATTATAACTAACAAATGGTTAGTAAAACACTACCACGCAATTACCTCATTTGTTTGTTTATAATTTCGTTTTTTATTAAAAAAATGTAAGCATATTAAATATTCTTATTAGATTCATTAAAATAAGTTTAATATAAAACAATGTATATCCCTATTTACGTGTGTCACACGGAATAATGTACTTCGAGTGAAAAGAGCGAACGTAATTCCGTGTATTTAAAAAAGTGATTTTTATGTAAAATAAACTTTTAAAAATAACTCAGCAATAGGAAATATAATTTAAATAGGTCTTAATTAATCAAAAAAAGTAGTATAGCTATGCCGGTTCTGCGTCGTATCGGTAATGTAGATTCCTACTTACCGACCGCTAGGGTAAGTTACAGGGCGTTAGTGGGGTATATGTCGGTAATTTACCTGCCGTTGGTGGGGGTATAAGTTTCTGTCACTAGATGGCGTTAGTAGGGGTATATATCGGTAATTTACCAGTCATTGGTGGGGGTATAATTTTCTGTCACAAGATGGCGTTGGTGGGGTATATGTCGGTAATTTACCAGCCATTGGTGGGGGTATAATTTTCTGTCACTAGATGGCGTTAGTGGGGGTATATATCGGTAATTTACCAGTCATTGGTGGGGGTATAATTTTCTGTCACAAGATGGCGTTGGTGGGTTATATGTCGGTAATTTACCAGCCATTGGTGGGGTACCTGATTTGCATATATTTAAATTAGTTAACCCTTTTAATTGACGTTAGTGGGGTATTATATTTGCACTATCCACCCTTTTGGACATAGAATATGCAAATACCACCCCCTCCCACCATATACTCACCTATGTAAAATACATTGCTCTTAGTTAACTACCCCCCCTCCCACTCACCCACTTTTTTCCTTTATATATATATATTTCCAATACTACCAGCCACCACCACCCACTTAGTATAAACCAGAAATTTCAAAAATCATATAGAGAAGCGCAAGGAACTAAGCGTTCGCGAGATACCGCGCAGGCGTTGTGGGTAGTGGGAGTGGGTGGTGTGGTAAGGCCCAGTGCGCAGCAAAAGTGCGCGTACGGTTACCGCGTTTAGTGAATGAAAGTTTCATGCGTCAGACCTGTCTGTCTGACTCTTGCAGCATGCTTCACTGGTACTACAGCCCCATAGGGATAAATGTGTTGTCCAAAAATATGTAAGCAAGTTTCAACTTGTCTTTTTCCAAGATAACAATAGTATTATTTGAAAATCTTTAAACAAGTTTTAACCTGCATCTTAAATAGAATAAAGACATTGTCTAAAAAACCTTCAGACAGGTTTTAACTTGTCTGTAGACAATAACAAAGCCATTCCTTAAGAAACCTTTTAGTGACGTCATTTTCATGCGAGTTTGAACACGTCTTCTAAATGACTCTTCTTTTGAGGTAGTTGCGTGCGCAGTCAATAAAGTGGGGGGTAAAAGAGTAGGAGTTGAAGAAGAGTGGGGTTTAAGGGATATAAGGTAGGTTGGAATCAACGATTCGAAACTTCTGTTAAAATTTCCTGCAGCTTCAGCAGTACCAGCAGCTTCAGCATCTACAGCAACATTAGCAGTACTAGCAGCTTTAACAACTACAGCATCATCTACTCATTTGGTAGGTAAATTTCATTTCTTTAATTAAAACACTTTATATTCCAAATTTGTTTTTTTTCTTCAAATTTAATATTAAAAAATCCATCTTTTTTCTTTGCATACAGATATTAAAACAATGGAGTTTCTGAGTTGACTGTGAATGAGTCATACAATGTAACTAAAATAAACAAGGTGCAGACGAAATATGGTTCTAGGATTGTAGTAGACCTGGATGCTGCATTTACCACTTCTCCGCCGGCAAGGTTCGCAAAACTATTTAAAGCTGACCCTATCTCCTTCACAATGATGGAAGAAGCCGTGCAATCAGAGAAGTTGCGATTAAAATATATTGGTGGCAAATTTAATGTTATTGAATTTGAATAAAATATATATTCTAAGGTTATATTGTCCAAAATTATGTAAATATTTAAAGGTTTTAAATAATAAAAAAAATTACTTTTTAACGAATTCGTTTATTATCTCACCTTCATATTTCAAATAATTTTTAAATTAATTGAATTTTGTATAAAATTGTATAAGTAAATTTTTATTAAAGTTAAAGGAAAAAAAATTTAAAGTATATAATATTAAAGGAATAGGTATATCAAGAAAGATAGCCAACATTTTTAAAATTATAAATTTCATTTATTTATATGTATATAGAAAATTAAAACTTATTACAATAGTGTTTCATAATTTTCATAATATGATTTTAAATTAGTATTCACATCATCCACTTCATCGATACGATATGAAAAGTTTCTCAATTCACTTGTAACATTCAAAAACCAATTTCGAAGCTTAAATACATTGTTTACTGCACAATTTTCAGTTTGTGCAATATGATGTGTACATGTAGGTGGTAATAATTCAGTTTTAATATTCTTAAACGCTGGACAGTCAATTTTTTGAACGTCTACTATGAACTCCATTTTAGAATAGAAATGAGTATCTTATTAAGTTTAAAAATATTAATGTAAAAAAGTTATATATATATATATATATATATATATATATATATATAACGTTTCTTAAAGTTGACTTGAATTTTCTACAAAGTAAATTCAACTTTTCCAAATGTTAACTTTAATACTTTGTCTACTAATGTGACAGTTACCATCTAAAATCTTCTACTTGAGTTGTTGAAAAGAAATTGACAAATGACACTTTTGCATCTACAGTTCATGCTTACACAGAATTCTTTAAAAACGGTTACAGTCATAAGCTTCTGCACTAGCAGTCTGGCATTCTGACTCAGTAAATTGATCACATGATTTCAGCCACATTGTAAGGATTTACTAGATTTGATAGATGGTTAACTTCTTCAAATGTTAGCTTTAACTTTTATAAAAGTTAATTATGAATTTTCCAGTAGTTAACTTTAACTTCCTAAAAGTTAATCTTAACTTTTTCAATAATGCACAGAGAAAAATGGAGTATTCAACAAACTATCTGGAGGGACAAACAGACTATATTTAAGGTTAAATGTTTTGTAACCATCTCGGAGGGATAAATAGATACTTTAATGATTAAGTTGACTATCTCGGAGGAAAAAATTAACTATCTAGAGAATCAGGCTAACACTTAAAACCTAACCCTCTAACTTTGGCTATCCAGTTTTCTCAGTGTGAAGGAGCAGAGAGAATTCCTTGTAAACAACATATATACACAGAAAGTATCCACAAACGGCTGAGTTTGGGAAATACACAAACCAAACTGTGTGTGTGTCACAAACTGCAACAGACGAACTGTAGGATTTCTTGGTGCTATTACAGATTGATTTGTGCTACACCCAAACCAGCTAGTTGGAAACACTACACTGAAAGAAATGCTTTCACATTATCAACAATAAAAGTTGGTTAGGAAATTCTTAGTAACTTGAAAATAAGGTTCTTTTATTTTAGCGAAACGCATCATAATAACAATAAACACAATTTTAAAAAACATAAGTACTACTTTGGCTGACAAAGTTATTCAGAGGAAACATTTATTATATTATAATTCTGTTTCAAAAATTTATGAATGACAATATCAATCATATTTAAATGTAACTCTGTGATTTGTCTCTTTGTATTACTACAATATTTATATTAGTTTTGCCTATTTCGTTTTCTGTCTGATTTAACCATACTGAGTGTCAGTATTAAAAACCCAGCTTTTGTGTGTGAAACAGGATGTTAGGTGCGTTTGTTAAAAGCGTTGTGCGCAGACAAAACAGACGAAACAAACAAAATGGAATGGCAATATGGTTGTATTAGCCAGAATTATCACAGTAGTCACGAATAATTTCTTTCAGTGTCAATTCGCCTGTATAAAGCACAACTTATCCTATTCGTATATTCTACAAAAGACCTTGTGTTTTTCACAAAAAATTTTTTTCCGTGCATGTACCCTGACGCGGTGGATGGGATCATGCATTCAAAAAGTAAGTTATACAGAAAGTGTAAAGTTGAGCCCCAATTAATAACTTTTGCTTAAGCAATACATAACCTCTACATCGACGATGCTTTGGTTTACATTGTTTTAATATTATGGAGTTCTGCAAAGACTACGCATTGCTTAAGATATATTTGTCTATTTTAGCTCTGTTAAAGTCAAAACAAAAGTATGTGAATGACATGTAAGGTAGTAGACGAAAATACAGAGGGACTGATTTTTTGAAGTTCCTTCTATCTGCATGTAAAAAACTTCAAATTGACAAAAGTTTTACCGTTAAGAATAAAAAAATGTATAAGTAAAAACAATTTTTCACTTTTGTATATGAAAAAACAACTGGAAAACTGTATAGAATTTTATTAATAACTTAGACTTAATTTTTTTTGGACGTAATGTTCCCTTTACCTCGTGAGGATACATATGAAATTTAATTAAATTACAAGTTAATAAATTTAAACTAAAAAAATTGAATTTCTTTTAAATATTTAAAAATATGAATTCATGTAAAATATATACTACACTGAGAAAGCTTTGGGTCAGCAGCAGACTTTCGATAGGCTGCTACTGACTATTTTGGTGGAACGCTATAAGACTATACTTTTGAGTTGCTGCGGTACAATTTTGGGCGCGTGACAGTCCTTAAGTTGTTAAGCTGCAAACCAATGGCGGTATCCCCACTACTTTGGTGAGCTGCTCACCAGCATTTTGGACAGTCACACACCCAAAATTCTACGGCAGCGCACCAAAACTGTAGTGGAGCCGCTGTCACATATGTTGTTCCGCTACAGTTCCTAAGGTCTCTCAGTGCACATTTTAAGGTTATCATGCTTATACTAAGTCAATTAAAAACGATTACAGTCCTAACACTCTAGCATTCTAACTCAGTGAATAGATAACATGGTTTCATTGACATTGTGAGGATTTAATAGATTTGTTAGATGGTTAACTTTTCCAATAGTTATCTTTTACTTTTCTAAAAGTTAACTTTAAGTGTTTTCAATAGTTGACCTTAACTTTTCAAAAAGTTAACTTTAACATTTTCAATAGTTAACCTTAACTTTTGTAAAAGTTAACTTTAACTTTTCCAATAGTTAACTTCAACTTTTCAAATAGTTGACTTCAATTTGACTGGTATCAATTTTTTCTTAATACAAACAGTATAGTAAAAAAAACAATCTTTGTGTTATAAGGACACAATGATGCCAGTCAAAATAACTTTAACTTTTCAATAGTTAACTTCAACTTTTCAAAAAGTTAACTTTAACTTTTACAATAGTTAACTTCAACTTTTCAAAAAGTTAACTTTAACTTTTTCAATAGTTAACTTCAACTTTTCAAATAGTTGACTTTAATTTGACTGGTATCATTGTTTTCTTAATATAAACAGTATAGTAAAAATACAATCTTTGTATTATAAGGACACAATGATGCCATTTAAAATAACTTTAACTTTTTCAATAGTTAACTTTAACTATTTCAATATTTAACTTTAACTTTTGTAAAAGTTAACTTTAACTTTTCTAATAGTCAACTTCAACTTTTCAAAAAGTTGACTTCAACTTTTTGAATAGTTGACTTCAATTTGACTGGTACCATTGTTTTCTTAATACAAACAGTATAGTAAAAATACAATCTTTGTGTTATAAGGACACAATGATGCCAGTCAAAATAACTTTAACTTTTCCAATAGGTAACTTCAACTTTTCAAAAAGTTAACTTTAACTTTTTCAATAGTTAACTTCAACTTTTTAAATAGTTGACTTTAATTTGACTGGTATTATTGTTTTCTTAATACAAACAGTATAGTAAAAATACAATCTTTGTATTATAAGGACACATTGATGCCAGTCAAAATAACTTTACCTTTTTCAATAGTTAACTTTAACTATTTCAATAGCTAACCTTAACTTTTGTAAAAGTGAACTTTAACTTTTTAAATAGTTGACTTCAACTTTTTAAATAGTTGACTTCAATTTGACTGGTATCATTGTTTTTTTAATACAAACAGTATAGTAAAAATACAATCTTTGTGTTATAAGGACACAATGATGCCAGTCAAAATAACTTTAACTTTTCAATAGTTAACTTCAACTTTTTAAAAAGTTAACTTTAACTTTTCAAAAAGTTAACTTTACCTTTTTCAATAGTTAACTTCAACTTTTCAAAAAGTTAACTTTAACTTTTTCAATAGTTAACTTCAACTTTTCAAATAGTTGACTTTAATTTGAATGGTATCATTGTTTTCTTAATATAAAGAGTATAGTAAAAATACAATCTTTGTATTATAAGGACACAATGATGCCAGTCAAAATAACTTTAACTTTTTCAATAGTTAACTTTAACTTTTGTAAAAGTTAACTTTAACTTTTCCAATAGTCAACTTCAACTTTTCAAAAAGTTGACTTCAAGTTTACAAATAGTTGACTTCAATTTGACTGGTATCATTGTTTTCATAATACAAACAGTATAGTAAAAATACAATCTTTGTATTATAAGGACACAATGATGCCAGTCAAAATAACTTTAACTTTTTAAAAAGTTAATTTCAACTATTTAAATAGTTGACTTCAACTTTTCAAATAGTTAACTGTAACTTTTCAAAAAGTTGACAATTGTGCTAAAGAAGATATTCTTAGATGGTCACTTTAGTTACATAAGCTGACTTCGAAATATGTTAACATCATATAGGGTAAATGCATTAGTGGTCGGACACTTAAGGTCATGTTATTTAGTGGTCACGTGTCCCATATATTTTACTATAAGTCACGTTACCATTGAATAACATAACCTTAAGGATACGATCTTTTATTATTAACAAGTAGCTACTTGCTTTTTAAGCTTATTATCGATTAAAGGAGTCTTTCAAGAATAAAAACCATATGTGACTGGGTCTGAGAAAAGGGACCTACTTACCAAAATCAACTTTTCGAGAGAAACGCGTTTAAAGTTTTCTATCCAAATAAATTAGATTTCTTGAAACATTTTACATTTTAAATTAACATGATGAGTGTTCTATATGCATTTTTTTATGCTGAATCCGATTTTCATGGTTAAAAAATTGTTCAAACAATCCTGTAATTATTCTAAACAATTGACTTTGCAAAAGTCAAATTATGGAATTTTCAAAATTAATTTAAAAGACTTCCGGATGTCCTAGAGGTCTGAAATTTTTTATGCAAGTTCAGAACTGATACAATAATGAATAATTCTGAACTCTACAATAATCCATAGTTATTTTTTGACTTGCACAACCAAGTTGCCGATGACGGGTATACTTGGGGATAATCTTCGAGGAATTAAGTCGAATTTTTTGGAAATGGTTTAGACATTCAATTTAAGATTTAGGGGAAATATTTTTGACACTTAGACAAACTAGAGTAATTTTTGTCGTAAAATTACTTATATTTTCATAAAAAAAATTTTTGCAAAAAAAAATTTTTTTTTATTTGTTTAAACAATTGCAAAAAAAATTTTTTTAACAATCGGGACTGATTTCATTGTATTTCTAGGACCTTAAACTATAAGAAACCATCATAAAAAAATCGATTTTTTGGTAAGTAGGTCCCTTTTCTCAGGCCCGGTCACATATAATCTTATTACAAATACTCAAGTATTTAATAAAATATAATCATTTTAATGAAAAATAACGAAAGCTTCAGTAGGCGGAGACTTTTTTTATTTTTTCTATTGTCGGACATGTGTAAGATATCTTGGATTTATAAAGTAAAAAAAGATAATTTTTTATTTTATTGCTTCTTGCTGGAAAATTGAATTAAAGCTTATTAGAAGTTAATAATATAATATTTAAATTCTACACTTTGAGAAATGGATAGTAAAAATTAAAAGTCTTAGACTGTTCGGTACTAGGAACAATATTAAAATTGCAGTATTTTTTCACCAAAACTAAATTGAACTTAAAAAAAGTTTATGAAAATATTGTATTTTTGTTAATTGATTTTGGAGTTATATATTGTATAGTTAATTAATTCGTAAATAAAGTCATATTTTTTTAAATAGTTTTAATTTTATTTTTATGAAATGCTTAGGTGTCCGGTACTAGAGGACTTCCCCCTACTTATGCTAACTCTCTGATTGTAGTCACTACTATCAAGTATTGTTGAAGTTTAACGTGAGTGCATGCGTTGACTATGACAGCACGTTTCGTGAGTGATTCCGAATTCATCTAAAATTGTCAATTTTGTAAGAAAATATTCCAGTGTTGTGGAATATGGAATCTTTGATTCTAATTTTTGTCAGTTAGTTAATGATTTTTGTTTGAGTTGATCAAAGACTATACAATTTATATATATTATTATTGTTTATACTCCTGCCCTATTGGCCTTACGCACTTCGACAAGAGTCCCCGAGAAATACTTTTTTGGATTAAGCATAACCATTCTACTTAGAAATTTTCTATATATTAACCTAATTTGCGTCTACAGCCGACTTTATTAGGAGTACTCGCATTACGCTTGGACCACCCGTCAATGGGTTTTCTCGCCAGAGAAGAGGGAAACTGTAGGAAACCTCTCTGAGTACAACCGGTTTATCGACAGTCGAGTTCTAATGGTGTGTACCGGACAATAATCGACGGTGCACATCATTATAACTCGACGTCAAACCTCCCGCTCAGATTGTCTCACGTGCCGGAAAAATACCAAGCCAAGTGGGCGCGAACCAAGGATACTTATACCCTTGGTCCTTAAACGACCGCCAATGCGTGGCATCTATCCGACTGAGCCAATCTGTCGGTTACAATTTATATATATATATATATATTTATAACCTCAAAATTTTAAAGGATTGAATTTTCTTTTAAAATGACAGGTTAATGCTTACACAAGCTCAGCCATTGTGCTCGCTCTGCATACTTCTACCCTGGCGATTGGCAACAATCTCTGATCGTATAACATTTTTAATATCAAAGATTGTTACCTCAACAATCAAACTTCAACAATCTTCTGATAGTAAATCCCGTGTGGAAATTGAAAATGGGCTTTAATAATACCCTGAAAAGATTTCCCTTTCGCTAGTGAGGCTCAAACTAGAAAAATTCGTCACGACCTATTTAATTTCATCACGTTTGAAATATCAGTTGATGATGAAAAATTGAGGTTCTAACTAGATCGCGTTGTCAGTACCTGAGTAGAATATCAGAATGTATGAATTTAACTAGAGGCATTCTAGTCAGGGCCGAATTGAAAAATTTAATAGGGATATAAATAGATCCAGATAGATTTTCCTATCTGAAGATGAGAGAATTCTAGTCAGTGTCCGATTATCACCTATCTAAAAATTATTAGTGTGGTTGGCCATACTAATTCCTTATCAGCGTCCCTTTTTAAATAAAGCGAAGTAGGGAAATTTCTATACCGTATACTACAATCTACAAGGATGTCAGTATATGTAGCATTAACGATGGTCACCCTAACCATATAGGAGTGGTTACCCACTCCTACAAACTTCTCTCCGTGTATAAGTTTAAATATTTATTATTAATTATCAACAAAACTTTGTGCTACTCATTGCGCTACTCAACAATGGTTGCATCTATAGTCGGACACCATGATTTTTTAAATATTGAATATCATATTTCTTGTTTAATTATTTTGTAAAATAACACTATTTTCATAAAATATGAACTTCACGCGTTCGTTCAGTATATACTTTAAAGTAATTATAACAGTGCATTATTATTAATTTGACAAAAAAACTCTAAAGTAGTACTACTCAAAAGTGTTCTATTGGAAAAGTTAAAGTTAACTTTTACAAAAGTTAAGGTTAACTATTGAAAATGTTAAAGTTAACTTTTTGAAAAGTTAAGGTCAACTATTGAAAACACTTAAAGTTAACTTTTAGAAAAGTAAAAGATAACTATTGGAAAAGTTAACCATCTAACAAATCTATTAAATCCTCACAATGTCAATGAAACCATGTTATCTATTCACTGAGTTAGAATGCTAGAGTGTTAGGACTGTAATCGTTTTTAATTGACTTAGTATAAGCATGATAACCTTAAAATGTGCACTGAGAGACCTTAGGAACTGTAGCGGAGCAACATATGTGACAGCGGCTCCACTACAGTTTTGGTGCGCTGCCGTAGAATTTTGGGTGTGTGACTGTCCAAAATGCTGGTGAGCAGCTCAACAACTTAAGGACTGTCACGCGCCCAAAATTGTACCGCAGCAACTCAAAAGTATAGTCTTATAGCGTTCCACCAAAATAGTCAGTAGCAGCCTATCGAAAGTCTGCTGCTGACCCAAAGCTTTCTCAGTGTAGTATATATTTTACATGAATTCATATTTTTAAATATTTAAAAGAAATTCAATTTTTTTAGTTTAAATTTATTAACTTGTAATTTAATTAAATTTCATATGTATCCTCACGAGGTAAAGGGAACATTACGTCCAAAAAAAATTAAGTCTAAGTTATTAATAAAATTCTATATAGTTTTCCAGTTGTTTTTTTCATATACAAAAGTGAAAAATTGTTTTTACTTATACATTTTTTTATTCTTAACGGTAAAACTTTTGTCAATTTGAAGTTTTTTACATGCAGATAGCAACTACCTCAAAAGAAGAGTCATTTAGAAGACGTGTTCAAACTCGCATGAAAATGACGTCACTAAAAGGTTTCTTAAGGAATGTCTTTGTTATTGTCTACAGACAAGTTAAAACCTGTCTGAAGGTTTTTTAGACAATGTCTTTATTCTATTTAAGATGCAGGTTGAAACTTGTTTAAAGATTTTCAAATAATACTATTGTTATCTTGGAAAAAGACAAGTTGAAACTTGCTTACATATTTTTGGACAACACATTTATCCCTATGGGGCTGTAGTACCAGTGAAGCATGCTGCAAGAGTCAGACAGACAGGTCTGACGCATGAAACTTTTATTCACTCAACGCGGTAACCGTACGCGCACTTTTGCTGCGCACTGGGCCTTACCACACCACCCACTCCCACTACCCACAACGCCTGCGCGGTATCTCGCGAACGCTTAGTTCCTTGCGCTTCTCTATATGATTTTTGAAATTTCTGGTTTATACTAAATGGGTGGTAGTATTGGAAATATATATATATATATATATAAAGGAAAAAAAGTGGGTGAGTGGGAGGGGGGGGTGGTTAACTAAGAGCAATGTATTTTACATAGGTGAGTATATGGTGGGAGGGGGTGGTATTTGCATATTCTACGTTTAAAAGGGTGGATAGTAGGTGGAATTTGCATAAACTAAAAGGGTTAACAATGAAAAAAGTGGGTGGGTGGGAGGGGGGGGGTTAACTAAGAGCAATGTATTTTACATGGGTGAGTGGGTGGTGGAAGGGGGTGGTATTTGCATATTCTACGTCCAAAAGGGTGGATAGTGAGTGGAATTTGCATAAACTAAAAGGGTTAACAATGAAAGTTAAATATGCAAATTAAATACCCCACTAACGTCAATTAAAAGGGTTAACTAATTTAAATATATGCCAATCAGGTACCCCACCAACGGGTGGTAAATTACCGACATATACCCCACTAACGCCATCTAGTGACAGAAACTTCTACCCCCACCAATGGCTGGTAAATTACCGACATATACCCCACTAACGCCATCTAGTGACAGAAACTTCTACCCCCGCCAACGGCTGGTAAATTATTGACATATACCCCACTAACGGCCGGTAACTTACCCTAGCGGTCGGTAAGTAGGAATCTACATTACCGATACGATGTAGAACCGGCATAGCTATACTACTAAAAAATGAAAACATAAATTAAAAAATATTCACACTTCACTTTTCTTATCCTTACGAAGATCACCTACAGTCGTAGCTGTCACTCGAAGCATACCGCATTGCACGACGCTGAGTCAACGATTGACTGACAAAATATTTTATTTTGAGTACATAAACTAAACAGATGCAATTAAAACACAGAATATTGATTTAATAAATAACAAAGTTTGTGCTAAAATGTTTCACTTGTTGAAATATTTTGTCAATTTCTTATTCTACCTAATTTAAGGAAATAGCACGTGATAGCACGGAATTATGTACTAGCACGTAATTATGTACAATTACCTTAATTCATTTTATTAGTTAAACAATTTTTTGCAATGCTGCTAGTAAATTCTCGTAAAAAATACCTAAGCAAAAACTTACGTAAGATAAAGGGGGTGGGTGGTTTAAAATCTTACGGAGCCTTACAGACGTGGGTGCATGGGTCAAAATTTAAGAAAAATGCCTTACGTAATTTATGGACGGTCCCATTGTATGTAGAATATAGCCTGAAAATGCACTTTTACGGTTGAGCGCAAGGACAAAAAATGCAATATCTCCTAATGTTTCAGACCCTCCATAAATTTTTTTTTGAAAAATACTCGTGAAATAAGTAGAAATCGAATCATTGTTATTAAAAGCAAAAAAAAATTGCACTTTTAAAAAAATTGTTTATTTAAAAATTATTTTTTAAATAATTTGTTTAAAAAAAAAATTTTTTTTTACGAAATATTTTTCTAAATTGTAAGTAAACAATAAGCATTTCCTGAAAATTTTTTTAAATTTCATTTATTTTTCTTTGAGATATATTATTTTCAAAAATTCAAAAAAAATTTAAAAACCTCGTAAATCCAAAATTTTTCGAAATTGATTTTGGGCTTTTTACTGGCAAGTATTCAACTTTAAAATTTTTAAGTTTGAACAAAATCGAAGAACTAGGGGACAACTTTGACTTCTTAGGCATGGACCTACCTAAAATTAATTTTCATAAAAAACTGATAGCGCCATTCGATTCTACGCAAAAAACTGCTACGAGAACGTATATTACATAATTTAAAAAAAGAGCTATTGTTGTAAAAATGTTATAAAAAATTAGCCTGCATTTATACTGTATGAGGTATAAGTGTAGTTTTTGACGGTAAAAGTTTTGTTTAAAAAATTTTTAATGTCAAAAACTCTTATAATTAAACTAATTTTGTTTAAAAAAAAATTTTAACTTCAAAAACTATCCTTATACCTCATACAGTATAAATGCAGGCTAATTGTTTATAACATTTTTACAATAATAGGTTTTTTTTTAAATTATATAATATATGTTTTTGTAGTAGTTTTTAGCGTAGAATCGAATAGCGCTATAAGTTTTTTATGAAAATGAATTTTTCTTCATTTGTTTATAACAAATTTAAAAAAAAAATTTTAACATTCCTTTGCCTATAGGCATGAATGGGTTAATGTAAAAAATCTTTTCCTTATAAAGCATTTTTTCAGTTAGTAGAAAATAAAGACATAATAACGTTTGACTTTTGATCCATTGAAGACCATCAAAATCTAAAATTATAAATATAAACCTGGGTAAAGTGTAGAGGAAAAGATTTTTTACATTAAAAAATGAAAATAATGTTTATTTTATATATATATATAGGGTGATTCAAAATAAGTGTAGGTTATTAATAGTTTGGAATCAGAAAATTATTTGGAGAGAGCCTTTTTTGTAGTTTTTAATTTGGTGTAGTTTTATTGAAATGGGATGAAATTGAAAATTAATTAAATTGAGCCAATGAGAGGCCGCTATTACGCAAAATGATATCTGTAGTTTGAAATAATGAAATTTAATGTGACACGAAATTCACTTTGCATGTTACTCTTTGTTGCAAAAAAAACAAAAAAAAGAGAAACTTGACGCTGGCTCTGACTTGCGCAATAGAAATGAATAATATTTTGAAAATATTATTTGGGAATTAAATTTAAAGTTTTTTAAAAATAATTAATTAATTAATTAATTAATTAATTAATTAATTAATAATATTGAAAGGTAAATAAATTAAAATGTTTGTGGAATTTTTTTTTAATGAAATAAGGTTAAGTGAAATGTTTTTAATTATTTTTAACCACAAATGAAATGTAATTAATTAAATAATGATTAATTAGCAAAAATAATAATTTCTATTATTATTATTATTATTATTATTATTATTATTATTATTATTATTATTATTATTATTATTATTATTATTATTATTATTATTATTGAAGAATAATCAGATTTTAATTTATTATAAAAGAAATTAAATCAAAATTTCTCAATTTCAATAAACTTCAAAAGGTAGGGTAACTGTACCAATTGTCGAGGGTTTTAGGCAACATGTGACTTTGACATTTTTTTTCTCGGAAGTAAATGCACTTTAAAATTTGATTTTTGTATATTTGGACGAAGGATCTAATAATGTTTAATATTCATATTTATTTTTTTAATATAAACTAAATTGTTAAGCAAAAAATATATTTAAAAGTCAATCGAGCAAAAGCACCATTTGTCGATGGTCTTGTGCTAATTTCTCGAGGGTCTGTTCCAATTGTCGAGGGTATGACATTTTTAAACATATAACCCAATATAACCTAACAATTAACATGTACAGATATTAGAAAATCGAGTAGATATTTATTTTTTCGATAAAAATATTATAGAACATTACCAGAAAACAAATATATTTATTTAACTATAATTGAATAATTTATAATATCGATATAAAACATTTTTATAGTAGATGATACAGGACAGAAAATTATTTAACTGTTTTTTAAACTTTTATAAATAAGTTAATTAAATTTAATCAATTTTGTTAATCAGACATTAATTGAAAAAATAAATTAATTTAAGTCACATTAAATTTGTAAACGAATAAAATAAACTATAGTACAAAATTTTTTAGTTTTAAATAATGCATTTTTTTATTAATTTTTTTCCGTCTTCCTCGTTTTTTTGGTTGATTATTTTCTGTTTGTTGTAAATTTTTGGAGCATTTTTTTTCTTTTTCTGTGTACCTATAAATGTTTGGCATTAATGTTTGACGTTTAGTAAATAAACACTTAACCATCGATAAATGGTGCATCAGCGAAAAAAGTGACTACACCAATTTTCAAATCATTACCTCGAAAAATGGAACTGTCAAAAAAAAGGAACCAAATACCGATGATTTGCTTTTAAAAAATATTAAATATTTTTTTTTAACAAAAAAACATGCATACAAAATTAATTTAGTTCGTGTACAAAATTATAATAATAATTTTGTACACAAAAAGTCATTATAAATACGTTTAATTTGCATTTCTAAAAATCTGTTTTAATCAACCTGAAGTATTAAGAAAATGGAGATTCGTGTAAATTTCACAGCAGTGAATTATAATATTAATTAAATAATTATTTTAGTAGAATCGCTACGAAATTTGTATATATAAATATACAGTTGAAAATACAAAGATTATTTAGAAATTTTTTTTGTTCTTAAATATTATATATTATACTATTTATCTAAAAAAGAAAATTATTATCCTCGACAATTGGAGCACCCTCGGCAATTGGTGCAGTTACCCTAAGTAATTTTTAATTGTAAATTTTTTACTGAAATTGAAAATTTATGAAAAATAATTTTATACAATTTAAATAGCTTTAGAAGCTAAGTAAAGACAAATTTTAATACTTATTAAAATTCGTTAAAATTAAATGAGGTTAAGTCAGATTTTTTTCATTAATTAACAAAGATTACAAAAAAGTGTCATCATTTAAAGGTTAATTTTATTGTACTTATTAAATTAATTTTTTATTACATTTTATGAAGTTTAATTACAAATTTAATATTAAATAAAATTTATAATTTATAATATTTTGTCAATTTTATTTCTAATGGTCCGTCAGCAGCTGCCCTCTCGTGGCTCTGTTTATCATTACAAATTGTTTTTCTCTTTAAAAACATTTTTTATGTTTAAAAGCATTCAACCAAGAAATTATTGAATTTTAATATTAATTTAATTTCAGTCTTCTAATAGATTAAAAAAATTGATCCTGAAATCAATCAGAAGATTGATTTCAGGATTAATTTTTTTTTAGTCTGTCAAAACGAATTTCCCTTAAATAATAAATAACAAAAATGGTCAATATCTTCTGAAATGGTTCAGTGGTAACGCTTCAGACTTGTAATTTTGAAGTCTGCGTTCAAGTCTCGGTCGATAAAAAATTTTTTTTTTATTATTCTATTAGAAAATACTTGATTTAAGTTTTTGTAAGTAACTAAAATAATTTAATTAATTAATTGTGTTATTATTAATTAATTTTTCTTTATTCCTTGCTCGAAAGAACGTTATTCCCTTTTCGAAATCGCACTAGAAAGTCAAACATTTGTGCCTTGGTTTATCTACAAATAATATTTGTGTGAATTACCATTAAATTTTTTTAATATGGTTTTTAGAAATTCGTTAGTAATTTTTACAAATTTTCTATTGCTCACAGCTTTTATTATTTGCAAACAAGAATTTAATTTATCAATTTACAAAATTTGTCTTGACAGCTGCTGCCCTCTCGCAGTTTTTTTTGTTACTTTCTTTTCTGCGTATTTTTATAGCTTTTTTAAAGTATTAAAAAAATAATATTATTCAACTTTTAGAGTGATATGATATTTTTTTCTACTTTAAATAACAAAAAAAATTAATCATTTAGTAACAATTAATTTTATGGAAATAACAATTCCTTTTCTATAATTAATTTTTATTATTGTAAGTTGGGGTTAAATTTTTCTATAGGAAAAACATTCATCAGCTGTTGCTATCGAGCGGCGCTTATTTTTACTAAAAGTTTTTTGTACATTTCTTTTTTTGACAATATGAAATGTTTGTAAATGACTTTATGTCACAATAATAATAATAATAATAAATTTTTATTATTATAAATTATAAAAAAATTAATAAATAAAATTATTATTATTTTAATATAACCTAAAAAAAAGTTTGGTAACTTGTGGTTGGTAGAAGTGCGTCGTGTGAGTTGATTTACTCATGTATTTGTTAGGTTGGTGTAAGTGTTGGATAAAATGAGGTTAGGGTCAATGTTTACTTGTGCCGACGGTGCCGGTTTTAAAGTTTGACGACGAGTGAAGTTTAAGAATTTATAATTAATACTTTTTGTTGTAGCTTTTGGTCTACTTTTCCAGTATTTTACAGACACGTTTAATGTGACTATTACGACTGCAAAGAAAACAGGGAAATTGGACATGGGAAGTTTTGATCTTGTCACGTCTGGTAAAAATGATAGGAGATGCTACTAATCGATGATTGGGATTCACCGTCACTAAGAAAAGTTTTTACTTGAATCATCAAGTTAGTAACAGTAGTAAGCAAACTGCAATTCTCGCGGTTACTGTTGACAGTGGGAAAAAGAAGGCCGAGGGGAAAAAAGACCAACTTTACATTGTCTACAGGTACGACACAATTAATTTTTCATCCCTCATTTTGGCTTCTCTAAAGTTCAATTATTTTTAGAAATTTTTCTAATTTTAATGATTTTCAATATCTACGATTTTAATAAAATAATAAAATATTTTTTATAAATTTCTTCGCAATAATTCAATTATTTTCATGAAGAATAACATTTTTTTAACCAGGAATTCAATTATTTTCATAAATAATAAAATTTTATAGGTATGTAGCTTTTCAATTATTTTCATAAATAATAAAATTCTATAGGTATGTAGCTTTTCAATTATTTTCATAAATAATAAAAATTATCGCAGAATTTCAATTATTTTTGGTACAATGTTAATGGAATTTCTCGAAAAATGTAATTATTCTTAAAATTTTTATTAAAATTAATTTTCAAAGATTTTAATGAAATAATTTTTAACAATTCGATTTTTTTCAAAATAATTTGAATTAAATTCTTTGTAGAATTAAATTAATTTCAATTATTTTTAATATTTACTATTTCAATAAAAATTATCAAAAGAATTCATTTATTTAAAAATAAATATATTATTAAAATTCATCGCAAGAATTAAGATATTTGTCGCGTAAATTCGTTTTCGTCAGTTTTTTTTAAATTTCACATAATTATTCTTTGGATATTTATATACAAAATAAGGCCTATTAAAATAAAATTGACCTTCTGTAAGTCTCAAAAAATGAAATCAAAGTTTCGATTTTTAACATGTACTATATAGGAAAACCATATGAAAACAACATATTTTTAATTTTTGCACTTATACTAATCGTCAGATTTTTTAGAAAAACTAAAGTTTTATTTATTGAACCAAAATGAACTTTTATAAAAAAAATTAAAATTTTTAACCGTCTCGTTTAAAAGATATTCAACATCAAACTTGAAAAATTATTTTAACATTTATTGTAAATGACAGGTGAATTCGTAAACATGATAATAACGCTTGTTAAATACTACAGCTTGTCTGTTACTTTTGGCGCGAAATTTTAAAGACGGCCATACGCCAAACTTGCGACGTTGCCACGATCGTTTTTCATGCGAGAGGTTATGAATATACTTTGAGAACATCTGTTTGTCAAACTGTACGTCCGCAAAAGTTTTTCGGAAACTCGCATTCATAATCGTTTCATAAGTACAGTCAACGGATACAAACTTTTGAGAGTGACCAGTCGCGCGACAAATACCTTAAAGTATTTTTCTTAAATAATAAAATTCTTTTCAGGTATTCAATTATTTTCAATACAATTATTAAAAAAATTCGATTGTATTCAATAAATTAAAGAATTTTTTCAAAAAAATTCAATTATTTTCCAAAAATTTTTAATAAAATTCAAGAATTAAATGCTTAATTTCAATTATTAAGAAAGAAGATTATTATAAAAACTTGAAAGAAATTATTTATATGCAATTTAATTACTTTGAAAACTTGTAATTAAAATGATTAAAGAAAGCCCATTATTTTAAAGAAACTCAAAGAAATTCTTCAAAAGAATATAATTAAGATTATGTAAAATGTTAATAAAATTCTTCCTAAATTTAGTTATTTTCATAAACTATAAAATTCTTCGAAGAAATTCAATTAGTATTAAATTTTTTGATAACATTCTTTGAAGGAATTCAATGATTTGCAATTTTTTTCGCAATAATTCACTTGTTTTCATAAACAATAAAATTCTTCGAAGAAATTCAATTATTACTAAATTTTTGATAAAATTCTTTGCAAGAATTAAAACATTTGCAAATGTTTTATAAATTTTTTTGCAATAATTCAATTATTTAACAAAAAAATTTATAAAATTTCTTCATTAAAATTCAATTATTTTTTAAAATTTTAATAAAATTCATTACAAAAATTCAATTATTTTCAAAAATTTTCCTTAATTCAATGATTTTTATAATATAATATATTCATAATATATTCATAAAATAATTAAAATTTTACAAAGAATTTAAATTTTCATAAATATTAAATTTTGTTAAGGAATTCAATTATTATTTTCATAAAGTATAATTAAAAATTCTAGAAAATAAAAATTTAATTAAAATGATGAAAATAATTTTGATGAAGTTACAAAAACAATATTCTTATAATGTAAAATAATGATTTTACCTCTCGGTCATCTTTAATTTATTAAAAAACATGAAGAAATCGATCACTCCGAATCTTTGACTCGGAGCAATTGATATCTTGATGTGAGCCGCCGGATAGTAAAACCACGCATAAAATTCTGACGGCAGTTTCAGTTGGCCCCTGACACCCAAAAATTAACTTCAAACAAAAAAATTTTTTTTAATCACTTTCTTATAGGAAATTTTCCGGTGCATCTTTTTTTTAAATGAAAAATTTTGTATTTTTCTTTCTTTTCAAGTTAAACGCAAAAAACTAATTTTTCTAGAAACTCAAATTTAATCATAGAGTTATTAGAATAGAGTGCGCAAGCGACCAAAATGTTTCTTAGGCGTATAGACGGAGACAGCCATACGAAAAGAAGACCCCTTTCCTTTCTTTCTCTAATAACGCATGCGCGATAGTGAAACAGCTGATGCATCGAAACAACTGTTGCTTGCTTGCAATTATATTTTTCTTTTATTTACATGACAAATAAATAATTTAAAATAAATTTAAAATTAAAATAAAACATTTATAATATTTAAAACAATTTTTCATGCGATCTTTTTAGACAAAAACCTAACCAAAAACTTTCATTCTTGCACATGCGCCAATAAACAAGGTAAGAAAAGGGGTCTACTTTCTGCTTTTGTCTCTTTCTATGCGCCTAAGAATGCCTCTCACGGTAAAAGGTATAACTCGCGCACTCTATTCTAATAACTCTATGAATTTAATTGAAATTTTCACTTCAAGTCGCTCTAAAATCTAAAGTTATTGATCGTTTTTAACCAAATTTTCAGGAATTATAGCTTAAACTATTCTAAGAACGATTAGTCATTAACCAAGTTTAAGGATTGACATAAAAAAAATGTTATTAATTTTTTTTTGTTCAGTGTCAAAAACGTGTTTCATGATTTTCAATCGCTTCGTTTAACGAGGGAATTTTCACTAACGCCAAACTTTCAGCGAACAAAATGTTCATTAATATATGATAAAGTTTTTGTGAAAATTTTTAATTCAATTAAAATAATACTTTACGAATAAAAAGCGAAAATGTTTCGCGGACGTGCGCTGGATTTCACGGGTGTGTCGCGCTCTACCGGCAGATGGCGGTATTCACCTTGTCAACAAAGTCACATGTTATCTGCTTAACAAAAATAAAGGCAATGATGGCAAGTATTTAAATATATAATAAATTCTAATAAAGATTTTATTTTAAAAAAATGTCAGAAAATGATACTACAGTGCCTGAAGTAGGAAGAAAAAGAAAAAATAATAGAATGGATTGGGCAGAAAATGTTCGGAAAATTAAAAGGAACAAGGTACGTGTATTTTTCTTTCGTTATATTTTATTATTTTATGATTTGCTATTATATTTTATGATTTATTTCTTATATTATTAAATAGTAAGCTTAATATTTTCTAAAAATATAATTCGAAATATATTTTTTATGTTTATTTTTTATGTTTTTTATGTTTTTATTTTTTATGTTTTTATGATTATGTTTTTTTTATGTTTTTTATGTTTTATGTTTATTTTTTATGTTTTTTTATGTTTTTTTATGTTTTTTATGTTTTATGTTTATTTTTTTTTTATTTTTTATGTTATAATAATTCTAATTTTTAAGTAATTTATATCATTTTTATAGGGTGAAGAATACGTATCTAAAAATGGAAAGCTCGTTGTCAACAGAAATTTCGAACCTGTTGATTTTTGTTGTAAACTCAAAAAATGTTGTGAAAAAATAAAAATCGATGATCAAAAGAAATTGCATGATAATTTTTAGAACCTGCAGGATTATGACAAACAAAATGTTTTATTAGGAAGTTTAATGAAACTTCAGGACCCTGTTTCATTAAAAAATAATGCTGCTTCGTCGAGACTGGTAACATGGAATTTTTATTGTTCTACAAATGATCAGCCAAATATATTAGTTTGTAAAAGCTTCCTATGTAAAGTTTTGAAATTAGGGGATAATAGACTAAGAACTGTGCAAAAAAAAATTTTAGAGAAAAAATCTTTAGATGATCAAAGAGAAAATAGGTAGCGTAAATCTCTAAAATTAACGAATGATGTTAAACAAATGATTAATGAACATTGCTATAGTTTACCGCATCGAAAAGCACATTACGACAATTCATCATTAAATTATTTCGAAAATCCAGAATTAGATTTAAAAACACTGTATTTTTCATTCAGTGAATACTATGAAAGTATTACTAATCAGGAGTGCCCTATCGAAGAATCTGCCTACTCGAAGTATTTTAATTATAATTTACCATTTACTTTTAAGAGGCCTCACACCGACATGTGTGATTTATGTGAAGTAAGTCGAATTGAAAATAAATTAGAAACTCCTGAAATACTGCAACATAAAGCAAAAGTACAAGAATATCAAGCCTTAAAAAAAAATTGTTAGAGGAAGAAGGTACATTAATTTGCGAATTTGACTATGCGCAAAATTTAGTTTTACCAAAACTTCCTGTAAGCGCGCAATTTTATAAGAGAAAATTATACTTGTATCTGTTCAATGTTTATATTCATAAAACAGCAAGGAGTTATATGTTTCCGTATCTCGAGGGTATTACAAAAAAGGGGGCAAATACCATTTGCAGCTTTTTACACTATTGCACTGAAATCGAGTTTGACAAATCGCGACATTCAAAAATTGTTTTTTTTCCGATGCTCAAGTGCGCGCGGATTGTGGGGGCGCACAATTTCTTGCAGTGCCACGAGTGATCGTGGAAAGGGTAGATCCACAGAACATCGTGGAAAATAATAAAACGAGGAAAGGAAGCACGTCGAGCCTTCTGAGTGTGTCAAGCTGCAGTAGCGGAAAAACCGTTCATAGCGCTATCCACTCAGAAGTAGACGACGAGGCGATAGAAGAGACTCGCGAGATATGCTTGCGGCTCAGAAAGGAGGAGGCGACTTGTCTCGAAAAAATGGAGTTGGAGGTCGCAAAGATGATAAAATCTTGCGACATTCAGAAGACCGTCAATAGGACGGTAAAGGATGGACTCAAGGTCATCGACGTCCTGCTAAAGGAGGCAAGGGCAAAGCATGCCGCGGCCGATGAGTCGGACTTCGATTTGGCATGCGTTCTGAGCGGTGCGGAATGCAACCGCAAGGACCGTAAGAAAGAGAGAGAGCGTTTCTATAGGCGTAATCTCAAAAGCGTCTTAAGAGATGCTCAGAAACGGAAGAGAGAGGGTGACAGTCCAGAAGAGACTCGAACCAAAACCGATAAGAGGAAGAAGGAGGAAGCGCCTCCAATGGAAACGGAAGTACCAGATTCAAAGATTCCTCAATTGGAAAGAATTGGGTCAAAAAGATCCACAGTTCTAATCCGAGTCGGTAAAGGATTGACGTATGCTGACGTTCTGGGTAAGCTTCGCAAAGAGGTCAACCCAGAGGACAGTCATACGAGAATAGTAGCAGCAAAAGCTACAAACAAGGGGGACCTTCTGATTAAGTTCAGAGGAGACTCCGATAAGGACGCTTTCACCGCTAAGGTCACCAAGGCGGTTGGAAGCATGGGTAAGGTGCAGTCATTGGATCGAAGAGTTACACTCGAGATCCGTGATTTGGATTGCCTTACCCAAGAAGCTGAGGTGCAACAAGTGTTGTCTGAAGCAATGGGTAAGCCAGTAAACAGAAGAGTGACGGTCTTAGGACCCAACCGCCGAGGGATGAAGCTCGCGGTTGTAGTCACCAACCTGAAAGAGGCGAACAGGCTGGAGAAATTGGGACACGTAAAAATTGGTTTTATGTGTTGCCCAATCAAAAGAAGAGTAATGGTCGTCCGGTGTCATCGATGCCTGGGATACGGCCATATTGGAGCCAAATGCCAGAAGGAGGACAGATCGGCTGCGTGCTTTAAGTGCGGTGAGGCCTGTCACAGGTTCTCCAACTGTAAAAACAACTCAAGTTGCTTTTTGTGCAAGGAAAAGATTGGCAATAAGGTGTCAACCACCCATATTGCAGGCAGCGGAGGATGCGGAGTCTTCAGGACGGCCCTTGAGGAGGCGAAGAAGACTCTCGCAAGAACTAAAAGCAAATAAGAAGTATTAAAAGGAGTTAAAAAGCGTGATTTAAACAGCTTTTAATTTGTTTGTTTGTTTTTTATTAATTTATTTTGTGATTTATTTGTCCTTATACATTTTTTTTTGTTTAATTTGTTTTGTGTTTTTTATTCGTCTTCAAACAGTTTTATCTTTTCAACATTATATACGTGTTTACTTTTTTTTTCTTTTCTTTTTTATATCCGTTTACAATTTTATCTTTTGACTTTTTACACTTCTTAAAATATTTGTTTTTTTTTTTTTATTATTTTTGTGCTGTGAATTCCGCTTGGACTTTGTAATAGTTTTAATCATTTTTTTAACTACGGACGCAGGAGGACCGCAGAGAAAGGGAGAAGGTCGCATTAGCGACAGAGTTGGAGCGCCACCCTCGAAGGCTAAAGTCTTGCGACAGTTCCGATGGAGGGTAAAGGGCTCCAGAAGAAGGGTTACGGGTTTTAGTGGGTCGGGCTGGTAGTAGGTCGCCAGTTTATTAAATTTATTATAACATTTATGTATTTACCTTTTTTTTTTTTAATATTTCCTTTTGTTTCATTGTACCAACCCCACATAACCTTGAAGTGCGGAATCCAAGGTATCTGTAGGCAGATTTCCCAAAAGTCCCTAAGCAAAAAAAAAAAAAAAAAAAAAAAAAACTGCTTACAAAAACCGAAATATATGAAAATATCGGAGGCTCGAATAGTTAAGTATTATCCTAATAAAAAAATTGATGTTTTTGATAATTATTCGTGGGAAAATGGAAATACGTTTCAATTAAACGTCGAAACTAAATTAAATGAGCTGGAAAAAGTTGCACCCCCTAAAATTGGTATTACAAAAGCTAAAATAAATGATACCAAAGAGTTGATTAAATACCTTAGCGCTGAGGAAAAACAGTTTTTCGAAAATTATTTTTCGGAAGTGAATATTAAGAAGGCAAAAACGAAGGCTAAAAAAAAGGTTATGGTAAAAATAATGTATCTTCTGAATCGGATTCCTGTTAATTATCAGCAATAAATATTTTAAAACACATTGTAAAGAGAGAAAATCGTTGATATTTTTCGAATAATGTAATTATAAAAAAAGTTTTATTTACTTAGCATGTAAAACATTTTATTAGACTATACTTTTAAAGTTAATAAATGTTAGAATTTGTATAAATTCAAATATAAATAAAAAATTTTATTATGAATTTAGTTAGAAAATAAGTTGTTTTTTATTTAAGATCTGACTGCAAAAAATTAGTTTCGTTGAGAAGGTGTATACCGTCATCGGCCGGTAGAGCGCGACCCACTCGTGAAATCCAGCGCACGTCCGCGAAACATTTTCGCTTTTTATTCGTAAAGTATTATTTTAATTGAATTAAAAATTTTCACAAAAACTTTATCATATATTAATGAACATTTTGTTCGCTGGAAGTTTGGCGTTGGTGAAAATTCCCTCGTTAAACGAAGCGATTGAAAATCATGAAACACGTTTTTGACACTGAACAAAAAAAAATTAATAACATTTTTTTTATGTCAATCCTTAAACTTGGTTAATGACTTATTGTTCTTAGAATAGTTTAAGCTATAATTCCTAAAAATTTGGTTAAAAACGATCAATAACTTTAGATTTTAGAGCGAGTTGAAGTGAAAATTTCAATTAAATTTGAGTTTCTAGAAAAATTAGTTTTTTGCGTTTAACTTTAAAAGAAAGAAAAATACAAAATTTTTCATTTAAAAAAAAAGATGCACCGGAAAATTTTCTATAAGAAAGTGATTAAAAAAAATTTTTTGTTTGAAGTTAATTTTTGGGTGTCAGGGGCCAACTGAAACTGCCGTCAGAATTTTATGCGTGGTTTTAAGGTAAATGTACATAATTACGTGCTAGTACATAATTCCGTGCTATCACGTGCTATTTCCTTAAATTAAGTAGAATAAGAAATTGACAAAATATTTCAACAAGTGAAAAATTTTAGCACAAACTTTGTTATTTATTAAATCAATATTCTGTGTTTTAATTGCATCTGTTTAGTTTATGTACTCAAAATAAAATATTTTGTCAGTCAATCGACGACTGAGCGTCGTGCAATGCGGTATGCTTCGAGTGACAGCTACGACTGGGGGTGATCTTCGTAAGGATAAGAAAAGTGAAGTGTGAATATTTTTTAATTTATGTTTTCATTTTTTGATTAATTAAGACGTATTTAAATTATATTTCCTATTGCTGAGTTATTTTTAAAAGTTTTTTTTACATAAAAATCACTTTTTTAAATACACGGAATTACGTTCGCTCTTCTCACACGAAGTACATTATTCCGTGTGACACACGTAAATAGGGAATTACATTGTTTTATATTAAACTTATTTTAATGAATCTAATAAGAATATTTAATATGCTTACATTTTTTTAATAAAAAATGAAATTATAAACAAACAAATGAGGTAATTACGTGGTAGTGTTTTACTAACCATTTGTTAGTTATAATCTGTTTTATAACTCGAATTTTGCGAACGGAATTAGTTTCAAAACATTTTATATATGCGTTCATAATTCCGTGCTATAACCTTATTTGCTATAGGAGATTGATATAGACGACATCCTCATCCACAATGCTCAAAATGTTATTAAAGAACTAAATTTTCATGTATTATTTAATAACCGCGAAGTATATTATGTTATTAATTTTATTAATAATAATTATTGTCAAAAAGATTGACATTTTATATATAAGAACGCGTAAAAAAGGAATATGCCGCAATTAGGGACAAGTTGGCACGGAATTACCTACATGGCAAAATTTTTGCACGGAATAACGTTCAATTGAGTGTTTTAAAAAATTATTAAAAATTAATATAAATTTAGTTTTTAAACAAATACAATAAATAAAAAACTCAGAATGATTAATTAACTTTTATGATGCAATTGTTTTCTTGCACTTTAAGTTATTTGCTAAAATAACAGAAATAAAATTTTTAGCAAGGGCCTTAACATGCCGTAATTATGTACAATTACCTTACTATCCGGAGGCTCATGTTTTATAAACAATACTTTTATAAGTTGTTTAATTTGAAAAAGGTTTGAATTTTTAAATGTCCTAATTTCTGTGGAAAATCCTGTTCCAAAGATAAAATTAAAATATAAATTGTGCAAATATTTTTATTCTTTTTATAAAACAAAATAATAATTTTCTTTAAAAAAATGTGATTTAAAAATAAAATAATGGAAAATAATTAAATTTTCTTAGTAAGTTATTAGAAATATATCCTTCCATAGTTTGATATTGTTGATAATGTATATGATCTTGGGAAGGTAAGATTTGAATAAAAAATTCAAAAGTGTGTCGTTAAAAGAGTGACGTTTCGTTGGCTAGGGTTTGCCAACCTCATCAGGCTAAAATTTTATTAAATAGATAGGTTACACATCAGTATTTCTTTGGAAAGGTCTAAAAGCGCTATTTCTATAAATTAACAATAATGATATACCTAAATTTCGTTAGAACATCGAACACATGCTAACCCGTCAAAGATTAAAATTCTGTCAAAATATAATAAAAAATCACTCCACACTTATAAAAATAAAATTTAAAGTAGAGAGAAGACATTCTCACACAGCGATTCACTGTCAACTGAAAAGAAATTTAATTATCTTACAAAGTCAAACCAGGAAACACGTGAGAGAAGTCAATGAACCAAAACATAAACACATTCTTAAATGAGGTACAAGTTATATTGATTTTATTATTTTCTCTATGGACACGAGTCCATACGTCTAAGTAAAGGAAAGAATGTTTTGTTTAAGGTGAAGATATCTTCCTTTCTGTTGATAGTGGAATGATTTGTTTTTATATGGATCATTTCAGATATTCGTCTTTTTTTAAATTAGGTTGGTTCATTATCCAATATTTTTGTATTTTCCCAATCAAAATCATGATTAAAATTTAAACGATGTCGATAGACCACAGAATTATCATTTACTTTTTTATGTTCGTTGATGCGAGTTTGTAGTGATCGCTTTGTCTCTCCTATATAAGTTGCTGGGCAGTCTTTACAATCAAACTTATATACGACATTCGTTTTATTCCATTTTTTAGTTTTATCTTTTCCCAATTTTATAATAGAATTAGAGTTTTTGTTAACGGTGGGAATAGAGTTACAATTAAATTCCCTAAGAACATTTGACAACTTAAAAAAATATTTTTCATTAAAGGGCAAAGCAACCTTGGGGATTTGACAATATATACTAACTCTATTTTGATCGTTATTATTCTCATTCGAATATTTTAATTTGTTCATTCTAATACCAATATGTTTTTCAATAAAATCTAAAAGATAACTATTGTTTTTTAGAATTTTTCTAATTTTCTTCAAGTTGTCAAAATGGAATTTTTTATTGGATAATGAAATGGCTCTATCAACTAAGTTGTACACAATATTCTTTTTTTGTTGAATTGGATGATCTGAAAAATAATTAATTAGTCTGTCGGAAGAAGTAGGTTTTTGATACCAGTCAGTGATTATATGATTATTTTCTCTAATGAGTGTCAAGTCAAGAAAGTTAATGGAACATAAAAAAGTAAATGATAATTCTGTGGTCTATCGACATCGTTTAAATTTTAATCATGATTTTGATTGGGAAAATACAAAAATATTGGATAATGAACCAACCTAATTTAAAAAAAAGACGAATATCTGAAATGATCCATATAAAAACAAATCATTCCACTATCAACAGAAAGGAAGATATCTTTACCTTAAACAAAACATTCTTTCCTTTACTTAGACGTATGGACTCTTGTCCATAAAGAAAATAATAAAATCAATATAACTTGTACCTCATTTAAGAATGTGTTTATGTTTTGGTTCATTGACTTCTCTCACGTGTTTCCTGGTTTGACTTTGTAAGATAATTAAATTTCTTTTTAGTTGACAGTGAATCGCTGTGTGAGAATGTCTTCTCTCTACTTTAAATTTTATTTTTATAAGTGTGGAGTGATTTTTTATTATATTTTGACAGAATTTTAATCTTTGACGGGTTAGCATGTGTTCGATGTTCTAACGAAATTTAGGTATATCATTATTGTTAATTTATAGAAATAGCGCTTTTAGACCTTTCCAAAGAAATACTGATGTGTAACCTATCTATTTAATAAAATTTTAGCCTGATGAGGTTGGCAAACCCTAGCTAACGAAACGTCGCTCTTTTAACGACACACTTTTGAATTTTTTATTCAAATCTTACCTTCCCAAGATCATATACATTATCAACATTAATTAAATTTTCTATTTCTTAATCACAGTTGTATAATAATTTTCTAATTTTTTTAGAAGTAAAGAACAAAAATAATTTCAATTTGACAAAACATAATATTGAACAAAATTTTAGTCTTTTAATGAAAAGAACACTGAGAGACCTTTAGGACTGTAGCGGAACAACGTATGTGACAGCAGCTCCACTATGGTTTTGGTGCGCTGCGGTAAAATTTTGGGCGCGTGACATTCCCAAATGTTGGTGAGCAGCTCACCGAAATAGTGAAAATGCCGCCTTTGGTTTGCAGCTAAACAACTTTGGGACTGTCACGCGCCCAAGATTTTACCGCAGCAACCCAAAAGTATAGTCCTGTAGCGTTCCTCCAAAATGATCAGTAGCAGCCTATCGAAAGTCTGCTTCTGACCCAAAGGTCTCTCAGTGAAGTAAAAAAATTCTGATTTCCATTTTCTATCTAAAGTTAACAAAAAACAAAAGTATAAACAAAAGACAACTTTAGAGTGTGAGGGCCAGAAAAAGTGAATAAAAGAATGAAAGAACATTAAAATTAATATAGTCAATTAATGATGAAAATAATTTTTAAGAAGTTACAGTAAAAATATTCCTTATAGTACCAACAAAACAATGGTCTTATATATCACTTGGTAACATTTAATTATAAATTATGATGAAAATGATTTCTCTGAGTAATCATTTTCTTTATCTTTTGAAAATTTTAATTCATATGGAAAAATAATAATGATTAAATATTTTTTAAACAAGAAGTTATTGCTGTTTTCGAATAATTTTACAATTATAGAAATTTGTAAATAATGTAACAGAACATTTTTTTGAGTATCTGATTATGTTTTGAGTGAATCACAATATTCTCTTTAAGGTCAGGGAAAAAAGTCAAAATTTGGCTAGAAGTCAGGTAAAAAAGAGGGAAAACCAAAATTAAATTTTTGTGGCAACTCTAATAGCAAGTTTTATAAGCAAATAAATTTTTGTCTTCTTTTTGAGGAAAAAATTCCCTTTTTCACTTTTTTTTAAGGAAACAAACGTACTGTGATACCTGTTTTATTAATATTTTAGAAAATAATAAATCACCGCAATTTTTTATTTGATAAAAAATATTTTTTTAATTTTTGAAACTAAAACCGAACTAATACAAAATTTCTAAATTCAAATTTTTTTTAGAAATAGTTAACCAGCAATTCGTCTAAATATTAAATAAAGAAAAGAATTCATAATTTAAATTTTTTTAAAACGATATTTTGTTTTTTAGTAAACATTAAAAAAATGAATATTCTAGAAAGTTTTATAAAAATGTTTTAATTTTGAAAATTAAAAATTTTAAATCTAAATTAAAAAAAAAATAATTTATTTAAGAATATAATTACTTTTAGATTGGTGCAAGCTTCAAAGGATTCGTCTACCAAATGCAGTCAATTATATTAAGGAACATGAAAAATCACAATTGCTCATGACAACATTGAAACAATAAAACAATCACAAAGAGATGCGTTAAAGCAATAAGATTGTTAATGAAATTAACCAAGGAAAAGTATACAATCTGATTGATATCGATTTTTGAGGACTCGATTGGTGTATTAGTTGTCTCTTTATTATTAAGAACAAGTAAATTTTTTACTTTTTCCTATTACTTTGTTCACTAAAGAAAACTGTTTACAAAAATGTGAAATTATTTACTATTATTTACTAAAATTTCTCGATAGAATTAAATTTCCTTTTTATATGTTAAAAAATATTTTTATAAGAATTTAATTACTTTGAATAAAACTTTTGTTTAATCATTACAAAAAAAGTGTAATGATTTAAAATACAATTTTCATTGAAATAATCAAGATAATTGAATTATTTTCATATATTAATGAATTTATTCGAAATTATTCAATAATTTTTATAAATAATAAATTTATTTGCAGGAATTCCACTGTTAATAAAATAATTTAATTGATAAAATTTTGCTCTATTTTGTTTAAATTTGACTTGAAATAAAGAACAAATTTTTGCAATTTTAAATTCCAATTTTTGTAAAAATTGTAGGGAGACCCATTGGTAAATCACACAGTTGTTTGTGATAAAATTTAAATATTTTTAAAATCAATTATTATAAAAATGTGTAATTTAAAATTCTTCTCTAAACTAAATATTTTTAATAATTGTTGAGATAGTCATTTTGCAAGGTGTCTACTAAGTGGGAAATAGCCGGGAATTTAATTTGATCTGTAAAAACCGGGAAAATTGAATTTTCGCAAAGTTTTTTTAAAAGTTCTGAATGATAAGATTTTTGAGATGTTTAACTAAAATAATTCTACAATTCATTTGTTTGCAATTAAACTTCTTTATTTTAAAATTTATTTAAACCTAAAACAATTTTCAATCAAGATACAAAACAAATTTTCTGGTGTTAAACAAAAAAAAATTATAAAAATGCACTATTAAAGTTAATCAAATCTTTTTTGTTTAGATGTTTGATTATTTCAAAGGTACATCTATTAACAATTGCGAGTTCATATACGGTCATTTTTAAAAAATCTTTTACCATAATATTACTATCGTTACAAATTTTATCGTTGCCATAAACTTTTAATAGTAAATAAAGCCGTCTGAAACAGACAAACTTATTTTTTAAGTCCATTAACTTGTTTCTAAAACTATTGGACATCAGATTTGGAAAATAAAAATAAATAAATGCAAGAGAGATAAATTCACTGGAAAACGATTCCGGTTCCGGTTTATGGTTAAAAAAAATTCTATCATTTCTATATAATCAATAATTTCATCTCTGCTTTTGTTTTCTTTAACAAATTTTAAGCATATCATACATATTATAGAGTCTCCATTTTTTTCAGTTAAAGTATTGATACGAATTCCTGCATCTACAGCTGATCTTATAACATCAATTTTTACATCTTCTATAATCAACCACTACATCAACGTGAATCCGTCAACGCAAATTCCAAGATCCTTCCAGCGTGTACCCATCAATGTTTGAATTTTTGCGAGGTTGAAATTTTCGTGAATAATTTTATGTGCTGCTTGAGTGATGTAATCATAACACAGGCACACAAAAAAAAAAGTTGTCTGTTCATTGAACCAGACCTACATGTCTTATAGTATTTTGGCCCCCTGAATACGAATATGAAGTCAGAATTGCTCCATCACCCTCTATTTTTTTTAAATCGAAGAAACTACCCTTAAATCAAAAATTCAAGAACTAAATTAAAAAAAATGAAATAACCGCGGTTTCCTTCAGAGTAGAAAAATATATTTATGCGATTTCTTCTTTCAACAACTCAGAAATAATTTCAAAATTGCTCCATCACCCCCTGTTTTTTTTAAATCTAAGAAACTACCCTTAAATCAAAAATTCAAGAACTAAATTAAAAAAAATGAAATAACCGCGGTTTCCTTCGGAGTAGAAAAATATATTTATGCGTTTTCTTCTTTCAACAACTCAGAAATAATGTCAAAATTGCTCCATCACCCCCTTTTTTTTTAAATCGAAGAAACTACCCTTAAATCAAAAATTCAAGAACTAAATTACAAAAAATGAAATAACCGCGGTTTCCTTCGGAGTAGAAAAATATATTTATGCGTTTTCTTCTTTCAACAACTCAGAAATAATTTCAAAATTGCTCCATCACCCCCTGTTTTTTTTAAATCGAAGAAACTACCCTTAAATCAAAAATTCAAGAACTAAATTAAAAAAAATGAAATAACCGCGGTTTCCTTCGGAGTAGAAAAATATATTTATGCGTTTTCTTCTTTCAACAACTCAGAAATAATTTCAAAATTGCTCCATCACCCCCTGTTTTTTTAAATCTAAGAAACTACCCTTAAATCAAAAATTCAAGAACTAAATTAAAAAAAATGAAATAACCGCGGTTTCCTTCGGAGTAGAAAAATATATTTATGCGTTTTCTTCTTTCAACAACTTAGAAATAATGTCAAAATTGCTCCATCACCCTCTGTTTTTTTTTTAAATCGAAGAAACTACCCTTAAATCAAAAATTCAAGAACTAAATTAAAAAAAATGAAATAACCGCGGTTTCCTTCGGAGTAGAAAAATATATTTATGCGTTTTCTTCTTTCAACAACTCAGAAATAATTTCAAAATTGCTCCATCACCCCCCGTTTTTTTTAAATCTAAGAAACTACCCTTAAATCAAAAATTCAAGAACTAAATTAAAAAAAATGAAATAACCGCGGTTTCCTTCGGAGTAGAAAAATATATTTATGCGTTTTCTTTTTTCAACAACTCAGAAATAATGTCAAAATTGCTCCATCACCCCCTGTTTTTTTTAAATTGAAGAAACTACCCTTAAATCAAAAATTCAAGAACTAAATTACAAAAAATGAAATAACCGCGGTTTCCTTCGGAGTAGAAAAATATATTTATGCGTTTTCTTCTTTCAACAACTCAGAAATAATTTCAAAATTGCTCCATCACCCTCTGTTTTTTTTAAATCGAAGAAACTACCCTTAAATCAAAAATTTAAGAACTAAATTACAAAAAATGAAATAACCGCGGTTTCCTTCGGAGTAAAAAAATATATTTATGCGTTTTCTTCTTTCAACAACTCAGAAATAATTTCAAAATTGCTCCATCACCCCCTGTTTTTTTTTAAATCGAAGAAACTACCCTTAAATCAAAAATTCAAGAACTAAATTTAAAAAAATGAAATAACCGCCGTTTCCTTCGGAGTAGAAAAATACATTTATGCGTTTTCTTCTTTCAACAACTCAGAAATAATTTCAAAATTGCTCCATCACCCCCTGTTTTTTTTAAATCTAAGAAACTACCCTTAAATCAAAAATTCAAGAACTAAATTAAAAAAAATGAAATAACCGCGGTTTCCTTCGGAGAAGAAAAATATATTTATACGTTTTCTTCTTTCAACAACTCAGAAATAATGTCAAAATTGCTCCATCACCTCCTGTTTTTTTTAAATCGAAGAAACTACCCTTAAATCAAAAATTCAAGAACTAAATTTAAAAAAATTAAATAACCGCGGTTAACTTCTGAGTAGAAGAATATATTTATGCGTTTTCTTCTTTCAACAACTCAGAAATAATGTTATTTCATTTTTTTTAAATTTAGTTCTTGAATTTTAGATTTAAGGGTAGTTTCTCCAATTAAAAAAAACAGGGGGTGATGGACTAATTTTGACATTATTTCTAAGTTGTTGAAAGAAGAATACGCATAAATATATTCTTCTACTCAGAAGAAAACCGCGGTTATTTCATTTTTTTTAATTTAGTTCTTGAATTTTTGATTTAAGGGTAGTTTCTTCGATTTAAAAAAAACAGGGGGTGATAGAGCAATTTTGACATTATTTCTAAGTTGTTGAAAGAAGAATACGCATAAATATATTCTTCTACTCAGAAGAAAACCGCGGTTATTTCATTTTTTTTAATTTAGTTCTTGAATTTTAGACTTAAGTGTAGTTTTTTCGATTTAAAAAAAAACAGAGGGTGATGGAGCAATTCTGACTTCATATTCGTATTCAGGGGGCCAAAATACTATAAGACATGTAGGTCTGGTTCAATGAACAGACAACTTTTTTTTTTGTGTGCCTGTGTAATTATCAGAGTCGTCATTGTTTCGTAATAAAATTAATTAATTTTTAAAGGATTATTAGTAGCTGACAACTACAAAATTTGACGCACCACAACATCGTCATTATCATATCTCAAACTCATTTTTTTCCTGCAAAAATGATATAAAACTATACAATTCTTATGTGTCCAATTTTTTTTAAATTTCAAAGGAATTTAAAAGAAAGATTAGAATTAAAATAAAATCTTGGTTGCCATAGGTCTAGGAATTCAAGTAAATGTCTTGGAAAAAAGTCTGGGCAATAAAGGGAAAAGTCATAGCATTATATTAAAAGTACTGGAAAAATTAAATGCTTACAATTCATAAGAAAATTCTAAATTTTTCAGTCTTTTTGTTTGTCTCATAGACTATGATATTATCACGAATTCTAAAAAAAGCCTTAAATTTTTTATATTTTTAATAATAATTTGATGAAGTATTTTTTTGAAAAATTTGAATTTCAATTCTGTTAAAATTATTTACAATTTTAAAAACATTAAAGCAATTCTTAAAAAGAATTTAACTAAGTATCTTAAAAAATATTAACATTCTTATCATCAATTAAATTATTTTAAAAAATTAAAAACAAAAAAATTCTAGAATTATTTTTCTAAATAGCAAAATTCTTATTTTATAGAATTCATTGTGAAATTAAATTATTTTCACAAATAATAGTCATAATTGTCAATATTTTAATAATCTTTATAAATATCTAAATCTTTGACAAAATTCTAACATTTTCAGGGATTTTCATAAAATTTGCTGCAGAATTGAATTATTTTTATAAATAACAATATTTAATACAAGAATTCAATTATTTTTAAAAGTTATAAAATTTAATTATTTTTAAAAATTTTAATAAAATCATGTCAAAATTTCAATTATTTACAAAATTTTTTCTTAATTTCATGATTTTCAATATTCTACTATTTAAATAAAATTTCTCTAAATATTTCAACTATTTATTAACAATTTTAATAAAGCTCTATACGAAAATTCAATTATTTTATAAAATAATGAAAATTTCACAGGAATGCAATTGAGGAGCAAATTTTCAAAAGCTGATAAATCCATTTTTAAAAAAATTGAGATAAACATAAATTTAATATTTTAAAGACCTCACAAATCGACCTGTCTCTGTTAAATGTAAGAAAACAAATTTATTAACAACAAATTTTCAATTTAAAAACTTTTTGACCTAACCAAGATAACTTATAATTTTTATGTTTTTTGTTAGAAAAAATTACCAAAACCTTTAAATCACTTAATTATGATAAAATTTGATTAAAAACAGAACGTCTTAAATATAAAAACATTATTATAAAAATAAATTAATACAAATTTTTTAATTTAAAATTCACTATAGTGGTTATGTGACAAAAGTCGTTTGCTTCATTTTCTCGAAATAAGAAAATATTGATTTATCAAGTTTTAAAAACTTGCTCCTCAATTATTAAAAATAGTATTTGCATAATTTTTTTGGAAAAAAATCAATTGTTTGCAACTTTTTTTTAAATTCTTCACAATGATTCAATTATTTTCATAAGGGATCATTCAAGCATTATGTAAGCATTTAAGGAGAGGGGGGGTCAAACAACCTCAAAAATATGCTTACGTAATACTTGATTGGCCCCTAATTAATAAAACTTATTGCATAATTTCAATCATTTTAATACGATTTTAATAAAATTTTTCCAAAAATGTAATTATTCTTATAAATTTTGTTAAAATTTATCAAAAGAATTCAATTATTTAAATATTTTTTGATAATAATTAAATTTATTTAAAAATGAAATTATTGGTGTATTATCAGGGACGTCAGGGAAAAACAAAATTAAATTTTTGTGTCAACCCTGAGAATAAAATTTGAGTAATAGGGTAATTGTACTAATTACCGAGATTGTCACAAATTTTTTATTTGTCGATGTTATCATGGTAATAACTAAAAAATATTGTCTAAAATGTCTCATTTCTTTGTGGATATAATATTAACATATTTTTTTCACATTTATAACGCATAAGAAAATTAATATTTATCACTTTTTGCATATTTACAATATACTACATAATGTTTAACCCTCATCCGTCTTCTCACACACCTAGGGAGGGATTCCCTCTACGGTTTCAGTATTTTTTAAATAACTTTTGTTTTCCTCATTGCAAAGTAAAATAAGTTTTCTATACCTTTCGACGGTTTCCTCCTTAACATATTTTTAAAAAAACATTTAGTTTAAACATAATTAACCTTTAATTATGAGGCTTCAAAGCCAGAAAAAACTCGAAAAAGTGAGGTTATATTGAGTAAAAAAATCAAGATTTCAAAACATTTTTTGTTCCACTGTTGGTTAATGACAAAATTAGATTATAAATATAATTAAAATTAATTATTTACACGGAGAAAACTGGAGTATTCAACTTACTATCTGGAGAGACAAACAGACTATATTTGAGGTTAAGTTTTTCGTAACAATCTCGGAGGAATAAATAGACACTCCGATGATTAATTTGACTCACTCGGAGGGAAAAGTTAACTATCCAGAGAATCAGGCTTAACACTCAAAACCTAACCCTTAAAGTTTGACTATCCAGTTTTCTCAGTGTAATGATTTTTTTGCTTATTTGTTAATGTTACATTATTTTTACATGTAAATTGTGGAATTCCTTTGAAGCAGGGTTACCAGATTGGGCAATCTATCGCAAACTGGGCGACTTGAGGTGCAAAAATGCGACTTTATTTTGAGCTATTGCGACATGTCGCAAATTGGGCGATTTGCTAACAGTTTTTTGCGACATTTGGGCGACTTGTGAAAGTTTAGTAACTATTAGCAAAAAAATTATAAAAGATTTCTTTTTTTCATTCTTATTCCTTGTTCCCGTATTTATATTAAAGCTATGTTGGTTTTCAAATTCCAGTCTCATTATTTTGTGAAACAGAAGACGTTAACCAATCAAAATTCTCTATTAGAATAAGTTTCATTGAAATAAAAGTTTCAATTGGCTATTAACCGCTTTCCGTTTCTTCTTTTTACCTAATTTTCACGTCAACACTTAATCGATACTATTATTGGGCAACTGTTGCCAACTGCGACAATTAAATTCATTATAAATCGACTAATTATTATTAACTGTTTACTTTTATAATAAATAAATTATTAATTAATTTTACATACAATTAAAATATAAAAATTAAAATCTACTTGTCACAGTGGGGTAGGTAACAATTTGTTGCGCGTCAAAGTCAAGTTTGAAAATTTCGTGATAAATGATACTGGAGATTCGCCTTTAGGGTATCGGTATGATGCGCCGTGCGCCTGTGGAAGCAGCAGAGTTGTGTATCACATCACTATTTTACATAACCTTGTTCAGGTTATGTTGTGTATAATATTGGTCCATGTCATTTACCGGTTGATTTAAAGATGGGTAAATGGTCTAAGTATTCAAAAAAGTATCAAACAAAATGGGAAGAGGAGAGTGAATTGAAAGGTAATTATATAATTATAAACTAAAAAAATGTGTTTCTCTCTTTTGGAAGGGTTAACATAAATTAACATTTGAAACTTCTGTATTTTCGAAAGTAACAAATTAATTTTCCCATAATTATATTATTGTACAATCCATTGTTTATAAAATTTTAACGAATCAAAAATATTATTGCTTAATAACAAAACGTTATTTGTTTCTCTTTTAGACTGGTTACAAAAAAATTTAGAGGTAGACAATGATCCTGATCATAGAGAAGCTATGTGCAAAGTGTGCGAAATGAAATTGAGGGCTCATCACAATGACTTATTAAAACACGCAGGTACTGTGCGTCACAGACAAAACGCGAAAAAATTTAATACAAAACTTCAGCCAACCCTTGAAAATAAGGGGTATTCTGTAATAGGAAATGAGGCAAAGAATACAGATTTACGTTTGGCTGTATATATAGCAACACATTCGTTTGTAAAAAGTATGGACCATTTAGGAGAACTTTTGAAAATTTAAGGCAAAGCATCATCTTTGGAAAATATTAAAATGCATAGAACGAAATGCTCTAAGTTAATTTTAAACGTCATTACGCCTGCGATGCTAAGCGAATTAATCGAGGACATTGGAAATCAAAGCTTTTCCTTAATAATGGATGAGTCTACAGATATTTCAGTAATTGAATATTTAGCATTCTGCGTTCGCTACTTCAGCTTGAATAAAAAACGACTTATCACAAATTTCCTAGGATTTGTAGAAGTAGAAAAGGCGACTGGTAAAATTCTTTTCAAAAAAACAATTGAGTACTTGAAAGAAATAAAATTAAACGTTGAAAACTGTATCGGAATTGGGAGCGATAACGCGTCAAATATGATCGGCAGTGAGAAAGGATTTTTTCATTATTTTAGCGAATTAGTACCAAGAGCGCAATTAATTAAATGCATGTGTCACTCGATACACCTGTGTAGATCAAAAGCTGCAGAGCAACTTCCAGCTGATCTGGAATTTTTAGTTCGTGAATCCCGCAATTGGTTTTCAAAAAGCGCTTTAAGGCGTTCGCAATACGAAGCTTTGTACACAGTAATCAACGACGGTGATATGTTTAAGAATTTAGTCCAACTTTCTGCAACCAGATGGTTAGCTTGGGGCAGAGCCATTGCTATTATCGTTTCTCAATGGTTGGAATTAAAAACCCACTTTGATAATCACGTTCGTAGTATAAATCCTAGCGAAAAATGCAGGATTGGTAGAAAGCTTCGAGATCTTTTTCAGGATGAATGTAACCTTTTGTATTTATTATTTTTGAAACCAGTAACAGCTGAACTCTGCAAAACCAATTTGAAATTTCAGCAAGACTCGACAGAGGTTATTTAATTTTATAATAAAGAACATTATATTAAACTACAATTTTGAAATAAAGAAGTTCATTATTTTTTGTTTGTTTTAGGTTACTAAGCTTTTTGTAGACCTGCGAGTGCTGCTCATTTTATTTGTAATGAGAATTATTAAGCCGGAATATATCAAAATAAACCAGAACGGTCTATTTTTATCAGGACAAGACTTTCAGGATTTAAAAAGTGCGTTAGATAGTCCCCATGCTTACCTACCATTGAATGCGATTGATTTTGGAGCCTCGATCGCTATTCATCTTGGAAGGATTAATCTGCCCATGGAAAAAATAAGAGAAGTTAAACAACGTTGTTTAAACTATTTATCCATATTATGCAAGGAACTTGTTTATCGTTTGCCAAACAACATGCACCATTTCGAAAATATTCGATATTTTACCCCAGAAGAAAGCTTTAAACCCGTAAATAGGGTTGACTTTTTCAAGTTGCCATTGCAATTAGCTGGTAAATGTTTATACATATAATAAAAATAGAAATTTGTAATCATAACAATATATTTTAATTAACTTTTTTTTAGATCCTAATGTAGACCTCGATTTTCTCCAAACCCAATGGGACCAACTTATTTTAGTGGATTTGCGAAACCATTTCAATGGAAAAATTCCTGTTGATTCAGTTGAATTTTTGGAGTGGAATTTTTGAATATAGAGACTCAGCGGGGCAAACAGTTTTTACAGACCTGGCTTCTTTTGCCTTAAGAATTCTCTGTCTGCCATTTTCAAATGCATCAATTGAACGTGTCTTCAGCATCATGAATAGTGTGAAGACAATAGCTAGAAACAAGCTTTTAATTGTATTATTAATGACTATTATGTGAATCCGTTTGAGATTTGGGACCATGCAGGAACGCTGCAATACTTTTGAACCCACTGCAAGAATGTTTCAACTCTTTACGTCCCAAATGTACGTTTCACTTAACGAGGCTTCTAACAGAAATAATCACGATGAAATTTCGTACTTCGAAACATTGGAGTTATTTGCAGACGAAAATAATCTTTTATAATTGTTTATCCATTTAATACAATGTAAAATGTAAATTTTAACGTGCCAAAATTTAGTTTTAACAGATTCTATGATCTATGGACACGTTTTTTCATTTTTTATGTTTATGTAAATTATATTAAATTAAAATTTATTTTTTAAAAAACTATATGTAGTTTATTAACTTGAAAATTCAATTATTATTATTTTTTATAATATGTGACACGGACAGTTAAAAGGGACCTACGGTCCGAAAAAAAGATTTCAAGAAAAACGACTTTGAAGTTTACCAATTTAGTTTTTTTGCACTGTTTTTTGTCAAAGTACCTAACTTTGAAGTGAAATTGTGAGAAAACTAATGCAGCTAGAAAGCTGCGGTTTATTGCGTTGGAAAGCGCGGTTTATTTACTATAAGAACAGATAAAAAAAGTGAAAATCGATTTTTTCGGATCGTAGGTCCCTTTTAACTGTCCGTGTCACATATTATTTTAACATTAATATTTAAAAAATTCAATAATAACAATTTTTAATTAAAAAAAATTTTTTAAATTTACCTTTTATTTATTGTTTTCTTGAAATTAAATTTTTATGTATTTAAAAGACGCGGCAATTTTGGTCGATTTACATGTGTTGCGACTTTGTGCGACTTATGCGCGCAGTGCTTGCGACTTCAACCTCTACCAATCTGGCAACCCTCTCTCTCTCTCTCTCTCTCTCTCTCTCTCTCTTTCTCTCTCTGTTTACTAATTTGAATTAGTGACTGACTTTTTGCTTTTGAATTAGTAAATTTTACTAATAAATTAGTAAAAATTACTATTTGGTAGTAAAATTTACTAATTTAAAAGCAAAAATTTAGTCACTAATTCGAATTAGTAAACATTTTTACTAATTGAAATTTAGAGAGTAAAAGCAAAAACTATCCTTAAAAATATCTATAGTAAACTAAATTAAACCTTCTCAATTTTTTCTTAAAGTTTTGGCCTTTTGATAAAGTACCTTTTTCCATTTTTGAGCTTCATTCTCTAAAAGAGAAAACTTTTACAAAAATATATAAAGTAAATTGTTTTCAAACTTCAAAAATACCTTTTTTCTATTTTTTGGAATTAACTTCGATTTTCACTTTGGAATTCAACACGTTTTACTAAAAAATATTTTTTAAATATGTTTATAGAGAATAAGTCGAAAAGGGTTGATCAGAGAGTTGTAAGTAGTAATGAAGAAAGCGATAGCGAAAATTCAAATAATGACTTTGCTTCAGAAAAACCAATTCCTCGACGTTTGAATTCTAAAATTAAGAAAGGTAATTACTTTTTTGTCCTACCTGCACGAAAAGTATGTCATTTCGGGCACTTAAGGCGGGCGCAAAGTAACACATTACGCCCGGGAGTGGAGGAAGCGGGCGGAAAAGTATTTTGCGCCCGCTTGTATGACGTCAGCGGGCGGTAAAGTATTTTCCGCCCGCTTCCCCTACCTCCGAGCGGGCGGAAAAGTATTTTGCGCCCGCTTGTTAATTATTTGATTTTCTTCATTAAAATGCCACATTTTCGACTTTCTTTTTATGTTGACTATAGAACTGCAAACATTTTCAACTTGTTTTATTTTGTCTATAAAAATTTGCAATTTTTTTTTATTTTCTCCAAAAAAGTAATGAGATATTTGGTTTTGTTCCTATTTCGTTTATCAAAATTGTCAATTTTAAAAGTTCTTGTTTCA
Source organism: Leptopilina syphax (assembly GCA_032872505.1). Taxonomy (NCBI): domain Eukaryota; kingdom Metazoa; phylum Arthropoda; class Insecta; order Hymenoptera; family Figitidae; genus Leptopilina; species Leptopilina syphax. The sequence goes on along the minus strand of CM065473.1, from coordinate 34,773,496 downwards.
GTTTTGTTCAATTATTAATTACAACGTTCTAAATAAATACTATGTTTCCAGAATACATTGTTTTTTATTTCTATTTTAAAACTTCTATCATTATAGACTTCATTCGATATAATGTTTATATAGAGCTTAATTTTTAACTAATATGAGCGTTTAATCGTGCGTGCCCTCAATGCCATACTTTCCATGCAGTTAGGACAAAAAATTATGTTTGCATCATGGGCGCAAAGGTGATTTCGCCATCGTCGCAATCACCTATTTCGCGCCCTTGTTACGAAAATAACTATTACCTAACAGATATTGAAAAAAACTGTTTTTCAGACTTCAAAAATCACAAAATGCAGTTGTATATCTGTTAAGTTGAATAAGAAAATTTTCTTAATAAATGTACAGTGTATATAGTTTAAATATAAAATCCTATAGGTGGTACGGTCAAATCTAATCAAGATGGAATTTTAAAGAAAGGAGGAGGTGAAACAGATTTCGAATATGACAGTTCCGATGATCAGATAATTGATCAAGAAAATGGGTAAAAAAACATTAATTTTTAAAAAAGATAAGTTAAAAAAATATTAATAAAATTTTTTTATAAAATATAGCAATCAAGTAGGGAGCGAACGCGAAAGTGACTCTACGGAACATGAAAGAACAATTCCTCACAAGAAGCACACCTTGCAGCCTCATACTGCTGAAAATCAAGAAGGTAAATTAAAAGAAATTAACGGAACTTTCTTTATAAAGGTCTGTTACATTTTTCTCAAAAAATCGTGAAAAAATTATGTGTTTTTGGAAAAAATTTACCCTTGTAGAAAATAACAAGGGGTAGAATTGTTAAATTATAGAGGTTTTTTGTCTAGTTCTTTAGATATATGTAGAATGAAATGATTGTTAATTTTAAAAAAAAAATCGCAAATTTATTATAAAATTTTTTGGGACAGTAATTTCATGATCCTAAGAAATATTTTAAAACAAAAAAGAAAAATCGATTTTTTTAAACTTTTGACTAAAAAGTAACCTTAAAGTAATTAGTTATTATTTTTTATACTTAAAAATTTAAAAAGATGGTTTACAAAGTATTTTTGACTGGAAATTTATTTATTTATTTATTTATTTATTTAAATTTATTTTTTTAGCTGGAATTAACCCTGCTTGTATGAAGTATCAGTATAATTGTATTTATTTACAATAATTATTTCCTTATACGATTAATTAAAAAATATTTTTTAAGGTGAAAATTTAAACGTAGATGATGGAGAAAATATCAATTCATCTTCTTCAAGTGATGACATACCAAGAATTCAAAGTTTACGATTTCCAACAGGTTAGAATTGATGCTATTTAACTCCATAAAGTAGTAGCCCATGAAAGTTTACGCTAAGAATTGTGGGGGAAGGCTATGTGAAAATTATAAAATAAATTTTTTGGATGATCTCTATTATTTCGTAAAGAAATATTTTACAATAATTTGAATTTAAATGGAAAAAATATTGTATTTTTTAGTAAATCCTGAACTCCTCAACTTCCTTAAACAAGTCGTGATTTTTGCAGAAGCAAATTTATCTGGAAATACAACTTCTGTCAGTTCAGTTAGTAATATTTTATTATAACTAAAATTCTAAATATAATTTTGATTTACTATCTTTAACCACTTGACAGTTTACTAAAATATTTTTGAGTTCTTGATTAATTTCAATTAGTCAATTTTTATATGAACTCCATCTTTTCGAATACTCGATTGAAACCAAGTACTTGAAATTTTCGACTACTCAAGGAAAAAAAAAAAAAAAAAATTCGAGTTTTTATATTTTTAATAAACTATTAATAATTCTAATACTCGAAATAATATTTTTTATTCTATACATATAAACTTGCTAAAAGTAACTACTTGTTAAAAAAAACTTGGTTCACTTTTTGATGAAAAAAATTTAAAAAATGTAGTCTAAAAAATTACAGATTTCTTGACATAACATAAATTTAACTAATTATTACTCATTATTAACTATCTGATTAGAAAAAATGTTGCTATTTGAATCAGTGAATGATTTTTTTTCTATGAAGCTAGTTATTTTTAAATAATTTAAATTTATAGAGTAGGAAGTTCTTGGGAAAATTTTTAATTATTTTTTGATAATTTCTCGAAAATTAAGTTCGGCAAAAATATTTTGAGCTAGATATTTGACGCAAATTAAAATTTTTATATAGCTAGCGCAACAGGCATCAACTATTGTGAATATTGAAACTAGATAACAATTTATATCAATAGACAGTAATAACAAACTTGTTATTAACGAAGGAAGAGAAATTGAATTTACGCGTTTCAAAAAAAGACCCGAAGAAATGGTACGAAGGCTAATGCTTGAATTAGTGGGACCTGAGGAGTTGATAACAATGACTGCCCTCGGTTATTCAAGAGGTTCGAAACCTGGAAAGGGGGTACCTAAAAATATTCGAAATGCTGTTTACGGTATGTTTCTATATTACAGTTTTGTTCAAACTTTAATTGATAATTAAACATTAAATATTTAACTTAAAAAAAGAAAAAAAAACATTTTCCTAAAAAAAATATTAAAATTTACATTTCTTAAGCATATAAAATGAACATAAAAAAATATAATCAATGGCATTAATAGTCATCTCAACTAATAATTAGAAGAGACTGAGACTAACACACTTCATATTATGGTCACTACAAAAATTAACAGAATGTTAAGTATCTACAAAAATTTATTAAGAGTGATTTTTATCACTCGTAATAAATGTCCCTACTGTAGTATAAACTATTTTGACTGTTTAACATTTAGCCCCAGACTCCTCTATTAATTATTATTAATATGAAATAAAAAGTTTATTTTATGCAATAAAGAAAATTAAATTTATAACTGAATAAAATTTCAAATTTCATATATTAATTTAAAAATTTTTTAACTTTCTAATAATATTATTTAGGTTATGTTAAACGCTTTGCAAAAGGCTTTAGTTACGAAATATAAATTGATACAATCAACAACCAATGTTGTACTCTAATAAAGCCCCACAGGAGAAACCTAAGTGAAACCGATGTACAAGATAACACGCAAACCCAAAATCAGAAGAAAGACAACGGATCACAAAGTACTGACGATTCAGGATCAAAATCAAACGCACCAAATGCTAAAAAGCAAAAGTTAAATTAATTTATACTTTTCAATTATTGAGTATTAATTTTATTACACCAAATTTGACATTTAAAAAATTAAAACGATTTTCGAACATACATTAAAAATTCCACTAATAGTAAAATACTACGAAATATTGAATCCAATTAGAATATGACTTAAGTTTAAGGTTACACATAATGTTTAATTAAATATATATTAATTTCCGAATACACATCTTTGTATTTAAAACAATAATAAATACTTTAAAATAAATTGCTCTTTTTCCAAAATTCTAAGCACTAATACGACGGTTTAAATACTAAAAAAAATTAAAATGTGACGCTAGGGTGGATCTGGGTTAAAAAGATTTTTACTCTGGCTAAATAATTCTTCAAAAGCCACAGTTTCAACTGTGAAAATAAAATTGAAATGTGACGCCAGGACGGTCCCGGGGTTAAAAAATGTTTTTGCTCTGGCTGAAAAATTTTAAGTCCAAAGACCACTGATTCAACTGTAAAAAACCATAAAAATGTGTCGCTCGGGTAGCGCCGGGGTCAAAAATGTTTTTTGCTCTGATAGAAAAATCTATGTTTGAAATCCACTGTTTAAACTTTTAAAAAACGATTAAAATGTGACGCCAAGGTGGTCCCAGAGTTGACAACGGTGTTCTCTCTAGCTGATAAATTCGTTGTACGGAAACCGATGTTACAACTGTAAAAAACGATTTAATTATGACGCCAGGGTGGTCTCGGGGCTAAGTACGGTTTTTGCTCTGGCTAAAAAGTTCTAACTTTGAAATCCACGTTTTCAACAGTAAAAATAAGATTAAAATGTGTCGCCAGGCCAGACACAGAGGTTGATGAACGTATTTGCTCTGGAGAAGGGTTTTCTCTTGTTAAAAAATTCTAAACGGTTTTAACTGTAAAAAAACGATTTAAATGTGCCGCTAGGGTGGACCCAGGGTTATAAAAGGTTTTTGCTCTGGCAAAGAAATTCTAACTTTTAAATCCACGGTTTCAACTGTAAAAAAACGATTAAAATGTAAGGCCAGGATGGACCCGGGGTTAAAAAAGGTTTTTGCTCTGACTAAAAAATTATAAGTTCGAAATTCGCGGTTTCAACTGTGAAAAAACAATTTCAACCTGACGCTAGGGTGGTCCCAGGGTTGAAAAGGGTTTGCTTTGACGAAAAAATTTTAAGTGCGAAGCCACTGTGTCAACTGTAAAAGAACGATTTTAATTTGACGCCAGGGTGGACCCGGGGTTAAACTGTGAAAAAACGATTTTAAACTGACGCTAGAGTGGTCCCGGGGTTGAAAATGGTTCTTTCCCTGACTAAAAAATTATAAGTCTGAAAGCCACTGATTCAACTGTGAAAAAACAATTTTAACCTGACACTAGGGTGGTCCCAGGGTTGAAAGAGGGTTTGCTTTAGCTAAAGAACTTTAAGTCCAAAAGCCACTGTGTTAACTGTAAAAGAACGATTTTAATGTGACGCCAGGGTAGACCTGGGGTTAAACAGTGAAAAAATAATTTAAAACTGACGCAAGAGTGGTCCCGGAGTTGAAAAAGGTTCTTTCCCTGACTAAAAAATTATAAGTTCGAAAGCCGCGGTTTCAAATGTAAAAAAAGGATTTTAAACTGACGCTAGGGTGGTCCCGGGGTTAAAAAAGTTCTTTCCCTGACTAAAAAATTGTAAGTTCGAAAGCCGCGCTTTCAACTATGAAAAAATGATTTTAAACTGACGCTAGAGTGGTCCCAGGGTTGAAAAAGGTTCTTTTCCTGACTAAAAAATTATAAGTTCGAAAGCCGCGGTTTCAACTGTGAAAAAAGGATTTTAAACTGACGCTAGGGTGGTCCAAGGGTTTAAAAAGGTTCTTTCCCTGACTAAAAAATTATATGTTCGAAAGCCGCGGTTTCAACTGTGAAAAAACAATTTTAACCTGACGCTAGGGTGGTCCCGGTGTTGTAGAAGGTTTTTGCTTTGGCTAAAAAATTCTAAGTCCGAAGCCACTGTTTCGACTGTGAAAGAACGATTTTAATGTCACGCCAGGGTGGACCCGGGGTTAAAAAGGGTTTTTTCTGTAGCTGAAAACTTCTAAATACGAAAGCCGCGCTTTCAACTGTGAAAAAATGATTTTAAACTGACGCTAGAGTGGTCCCAGGGTTAAAAAATGTTCTTTCCCTGACTAAGAAATTATAAGTTCGAAAGCCGCGGTTTCAACTGTGAAAAAAGAATTTTAAACTGACGCTAGGGTGGTCCCGGGGTTGAAAATGGTTCTTTCCCTGACTAAAAAATTATAAGTTCGAAAGCCGCGGTTTCAACTGTGAAAAAAGGATTTTAAACTGACGCTAGAGTGGTCCCGGGGTTGAAAATGGTTCTTTCCCTGACTAAAAAATTATAAGTCTGAAAGCCACTGATTCAACTGTGAAAAAACAATTTTAACCTGACACTAGGGTGGTCCCAGGGTTGAAAGAGGGTTTGCTTTAGCTAAAGAACTTTAAGTCCAAAAGCCACTGTGTTAACTGTAAAAGAACGATTTTAATGTGACGCCAGGGTAGACCTGGGGTTAAACAGTGAAAAAATAATTTAAAACTGACGCAAGAGTGGTCCCGGAGTTGAAAAAGGTTCTTTCCCTGACTAAAAAATTATAAGTTCGAAAGCCGCGGTTTCAAATGTAAAAAAAGGATTTTAAACTGACGCTAGGGTGGACCCGGGGTTAAAAAGGGTTTTTTCTGTAGCTGAAAACTTCTAAATACGAAAGCCGCGCTTTCAACTGTGAAAAAATGATTTTAAACTGACGCTAGAGTGGTCCCAGGGTTAAAAAATGTTCTTTCCCTGACTAAAAAATTATAAGTTCGAAAGCCGCGGTTTCAACTGTGAAAAAAGGATTTTAAACTGACGCTAGGGTGGTCCCGGGGTTGAAAAAGGTTCTTTCCCTGACTAAAAAATTATAAGTTCGAAAGCCGCGGTTTCAACTGTGAAAAAACAATTTTAACTTGACGCTAGGGTAGTCCCGGTGTTGTAGAAGGTTTTTGCTTTGGCTGAAAAATTTTAAGTCCGAAGCCACTGTGTCAACTGTGAAAGAACGATTTTATTTTGACGCCAGGGTGGACCCGGGGTTAAATTGTGAAAAAATAATTTAAAACTGACGCAAGAGTGGTCCCAGGGTTGAAAAAGGTTCTTTCCCTGACTAAAAAATTATAAGTTCGAAAACAGCGGTTTCAACTGTGAAAAAAGGATTTTAAACTGACGATAGGGTGGTCCCGGGGTTGAAAAAGGTATTTGCTTTGGCTAAAAAATTCTAAGTTCGAAGCCACTGTTTCAAATGTGAAAGAACGATTATAATGTCACGCCAGGGTGGACCCGGGGTTAAAAAGGGTTTTTTCTGTAGCTGAAAACTTCTAAATACGGAAGCCGCGCTTTCAACTGTGAAAAAATGATTTTAAACTGACGCTAGAGTGGTCCCAGGGTTGAAAAAGGTTCTTTCCCTGACTAAAAAATTATAAGTTCGAAAGCCGCGGTTTCAACTGTGAAAAAAGGATTTTAAACTGACGCTAGGGTGGTCCAGGGGTTGAAAAAGGTTCTTTTCCTGACTAAAAAATTATATGTTCGAAAGCCGCGGTTTCAACTGTGAAAAAACAATTTTAACCTGACGCTAGAATGGTCGCAGTGTTGTAGAAGGTTTTTGCTTTGGATAAAAAATTCTAAGTCCGAAGCCACTGTTTCGACTGTGAAAGAACGATTTTAATGTCACGCCAGGGTGGACCCGGGGTTAAAAAGGGTTTTTTCTGTAACTGAAAACTTCTAAATACGAAAGCCGCGCTTTCAACTGTGAAAAAATGATTTTAAACTGACGCTAGAGTGTTCCCAGGGTTGAAAAAGGTTCTTTCCCTGACTAAAAAATTATAAGTTCGAAAGCCGCGGTTTCAACTGTGAAAAAACAATTTTAACCTGACGCTAGGGTGGTCCCGGGGTTGAAAAAGGTATTTGCTTTGGCTAAAAAATTCTAAGTACGAAGCCACTGTTTCGACTGTAAAAGAACGATTTTAATGTCACGCCAGGGTGGACCCGGGGTTAAAAAGAATTTTTTCTGTAGCTGAAAACTTCTAAATACGGAAGCCGCGCTTTCAACTGTGAAAAAATGATTTAAAACTGACGCTAGAGTGGTCCCGGGGTTGAAAATGGTTTTTGCTCTGACTAAAAAATTATAAGTCCGAAATTCGCGGTTTCACTGTGAAACAACAATTTTAACCTGACGCTAGGGTGGTCCCAGGGTTAAAAGAGGGTTTGCTTTAGCTAAAAAATTCTAAGTACGAAGCCACTGTTTCGACTGTGAAAGAACGATTTTAATGTGACGCCAGGGTAGACCTGGGGTTAAACTGTGAAAAACTAATTTAAAACTGACGCAAGAGTGGTCCCGGAGTTGAAAAAGGTTCTTTCCATGACTAAAAAATTATACTTTCGAAAGCCACGGTTTCAACTGTGAAAAAAGGATTTTAAACTGACGCTAGGGTGGTCCCGGTGTTGTAGAAGGTTTTTGATTTGGCTAAAAAATTCTAAGTCCGAAGCTACTGTTTCGACTGTGAAAGAACGATTTTAATGTCACGCTACGGTGGTCCCGGGGTTAAAAAAAGTTTTTTCTGTAGCTAAAAACTTATAAATACGGAAGCCGCGCTTTCAACTGTGAAAAAATGATTTTAAACTGACGCTAGAGTGATCCCGGGGTTGAAAATGGTTTTTGCTCTGACTAAAAAATTATAAGTTTGAATGCCACTGATTCAACTGTGAAAAAACAATTTTAACCTGACACTGGGCAGGTACCGGGGTTGAAAAAGGTATTTGCTTAGGCTAAAAAATTCTAAGTACGAAGCCACTGTTTCGACTGTGAAAGAACGATTTTAATGTCACGCCAGGGTAGACCCGGGGTTAAAAAGGGTTTTTTCTGTAGCTGAAAACTTCTAAATACGAAAGCCGCGCTTTCAACTGTGAAAAAACAATTTTAACCTGACGCTAGGGTGGTCCCAGGGTTGAAAGAGGGTTTGCTTTAGCTAAAAAACTTTAAGTCCAAAGCCACTGTGTTAACTGTAAAAGAACGATTTTAATGTGACGCCAGGGTAGACCTGGGGTTAAACTGTGAAAAAATAATTTAAAACTGACGCTAGAGTGGTCCCGGGGTTGTAGAAGGCTTTTGCTTTGGCTGGAAAATTATAAGTTTGAAAGACGCGGTTTCAACTGTAAAAAAAACAATCTAAATGTGACAGCAGGGTGGTTCCAGGGTTGAAACGGTGTTTGCTTTGGCTGAAAAATTCTAAGTCCAAAAAACACTGATTAAACTGTAAAAAAAAAACGATTTTAATGTGACGCCAGGGTGGTTCCGGGGTTAAAATAATTTTTTTCTATGTCTGGAAAATTATAAGTCCAAAAAACACTGATTCAACTGTAAAAAACGATATTAATGTGACCCCAGGGTAGTCCTGGGGTTGAAAACAGTATTTGCTCTGGCTGAAAAATTATAAGTCCGAAAGCCACTGTTTTGGCTGTGAAAAAATTATAAAAATGTGTCGCGCGGGTGGTCCCGGGGTTAAAAGTATCTTTTCTTGACTAGGAAATTTTTAAAATTTTTAAGCTGTGGTTTTGTTTGTGTTAGGCTAATGCCAAGGTACTCCCATTCCCTGGGAGATGTTCATAAGCCAATGTATTGCCAGGGTTTGTATCTGCCTTATGCGTGGGTTTTGCCAAGGTTAATAATTCTTCTTAGTAACCTTTACCCAGCCTTTTCCCAGGCTCGGACTATTTCTACGCGGGATAGTAGTAAAACTAGTATTGTAGGAAATGGTTCATTTTTAAATAGTAAAATGTCAAAATATTAATCATTGTAAAATTTTAATAATAGGCAGCAGTAAATTTATCTTCTATTACTAAATAACGTGAAAATTAAAAAATATTTAAATTGTTGATTCTTCGTAATCTAAATCATTTTCGTCATCAGTTTTCTTTTTATATTTTTTCTTCGGCTGCAGTTGATGGAATGAATTTTTTATCTTCAGAAGGCGTTGATTCTGTTTTTCTTTTTGAACCTCGTAAATAGGCTGCAAGTAAGACTTGTTTTAAGTATGTACCAAAACAATTATTTTATAATTAAAATGTTTTTCTTATTATCATTTCCCCCTCTTATCGTTGCCATTAAAAACTCAGAATATATACAAATTTCAGGGTTGCCACAAAATTTAAACTTTGTTTTTCCTGACTTTTCCCTGATTTCCAGACAAAATTTTAACTTTTTCCCTGACCGTAAAGAATATTCTGTGATTCTCTCGAAAAATTATTAGACACTGAGAAAAATATTGTAATTCATTTATTTACGTGAATTTCTTTAATTGTAAAATTATTCGAAGATAACAATAAATTCTTTTTAAATAAATATTTAATCACTATTATTTTTCCATAAAAATTAGGATTTATTTTAACTTCTTCACAATAATTTTTAAAAATACAATCACTAATGCCTTAAATATTAAATTATTATCCAAAATTTTAATTGGAATTAATTTTGAAAACAATTTTTATCAGAAAATTCTACGAGAATTTATTTATTTAAATGGAAAAATAAATACCCGTGTAGAAATTAAATCTGGGCGCTAGCCGTGCCATGTCCGGGGAGCCCCACTACAAGCTAGCCCTTGACCAGAAACATAATTTTGTCATGGCTAACTCGGGCTTTTTCCACACGGGTAATTTATTCAATAATTGAATGTTTTTTAAAATTGAATTTTTATGAAGAAATTTATTAACAACATTTGAAAATAACTAAATTTAAGAAATGTAATTAAACTTTTACTTAAATTAAATATTAAAGAATTTTATAACAATTTTTTGAAAATAATTGAATTGTTGCAACGAATTTTATTAAATAATTGAATGTTTCTGAAAATTGAATTCTTTTGTCAAGTTTTCATAAAATTTTTTAAGAATAATTGCATTTTTAGAGGAATTGTTGTTATATTTATTTCAACAATATAATCTATCAGGTTATGTGCCCACCCACGATTCTACTGTGCTAGTACTCAATATCTAAAAAATCAGTGAGGATAAAGTTATTGTAAAAGATCAACACGTGGTGAGAAATGACGAAACTCAACAAGTTGTTGGTGAGTACGAATTTTTCTTTATTTGCGAAAGTGCGTGTTGAAATCTAAAAAGAAAAGAAGAAAAATAAATACGTATATAGCTAAGATTTGAAATCAAGCATAAAATAAAATAAATAAATAATGTTTACGTGAATAAAAAAATGGTGGCGTGTAAATAGTGATTTAACGACGGGTGTAATCTTTTTTTGTAAAGCAGTAAATCTAATTAAAGAAAGGTTGATGAGTTCGAAATATAAAAAAAGACAACAACTTAAAATCAAATACTGTTGAAAATTATATTAATTTCGCATGAAAAGGTGTGAATAGAGCCGGCCGGCAAAAACATGTGCGAAAGGGGGGTTGTCCGTAAAATAGAATAACCAGTACTAAGTTAAAGTGAGACGGAGATATAATGCGACAAGCGGCCATTTTTATCTCTGAATTGCTCACGTGACTAAATTCAAAAATAACTAATTTGAATTTTTTTTTAAGTGGATGAGTTATCGTTCTTATGGAAAAATATTCGAGACATTTTCAAATTAGATGAACTCCATCGAGGAGAACAAGTGAAATTTGTCATTTACAGAACTGGTGAGTTCAAATTTGAAAAATATTTGATTATTAAGATGAGATAATTATTTATAAGACGAGTAAAAGTAAAATTAATTTATTTGTATAGAATTTATAAACATAATTATGAAACTTTAAACAAAGTTACAACAGAGTTAATAATATTTTAACTTTTCTTTAATATTGTAATAAATTAAATTCTATACTAATCCGAGAGGTTGACTTGGAATCAGAAACTTGATGTTCGGTAATGTGAACTTGTCAACTTAAGTGTAAACATAAGTGATCTTGATGTTCGGACTCTTACGTTCATACTAGTCTTAAAGAGTTGGCACACTTGATGTTCGGTGGACTAATCTTGAGATAAGGTTGTAATACTAATAATTATTTTTCCTCATACAGAGAAACGGATGTTACCACAAGCGCAATGGGAGGCGCTTCAATCCTGGTATGAAGAAAAAATTTTGGCTGATCAAAAAGCTGAAATGCCAGAAATAACCGCCTCGGATTTCAAAAATAATAAGAGTGATGTTGAGATACCTAGTGAAGAGGATGAAGTGGATTTAATAGATGAGAATAAAATAGAGAAAAAGATGGGTCACGAAAACGATGGGAAAGATGAGAAAAGAGAGAAAAATGACGAGAGAAATGTAATAAAGACGAGCGAGCTCCATAATACGGATGAAAAAATAATCACAGAAAAAATTTTAATGTCAGTACAAGAACGCATAAATCAACAAGAAAGAAAAATGTGCCAATTAATGGATGCAATCACCAAATTTTGTGAATCCTCCAATGTAGCTTTTACCAATGTTAATGAAATGATGATACAAGTTTCGAATGATTTAAAAGAAATTAAAAGAGAGATGAAAAATGAACATAATGTGACAGAGTTGGTTAAAGTAATAAAAGAGGATTTGGGGAAACAAATTGAAAAAGTAAATGATGTGTTAGGTGTGGTAAAAGATGTGTTAAATATAAAAAGAACTGTATCGAAATCATTACGTGACGTTGAACATCTTAATTAATCATTTAGATCAATTTTATCATTCCAAAGTCATGCATTACCAAGATCCTGGAGAGATAATAAATAAATTAAAAGAATTAAAAAGGTGCGAGGTTAACGTCAACTCTCACACAGTCAGGAAGCAACTGTATAGTATGCAATACGTCGTTGGCAAAACATCGGCCGGGGAGTTCTGTGAAAAATTTGAGGAGACAATCAGGAATTACGAAAATTCACCTGGTGCAGCTGCTCTGTCTGAAGCCGAAAAACGTGATGCATTCTACAATGCCGTAATGATTTCTGTGCCGACGATTCAGACCATAGAATTTGTTACAAAAAATTCAAAAGGCCGAGGAACAAGTTACGATGAGTTAAAACTTCTTGCCCTCCAAGATGAGGCTAACAGAAAACAAGCTAAAGATGAGAATAAAGAAGTGAGATCAGCTATGTTGGCTAGAAAGGAGACAATTGGGTGTTACGAGTGCCAAGACATAGGGCACATAGGGGTTAACTGTCCTAATAAAGGAAAAGGTAAGCTATGTTATAAGTGAAATCGCTTTGGTGACCACATAGCAGCAGAATGTCCCTATGCGCCGTCTACTTCAGGACGAGGATCAGGACGAGGAAATACCAGTTTCTACAAATTAAGTAACAACACATCTCGAGGCTCAACTGGTTATCAAAGACGAGGCATAAAACGAAAAGAAAGCGTTGATTACGAAAATCCGATAAAAAGAGCTCGATTCAATAGCACGAGAGGTAGAGGAAAAGGAAATTTTTCTAGAGTCTTTAACAGAAGTACAAGACCAAAAGATAATTTTCAATCAAAATCACCAACTCAACTCAACGGCGGAAAGCAGACAGGTGGTAAAAACAATAAAGGTGAGTGGAAATTTAATAATCTAAATGTTAAATGTGTAAGTCCAATGGAGGTGGATTGCGACACCTTCTATACCGATTATTATAATATAATTCATAATTGTACAAATAGAGATAAATTTATTATAGACTTTTTAGCAGATTCCGGTGCTACAGAACACCTAACCAACTCGAAAATCATTTTCAAAAATTTAGATGAGACAAATTTCGGCACGATTAAATGTGCTAATAAAAATTCTTCTGCGGACTTGAAAACGGAGGGAGTGGGGAAAATTGAAGTTAATTTAAAAGATGGAAAAACTTTAGAAATAGATAGAGATATATTTGCTGAAGCTTTAAAAGAAAATCTTCTTTCACTTAGAAGATTTGTAGATATAGGTTTGAGTGTGTATTTAGACAATGAAAAAATCGATATTTTTGATCCAGTGTCCAACGAGTCTTTCTTAACAGGCGTGTATAAAAGACCTTACTGGATAATAAAACTAGAAATAAATGCAAAGAGTTTAACAGGAGAGACTAATACAAAAATCGAAAGGAAAAGAATATTTGCGAATTTAGCTGACTGTGAAACCGAAGTGAGGAAGTATATAACACGTAGTGTTACTGCAAAAGAAAAACTCAGTTCTAGTACAACAAAAGAAACTGAACAAAAAGTTTTAGATGAGACATATAAACTGATTAAAGATGAGGCTGTAGGAAAAAATTTCAAAAAGAATCATATTACAAATGAAAATTCGATTAAAACACAAATTACGTATGAACACTCAAATTTTGACACAACAATTTGGGATCGAGAGTTTTACAATGTTGATGAGTTGCCTATAATAAATTTCGATGAAAATGAGACATCTATTACTTGTAAGAGCCAAAAATTTCTAAAAAATAATAAAGCGCTTTTGTGGCACGTTCGATTTAGTCATGCTTCATTAGAGTATCTCAAAGCTATTCAAAGAAAATTTCCTGAAAATAAAGAGTTAAACGCAGCTAAGTTTGACAAGTCAATTTTAGATTGTGAAGTATGTTTGGTCTCTAAATTCAACAAGCTACTTTTTTAAATACTCGAAAAAGAGCCATAAATTCTCTTCAAATTATTCATTCGGACGTGATGGGTCCAATTTCTCCTATTACTCACCCAAAACATTACAAATATATCTCAGTTTTTATAGACGATTATTCAAGACTTGCTATGGCTTACCCAATGAAAGCTAAAAGCGATGTTGGTCACTGTCTTGATATGTTTGTAAGAAGTGCTCGAAATCTACTGGGAAATGATGCAAAAGTGTGTTATTTACGATCAGACCAGGGAACTGAATACACGGGAGGGTATACCGTCGAAATTCTATTAAAGCTTGGTGCGGAGTTACAGTTGGCGTGTCCTGATACTCCAGAACACAACGGTGTGGCAGAACGATTCAACCAAACTATTCAAAAAAAGGTTCGATCTTATATGTACGATGCGAGATTACCAGAAAAAATGTGGGATTTGTCTCTTTCAGCAGCAGTGTACGCATACAATCGTACACCACACAAATCTAATAATATGATAACCCCAATAGAAAAATTTGCACCTGATCACAGTTTTAATATTAATCAAATCAAAAGATTTGTTATGTATATAAAAAGTGTGTTGCTGCTTTATTATTTGCAGGATCTCACATAAGAATTACTATGGCTTTATAGTGTCGGTAGTCGGACACTTTCGTGTTTTTTATTAAATAAATTTTAATGCATTCTGATAATTACTTTAAAGAATATAGGGGAGAGTCTCCAGTTGTGAGACGGGTTTAATTTTTGACCAGTAAATTGTAAACGGGTAAATGAGATTGTAAATAAAATACACTGTTCGAAAGGTAACAGAAATACGCAACTTTTATTAAAAGAAAGTATAGTGTTTCGATGAACTCAAAAAATTTTACGATACATTTTCCGAGCACATCGCTTTTGTCAAAAAAAAATGTCTCCAGTTGTGAGACACTCATTAAAAATTGCTAAAATTTAATAAGTTTGACATAAAACGTTATGTTTAGTTTAAATAATTAAATATATTAATAATATATATTATTATATACTGAATAATAATATTTATTCGCCAAAATATGACTATCAAATAAACACAATTTAATAGCTTCAACAAGAGCATTAAAATTGATTTCTTCTGAATCAGTTGACTTTTTTCCACTTGACATGCCCAAAAAGACTAAAAAAAATCAAAACAACATTTAAATAGTATGCCTGCAGAGTAGTATTTTTTATGCTGCCCAGATGGGTGTTAACACCGTCTGACAACTGGTGATATGCTGTGTCTCACACCCAGAAATTGGCGCTATTTTGAAAAAGGAAAATTAAATTATTTTCAACCGTAGATTGGAACAATGCAATATTGCATTACAAAATATAAGGAAAACACTAAAAGAAAATGTATTACATTTACCTTTTCCAATTAATTAACTTAAAAAAAAGTACTTTGCATTTATTGAAAAAACGCTTTTTACTCGATTATCACACACAGTGTTGGTATTTAACAAAAACTGTTTATATATCCGCTTCAGCGTACACGAAAAAGTTGGCTCATATAAAAAGAAATGTTTTTATATAAACCAATCGGCTTTTTAATATTGCATGTTAAAAAAAATTGACTGTCTCACAACTGGAAGTGTCTCACAACTGGAGACTCTCCCCTACTGGTCGAATGTGTGAAGTTTATATTTTATGAAAGAAGGTAGTGTTATTGTACATTATATTTAAACAAAAGATTTTTTATCTTTTATTTTAAAAATCACAGTGTCCGACTATAGATACAACCATTATCGAGTAGCGTAATGAGTAGCACAAAGTTTTGTTGATAATTAATCATAAATATTAAAACTTATAAGATTTAAGTATTATATTATCAACTTCTAATATGCTTTAATTCAATTTTTTAGCAGTAAGCAATTAAAAAATTATTTCCTACTACTGAAGCTTTCGTGATTTTTCATTAAAATGCTTTTACTATATTTTATTAAATACTCAAGTATTTGTAACAAACACAGTGCAACAGAATTTCACTTTTTTATTATTTCTGGGATCGCATAGGGTGATTTTTATATGTTTTTTGATGCTGAATGCGAATCCGTAATCAGAATTGTTCCATCACCCTAGGTTTTCGAGAAATTTGACCTTGAAAATTGAAAAAAGGACGTTTTTGGGATGCTTTTCGGTTTTTTATCAGGGTACAAAAATTTTTTCTAAGTTTTTCATGATATGCGTACGAAAGCTCACATCATCCTCAACAATCTCCAATTTGAACATTTTAAAAATATCTATTTTTCGATGAGTTATCTTTGTTTTTATTAAATTATTGCTAAAGAATTTAAAATGATAAACAAAAAATCAATGGTTAATTTATTTTTGATTTTCCTAAGAATAAAATAGTTTCTTTAATGAATCATTGGTTTCTGCTTGAGATTTTTGTACCCTGATAAAAAACAAAAAAATACCTCAAAAACGGCATTTTTGCTGATTTTACGATGCGACGCGAACTTCAAACAAAGATAACTCATCGAAAAATAGATATTTTTAAAAGGTCCAAATTTGAAATTGTTAAGGAGGATATGGGCTTTCGTACGCATATAATGAAAAGCCTAGGAAAAATTTTTATACCCTGATAAAAAACCAAAAAGTACCCCAAAAACGTCCTTTTTCAATTTTCAAGGTCAAATTTCTCAAAAATCTAGGGTGATGGAACAATTCTGATTACGGATTTGCGTTCGGTATCAAAAAACCTATAAAAATCACCCTATGCGATCCCAAAAATAAAAATGCTGTTGCACTGTGAAATTAATATGATTTTTAATCGTGAAAAACTCTTTTAATTTTTTTTTGTATTTGTCTACATAATATGTCTTATTGTTTGTATTTTTTCAATCAAATAAATAAAATTTTGTGCAAATATTATTAAAATATAATTAATAAACTTAAAAGAAATATAAAGGTTACGGAAATATTACCTGAAATATCAAAAAAGTTCAAAACCAACTTTTAACTAATCTTTATATTGAAAAACCTGAAATTTTGATAAATATTAATCAATTTTCTTTATTTAGGTCTTATTTTAAATGTAATGATATATATTTACATAAAAAAAATATTTAAGATACCTTTTGCGTGATTGGATTGCCTACATGAAGTTACAAAGTTTTAATTTGAACGTTTTGCAAAAATTTGCATGTAAATATATTGATAACTCGAAAAAAGGATCAGCTAGGATTTTGATCTCAACGGATTTTTACATTTGGTATGATGCAGAAACATTCCCGACAACCAGGTTGTGGATCCATTTTTGTCAAACTTTTTTTTGGTTCAGGAACAGTGTGACTTCAGATTCGTAATCAGCGACCCCAAAAACATTAAAATCTATTTTGACCTAATATTTATGCATCGTTTTTTAAAAGTAATTAATAAATATATTTACTTATTTTCGAGTTTAGCCTCTTCTAATTGACGTAGTAAGAAAGCCATTTTGAATTTTCAATTCTGCCACTTTGCAATTGAAAGGGGATGTCATGACGAGTATTTTCATGTGCATAACTTGTATTTTGATTGTATACAATTTTGGGCACAGCTTTGGGCCGTTTGACGTGAAACGTCCCATATATAAAAATTTAATTTTAAGAAAACAATAAATAAAAGGTAAATTTTGAAACTTTTTTTAATTAAAAATTGTTATTATTGAATTTTTTAAAATATTAATGTTAAAATAATATTATAAAAAATAATAATAATTGAATTTTTAAGTTTTTTTTTTATTTTTTTTATACTCCTGCCCTATTGGCCTTACGCACTTCGACAAGAGTCCCCGAGAAATACTTTTTAGATTAGGCATAACCATTCTACTTTAGAAACTTTTCTATATATTAACCTAATTTTGCGTCTACAGCCGACTTTATTAGGAGTACTCGCATTACGCCTGGACCACCCGTCAATGGGTTTTCTCGCCAGAGAAGAGGGAAACTGTAGAAAACCTCTCTGAGTACAACCGGTTTATCGACAGTCGAGTTCTAATGGTGTGTACCGGACAATAATCGACGGTGCACATCATTATACCTCGACGTCAAACCTCCGGCTCAGATTATCTCACGTGCCGGAAAAATACCAAGCCAAGTGGGCGCGAACCAAGAATACTTATACCCTTGGTCCTTAAACGACCGCCAATGCGAGGCATCTATCCGACTGAGCTAATCTGTCGGTTATTTCAAGTTAATAAACTACATATAATTTTTTAGAGAATAAATTTTAATTTAATATAATTTACATAAACATAAAAAATGGAAAAACGTGTCCATAGATCATAGAATCTGTTAAAACTAAATTTTGGCACATTAAAATTTACATTTTACATTGTATTAAATGGATAAACAATTATGAAAGATTATTTTCGTCTGCAAATAACTCCAATGTTTCGAAATACAAAATTTCATCGTGATTATTTCTGTTAGAAGCCTCGTTAAGTGAAACGTACATTTGGGACGTAAAGAGTTGAAACATTCTTGCAGTGGGTTTAAAAGTATTGCAGCATTCCTGCATGGTCCCAAATCTCAATCGGATTCTCATAATAGTCATTAATAATACAATTAAAAGCTTGTTTCTAGCTATTGTCTTCACACTATTCATGATGCTGAAGACACGTTCAATTGATGCATTTGAAAATGGCAGACAGAGAATTCTTAAGGCAAAAGAAGCCAGGTCTGTAAAAACTGTTTGCCCCGCTGAGTCTCTATATTCAAAAATTCCACTCCAAAAATTCAACTGAATCAACAGGAATTTTTCCATTGAAATGGTTTCGCAAATCCACTAAAATAAGTTGGTCCCATTGGGTTTGGAGAAAATCGAGGTCTACATTAGGATCTAAAAAAAAGTTAATTAAAATATATTGTTATGATTACAAATTTCTATTTTTATTATATGTATAAACATTTACCAGCTAATTGCAATGGCAACTTGAAAAAGTCAACCCTATTTACGGGTTTAAAGCTTTCTTCTGGGGTAAAATATCGAATATTTTCGAAATGGTGCATGTTGTTTGGCAAACGATAAACAAGTTCCTTGCATAATATGGATAAATAGTTTAAACAACGTTGTTTAACTTCTCTTATTTTTTCCATGGGCAGATTAATCCTTCCAAGATGAATAGCGAACGAGGCTCCAAAATTCATTCAATGGTAGGTAAGCATGTGGACTATCTAACGCACTTTTTAAATCCTGAAAGTCTTGCCCTGATAAAAATTGACCGTTCTGGTTTATTTTGACATATTCCGGCTTAATAATTCTCACTACAAATAAAATAAGCAGCACTCGCAGGTCTACAAAAAGCTTAGTAACCTAAAACAAACAAAAAATAATGAACTTCTTTATTTCAAAATTGTAGTTTAATATAATGTTCTTTATTATAAAATTAAATAACCTCTGTCGAGTCTTGCTGAAATTTCAAATTGGTTTTGCAGAGTTCAGCTGTTACTGGTTTCAAAAATAATAAATACGAAAGGTTACATTCATCCTGAAAAGATCTCGAAGCTTTCTACCAATCGTGCATTTTTCGCTAGGATTTATACTACGAACGTGATTATCAAAGTGGGTTTTCAATTCCAACCATTGAAAAACGATAACTGCAATGGCTCTGCCCCAAGCTAACCATCTGGTTGCAGAAAGTTGGACTAAATTCTTAAACATATCACCGTCGTTGATTACCGTGTACAAAGCTTCGTATTGCGAACGCCTTAAAGCGCTTTTTGAAAACCAATTGCGGGATTCACGAACTAAAAATTCCAGATCAGCTGGAAGTTGCTCTGCAGCTTTTGATCCACACAGGTGTATCGAGTGACACATGCACTTAATTAATTGCGCTCTTGGTACTAATTCGCTAAAATAATGAAAAAATCCTTTCTCACTGCCGATCATATTTGACGCGTTATCGCTCCCAATTCCGATACAGTTTTCAACGTTTAATTTTATTTCTTTCAAGTACTTAATTGTTTTTTTGAAAAGAATTTTACCAGTCGCCTTTTCTACTTCTACAAATCCCAGGAAATTTGTGATAAGTCGTTTTTTATTCAAGCTAAAGTAGCGAACGCAGAATGCTAAATATTCAATTACTGAAATATCTGTAGACTCATCCATTATTAAGGAAAAGCTTTGATTTCCAATTTCCTCGATTAATTCGCTTAGCATCGCAGGCGCAATGACGTTTAAAATTAACTTAGAGCATTTCGTTCTATGCATTTTAATATTTTCCAAAGATGATGCTTTGCCTAAAATTTTCAAAAGTTCTCCTAAATGGTCCATACTTTTTACAACCGAAGTTGGGTTGTAAAAAATTTTGTATTAAATTTGTTGGCTGAAGGTTGGCTGAAGTTTTGTATTAAATTTTTTCGCGTTTTGTCTGTGACGCACAGTACCTGCGTGTTTTAATAAGTCATTGTGATGAGCCCTCAATTTCATTTCGCACACTTTGCACATAGCTTCTCTATGATCAGGATCATTGTCTACCTCTAAATTTTTTTGTAACCAGTCTAAAAGAGAAACACATAACGTTTTGTTATTAAGCAATAATATTTTTGATTCGTTAAAATTTTATAAACAATGGATTGTACAATAATATAATTATGGGAAAATTAATTTGTTACTTTCGAAAATACAGCAGTTTCTAATGTTTATTTATGTTAACCATTCCAAAAGAGAGAAACACATTTTTTTAGTTTATAATTATATAATTACCTTTCAATTCACTCTCCTCTTCCTATTTTGTTTGATACTTTTTTGAATACTTAGACCATTTACCCATCTTTAAATCAACCGGTAAATCACATGGACCAATATTATACACAACATAACCTGAACAAGGTTATGTAAAATAGTGATGTGATACACAACTCTGTTGCTTCCACAGGCGCACGGCGCATCATACCGATACCCTAAAGGCGAATCTGCAGTATCATTTATCACGAAATTTTTAAACTTGACTTTGACGCGCAACAAATTGTTACCAACCCCACTGTGACAAGTAGATTTTAATTTTTATATTTTAATTGTATGTAAAATTAATTAATAATTTATTTATTATAAAAGTAAACAGTTAATAATAATTAGTCGATTTATAATGAATTTAATTGTCGCAGTTGGCAACAGTTGCCCAATAATAGTATCGATTAAGTGTTGACGTGAAAATAACCGACAGATTAGCTCAGTCGGATAGATGCCTCGCTTGGCGGTCGTTTAAGGACCAAGGGTATAAGTACCCTTGGTTCGCGTCCATTTGGCTTGGTATTTTTCCGGCACGTGAAAAAATCTGAGCGGGAGGTTTGACGTCGAGGTAGAATGATGTGCACCGTCGATTACACAGCCACACAAAAAAAAAAAGTTCTGATCTGGGGGTCTCACTATGTAGACTTTATGTTTTTTGGGTCGCTGAATCCGAATCCGAGGTCCATTTAACCCCATCAGATCAGGATTTTGACATAACCTCAAAAAACCAATATGGCGGACACATTTTTGAAAAGTTCATCGGATTCGCTTGAAATTCGTTACTCGGGGGTTTTTGGGGTCGCTGATTACGAAAATGATGTCGGTTTTTCAAAATTCAAATTTTTTTTTTTCAAAATTTTTTCAAATTCAAAATTTTGAAAAACCGACATCAATTTCGTAATCAGCGACCCCAAAAACCCCAGAGTAACGAATTTCAAGCGAATCCGATGAATTTTTCAAAAACTTGTCTGCCATATTGGATCCGCCATTTTGAATTTTTGAAATCAGACTTCAAATTCGTAATCAACGACCCCAAAAACCCCCGAGTAACGAATTTCAAGCGAATCCGATGAACTTTTCAAAAATGTGTCCGCCATATTGGTTTTTTGAGGTTATGTCAAAATCCTGATCTGATGGGGTTAAATGGACCTCGGATTCGGATTCAGCGACCCAAAAAACATAAAGTCTACATAGTGAGACCCCCAGATCAGAACTTTTTTTTTGTGTGGCTGTGTTATTGTCCGGTACACACCATTAGAACTCGACTGTCGATAAACCGGTTGTACTCAGGAGAGGTTTTCTACAGTTTTCCCTCTTCTCTGGCGAGAAAACCCATTGACGGGTGGTCCAGGCGCAATGCGAGTACTCCTAATAAAGTCGGCTGTAGACGCAAATTAGGTTAATATATAGAAAATTTCATAAGTAGAATGGTTATGCCTAATCCAAAAAGTATTTCTCGGGGACTCTTGTCGAAGTGCGTAAGGCCAATAGGGCAGGAGTATAAACAAAAAAAAAGTGTTGACGTGAAAATTAGGTAAAAAGAAGAAACGGAAAGCGGGTAATAGCAAATTGAAACTTTTATTTCAATGAAACTTATTCTAATAGAGAATTTTGATTGGTTAACGTCTTCTGTTTCACAAAATAATGAGACTGGAATTTGAAAACCAACATAGCTTGAATATAAATACGGGAACAAGGAATAAGAATGAAAAAAAGAAATCTTTTATAATTTTTTTGCTAATATTTACTAAACTTTCACAAGTCGCCCAAATGTCGCAAAAAACTGTTAGCAAATCGCCCAATTTGCGACATGTCGCAATAGCCCAAAATAAAGTCGCATTTTTGCACCTCAAGTCGCCCAATTTGCGATAAATCGCCCAATCTGGCAATCCTGAGAGAGAGAGAGAGAGAGAGAGAGAGAGAGAGAGAGAGAGAGAGAGAGAGAGAGAGAGAGAGAGAGAGAGAGAGAGAGAGAGAGAGAGAGAGAGAGAGAGAGAGAGAGAGAGAGAGTCAGAAAATCTAGAAAAATATTTAAGATATTATTTTTAGACCTTCCGAGAAAAATAAATAAGTAGCAGAGCTCTTCAAAGAAAGGAGGTCTTTAAAGAAAATGCAAAATGTGAACAATTTTTAACATAAATCGATTGAAATTTAGAATTCAAATTTAAATAATTTTATTACAATAGGATTTTTCAAAATAATTTAATTGTAAATAAATAGATTGGAAGCAATTGAGTTATTAAGTATTTGTTTGAAATAATTAGGTTTTTAAATCTGTCAAGAATAATTAAATTTTGAGTTTTAAGAAAAAGATTGCATAATGGGAAAATAGATAATAAGAAGGTCAATAAAATAAAATACCTTTCCGAATTTGCGACGTACTAAGTTTCAAATGGATAGAAATTATTTCCTCTTTCTCGGAGAATAGCCAATCCAATATGGCGGACGAATTTTTTTTAGAATTGATTGAAATCGCTTGAAAGTCGTTACTCGGGGGTTTTCGGGGTCGCTGATTACGAATCTGAAATTACTTTCAATAAATAAACGTTAAATTATTAAATAATTTTACCGTCGGCATTTGCGTTACCTGATATACACCGCGGGGAGGTTGCACGATCGGGATTTGTACATCGTTTAGCCCTGAAAAGGGCAGTTTGGTAAATACTGTTCAAAACTTTATAATAATCAAATTAAGCTGTTTATTTCCTAATAAAATTAACTAATTAATTAAAATCAGCGGATTTTAATTGCTATTATGAAGTTTTGATGTGTCTTGCTTTGAACAATTGAATTTTATTTTCAGCAGTGGTAAGCAGCGAAACAATTCGCTTTCAGTTAAATTCATTTGCTTTAGTCCAGTTAGTATTTTAGTTTCTTAAAACTCTCAACAGTGTTTTATTTATTGTTTGTTATAATCAACGTAAATATGCGTTTAGTCAGATATTGCTGATTTATAACTTGTCTTTTTTGCGCTTGTCATTTGTTTTGTCAAACTATGGATAGTATTTTGTTTATTGTTTGTTACCATCACCGTAGGTAAGCGGTCAGTCAAATAATGCTGAATTAGAACTTATCTTTTTTACGCTACGTTTAGTAGATGAATTGGTAGGACACAAACTACCAAGTTCAACTGGGAAGAAACGTAAATTAAGTACAATCTCTTCTTACAAACCAAAAGTGTCAGAGGAAAAAAAAAAGTCAATCAGCTCATATGCCTAAAATTATTGCTTCACCTAGACGCTGCGCTCTTTGCAGTACTAAAGCCGACCAAAAGCGAACATCATAGATGTGTAAAACTTGCAATGTACCACTCTGCCTGTTTCCCACAAGAAATTGCTTCGCTGCTTACCACTGCTAAAAAAAAATTCACTTGTTTAAAGCAAGAGACATCAAAAACTTTATATTAGCAATTAAAATCCGCTAATTTTAATTAATTAGTGAATTTTATTAGGAAATAAACAGCTCAATTTGATTATTATAAAGTTTTGAACAGTATTTACCAAACTGCCCTTTTCAGAGCTAAACGATGTACAAATCCCGATCGTGCAACCTCCCCGCGGTGTACATCGGGTAACGAAAATGCCGACGGTACAATTATTTAATAATTTAACGTTTATTTATTGAAAGTAATTTCAGATTCGTAATCAGCAACCCCGAAAACCCCCGAGTAACGACTTTCAAGCGATTTCGATCAATTCTAAAAAAAATTCGTCCGCCATATTGGATCCACCATTTTGAATTTTTTGAAAACGGACTTTAGGTTCGTAATCAGCGACCCCAAAAACCCCCAAGTAATGATTTTCAAGCGATTTCGATCAATTCTAAAAAATTTCGTCCGCCATATTGGATCCGCCATTTTGAATTTTGGAAAACGGACTTCAGATTCGTGATCAGCGACCCCGAAAACCTCCGAGTAACTATTTTTAAGCGATTTTGATTAATTCTAAAAAAATTTGTCCGCCATATTGGATCCGTCATCTTGAATTTTGGAAAACGGACTTCAGATTCGTAATCAGCGACCCTGAAAACCCTCATAAGCATTTGTGATTTTTAAATTAATGTTATAATGTTATGCATGCCGCAAAGGGTTAAAAATTTGTTTTTAATTAAATTGAGATTTATATTAAAAAATGTTTTGAAATAAAATTTCCATATCGAAAACTAAATAAAAATAAATATATTAAAAGAATAAATATTTTTTGAAAACTACTAACTCATTAAAAGTTTTTTCCTTATTAATATTAAATTTGAATTAAAAAATTTCCATGGTTGAAAACATAATTGTTTTAAGTGACAATATTCACATTATTGATATGTCATCTTAACCAAGCTGACTGAAGCAAACAAAAATATTGTGAACCCAAATAGTTTTCGTTCACGTAAAAAATGTCAAACCAAAAAATTAAATATTGTTTAGTCTTTTGAAAAAATGAATGATTGAAGCTGAAAAAAATATATTTTACAATTTTATAATTTTTTTAAACTTATTGTTATTAAAAAAATGTTTAAAAACACAATTTCAAAACCGGGCTCGAGAGATTGATAGAAAACTTAATTACGAAGATTTAGAAAAAAAGAAAAATCGTTTTGTCGAAAAATTGTGACTTGTAGAGTGATTTGGAACGAAACTTGCGCCGCAGTTAGCGAATACATGCACGAGTCCCGGCAGGCCGCGCTGGACATTTTATGTTTTTTCTCGTAAAGTTACTGTTGTCCCATAATTAAATTTATAGGAAGTATTCTTGACTTTAAAGACAATAACTACAAAAAAAATTTTAAATTAAAGAGGTATTTTTTTAAAAATTTTGATTCAAAAATTTTTTAAAATTTTTTTCGGGCAAAAAAAATTTTTTTTTTATTATTTTCTTTAAAGTGATTCTAATATGAGTATGAGTATGAGTATGAGTATGAGTATGAGTATGAGTATGAGTATGAGTATGAGTATGAGTATGAGTATGAGTATGAGTATGAGTATGAGTATGAGTATGAGTATGAGTATGAGTATGAGTATGAGTATGAGTATGAGTATGAGTATGAGTATGAGTATGAGTATGAGTATGAGTATGAGTATTTTCCAAAAAAAAATATCTTAATCGGTTAACAAAGAAAAAAGTTATGTGCCTTTTTTGAAAAACCGACCAAAATTTTGAGTAAGCGGTAACTCAAAAAATTTTGAAAATTTTGAAAAAACTTTTATACATTTTTATTCCATGTATAGGAGGGAACAAATTCAGTAAGTATTATTAATATTGATAAAATCATCGAAAATTCTTCAGATCACTTCCCGTGGAAGTGCTCTAAAACTTTAAACGCGTTTTTCTGAAAACGAACATTTTCAAAGTCGGTGAACATCATAACTCAAAAACTACTGCACCAATCTTCACAAAACTTGGCATACTTTTTTAACACATAAAATACCCGACCCCAACGTTTTTCTTTTGTTTATTTATTTATTTTTTTCCGTGATATAGCAACAAAATGGCGGATTATTTGAGTAAAAATAGCGTTTATTGCTTCATTTAGTCGCAAAAAATTCAAAATTCAAAAATTTTCAAAAAGGAAAACGCTGGGGTCGGACAAAATTATTCTTCTAAGCAAATTCACTTCAGTTTTTGAATTTCGTTAATGTGTTAATTAATTATGATGTTCACCGCAAATCATGTTTTTCAGAAAGCGTTTTGGAAAATGCTCCGTCAGCGGCATAATTCTTAATATTTTTAAACAAAAATTTTACAAAATCTTCTTCAAATACTACCTAATAACATGCAAAAAAATTTAACATATAAACTTTTACCATTTCTTCAATAAAAATTCACAAAAAAGATGCTTTTTTCAGCCGTTAGACCCTACCTCCCCTTAACATACATGTGGTATATTACCCTTTAAGGCCCAGCGGTTTCGATTGAAACCACTTTTGTGTTCGAACATTCATAACTTTGGCAAAAATTAATCAATTTTTCAGTTCTAAACGCGAAAGATCCACAAATTTACATAACTTTTTAAAAAAAAATTATAGTGTAATAAATTTACAACAATCTTATAATTATAACTAGGGGAGAATGGGGAGTTGTGAAGCACGGCCATAGATCTCGCATAGTAATTGTTTTGATAGATGTCACTTACTCTCAATATTTGTTCACCTAATATCTTCGTTTTGTAATTGGATTCATTCCGATAGCAGATATTTTGCATATCTTTCAAGACAGTGTGTTCAACTGTTCGTTTATAAAGTTTTTTTGAGTGTTCCTTTTTGTTGAATTCTTACAAAATTCGCGAACAAATCAAAAAGATAAGTTCACCCATATAATAACCAGCAATGATTAGGTTTTCGAAATTCAAATGGATTGATGCAAAATCTCAATAAAGAATATTTACCAAAAAATATAATTTTTAGCGAGTTTTAGTAGTGCTTCACAACTCCCCATGATTTTTAAAAACTTGAAAAAGTAGCTTTTTGGCCCAACTGAAAAAATTGTCGATTTTATTTTATTTCATGCAAATTCTTTATCCAGTAAGCACATTTGAAGACCCTCTAGAGATTCAAGTGGAGAAAATTTGAAAAAAACATTTTTTTTGAAGTTACAACTCATAAGCAAAGCGTGCTTCATAACTCCCCATTCTCCCCTATATTAAAAAAAATGTTTTTGCTAAGGGTTGTTTAAAAAATTAAAAATTGTTAAATTACTTCAAGTAAGGCTAATAAAAATGACTACTCGGGGGTTTTTGGGGTCGCTGATTACGAATCTGATGTTAATTTTTCAAAATTCAAAATGGCGGATCCAATATGGCGGACAAAAAAAAATTTGAAAATTGAACAAGGGTCATGAAAATGACTACTCGGGGGTTTTCGGGCTCGCTGATTACGTACCTGATGTTATTTTTTCAAAACTCAAAATGGCGGATCCAATATGGCGGACAGAAAAATTTGAAAATTGAGCTAGACTCATGAAAATTACCATTGGGGTTCTTGAGATCACTGATTACAAATTTAATGTTAGTTTTTTTAAATTCAAAATGGCGGATTTAATATGGCGGCCTTTTAAAAAAAGATGTTAGATGTTTATAAAACCTGGCGTTCGCACTGTTTTTTGCTTATTACTCGGAAAGTTTTGTGTCTTTTCTTTCAGTTTTTGAATGTCAATATTAGCTTGTCACTTGTTTCTGAACAAGATTTTGCACGAGGTATTTTTTTCTCACAA
The DNA here is from genome assembly GCA_032872505.1 of Leptopilina syphax. Lineage (NCBI taxonomy): Eukaryota > Metazoa > Arthropoda > Insecta > Hymenoptera > Figitidae > Leptopilina > Leptopilina syphax. The sequence continues at coordinate 34,745,799 of CM065473.1, read as the reverse complement.
TAACTTTTTCGTTTCTGATGATATTTTAGCTTTAGCAATTAGTTTCTTTCTATAGTCGCCAATAGCGTCACTCGTTCGTTTCTAATTCTATTTTTCCGTTAGGCTTTTGTTTCTTGTTGGCACAAAAATAGTTACCGCTTGCGAGAGAATTTCTATAAATGTTTGAAATAAAAAGCCGCAACATCATAAATGTTGGGTTTTGGAACATATTAACCCCTAAACAATAAGGGTTTTGTATATAAAAATTGGTCAAAAATAGGGGTAAAAAAATTTTTAATTATGAATTAATTGGTTTGAAACATGTTACTCCGGGGTTTTTGAGTTGGCAGATTACAAATCTAATGTTAGTTTTTTAAACTTTAAAATGGCAGATTTAAAATGGCAAACGACTTTTTTAAAAAATTAATTAATAAACTTAAAAATCGATACTCGGGAATTTGTAGGGTCGCTGATTACAAATCCGATGTCAGTTTTTCAAAATTCGATTTTCAAGACAATTAATTAATTTTTTGTTAAATTCGGCTGCCATTTTAGATTTTCCATTTTGAATTTTGAAAAACTAACATCAGATTTGTGATCAGCGCCTCAAAAACCCGCAAGTGATAATTTTCATGAGCCTAATTCAATTTTCAAATATTTTTATCCGCCATATTGGATCCGCCATTTTTAATTATAAAAAACTAACATTAGATTCGTAATCAGCGACCACATAAACCCCCGAGTAACAAATTTCAAGTGAATCCGATGAAATTTTAAAAAAGTCGTCCGCCATATTGGATCCACCATTTTGAATTTTGAAAAACTAACATCAGATTCGTAATCAGCGACCTCAAAAACCCTTAAGTACAGTGTATGACGAAAATCGCATCACTTAAAAAAAGTCGGGCCTTAAAGGGTTAAATTATTTTAATTTATTAATAAGGAAAATTTACTCTAAAAATTATTATGGAATGTAAACTAACCTACAAAAAGAATCACAGGTGTATTTTAAATGTGTCACAATTGTTGTATTACTATTTGTTGACCTGTAGATTCATGTTCATGGTGGAAGTATTTTTGAGACAAATTTAAATTTCTGACATAATAATTTTAAAAAATTGTAATTTCTTGACAAAAGATAACAATAAAAAACTCTAACTATTATAAGAAGATTTATAATAAACAATTACATGTAAGAATTATTTTTTGACATGTCAGAGAGGAGAGGAACCGCAGGTAAGTAGAATAAATAAATAATTTTTCAAAACTTATGAAAATAATTGAATTCTCTTAAATAATTTTTGCAATAATTAAATTCTTTTCAACAATTTTATTCAAATTTTTACAATTGTTGAATTTTTCTTAAAAATTTTCTCAAATTTTTGAAAATAATTTAGTCCTTAAAAAGAATGTTTATTAATATTTATAAAGATTATTCAATAGAAATAGAAACAAAGGAGCTGGAAAAATAGAGGTAAGATAGTAAAATAAGTTGTTTTAATTTAAAAAGGTACATCACTTGAATAAGTTTAAATGTGCAATCATAAGTTCGGCCGTAAATGGAAATGTGAAGAAAGGAGTTATTTCCAGCACATACTCAGCATTAATAGGTAAATCGTCTAAATTTGGTGGAAAGTATAAAAATAGATTGAAACAATTGCTTCAATAGTGTGGAGAGGAATTTGATGGACTTTATTATATTTGACGAATATCATGGTTGTTTATGCACCAAGAAATATGCCCTATATGGTACAATTTGGAATGTGGATTGAGAGAACATCTTTTCCGGAGTTGACGGATTTTATAACAGTCGTTGAGAAGAGAGGTGTCGGCGTCATCGAAATTGTCTCTAACGGATATGAAATTACGAAAAATGTATATTGCTCGTTAACTCAGTTTTCATGGAGTTGGTTTTGAAATCGAGGAAGTTTCGCTATCAGATGATTTCATCAAAGTTTACGATCATTCAGTCAGATTTTAACAAATATCAATAAAAAAATAATAATTAATTGCAAAAGATAAATACTGATAACAATTCATTGATAGATTCACTTTACACATTTTTTTATACACTTAATGCTATTTTTATTATAAATACATTTGAAAAATCCTAACGCTTGGGGGTACGAACCTACGCCTAACCGAATATTTACGCACTGAAATCACGCACGCCAACCACTATGCTACGCTCGCATGGAACTCTCAAATCTTAAATGCTTTCAAGTCTCACTAGCTGAAATAAAAATTGTAAAATTACTACGCGGCAATGGCCAATTTCGAAATACGAACTGATGTAATACCGGTATATTTTCAATACTTTACTGAATGTGTATTTATGAATATTTCAATATTTCGTTTAAAAAAAACTTGTTATATTTTTATTATTATATTTTTTATTATTTTATTACATATGGGCAATTCCACGTGAGATTTCAGTCGACCTCTTAATATCGGCCAAAAATATTTTTTTTCTATTCTGTATTGAAAAAAAACAGATACGTATTTTTTTATTATTTTTTTGGAGGCCAAATTTTTGAGTTATGAATTTTCAAAATTTTCGCTTTTTAAATGTAGGTATATTTTTAATGTCAGATAACTTAAATAATATTGCTTCTTTTCATTTTTTGACAAGAGAAAAAAAGTTTTGTTTTTCTCTCTACTTTTGAATAATCATAACAAAAAAAGTTTTTTTTCATTTTTTATTAAAAAAATAAAAAAATTCTATAAACAAATTAATTTTTTTTAACTTTGGGTATGATAAATTTTTAATTTTCTTTTTTTAAAACATACCTGGAAATGATAAGAAGGTTTTGCAAAAAGTTTCAGAGTGGGCCTGACAAGTTTGATGGGTCCAAAAAAATAATTAAGCTCTCCGAGCAGGTCGCACGCACGTGGTACAATGGGATTTTTTTTACAATTTATTATTAAAAATTGTTTAGAGCCTTAAAATTCAATAATAATCAAAATTTGATAAAAGAACGATGCTGAAAAATGGTCAAAATTTGCCCCCGAAGGGGATTGTAAAAGAAGTATATGGTTTTATAGATTTTGACCTGCTAAATCCAAAAATCACCCTTAGAAAGTTCTAAACCTTAGGGAAAGGGTTTAAAAACCACCCTTTACTCAGAGACACCGTTTTCAATAAAAAACAGTAAAATATGATAAAATTATTTATATAATTAAGAAACGTTTACACTATAATTAAATAAATTAAGTTAACAGTAATAACAACCGCATAATTTAAATCACGATTACGACCCTTGCAGTTTTAAAAACTATCCCCTCATACATCAACACTTATGCCAAAACCCCAAAAAGTTATAAAACGTCAATATATTGATACATAACAAAGCAATAATTAATCCTTCAAAAATAAACAATGTTTACCACTACTTTAGAAATATCGGCCACCCCTAAATATGGTAAACAACTACCCCTCAACCACCAAAAAACGAAAAAAAAAATTAAAATGTCATGGACTAAGATTCTAATGTTTTTGTTAAAAAGTTATACCTACCAATAACAAATAAGCAACTATTGTTACATCTACCATTAACTCAGCAACCCTTACACATGATCAAAAACTACCCCTATATCATTTTTAAAAAATTACCTCCGAAGTTACAATTTAAAAACCAAATTATTTACGACACTTTAAATAAATAATTGATATAGTGATAATAAATTTATTGCAAACAATAAAGAAAACACATAAAATATTCAAACCTTAAAGGTAGATTTTTTGGTGGTCTAATCAATAAAGATCAGGGCTATTGGATCCAACCATTGAAGGTTAGGTATATTGTAGTCTAATCAATAAAGATCAGGGTTATCAGATCAAACAACTGAAGGTAAGAAACATTGTAGTCCAATCAATAAAGATAAGGGTTATCAGGTCCAACCACTGAAGGTAAGAAACATTGTTGACCACTCAATGAATATGTGTTATCAGGTTCAACCACGTAAGGTAAGAAACATTGTGGACAAATCAATGAAGATCAGGGTTATCAGGTCTAACCACTGAAGGTAAGAAACATTGTTGTCCAATCAATGAAGATCAGGGTTATCAGGTCCAACCACTGAAGGTTAGAAACATTGTAGTCCAATTAATAAAGATAAGGGTTATCAGGTCCAATCACTGAAGGTAAGAAACATTGTTGACCAGTCAATGAATATGTGTTATCAGGTCCAACAACTTAAGGTAAGAAACATTGTGGACCAATCAATGAAGATCAGGGTTATCAGGTCCAACGACTGAAGGTAAGAAACATTGTTGTCCAATCAATAAAGATAAGGGATAGACCTGACAATTCTGATCTTTACTGATTGGGCAACAATCTATCTTACATTCAGTGGTTGGACCTAATAACCCTTATCTTTATTGATTGGACTACAATGTTTCTTACCTTCAGTGGCTTGATCTGATAACCATGATCTTTATTGATTAGACTACAATATATCTAATCTTTAGTGGTTGGATCTAATAGCCCTGATCTTTATTGATTGGACCATCAAAGACTACCTTCAAGGTTTGAATATTTTATGTGTTTTCTTTATTGATTGCAATAAATTGATTATCACCATATCAAATATTTATTTAAAGTGTCATAAATAGCAAAATAATTTGGTTTTTAATTTGTAATTTCGAAAGTAATTTTTTAGGGATAATATAGTGGTAGTTTTTGATCATGAGTAAGGGTTGTTGAGTTTATAGTAGATGTAACAATAGTTGCTTATTTGTTATTGGTAGGTATAACTCTTTAACAAAAACATTAGAATCTTGGTCCATGACATTTTAATTTTTTTTTTCGTTTTTTGGTGGTTGAGGGGTAGTTGTTTACCATATTTAGGGGTGGCCGATATTTCTAAAGTAGTGGTAAACATTGTTTATTTTTGAAGGATTAATTATTGCTTTGTTATGTATCAATATATTGACGTTTTATAACTTTTTGGGGTTTTGGCATAAGTGTTGATGTATGAGGGGATAGTTTTTAAAACTGCAAGGGTCGTAATCGTGATTTAAATTATGCGGTTGTTATTACTGTTAACTTAATTTATTTAATTATAGTGTAAACGTTTCTTAATTATATAAATAATTTTATCATATTTTACTGTTTTTTATTGAAAACGGTGTCTCTGAGTTAAGGGTAGTTTTTCAACCCTTTCCCCAAGGTTTAGAACTTTCTAAGGGTGATTTTCGGATTCAGCAGATCAAAGTCTATAAAAACATATACTTCTTTTACAATCCCCTTCGGGGGCAAATTTTGACCACTTTTCAGCATCGTTCTTTGTAGGCTCTAGACAATTTTTAATAATAAATTGTAAAAAAATCCCATTGTGCCACGTGCGTGCGACCTGCACGGACAGCTTAATTATTTTTTTGGACCCATCAAACTTGTCAGGCCCACTCTGAAACTTTTTGCAAAACCTTCTTATCATTTCCAGGTATGTTTTAAAAAAAGAAAATTAAAAATTTATCATACCCAAAGTTAAAAAAAATTAATTTGTTTATAAAATTTTTTTATTTTTTTAATAAAAAATGAAAAAAAAATTTTTTGTTATGATTATTCAAAAGTAGAGAGAAAAACAAAACTTTTTTTTTCTTGTCAAAAAATGAAAAGAAGCAATATTTTTTTAGTTATCTGACATTAAAAATATACCTACATTTAAAAAGCGAAAACTTTGAAAATTCATAACTCAAAAATTTGGCCTCCAAAACAATAATAAAAAATACGTATCTGTTTTTTTCAATACAGAATAGAAAAAAAATAGTTTTTGCCGATTTTAAGAGGTCGACTGAAATCTCACGTGGAATTGCCCACATGTATTTTTTTTGAGAAAATTATTTTATTTAAATTTGATCACTTTTCGAAACTTATTTTGTCCAAAATTAGTGTGAATTAATGACGAATTTTTATATAAAATTTTTAAGAAATTTCCACTAAAAATTCGATAGGAATTCCGCATGTGATGTTTGCTGCTATTTTTTTTTAATTTTCAACCACTATTCCAAAGAAGTACGATATTCGTTGATTGCTGAGGAATTTTTTTTATTAAATTTTTAAGTAATTTCCGTTAGAAATTCCATAAGAATTGTACATGTAGTTGTTACAGTAAATTTTTTTTCCAAAAATTTCTACATTTTGAAAAAAAATTGCGATAATAATTATATGAACATACAATTCTTATGGAATTTCTAACGGAAATTACTTAAAAATTTAATTAAAAAAATTCTTTAGCAATCAACGAATATCGTACTAGTTTGGAATAGTGATTGAAAATTAAAAAAATTGCAGCAAACATCACATGCGGAATTCCTATCGAATTTTTAGTGGAAATTTCTTAAAAATTTTATGTAAAAATGCATCATTAATTCACACGAATTTTGGACAAAATTAGTTTCGAAAAGTGATCAAATTTAATTGAAATAATTTTCTCAAAAAAATACATGTGTAATAGTATATAGGGTGAACTCAACCTCATTGATTTATTGTTCAAAATTTATTATAGTCATGTTTTGTTATTTTATCTGACAATTTGGTTAGCTTCACTTGCTTCTTTTCTTCTGACCTATTTTATCAACAAATTTTTAAATAATTAAATTTTTTCGACGAATTATAATTAAATTTTCAAGAATAATTACATTTTTAGAGGAATTTTGCTGAAATTGTATTGAAAATAATTATAATTCTATTATGTGTTTTATTATTTATGAAAATAATTGAAACTCTGACAAAAATTTTATTAATATGACGAGAATTTTCTAACATATGTTTCAACATAATTGTATTTATATAATCATATGTAATCAGATAAATTTTAATTTTTTGAAAGTAAAAATTCGTGAAATTTATTCCCAGGCACAGAATACATAAAAAAAAGTTTCGATCAAATAACAAATTTTGGTATTACAACACCAAAAAAACGGTAATCTAATTTTGAGAATATAAAATACTTAAAAATTTTTTCTTAAAATTTATCTTAATATACTCTAAAATCAAGACTATAATATACTTTTTATCCCACATGCACAAAAATGGCGCTTTTAGATAGCTGACGACAGGGAGTAAAGTCACTCATTTGTTCGACCATATGAAAATGGCGTCCATTTTCTCCCATGTGCAAACATAACCGCTGATCCCATGCGTTATTTTTGCCAAAGGGAGAAAACGACCGCCATTTTCATATAAGTCGAACAAGTGAATGTCTCAATCTCTGGACAGATTGCTGTAATAAATATCACTTTCAAGTCCTCTGTCAAAACAATATTATTGGGAAATTTATTCGAAACAGTGAATCCTTTAAATTTAAAACTCTTTAACTGGAAATTTCCGGACTCGTAATCGACAATTTCTATAACTGGTGGCGAAGCAGGTTTTTTCTTCTGAGCGAAGTCTTTGTCGTGCATGCGTCGACAAAGTTGCGATAAAACTTTGTTTCCTCCTTGAATCATTCTTTTTAATTTCCCTAAGTAATTTTCAAAGCAAAATGCCATAATTTCACTTAGGCTGCATTCCATGTTTTTTGCATCATCTGCAACATGCACCAGATTGTGCATGTTCATAACTAGAGCTTCTTTGCCGTATCGCTGTCTTAGAAGTTTAAAAAAGCAAATCAAGTAATTTTTTGCGATGGAGTTCCATTTGACAGCGAATTCTTTATCGCAAAGTATACGAAACGCGATGTGTATAAAAATAAAATGGTCATACAACTTTTTGTCAAGAATATTTTTTAAAATAAGTGGACCACTATACAAAAGAAAGAAACGGAATTCCGTCGCTTTCCATTTTTTAAAATACTTCAAAGAACGAGGTTTCCTTTGAAACTCCAGTGGAATATCAGTTTTCATCATGAATATCCTTTTTGATATTTTTAGTCTGTCTTTAACTTGGAGTTTAACTTTGGATCGTCCTTGTGTCAAATATCCAACAATTCGTCTCGTAACTCCAGAAATTAAATGCATTCCATCTATAGGAAACCATGTGACGAGATTTACTTTTTGTTTTAATTTCCGGAGAGGTGTTTTTTTATTATGATGCTCAGGTTGTAATTGCATCCGAAAAAATGCATCCGATCGTTCAGGCTCTTTCGATAATGGGTAAATTACTTTACTCCCTTTTTTACTTTTTTTATTTTTCGGTTTAGTTTTCTTGCCTCTAACAGGACAACGTTCGCAAGCATAGAACGCGGTGTGACCTTTTGTGCACTTTAAATGAGCTCGAGCTGGAGTATCAGCCACAAAACATTTAATTTCGACTTGAAAGTCTCGTCCATCAATATTTATTTTTCTTAAATAAAGTTCGTTTGATTCATGAATAAAATCGTCCAAAAAATCTTCTACGTTAGGTTTAGTCTTGCCCAAGTAAATACCGACACAAAATGGTTCGTAAATGTCATTCTTTGAATAGATTTTAGCCATTATCAGCCATAAGTCTTGATAACCTGATGTGAAGATTGGCATACCGTCGATGCCAATAATTAAAGAAATTGTGTCTATTTTCTGTTCCTCTATATTTAAGCATTTTCTTAAACCTTCAGCTATTCCAAGATATACAAATTCACCCATTTCATTATCTACATCTTTCATGTCCTTAATCACATATTTAGCCGACGAAGTTCCTAATAAGGTTTTACAAGTTGATGGCAGTTCTGGCAAAACATTTGCGCGTAAGATTTGAAGCAAGTCATCTACTTTATTCTGTAGAACGCCTTGTGATGCCCAGACTCTCAATTGATCTATTTCAGGTTTCTCGTGCCCTCTCGCTATATTATTTTCATCAACATCAGAGTCATTATCGAATACATCCTCTTCTGACTCAGTTTCACTTGGCTCATTTTCGTAAATATTGTCATCTTCGAGCATTTCATCTTCATATGACCCTTCGATATCTGAATCGTCACTACAAGTGACATAATCATCGGAATTATAATTATTTGATTCTCCAAACTCGTCGTTTATTCCAAATGAAGTAGGTTCTATTTCTTGAAAATTTTGATTTTCATTTTGATTTAATGTACTCGAATTACCTGTGTGAATAAAATTTATTAAAATTATATCATTAAATTTAAAGCAATAAATAAATAAATAACCCATATGCACAAACTTGAAAAAGGAAACGAAAATACATAGTAAATAATGAATATTTTGTAAATAAAGAACAGTTTATTATAATTTCACTAAAAATTTTAAGAGTTATGTTGACATTTCGCTCAAAGTAAAAACATTCTAACAATTGAGCTAATTCAAAATCTTATTTACTGAATGTAAAACATGATATAAAATATACTTACTTTGCTCATTATTTACATCGTCAATAATCTTTGCTTTTTTTAAACTTCTTTATTTTTCTACTCGTTCTCGTCTTAACAACTTTCGCTTTTCTTTTCGAAACATGATAATTTACTACATTTGTAAACACAAGTCAACTGTCAACGCAATGACACTTCATTTTTGTAGTTCGTCGTCTGCTAATGCATATTCGCATATAATTGGTTGATATATTTTCTTGTCCTTTGGATAATTTCAACACGCGCGTATATTTAAAAACTAAGTTGTAATATGATTTCAATTATAATTTATATTAATAAATTATAATATAAATTATTTTATCATTTTTTAAAGAATAAAAATTAAATTAATATTTTTAAGTATATTTACTTTATTAATAAACTATCTGTAAACATTTTTCAGCACTTTTATTTTATATATGATAAATATATAAAATAATTAATTATTACAGTGCTATAATAATAAATTGACTGTATCGTATTTATTTACAAAAAATAATTATAAATATATGTTTTATATATTTCTATGCAATAATAAATAGTAATTATATTATTTATATATTAAATATAATTAATAAATAAAAAATAATATTTAATAGTACCATAAATAATAATAAATTTTAAATAATTATACTTAATAACAACTTATTATTATAACATACATATTAATTAATAATTAATAATAAATAAATAAAATGTTAATTTTTAAAAATATTTTAATATTTTAATAATTAATAAATCAAACGGTGTTGTTATTAATAGTGGCCGGTTTAACATTTATAATAGCAATATAATAAATTTCGTATCTTTTTTTAACTCCGTCGCAGTACTGATTTGGTGTTAAGCCAGTTTTCTGTCAGCACTGATTTCAATACTTTTTAAACACCGACATAGTACTGATTCGGTTTTGGAGGCAGTATTCTCCCAGTACTGATTGGGTTCCGAAAGTCAGTACCGACGGTCAGTACTGAGTCAGTACCATGTCGGTGTTTAACTCCGTCCTAACTCCGGACATTTCTGCTTGGGTATTTTTAAATATTTTAATAGAAAGAAATTACTAATTTAAAGACAATTTCAATTACATTTTTATGGAATAATTAAATTACTCGTTTGTATATGAATAAAATTCTTCTCAAGAATTCAATTCGTTATGAATAAACAATTCTTCGAAAGAATTCAATTATTAAACATGAATAAAGTTCAGTTAATAAATGTTAGTTGTACTAAAGCCTATAAGATACAGAAAGTGTTTTACATATGAGCCCATAGTTAACCTCAACATTTTTTTTCCAAAAAATATGCTGAAAATGTGCGAACAAAGTTTTTGTTAAGAATAATTCAATCTGAGTAGAAAAATGTAAAAACGGAAATTTAATTCAATAATTTTATTTAAAATAAATTAATTGCAGTTGATTTCAATTTTTTTTTTGAGTTTTTGGAAAAAGCCAGCTTAAACACTCGTAAAAAAATAATTTCTGTTTATCATAGTCCATTCCTGATCAGAATGATTCAATCAAAGTAGAAAAATAAAGAAACGGAAAATTACTGAATAATTTTATTCCTTTTTAAATTAATTGCAGTTAATTTTATTTTTTTGAGTTTTTGGGAAAAGGCAGTTTGAACGCTCGAAAAATAAAATAATTTCTGTTCAGCCTAGTTGATTCTTGTTCAGAATAATGCAATCTAAGTAGAAAACTGTAGAAACGGAATATTATTTTAATAATTTTATTTAATATAAATTAATTGCAGTTAATTTTAATTTTTTTGAGTTTTTAGGAAAAGGCAGCTTGAACACTCGAAAAATGAAATAATTTCTGTTCAGCCCAGTTGATTCTTGTTCAGAATAATTCAATCTAAGTAGAAAATTGTAGCAACGGAATATTATTTTAATAATTTTATTTAATATAAATTAATTGCAGTTAATTTTATTTTCTTTTGAGTTTTTGGGAAAAGGCAGCTTGAACACTCGAAAAATGAAATAATTTCTGTTCAGCCCAGTTGATTCTTGTTCAGAATAATTCAATCTAAGTAGAAAATTGTAGCAACGGAATATTATTTTAATAATTTTATTTAATATAAATTAATTGCAGTTAATTTTATTTTCTTTTGAGTTTTTGGGAAAAGGCAGCTTGAACACTCATAAAATAAAATAATTTCAGTTCACCCTAGTCCATTCTTGTTCAGAATAATTCAATCCAAGTAGAAAACTATAGAAACGGAATATTATTTCAATACTGTTATTTAATATAAATTAATTGCAGTTAATTTTAATTTTTTTAGTTATAAGGAAAAGGCAGCTTGAACACTCGTAAAATAAAATAATTTCTGTTCAGCCTAGTCCATTCGTCATCAGAATAATGCAATCTAAGTAAAAAAATGTAGGAACGGAAAATTTCTCAATAATTTCTTTCATTTTAAATTAATTGCAGTTAATTTTAATTTTTTTTGAGTTTTTGGGAAAAGGCATCTTGAACACTCGTAAAATAAAATATTTTCTGTTTAGCCCTGTCGATTCTTGTTCAGAATAATTCAATCTAAGTAGAAAAATGTAGGAACGGAATATTATTTCAAAAATTTTATTTAATATAAATTAATTGCAGTTAATTTTCATTTTTTTCATTTTTTGGGGAAAGGCAGCTTGAACACTCGTAAAATAAAATAATTTCTGTTCAGCCCAGTCGATTCTTGTTCAGAATAATTCAATCTAAGTAGAAAAATGTAGAAACGTAATATTATTTCAATAATTTCATTTAATATAAATTAATTGCAGTTAATTTTCTTTTCTTTTCAGTTTTTGGGAAAAGGCAGCTTAAACACTCGTAAAATATAATAATTTCTGTTCAGCCTAGTCCATTCGTCATCAGAATAATGCAATCTAAGTAGAAAAATGTAGAAACGGAAAATTTCTCAATAATTTTATACATTTTAAATTAATTGCAGTTAATTTTAATTTTTTTTTTTTTTGAGTTTTTGGGAAAAGGCAGCTTGAACACTCGTAAAATAAAATAATTTTAGTTCAGCCCAGTCGATTCTTATTCAGAATAATTCAATCTAAGTAGAAAAATGTAGGAACGGAAAATTTCTCAATAATTTCTTTCATTTTAAATTAATTGCAGTTAATTTTAATTTTTTTTGAGTTTTTGGAAAAAGGCATCTTGAACACTCGTAAAATAAAATATTTTCTGTTCAGCCCAGTCGATTCTTGTTCAAAATAATTCAATCTAAGTAGAAAAATGTAGGAACGGAATATTATTTCAAAAATTTTATTTAATATAAATTAATTGCAGTTAATTTTCATTTTTTTCATTTTTTGGGGAAAGGCAGCTTGAACACTCGTGAAATAAAATAATTTCTGTTCAGCCCTAACACTTTATTCATTCTTAAAATTTTTAATTTATTTTACAATTTAAATTATTTCTTTAAAATTATTCTTTAATTATTATTTATATTTACTGATGACCAATGATGACATTTTTTAATATGGCAGTTGCTTGCGCATGGACTATAAAAATACATGTTGCACCACAGATATTTAACTTCTAGCAGCAACTTCAGGGGGAAGGCATTCATACGTTCTACTGTACAATTTTATATGAACGGTATTGCCACAGTTGACCCACGCTAATGTCATTTTTGAAAAATATTATATCAACGGTACTGCCACGGTTGACCCACGGTAACCTCATTTTTAAACATTTTTAGTCATTTTTGAATAATTTTATATCAACGGTATTGCCACGCTACACAGTGGGGCAAAATGTAGTAAGAGGTGTCAAAATTCTGTAACCACGTCAATTTTTAATGAAAATGAATGCACTTTGGTGGCATGAAGCTTCAAGTATCACAGAATTTGAAACCCTTGCCGCATTTCCAAAATTCAAAATGGCGTCTGTGCTGTAAGAGCCTAAATTTTGTTATTTCGTATTTTTAAAAAGTTATGAACATTGAAACTGAAACAACTTGCACAAATAAATTCTATAAATGTTGCTAAAGGTATATTTTGGGACTGAGGCCTATACTCGTTAAGAATCTGCATTGCAACTTTCAAAATTCAAAATGGCCGATCCAATATGGACGATCAAACAACAAAAATCCTTATAAATGCATATTAAAAGGAATTATTTTCATAAAAGTCTATACTCCAAGGTTATTTTTGCCGCTGATTACGAATCTGAGGTCAGATTTTCAAAATTCAAAATGGCCGATCTAATATGGCGGTCAAAATTATAAAAAATTTGTCAAATCATTCTGATACTCAGTATTCCAACAGTTTTCGAGTTGCTGATTACAAATCTGAGGTCAGATTTTCAAAATTCAAAATGGCCGATCCAATATGGCGGTCGAAATTATAAAAAATTAGGCAAATCATTCTGATACTCAGTATTCCAACAGTTTTCGAGTCGCTGATCACGAATCTGAGGTCGGATTTTCAAAATTCAAAATGTCCGTTAGAACATGAAGGAAGGATTTGTTGAGTATTGATATTTGTTTCTAAGAATCAGTTTCTGCACTAATGGAGGTTGTCCAGCTGATCTTTGTTACGTTGTCTGAGTACATCATTTACATTTGTTGCATGAATAACAAAAATTATAGATTTAAAATTCTTAGAGTTGTATACAGATAAATTTATATTCTAATTTTTCCATTAGAATAGCTTCCGATATTTTTTATTTTTAATTTGAAAATCAAAATACAAACAATAAAAAGTAAGCAGTAAACATTGAGAAGCTTCACTTTGAAAATAAAATAATTCTGAACCTAATATGATGAAAAGGAACAAAGTAATTAATATAAACAAAAAATAATTGAAGATAGGTTGTAATTATGAAATAGCATAAATGAGAAAATGGAAAATAAAATTTAAAAAACGTAAACAACATCAACAAAGTCCACTCTGGTTTAAGAAAAAAGACTGTCTGAATACATGAAGTTTCATCCACATAACAAATAGCTATCTAGACATTCTTTTTTTCACTTATATTGTTACCATGGTGAAGCCATGATTTTGAAAATCCAACCTTAGATTCGTGATTAGCGACTCGAAAACTGTTGGAATATTGAGTATCAGAATCAATAGCCTAATTTTTCATAATTTCGACAAACATATTGGGTCGGCCATTTTAAATTTTGAAAATCTGACCTCAGATTCATAATCAGCGACTCGCAAACTGTTGAAATACTGAGTATTAGAATGATTTGCCTAATTTTTCATAATTTCGACCGCCATATTGGATCGGCCATTTTGAATTTTGAAAATCTGACCTCAGATTCGTAATCAGCAGCAAAGATGCAGATTTTTAACGAGTATAGGCCTCAGTCCCAAAATATACCTTTAGCAACATTTATAGAATTTATTTGTGCAAGTTGTTTCAGTTTCAATGTTCATAACTTTTAAAAACTACGAAAATAACCAAATTTAGGCACTTACAGCACAGACGCCATTTTAAATTTTGGAAATGCGGCAAGGGTTTCAAATTCTGTGATACTTGAAGCTTCATGCCACCAAAGTGCATTCATTTTCATTAAAAATTTACGTGGTTACAGAATTTTGACGCCTCTTACTACATTTTGCCCCACTGTGCGCTACACCTACGTTTAGTTATTTCTGAACAATATTATATCAACGGTATTGCCACGCTACATCCATGCTTAGTCATTTTTAAACAATATTATATCAACGGTATTGCCACGCTACACCCACGCTTAGTCATTTAAAATAATTTTATATCAACGGTATTGCCACGCTACACCTACGCTTAGAACATTTCTGAACAATTTTATATGAATGGTATTGCCACTGTTGACCAACGCTAACATTATTTTTAACCAATTTTAGTCATTTTTGAACAATTTTATGTCAACAGTATTTGTTACAAACCAGAAATAAATTATTTTATTAAGCTTTTGAGATGGCCCTTTTATTTCAAATTTGGGGAGGCACAAAGCTGCCAAGGTCTAAAAGACCTTGTTTAATTATGTGGGGTCGTTTTTTCCACTTTTAAAAGTTACCGGGATAGCTTTGTTTTAACTCTGATAAATAATTATTTCAATTTACTTTATTTATTTCAGGAGTTTTAAAATAAATAAAATCAGATTTGGCATTCACATTAAAATTTTATTTTAACGAGATTTTAAGAAATTCACAAACTTGCACATGTTTGAAAGATAATTAAAGTTTAAAGTAACATTAAATCATTGAAACGATACAGACTTACCGCTAAAATCTTTAATCCCACCGACAGGGCATAATTTCTCTTATACGGCGCAGGTACTACGCGTACAGACTGGCCGGTCGAGAAACAGGGATCCTCCATATCGGGCAAAACACAAGTTGAATGTCGAAAATTAAGTCGTCTATGCGACTAATCTTTATTTACGCGAACTCGCGAATTTTGTGAGGCCACTGCATTAAGACGGCGCAGGTACTAAACGTACGGACTGGTCGATTAACAAACAAGATTCACAATTGATTGATTATCTGTCGATAATTTTACGTTCGGTTTTATTATTTGATGATAATTTATTTTTACGAGACCTATACCGAAAATAGAATTTTTCTGAAAAAATTGAATCTCCGAACTCTCATGGTGGGAGTCGAACACCACATCCACTCATTTCCGGTGAAGTGCTCTAACCAATTGAGCTACACGGGAGACAGAAACTCAATTTAATCAGAAACTTCTTGAAAGCGACAATTTGCATCGCCATCTGTTGTTATTTTTGGTCAGCATTTTAATTGATTGATTATCTGTCGATAATTTCCCGTGTAGCTCAATTGGTTAGAGCACCTCACCGGAAATAGATGGATGTGGTGTTCGACTCCCACCATGAGAGTTCACAGATTCAATTTTTTCAGAAAAATTCTATTTTCGGTATAGGTCTCGTAAAAATAAATTATTACTAAATAATAAAACCGAACGTAAAATTATCGACAGATAATCAATCTATTAAAATGCTGATCAAAAATAACAACAGATGGCGATGCAAATTGTCGCTTTCAAGAAGTTTCTGATTAAATTGAGTTTCTGTCTCCCGTGTAGCTCAATTGGTTAGAGCACCTCACCGGAAATGAGTGGATGTGGTGTTCGACTCCCACCATGAGAGTTCGGAGATTCAATTTTTTTATAAAAATTCTATTTTCGGTATAGGTTTCGTAAAAATAAATTATCATCAAATAATAAAACCGAACGTAAAATTATCGACAGATAATCAATCCATTTAAATGCTGACCAAAAATAACAACAGATGGCGATGCAAATTGTCGCTTTCAAGAAGTTTCTGATTAAATTGAGTTTCTGTCTCCCGTGTAGCTCAATTGGTTAGAGCACTTCACCGGAAATGAGTGGATGTGGTGTTCGACTCCCACCATGAGAGTTCGGAGATTCAATTTTTTCAGAAAAATTCTATTTTCGGTATAGGTCTCGTAAAAATAAATTATCATCAAGATTCACAATTGTTAAATATTTAATTAATTGGAATCTCAATCAAAACAGCTCTCACTGGACTCCGTCGGTTAGAAGATTCTATTAAATTTTTCGTCCGCCTTTCGCGTTGTACTTGATATGTTATACGCGGGGGTCCGACGCGCAGACGGGCTTAGTCGCGGCATTTCCTACTTTCTTGCGATCAACAGATCTGTCAGGTCGCAGCCAGGACAGGTGTTGATTTTTTGAAAAGGAAAATTGTACAGCGGCGATAGAAATTTTGAGACAAGCCTCCACTCCTTGTCCTGTTGTCAAAGTAGGGTAAATTTGTCAACTAAGGATTTTTAGAATTAGAAGTAGGGAAATTCTTCAGGCCCATTAGACTTTGCATCATGCTGACGTTTCTGATTGCATGCAGTTTTCGTGAGAACGGAAACGGCGTTGTTAATTTGATACTTATCAGAAACAATTTTTTACAACTAAATATATAAATTATAATTATATTGTAAAGAAATAATTTTCTTATTTATAATTAAAATTTATTTATAGTTATAAGTATTTAATATAAGTTGTATAAATAAAGCTATATTAGTCCTACATTTTATAAGTTACTAGTATATGTATTTTGCATTCATAATTATACATATACACATATGCATACAACTTACAGTCCTCCGGCATTTTATTGTTAATAATAAGTTACAATAAAATGTTTAGCTATTATAAAATTATTTTCTGTAAATTTGGAATAGTGCATAAAACGAATAAAATATATACGCTTCATAAACAGTTGAGTCAGCCTCCAAATGCATGTGCATTTGTTATGATATTTTAGTCCCTAAGTTTGTAGGCCCATAGGGGAAAAACGAAGGAGAGACAAGGAAAGACAATAGGAGAGAAAAGGCAATGAGCAGAGGCATGTTTAGCATGTTTGTATGTGTGCCCGTAACGCGAAGAACTCAAGGGTGTGGTCGTGTTAGATTTTGTAGACAGCGGAATCAGAGGATGTGCACGTATACACCTCTCAATGCATATGTGTAAAATGCAATACCTTTAACTGTTTTCAAATAGAGTTTTCTTTTATTATATAAAATTTTAAGTATTAATAATGTTTATAAATTTATGCATATAATTTATAAACAATATTATAAAATATATAGAAATTTATGTTTTATAAATTCTGTCCCATCTTTTGTAGCTTTATTAAAAAGAAAAATAATAATAAAGTAGTACCTGTTAAGTACCTTGTACGTATCAGAATTGCCACGCAACACCCACGCTTAGTCAATTTTAAATAATTTTATATCAACGGTATTGCCACGCTACAACCACGCTTAGTCATTTTTGTACAATTTTATATCAACGGTAATGCCTCGCTACACGTACGCTTAGTCATTTCTGAACAACATTATATCAACGGTATTGCCACGGTACACCTACGCTTAGTCATTTAGTTCCATAATTAGATTAATTAGTCATTTTTTTACAATTTTATATTAACAGTATTGCCACAGTTAACCCACGCTAAACTCATTTTTAAACATTTTTAGTCATTTTTGAACAATTTTATATCAACGGTATTGCCACGCTACACCCACGCTTAGTCATTTTTGTACAATTTTATATCAAGGGTATTGTCACGCTACACCCACGCTTAACAATTTTTGAACAAATTTATATTAACGGTAATGCTACGCTACACCCACGCTTAGTCATTTTTAAACAATATTATATCAACGGTATTGCCACGCTACACCAGGCTTAATCATTTCTGTACAATTTTATATCAACGGTATTGCCACGCTACACGTTCGCTTAGTCATTTATGAACAATATTATATCAACGGTATTGCCACGCTACACCTACGCTTAGTCATTTAGTTCCAATAAGTAGATTAATTAGTCATTTTTTTACAATTAAATATTAACAGTATTGCCACGGTTAACCCACGCTAACCTCATATTTAAACATTTTTAGTCATTTTTGAACAATTTTATATCAACGGTATTGCCACGCTACATGTACGCTTAGTCATTTGTGAACAATATTATATCAACGGTATTACCTCGCTACACCCACGCTTAACAATTTTTAAACAAATTTATATCAACGGTATTAACACGCTACACCACGCTTAGTCATTTTTGTACAATTTTATATCAACGGTATTGTCATGCTAACACCCACGCTTAATCACTTTTGAACAATTTTAGATTAACGGTATTGCTACGATTGACCCACGCTTACGTTATTTTTAAACAATTTTAGTAATTTTTGTACAATTTTATGTCAACAGTATTGCCACGCTACACCCACGCTTAGTCATTTAAAATAATTTTATATCAACGGTATTGCCACGCTACACCCACGCTTAGTCATTTTTGTACAATTTTATATCAACGCTATTGCCACGCTACACGTACGCTTAGTCATTTCTGAACAATATTATATCAACGGTATTGCCACGGTACACCTACGCTTAGTCATTTAGTTCCATAATTAGATTAATTAGTTATTTTTTTACAATTTTATATTAACAGTATTGCCACGGTTAACCCACGCTAAACTCATTTTTAAACATTTATAGTCATTTTTGAACAATTTTATATCAACGGTATTGCCACGCTACACCCACGCTTAGTCATTTTTGTACAATTTTATATCAAGGGTATTGCCACGCTACACCCACGCTTGGTCATTTAAAATAATTTTATATCAACGGTATTGCCACGATACACCCACGCTTAGTCATTTTTGTACAATTTTATATCAACGGTATTGCCGAGCTACACCTACGCTTAGTCATTTCTGAAACATTTTATATGATTGGTATTGCCACAGTTGACCAACGCTAGTGTCATTTTTGAAAAATGTTATATCAACGGTATTGCCACGGTTGACCCACACAAACGTCATTTCTAAACAATTTTAGTCATTTTTGAACAATTTTATATCAACAGTATTGCCACGCTACACGTACGCTTAGTCATTTCTGAACAATATTATATCAACGGTATTGCCACGGTACACCTACGCTTAGTCATTTAGTTCCATAATTAGATTAATTAGTCATTTTTTACAATTTTATATTAACAGTATTGCCACGGTTAACCCACGCTAAACTCATTTTTAAACATTTTTAGTCATTTTTGAACAATTTTATATCAACGGTATTGCCACGCTACACCCACGCTTAGTCATTTTTGTACAATTTTATATCAAGGGTATTGTCACGCTACACCCACGCTTAACAATTTTTGAACAAATTTATATTAACGGTAATGCTACGCTACACCCACGCTTAGTCATTTTTAAACAATATTATATCAACGGTATTGCCACGCTACACCAGGCTTACCTCATTTTTAAACATTTTTAGTCATTTTTAAACAATTTTATGTTAACGGTATTGCCACGCTACACCCACGCTTAATCACTTTTGGACAATTTTAGATTAACGGTATTGTTACGATTGACCTACGCTAAAGTTATTTTTAAACAATTTTAGTCATTTTTGTACAATTTTATGTGAACAGTATTTCCACGCTACACCAACGCTTAGTCATTTTAAATAATTTTATATCAACGGTATTGTCATGCTACACCCACGCTTAGTCATTTTTGTACAATTTTATATAAACGGTATTGCCACGCTACACGTACGCTTAGTCATTTCTGAACAATATTATATTAACGGTATTGCCACGCTACACCTACGCTTAGTCATTTTGTTCTAATATATAGATTAATAAGTCATTTTTTTCAATTTTATATTAACAGTATTGTTACGGTTGACCCACGCTAACCCCCTTTTTAAACATTTTTAGTCATTTTAAATAATTTTATATCAACGGTATTGCCACGCAACACCCACGCTTAGTCATTTTTGTACAATTTTATATGAATGGTATTGCCAAGATTGACCCACGCTAATGTCACTTATGAAGAATTATGATATTTCCATTGTACACCCACACTTAGTCCTTTTTGTACAATTTTATAATAACGGTATTGCTGCGATTGACCCACGCTAATGTCATTTATGAATAATATTATATCAACGGTACTGCCACGGTTGACCCACGCTAACCTCATTTTTAAACATTTTTAGTCATTTTTAAACAATTTTATATTAACGGTATTGCCACGCTACACCCACGCTTAGTCATTTTTGTACAATTTTATATCAACGGTATTGCCACGCTACCCCCACACTTAGTCATTTTTGTACAATTTTATATTAACGGTATTGCCACGCTACACCCACGCTTAGTCATTTTTGTACAATATTATATCATCGGTATTGCCATGCTACACCACGCTTAGTCATTTCTAAACAATTTTATATCAACAGTATTGCCACACTACACCCACGCTTAGTCATTTTTGTACAATTTTATATCAACGGTATTGCCACACTACACGTACGCTTAGTCTTTTCTGAACAATATTATATCAACACTATTGCCACGCTACACCTACGCTTAGTCATTTAGTTCTAATAATAACATTAATAAGTCATTTTTTTACAATTTTATATTAACAGTATTGCCACGGTTGACCCACGCTAACCTCATTTTTAAACATTTTTAGTCATTTTTGAACAATTTTATGTCAACGGTATTGCCACGCTACACCCACGCTTAGTCATTTATAAACAATATTATATCAACGGTATTGCCACGCTACATGTAGGCTTAGTCATTTGTGAACAATATTATATCAACGGTATTACCTCGCTACACTTCCGCTTAGAACATTTCTGAATAATTTTATATCAATGGTATTGCCACAGTTGACCAACGCTAACGTCATTTTTGAAAAATATTATATCAACGGTATTGCCACGTTTGACCCACGCTAACCTCATTTTTAATTATTTTTAATCATTTTTGAACAATTTTATATCAACGGTATTGCCGAACTACACCCACGCTTAGTCATTTCTAAACCATTTTATATGAATGGTATTGCTAAGGTTGACCCACGCTAATGTCACTTATGAAGAATTATAATATTGCCATTGTACACCTACACTTAGTCATTTTTGTACAATTTTATATCAACGGTATTGCCACGCTACACTTACGCTTAGTCATTTTGTTCTAATATATAGATTAATAAGTAATTTTTTTTTAATTTTTATATTAACAGTATTGCCACGGTTGACTCACGCTAACCCCCTTTTTAAACATTTTTAGTCATTTTAACTAATTTCATATCAATTGTATTGCCACGCTACACCTACGCTTAGAACATTTCTGAATAATATTATATCAACGGTATTGCCCCGCTACACCCACGCTTAGTCATTTTTGAACAATATTATATCAACGATATTGCCACGCTACACCACGCTTAGTCATTTCTGAACAATATTATATCAACGGTATTGCCACACTGCACCCACGCTAACCTCATTTTTAAACATTTTTAGTCATTTTTGAACAATTTTATGTCAACGGTATTGCCACGCTACACCCACGCTTAGTTATTTTTAAACAATATTATATCAACGGTATTGCCACGCTACATGTACGCTTAGTCATTTGTGAACAATATTATATCAACGGTATTACCTCGCTACACTTACGCTTAGAACATTTCTGAATAATTTTATAGCAATGGTATTGCCACAGTTGACCCACGCTAATGTCACTTATGAAGAATTATGATATTGCCATTGTACACCCACACTTAGTCATTTTTGTACAATTTTATATTGACGGTATTGCTACGATTGACCCACGCTAATGTCTCTTATGAAAAATATTATATCAACGGTACTGCCACGGTTGACCCACGCTAACCTCATTTTTAAACATTTTTAGTATTTTTGAACAATTTTATATCAACGGTATTGCCACGCTAAACCTACGCTTAATCACTTTTGAACAATTTTAAATTAACTGTATTGCTACGATTGACCCATGCTAACGTTATTTTTTAACAAGTTTAGTCATTTTTGTACATTTTTATGTGAACAGTATTTCCACGCTACACCCAGGATTAGTCATTTCTGAACAATATTATATCAACGGTATTGTTACGCTACACCACGCTTAGTCATTTTGTTCTAATATATAGATTAATAAGTCATTTTTTTCAATTTAATATTAACCGTATTGCCACGATTGACCCACGCTAACCCCCTTTTTAACATTTTTAGTCATTTTTGAACAATTTTATGTCAACGGTATTGCCACGCTACACCCATGCTTAGTCATTTGTGAACATTATTATATCAACGTTATTACCTCGCTACACCTACGCTTAGAACATTTCTGAATAATTTTATATCAATGGTATTGCCACAGTTGATCAACGCTAACGTCATTTTTGGAAAATAACACAGGTTTACAAATTAAAAATTTTTTTTTGCCAATCGAACAAAACATTTTTTTTTTTCGAATAGTAGGTGTTTGTTGAGTAAGAAAATCATAGTTTTAATTTTTTTTCCTCGCGCAGTTTTTCTGTAGCTTCAAATTTTGCATTTTTGAGGTGCGGCGCCACTTAAACTTACCTGTAGGAAAATTAGCTTGTCAAAATATAATAAATGAGGTATCATTCGAAAGGTTATTAAATTACCTTTCGATTCATAGGTCACAGAATAAAATTCAACAAAAATTGAGAGAGTTACAGTCGATTAAAGATGAAATTTCATGACAATTTTGATGATTTTTAGACATTTGAGTAACTTCTACTATTTTTTTCTACATCAAACAGGAAAGAATGTTTAGGTTTTAATTTTTTTATTAATAGACTATATCATTACACAAATTTTGAGCCCTTGTGGACCTCGATTGGATTAAAAATGACAATTCTACACTAAATTTAGTGAACGAAACTACATTCTTCATTTTTAGTATCCCTTAAACATTTGCAGCAAAAATTCAAGTAATAAAATTTGGTTAAGTTCTAAAGTTACTGAAATCACTAATCAAGAGTTTCTGAAGAAGTAGATTTCGAATGCAATGTTAGTTTTGCAAATTTCAAAATGGCGGATCCAATATGGCAGACAAGTTTTTGAAAATCGATAAAATTCGTCTCAAATTTGTTACTCAGGGGTTTTTGGGGTCGCTTATTACGAATCCAATGTCAGATTTCAAAAATTAAAAATGGCGGATCCAGGAGGTGCGAATTCGATGGATTTTAAAAAACTCGTTCACCATTATGAATCCATCATTTTCAATTTTCGAAATCTGACATTGGATTCGTAATCAGCGACCCCAAAAACCCCCGAGTAACGAATTTGAGACAAATTTCATCGATTTTCAAAAACTTGTCCGCCATATTGGATCCGCTATTTTGAAATTTGCAAAACTAACATTGCATTCGAAATCTACGACTTCAGAAACTCTTGATTAGTGATTTCAGTAACTTTAGCGCTTAACCAAATTTTATTACTTGAATTTTTGCTGCAAATGTTTAAGGGATACTAAAAATGAAGAATGTAGTTTCGTTCACTAAATTTAGTGTAGAATTGTCATATTTAATCCAATCGAGGTCCACAAGGGCTCAAAATTTGTGTAATGATATAGTCTATAGTATAGCTAGGCGGGTTCTGGCTCAGTTACCGACCGATGTCGGTAATTCAAGTCGGTTAGAAGGGGTGTTCTTCTTTACCGACCGAGTTTTTAGTACCGGCCGCCACCGCTAGATGGCGCCATTTTATTTCTAAACCAATTTAAACCCCTTTGGAGGGATATTTGAATTTTCATTTTTCAAATTTCAAGTCGGTTAGAAGGGGTGTTCTACTTTACCGACCGAGTTTTAGTACCGGCTGCCACCGTTAGATGGCACCATTTTATTTGGTAACCAATTTAAACCCCCTTGGAGGGATATTTTAATTTTCATTTTTCAACTTTCAAGTGGGTTAGAAGGGGTGTTCTACCTTACCGACCGAGTTTTTAGTACCGGCTGCCACCGCTAGATGGCGCCATTTTAGTTGTTAACCAATTTAAACTACCTTGGAGGGATATTTAAATTTTCATTTTTAAAGTTTAGGTGAGCTAGAGGGGTGTTCTACCTTACCGACCGAGTTTTTAGTACCGGCTGCCACCGCTAGATGGTGCTATTTCAGTGTTTTTTTCACTTTGAACCCCCTTAGAGGGATATTTGAATGTTCATTTTTAAAGTTTTAGGTGAGCTAGAGGGGGTGTGTTCTTCCTTACCGACTGAGTTTAGTTTAGAGATTTATGTCAGTTGGTATATCAGTGTTCTACATTAACTGCAGTAAATTTAATTAGCTGCTAAAATTCAAAGATAGTATATAATAATAATAATAATAATAATAAAAATAATAATAATAAATATAATTAACAAAATAAATAAAATAAATAAAATAAATAAAATAAATAAAATAAATAAAATAAATAAAATAAATAAAATTAATAAATAAAATAAATGAAATAAATAAAGTAAATAAAATAAATAAACAAATAAATAAATAATATGTCTTATACTAAGTATATGAGAGATTTTAATTTCGTTTAGTATTCTCTAATCTTTACGATTGTCACGCCATGTCACTTTAAGTAATTGATATTACATCAAAAATATAGTCACCCCCACCAGTGTAGGTTTATAACTCACTAATTTGATGCCGGTTATGATAACGGTTGAAGTAAAACTGTCTGTCTTTCCGATATTTATCGCTGGAGTGTGCAGACGCAATTTTCCTCTACTTGGGTTTTCTAAAGTAATAAAAATGGTATGTACATACTATTTATTTATATATTTAATATCATGATTCTATTTCTTTAATTATAATTAAATTTAAAGTTTTTGTATTTTTTTTAAATATTACATAATTTGTAATTAAAATTTATAGGGTGATAAGGATAAGGCTGCCACATGCTCCTGCTGCTTGTGTCGCTTTATGTTTCTTTTCCATAAAGAAAATCAATCAATTTCAACAATATTTAAACATCATAGAAATGAGGTATTTTATTTTTAAATTATTTTTAATTCTTTACTTCAGAAAATTATTATAGATAAACTAAAATCTGCTATGAACTCAATACTAACTAAAAATCATAAAATAAAATAATTTTAAAGTAATAATAAATAAAAAATTAAATAAAAAATATGTATTAAAAAAAAAATTTTTTGTGATTAAATTAATTTATTTTATATTATGATTTTTAGTTAGTGTTGTGTTTATTGTAGATTTTAAGTTATCTATAATATATAATATTCATTAATTACGTTTTCTAATTAATTATTTCTTATTTTTTATTAATTAAATGGAAATTCTATAATTAATTGCAATTTTCAAAATTCTATAATTAATTGTTTAGTTTAATTATTAACAAAGATAATTATTTTTAAAAAATTGCAATTAATTATAGAATTTTGAAAATTAAATTAAATATAATTTCCATTTAATTAATAAAAAATAAGAAATAATTAAGTATTTAATTTCATAAAATTCAATAATTAATTGTTTCGTTTCAATTTTTAACAAAGATGATTATTTTAAAAAATAAACAATTAATTATATAATTTTATGAAATTAAATACTTAATTATTTATTTTTTTTATATATATTATCATTTTTTATTAATTAAATGGAAATTATATTAAATTTAATTTTCAAAATTCTATAATTAATTGTTTAGTTTCAATTATTAACAAAGATAATTATTTTTAAAAATTACAATTAATGATTGAATTTCATAAAATTTAATTATTTTCAAAATTTGTAATTAAAATTATTATATATGGGGCAAAATTCCTCAACTGTCCAGGTCAAAAATGAATTTTTTCTAAACTTTGCTAAAATGTTACTATTATTAATAGAAGTGTAAATATAAATTTTTTTCTGAATTTGATAAAATATTTTTTGAGTTATGGAGTTTCAAAATTTTGATTTTTTTGAAAATATCTTTTTTTCAATTTAATATAATGATAAGTAAAATTAATCAAATTTAAAGTATAAATAGTGATTTTTGAAGGGGTTTTCACGGGCTATAAGCTGATGATGAAAAAAAGTTGTTTTCTTTTAATTTGACCTTGAAATTCAAGGTCAAATTCTTAATTTCAATATATCTCAAAATCGATGTTTTTTATTTTTTTCTAACCTATCCCAATCGAAAGCTTACCATTTTTCCTATGAGCCATGTAAAAATCAGAGTGGGACCATGGAAATTTTTGAAGAAAATAATTTATCATTATTTTACATAGAAAATGATGATTTATAATTAATTTCTTCAAGAATTTCCATGGTCCCACTCTGATTTTTACATGGCTTATAGGAAAAAAGGTAAGCTTTCGATTGGCATAGGTTAGAAAAAAATAAAAAACATCGATTTTAAGATATATTGAAATTAAGAATTTGACCTTGAATTTAAAGGTCAAATTGAAAGAAAACAACTTTTTTTCATCACCAGCTTATAGCCCGTAAAAACCCCTTTAAAAATCACTATTCATACTTTAAATTTGATTAATTTTACTTATCAATATATTAAATTGAAAAAAAGATATTTTCAAAAAAATCAAAATTTTGAAACTCTATAACTCAAAAAATATTTAATCAAATTAAAAAAAAAATTTATATTTACACTTCTACTAATAATAGTAACATTTTAGCAAAGTTTAGAGAAAATTCATTTTTTGACCTGGACAGTTGAGGAATTTTGCCCCATATATATATATATATATATTTTTTTTTATTTTTTTTTATTTTTATATATTTTTTTTTTATTTATTTTATATATATATATATATGGGCCATTCCATGTCAACCGGATCACTCGCCGACCCAAAATTCAGCGCAACAGAATTATATGTTCTTGGTATCAAAATGTTCGTACAGCCAAGCACTTTCGAATCCAATGTGGCCTTTTCAAAAATTTCAAAATGGCGGCTCTATATGACGCATATAATACACAAAAATAAAAAATCATCTAACAAAATTGTCAATAAAAGTCTTATAAGCCCTTAAATTGCTTCCAAATATAATTTTTTTTATGTATTTGCCTTAATAGTTCACAAATCTATCGAATCTTACTTCAAAATTAAAAATTTTAAAATGGCGGATCCAATATGGCGGACGATATTTTTAAAAATCGTTGAATTTTAATAAAACTTTTTACTCGGGGGGTTTTTAGGGTCGCTGATCACTAATCTGAACTCAGATTTTCAAAATTTAAAATGGCAGATCCAAAATGGCGACGAAAAAAAAATTAAATTGTTATATTTGCTTGAAATTTGTTATTTAGGGGTTTTTCAGGTCGCCAAATTCGAATTTGGAGTCACATTTTAAAATACAATATGATGGTTTCAATATTGTGAACAAATTTTGAAAAAGGTGACAGATTTTAACCTCTTGTGTCATACATTACATTACAACACTGATGTAAAAAAACAAAAACTCTTATAGGCGTTTTTGGTATTGCTGATTACAAATCTTAAGTTCCTTTTATTTAATTAACATTATTTTCTTAAATAATTGTACCGTCGGCATTGGCGTTACCCGATTTACACCGCGGGGAGGTTGCACGATCGGAAAATAAACAAGTAGTAAAAAATTTGAAAATTAAATATTGTGAATAAAATAACAACGCCTGTAAAAATAATAATAAATTAATGAATTAAAAATGAGTTAATAATTAATTAATTATTAACCACTTCACTGGCAGGGCGTTCCAAATGGCGTTCCACGCGCCGAGGCCCAGACTGGCAAAAACACCGAAATGGCGTTCCTAATCAAACTTTATTTTTTAAGAGTGTACACTACTTTTAACTTCTACAAAGCAATGTTTCTATAGTTTAGACATTAGGGAACAAGATTATCACAATAAAAGTTTCAGTTTTTGAGATTTCTAATGTTTTTTCGAACGTTGAAATAGTCAATTTTTACCACTTTTCAACAAATGGCGTTCCACTTTTTTTCAATTTTTACGCAGTAAAACTCATATTTTTTATTAAAAAAAATGTATTTATATACAATATTATATTCTAATAATAATGTAAGAAATAAAAAATAAATATAAATAATTGATAAATAAAATATAGTAATTATTAATAATAATAATTACTATTATTGTTATAATTATTATAATTATTGCAATGTATTCTTGTATATAAATACATTTTTTTAAATAAAAAATATGAGTTTTACTGCGTAAAAATTAAAAGAAAGTGGAACGCCATTTGTTGAAAAGTGGTAAAAATTGAGTATTTCAACGTTCGAAGAAACATGAAAAAACTCTAAAACTGAAAATTTTTATTGTGGTAATATTGTTCCCTGATGTCTAAGCTATATGTTGAAATATTGCTTTGTAGAAGTTAAAAGTAGTGTACACTCTTTAAAAATAAAGTTTTATTAGGAACGCCATTTCGGTGTTTTTGCCAGTCTGGACCACGGCGCGTGGAACGCCATTTGGAACGCCCTGCCAGTGAAGTGGTTAATAATTAATTAATTATCAACTCATTTTTAATTCATTAATTTATTATTATTTTTACAGGCGTTGTTATTTTATTCACAATTTTTAATTTTCAAATTTTTTACTACTTGTTTATTTTCTGATCGTGCAACCTCCCCGCGGTGTAAATCGGGTAACGCCAATGCCGACGGTACAATTATTTAAGAAAATAATGTTAATTAAAGAAAAGGAACTTAAGATTTGTAATCAGCAATACCAAAAACGCCTATAAGAATTTTTGTTTTTTTTACATCAGTGTTGTAATGTAATGTATGACACAAGAGGTTAAAATTTGGCACCTTTTTCAAAATTTGTTCACAATATTGAAACCATCATATTGTATTTTAAAATGTGACTCCAAATTCGAATTTGGCGACCTGAAAAACCCCTAAATAACAAGTTTCAAGCGAATATAACGATTAAAAAATTTTTTTCGTCGCCATTTTAGATCCGCCATTTTGAATTTTTAAAATCTGAGTTCAGATTAGTGATCAGTGACCCTAAAAACCTCCGAGTAAAAAGTTTTATTAAAATTCAACGATTTTTAAAAATATCGTCCGCCATATTGGATCCGCCATTTTGAATTTTTTAATTCTGATGTAAGATTTGATAGATTTGTAAACTATGATGGCAAATACATTAAAAAATTATATTTGGAAGTAATTTAAGGGCTTATAAGACTTATTGACAATTTTGTTGGATGATTTTTTATTTTTGTGTATTATATGCGTCATATAGAGCCGCCATTTTGAAATTTTTGAAAAGGTCACATTGGATTCGAAAGTGCTTGGCTGTACGAACATTTTGATACCAAGAACATATAATTCTGTTGCGCTGAATTTTGGGTCTGCGAGTGATCCGGTTGACATGGATTGGCCCATATATACTAGGGGGGCTGCGCCCCCCTGCGCGCCAATCCCTTAACTATTTTTATATTTATTTTAATTTTTAAAATCATGTTATCTTAATATGATGGCATATTAATGAGTTAGAGTAAATTATAACAGGAGATATTAAAAAAGATAACTAATAGAGAATTCTACTTTACGAAAGTGATTATAGTGTCAACTTTTTTAAGTTTGACACTCCTCATAGTAAATTTGATAATTCTTTTTTCTCAGTATCAAAAGTATTATTGGGCCCCTTTTTACCTGCAGTTGACATAAATGTTGACGTAATGTAAGGGCCATTAGGGGCTATCCATAAATTGCGTAAGACATTTTTTGGGTAAATTCGACCCCCTTCCTTCCTTATGATTTATAACATCTTTTATTGATTGAAACTTAATATTGAAATTTAGGTTAAACTTCTTTTAACCAATAGGTCGAATATTCCGTCAAATTTTAATATAAGGGTACGACTTTTTGAGTCAGTGTCATTACGGTATGATTTTAAGATTTTGAAAATATAACAGAAATGAAAATTAATAAATTTTTATTTTCTTAAAACAAAAATAAAATTTGTTTTTTAATACAAAAGAAAAAAATAAGTTTGTAAAATATAACATTTATTAAAAATAAAACAAATGTACAAAATCCTTAATTGTTATATTTTACAAAAAAATATAAAAAATTTTAATATTAATGTTTAGTAGCATTCAATACACAAATTAATATAATTATTGTATAAGTCGAAAAAAAATAGATTCTGAAACGAATAGTAAAGTGTTGTTTCATCTTCCACGTAAAATAAAATGAAAGCAGCAAAGTTACTCAAACACAGGTTTCTGCTATTGATGGCTTGAAAGTAGAATAGTTCCTTTTGATAGTGGAATACCCCGCAGTACAAATAACCGTCTGTTAAAAAACAGGAAAATGATGACCCTGCAGAATTGTTGAAACGTGTTGTTTCATCTTCCATGTAAAATGGAAGGAAAGCAGCAAAGTTATTCAAACACAGGTTTCTGCTATTGATAGCTTGATCCTTGAATTAGTCCATTCGTTGCTTCAATATCCTTTAGTAGAAATAATCATCTGTTTAAAAAGAGGAAAATGATGGCCCTGTAGATTCTTGAAACGTGTTGTTTCATCTTCCATGTAAAATGGAAGAAAAGCAGAAGGGCTTTTCAATCAGAGGATTCTGCTATTGATGGCTTGATCTTTAAATAAGTACATTCGTTGCTGCAATATCCTTAAGTAGAAATAACCGTCTGTTAAAAAACAGGAAAATGATGACCCTGTAGAATTGTTGAAACGTGTTGTTTCATCTTCCATGTAAAATGGAAGGAAAGCAGCAAAGTTATTCAAACACAGGTTTCTGCTATTGATAGCTTGATCCTTGAATTAGTCCATTTGTTGCTTCAATATCCTGTAGTAGAAATAATCATCTGTTTAAAAACAGGAAAATGATGGCCCTGTAGATTCTTGAAACGTGTTGTTTCATCTTCCATGTAAAATGGAAGGAAAGCAGAAGGGCTTTTCAATCAGAGGGTTCTGCTATTGATGGCTTGATCTTTGAATGAGTCCATTCGTTGCTGCAATATCCTTAAGTAAAAATAACCGTCTGTTAAAAACAGGAAAATGATGGCCCTGAAGATTCTTGAAACGCGTTGTTTCATCTTCCATGTAAAATGGAAGGAAAGCAGAAGGGCTTTTCAATCAGAGGATTCTGCTATTGATGGCTTAATCTTTGAATAAGTCCAGTCGTTGCTGCAATATCCTTAAGTAGAAATAACCGTCTGTTAAAAAACAGGAAAATGATCGCTCTGTAGAATTCTTGAAACGTGTTGTTTCATCCTCTATATTAAATAGAAGGAAAGCAGCAAAGCTTCTTAAACTCAGGATTCTGCTGTTGATGGCTTCATCCTTGAATAAGTCCATTCGTTGCTGCAGTATCCTTTAGTGGAAATACTCATAAAACCAGGAAAATAATTCTCTTGAAAAATGGTTGAATCGTGTTGTTTTATCTTGCTAATAAACTAAAATAAAATAAAATAAAATAAAATCACCTATTGTAAAAAAATGATTATTATGTTTATTGCTTCAATTGTAATATCAGAACTACCATGTAAAACTAAAGAACGTCAAAAAGTTATCATACCTAGTATTCCACAATAAAGGACTTGATCCTTAAATTAGTCCATTCGTTGGTAGAATACCCTACAGTCTAAATAATCATCTGTTTAAAAACAGGAAAATGATGGCCTT
Source organism: Leptopilina syphax (assembly GCA_032872505.1). Classification (NCBI taxonomy): domain Eukaryota; kingdom Metazoa; phylum Arthropoda; class Insecta; order Hymenoptera; family Figitidae; genus Leptopilina; species Leptopilina syphax. The sequence goes on along the minus strand of CM065473.1, from coordinate 34,713,530 downwards.
TTGCTATACTTCAAGCCTAGTTTATCATCTTTCATGTAAAATGGAAGGAAAGCAGCAAAGTAACTCAAACACAGGATTCTGTTATTGAAGGCTTGAAAGTAGAATAAGTCCTTTCGATTGTGGAATACCCCGCAGTAGGAATAACCGTCTGTTAAAAAATAGGAAAATGATGGCCCTGTAGATTCTTGTAACGTGTTGTTTCATCTTCCATGTAAAATGGAAGGAATGCAGAAGGGCTCCTCAAACACAGGTTTCTGCTATTGATTGCTTGATCCTTGAATAAGTCCATTCGTTGCTACAATATCCTTAAGTAGAAATAACCGTCAGTTAAAAAACAGGAAAATGATGACCCTGTAGAATTCTTGAAACGTGTTGTTTCATCTTCTATGTAAAATGGAAGGAAAGCAGCAAAGTTATTCAAACACAGGTTTCTGCTATTGATAGCTTGATCCTTGAATTAGTCCATTCGTTGCTGCAACATCCTTTAGTAGAAATAATCATCTGTTAAAAAACAGGAAAATGATCGCCCTGTAGAATTCTTAAAAAGTGTTGTTTCATCTTCTATATTAAATAGAAGGAAAGCAGCAAAGCTTCTTAAACTCAGGATTCTGCTATTGATGGCTTTATCCTTGAATAAGTAAATTCGTTGCTGCAGTATCCTTTAGTGGAAATACTCGAGGATAGGACATTCTCCCAATGTTGTTTTGAACAAATTAAATTAAATTATTTGTTTGAACATAAATTATAGTTTTAAATGAATATTAAAGAAACATAAAATTTTTTTGTGAAATAAGTGCAGCACTGATCACTGAACTTTTATAGCTCAACCTGACACAGTTTAGAGTCTAGTGGACAACCCAACACCTAGTTTCTGTGCTCTAGGTGTCGGATTGACGCCGGCTACAGGAAGTAACTTACAAAAAGTGTAAATTTGTTTGCACCAGTACCGATTGGAGTCAGGGCGACAATTTAAAACCTAGTTTTTGTGCTCTAGGTGTCGGATTGACGCCGGCTGCAGGAAGTAACTTACAAAAAGTGTAAATTAGTTTGCATTAGTACCAATTGCAGTCAGGTCGACAACCCAGCACCTAGTTTCTGTGCACTAGTTGTCGGATCAATTCCTCATGAAGGTAATCACTGACGAAGAATGCAAATTAGTTTTTGCTAATATCGTTTAGAGGTAAAATGATAACCTAACTCCTAGTTTATCTACACTAGGTGCCAGATCGTTGTCTAATGAAGGGGAAGTTATTGACGAAAAATGCAAATTACAAGGTGTCCAGCGGTCAGGGATTTTTTTTTGTTCAGGGATGTGTCAGGGAATTTCATTCAAAGTCAGTAAAATTTATAAAAAAATGAAAATCTTTTGTGAATTAAAAATTTTTTTAATTCAACATGACTTAAATGGTTTTTATTATTATTTAGTTCTATTGTTAGATACAAATTTTTTGTTAACTTGGGCAGTATTTATATTTTTGTCCCAAGAAAGTAGATGTAAGGTTAGTGAATAATCAGGGGAAAAGTCAGATGAAGTTTGGGAAAAATTAGGAAATGTTTTTCTTAATCCTTGACGGACACCCTGAAATTAGTTTACCCTGATAGTGATTAGAAACAGAGCGACAACCTAATGCTATGTTGTTGACCTGACTACAGTCAAATAAATGGCTACAAACTAATTAACCCAAGTAGCACGCTGTATCAGCTGAGTGTCATATCGATATCTATCGGGGATATTCCTGTGATACTGATGAAGTATCATAATGTCCGCTTGTTTGAATATTCCAGTGATATTCCTGCGATATTGAGGGGATATTGCTGTGATATTGAGGGAATATTGCAGCGATATTGAGGCGGAATATTGCTGTGATGTGTCATGAATTTTTGGGTCATTTTGTATCTATGTTGATCCCTGGTTTTGTAGTTATAGCGTTTATTGATGATCGAGATGTTGACATTTAATTCCTCTTCTCCAGGTTTACTTCTTGTTAGTCTCAAAGGTAAGTATTTGTTTTTATACAGGTAAGCTGAAAAAAGAGTTTTGTTATTTTTGATTATCAAAAATGTTTTTGAAATTTCAATTACAAATATAAGAATAATCGCATTGTTTTTACAGCAGGCTTTCTTAAAATTGTTTGTGTTAAATCTTTCAAGAATTTATATTTTAGATTGGAATTTCAAAATATAACTTTGCAGGTAAGTATTGAAATTTAATTTAAAATAATACAAACTTTTTTTTATAAGAAGTTGTAAGTTGGGCGATGGAAAAAAGGTAAATAAGTTTTAGAGAAAGTAAAATGAATAACAGGATTTACCTAAAAATATGTCAAATAAATTCAAAAGATTCATTTCCAAATGCCATTAACGGTCTTCATAAAAATCATCGAAACTCGTATATTTGGCCCGTGAATGTTTCCAGTTACAAAAGTGTCACTCTCCAATAAATATTGTTCCCCATAGATGATCGAGTTCCCCATCATTTTTATTATAAATTCAATGTTTAAAGACTAATAAATAAAATTTCAAGACTTACTAGCATTTCTTGTGGCAACTTGTAAGTGTCCAAAAATTTGGTCATTGTACAACGCGCACAAGAAAGTAAATCTATTAATGAAACCAATTATTATTTTTTTCTGAATGATGATTTTACGTCAGATGTTAAAGCAGGGAAAGGAAGTGGATCGAATAGTTGCTTGTTGCATCATTTGTTTAAAACAGGAAGGGAAGTGGATTGAAGTGTAGGCTGTAAAAAAAAAGTTTATAAGAATACTGTAACACGAAAAAAATGATTACCTTTTTATATCTTAATAATATTTATGATTTTTCCGTAAATCTAAACAAAATAACATACCATTTTTATTATTTGTTAAGAGAAACTTTTTTTTACGACATCAAAGCAAATGTCTTTCCTAGAGAATTGGACAGCATTCGTCAGGATAGGAAACTGGATCTATTAGGATTAAGATAGAATGTTAGTTTTGTCATTTTTTTAAATTTACAATGTGCCATTAGAAGACTTTTGTAAGTTTGCACAATATAAACATAAGATTTTAATTTTACCTAAAGGAAAGCTAAAAATGGATTTTCGGAATTTATATATGAGACATCCAGTATCCAAAAGTTTATCAAACTTTCTTTTTATAGTGTAAAATCTCTTTTTTATCCTCTGATGTATCGTTAGGCGGGATATGAAGTGGAATAGATTTGTGGACTGAAAAAAAGAGACATGTAAGAAAAATTTGATAATGTGATAACAATAAAACGATGCTTTTAATGATAAATCGTCCAACATCCTTCCGGCAGGACGAAAAAGACTCAGGTGAGTCCCTGCGAAATCACTAAAGAAAACTAACATGGACTCAGATAAATAAAAAATGATATATATCATTGGAAAGGTAACGAAACAAGCTTTCAGCGCATATAAATATCGAGCTTGTAAGTTCAAAACTCAGGGCTGGGTAGTTTGAAGAAGTTACATGTTCCAAAAATTCACATAATTTTTAGTCACAGAATGACGAAGCCCGGTCCTGCCGGCAGGACACTTTTCGCTTTATTTAAGAGACTGCCTAACAATTAGGTTTCATTCTTTGAACGTTTCTGAAGAGAAAGAGACTTGTCAGGTCAAAAAATATTAATTTTTGGGGATTTTACATTAAATTTACGAAAAAATGTTTTTTTCACTGTTTAAAAACATAGCAAGTTTGAAGGCTTTGAAAAATGGTTTAAATTATTATTTTAAAAAGTCAAAAATATGTATTTTTTCGTCTTTTCGTCTACTTTAATCCCAAAGAGTGCCAAAAAAGAAAAGTTAAATTCCCTTTTTTTAAAAGGCTTTTTTTCGGAACGTCCTTCCGGCAGGACGGGCGTTTGGACGATTTATCATTAAATCAACTGTTAAAAGTTATACTAAACGTTTAGTTAAATGTACCTGTGTAAAAAAATTGTTCCATATTTCAATAACTAGAAGAATGTCTGTATTCGTTTGGTAATTATCTAGTAGTAAAGATTCTTCGCCCAATGTGACTTCCTCTCTCATAGTGATGAACGATTTTTTCAAGTATTTCCATTTTCTATCACAGATGAAGAGACTAATAATTATAGTTTCTAGACTTACTAGCTCTTTTTGTAGCAACTTGTAACTGTCCAAAAATTTGGTCATTGTACAAGGCTTACAAAAAATAAATTTATTTACAAAACCAATTATTAGTTTTCTGTGAATGTGTCAATTATCTGCTTTTAAGTCCGAGATTTAAACAGGAAAAGATGTTGATTGAATTTTCTTCAGCTGCTTCTTGCCTCACCTCATTGGTTTAAACAGGAAGGAAAGAGAATTGATTTGTAATCTGTAAAGAAGAAGTTTATAAGAATACTAGCACACGAATGGAAATTAAACAAAGATTACTATTTTAAATTACATTAATACCTATGATTTTTAATTAAATCCAAACAAAATAACATACCTTTTTACTATATTTTTTGAGAGATAATTTTGTTTGAAACAACTTCCAAGCAATTTTCGTTCAGCGAGGATTAAACAGCAATTGGCAGGATCGGGAAGAAAATCTGAAATAAATAAAGTAGAAAATGTTAATAACAAATTATTTACTTGCTTTGCATACTGCAAAATTTACGATATTTATCTGTTTCTAGTTATTTTGAAAATGCATACTATGTAATCAATTAATAAACAGTATTACCTAAATAAAAAGATGTAAATGAATTCTCGGCATTAAGTAGAAAATTGTATCCCTCAGTCATCGAAAGTTACTTAAATATATTATTATTTTATAAAATCTCTTTTTGATTATTATATAAGGTAAAAGTAAGTGATTCATCTTAATAAATGAAATTTTAGAAATATCTGCTTAAAAAATTTAAATTTGATAAAAACATTTTATGAGAAGCACCGAAGGTAACAAGTTTCTTATAATAATCAAAAAGAGACTTTGAAAAATATATTCTTTAGTCGATTATTTCTAGTAGTTTATCCTTTCACTTATGGCGCTTTTGATGTGAAGAATTTGATGAAAATTTAGACAGGAGATGAAGTGGACAAAGATGATGGGCTGTAAAAGAGTATAATACTATAAAAATATGAAATTACATTGACAATGGAATTATTAATTTAATTAGAAAAACTTATTGTTAAAAGTTATATTAAAATTCAAAATAAATTTTACCTAAATGAATGATAATTTCAGAATTATCGTAGTCCATGATTCTGCTTATCTCCATTACTTATTCTCCGTCATAGATGTCCTCTTCATAGAGTGATGATCGAATTTCTTCTGCATTTTTAAAATGAATCCACTAATAAATAAAATTTCAAGATTCACTATGTATTCTTGTAGCAACTTGTAACTGCCCAAAAATTTGGTCATTGTACAAGGCACACAAGAAAGAAAATCTATTGATGAAACTAATTATCAGTTTTTTTAAACGATGCTTTTGGATGCTTTTTCGTCAGAAATTGAAAGAGGAAAAGAAGTAGTGGAATGAATTTTCATTAGCTGCTTTTTGCCTCACTTTATTGGTTTAACCCTTTGCGGCATAGTGGTAACCCAGATTACCACCTTTTATATTGTGAAAATATCTGTTTATATACAGTCTTTTTCAAGTAAAATCCAAAAATCTTTGTATATTAATAATCAAAACATTGTTAAATGTCGAAAAATTGATAGCGAATAAGGTTACGTGAAATTATAAACAACTATAAATAAATAAATTAAAGAACAAAAAATTTTTTTTTTTAAGTTCAATCGAAATTGATTGAAGGTCTTCACTCGGGGGTTTTTGGGGTCGGTGATTACGAATCTGAAGTCCGTTTTCCAAAATTCAAGATGGCGGATCTAATATGGCGGACGAATTTTCTTAGAATTGATCGAAATCGCTTGAAAGTCGTTACTCGGGGGTTTCGGGGTCGCTGTTCACGAATCTGAAATCCGTTTTTCAAAATTCAAGATGGCGGATCCAATATGGCGGACATATTTTTTAAAAAGTGATTTGATTTGCTTGAAAATAGTTACTCAGGGGTTTTCGGGGTCGTTGATCACGAATCTGGAGTCCGTTCTTAAAAATTCAAGATGGCGGATCCAATATGGCAGACGAATTTTTTTAGAATTGATCGAAACTTTATAATAATTAAATTGAGCTGTTTATTTCCTAATAAAATTAACTAATTAATTAAATTCAGCGGATTTTAATTGCTATTATAAAGTTTTGATGTGTCTTGCTTTAAACAATTGAATTTTATTTTCAGCAGTGGTAAGCAGCGAAGCAATTCGCTTTCAGTAAAATTTATTTGCTTTAGTTTAGTTAGTATTTTAGTTTCTTTGAACTCTGAACAGTGTTTTGTTTATTGTTTGTTATAATCAACGTAAATATGCGTTCAGTCAAATATTGCTGATTTATAACTTGTCTTTTTTGCGCTTGTCATTTGTTTCGTCAAACTATGTATAGTATTTTGTTTATTGTTTGTTACCATCACCGTAGGTATGCGATCAGTCAAATAATGCTGAATTAGAACTTGTTTTTTTACGCTACGTTTAGTAGATGAATTGGTAGGACACAAACTACCAAGTTCAACTGGGAAGAAACGTAAATTAAGTACAATCTCTTCTTACAAACCAAAAGTGTCAGAGAAAAAAAGAAAAAGTCAATCAGCTCATATGCCTAAAATTATCGCTTCACCTAGACGCTGCGCTCATTGCAGTACTAAAGCCGACCAAAAGCGAACATCATGGATGTGTAAAACTTGCAAAGTACCACTCTGCCTGTTTCCCACAAGAAATTGCTTCGCTGCTTACCACTGCTGAAAAAAAATTCGCTTGTTCAAAACAAGAGACATCAAAACTTTATAATAGCAATTAAAATCCGCTAATTTTAATTAATTAGTTAATTCTATTAGGAAATAAACAGCTCAATTTGATTATTATAAAGTTTTGAACAGTATTTACCAAACTGCCCTTTTCAGGGCTAAATGATGTACAAATCCCGATCGTGTAACCTCCCCACGGTGTACATCGGGTAACGAAAATGCCAACGGTACAATTATTCAATAGTTTAACGTTTATTTATTGAAAGTAATTTCAGATTCGTGAACAGCGACCCCGAAAACCCCCGAGTAACGATTTTAAAGCGATTTCGATCAATTCTAAAAAAAATTGTCCGCCATATTGGATCCGCCATCTTGAATTTTGGAAAACGGACTTCAGATTCGTAATCACCGACCCTGAAAACCCTCATAAGCATTTGTGATTTTTAAATTAATGTTATAATATTATGCATGCCGCAAAGGGTTTAAACAGGAAGGAAAGAGAATTTATTTATAAGCTGTAAAGAAAAAATTTATAAGAATATTGTGGTACGAGTGAAAAATTTAAGAAAAATGATTACTTGTTTAAATTTCAATAATATGTTTGTTTTTTTAAGTAAATCTAAATAAAATAATATACCTTTTTTACTATTTGTTGAGATAAAAGGTTTTATTAAAACGACATCCAAGCAATTTTCATTCCTAGAGGATTTGACAGCAATTAGCAGGATCGGGAAGAAGATCTGAAATAAATAAAGTAGGAAATGTTAATAACAAATTATTTACTTGCTTTGCATACTGCAAAATTTACGATATTTATCTGTTTCTAGTCATTTTGAAAATGCATACTATGTAATCAACTAATAAACAGTATTACCTAAATAAAAAGAATATATATTCTTCAGTCGATTATTTCTAGTAGTCTATCCTTTCTCTCATGGCGCTTTTGATGTGAAGTATTTGATGAAAATTTAGACAGGAGATGGAGTGGATAAAGATGATAGGCTGTAAAAGAGTATAATACTAAATAAATATGAAACTACATTGACAATTGAATTATTATTTTAATTAAAAAATATTATTGTTAAAGGTTATTTTAAAATTTAAATTAAACTTTACCTAAATGAATGAAAATTCCAGAATTATCGTATTCCATGATTCGAAATCAATCTGAACAATTTTTTTTAAATTGTTTCGCTTATCTCCATTACTTATTCTCCGTCATAGATGTCCTCTTCATAGAGTGATGATCGAATTTCTTCTGTATTTTTAAAATAAATCCACTAATAAATATAATTACCAGATTCACTATGTATTCCTTTAGCAACTTGTAACTGACCAAAAATTTGGTCATTGTACAAGGCACACAAGAAAGAAAATCTATTGATGAAATTAATTATCAGTTTCTTTAATAATGCTTCTAGATGCTTTCACGTTAAAAGTTGAAACAGGAAGAGAATTGGATTGAATTGTCTTCATCAGCTTCAAATCTCATTGATATAAACAGGATAGAAATAGAATTGATGTGTTGGCTGCAAAGAACAAGTTTATAAGAATACTGTTACAAAAATTTTTTTTTAAAGGAAATGATTATGATTGTTTCTTTAAATTACAATAATATTTATAATTTACAGTAAATTTAAATAAATAATAAAATAACATGCATACCTTTTTATTACTTTTTGAGAGAATAATTTTTTTAAAACGACGTTCAAGCAAATGTCTTTCCTAGAGAATTGGACAGCAGTCATCAGGATAGGAAACTGGATCTATTAGGAATAAGATTAGAAACATTTTTTTATAAATTTTGTTGGTTTCGAAGATTTAAAATCTGTTTCTATTATTATAAAGGAAACAAAAATTAAGATTATTATATTAATGTTAAATAATATATGCTTAAGAAATTTTAGTGTTCCAACAAGATTTTGCAATTATTAACCCATTAACGCCCAAATGACCAAAATTTTTACTTGGACTTCAATACACGATTTGAAGTATTTATAGAGAATAAATTTTAGCAGCAATGAGATGTAGGGGGTTTTGGGGGTCGCTCTTTTAGATTCTGGGGTCAAAATAGCTTTTTGATCAACACAAAATCCAATATGGCGGCTATTTTAAAAAAAAACACAAATAAATAAGTACATTTTTTTAAAAATATTTTTTTTCATATCTAAAAAAATTTCTTAAACCTTTCTTAAGTATGCCACTGGTGGGCAAAATAGTTGTACTTTCAAAATATAAAATAGAGAAATTCTGATTTCAAGATGGCGGATTCAAAATTTTGAAAAAGTAGATGCATTATGGTAAAAAAATCAAAATTTACACCAACATTAAAAAATTTTGCAAATTCGATTCAAAATAAATACTCGGGGGTTTTCGGGGTCGCTGCTGACGAATCCGATGTCAGTTTTTAAAAGTTCAAAATGGCGGATCCAATATGGCAGACATTTTTTTTTTAATTTTTGGATTCGCTTGAAACTTGTCACTCGGGGGTTTTATGGGTCGCTGATGACGAATCCGATGTCAATTTTTAAAAATTCAAAATGGCGGATCCAATATGGCGGACATTTAAAAAAAAATTTTGAATTCGCTTAAAACTTGTCACTCGGGGGTTTCAGGGGTCGCTGATGACGAATCCGATGTCAATTTTTAAAAAATCAAAATGGCGGATCCAATATGGCGGACATTTAAAAAAAAAATTTTTGATTCGCTTGAAACTTGTCACTCGGTGTTTTTTGAGGTCGCTGATGAGGCATTCGATGTCAGTTTTTTAAAATTGAAAATAGTAAATTTAATATAATGGACAATTTTTTAAAAAATTTTGGATCCATTTGAAACATTTCAGTCAGAACAATTTTATTTCGTCTCTTAGCCGCTATGTTATTAGCGTTTCCAACTCTCACTACGTGTTGTTTTTATCATAAAAGTAGAACAAATTTTACAAATGCCTTTTTCATAGAACAGCTATAAAGAGGGAGAGCAAAAATTTAAATTGCATTGCAATTTCCTAACGCATTTCACTTTTCCTTAACTTCATGGGTGAAGTGGATCTCCACGATATGCCATATTAGATCCGAAATTTTAAAAAACTGACATTAGATTCGATATCAGCGACCCCTAAAACCCCCAAGTGACAAGTTTCAAGCGAATCCAAATTTTTTTTTTAAATGTCCGCCATATTGGATCCGCTATTTTGATTTTTAAAAAATTGACATCGGATTCGTCATCAGCGACCCCTAAAATCCCTGAGTGACAAGTTTCAAGCGAATTCCAAATTTAAAAAAAAATGTCCGCCATATTGAATCCGCCATTTTGAATTTTTAAAAATTGACATCGGATTCGTCATCAGCGACCCCTAAAACCCCCGAGTGACAAGTTTCAAGCGAATCCAAAAATTGTAAAAAAATGTCCGCCATATTGGATTCGCCATTTTGAATTTTTAGAAACTGACATCGGATTCGTCATCAGCGACCCCTAAAAGCCCCGAGTGACAAGTTCCAAGTGAATCCAAAAATTAAAAAAACAATGTCCGCCATATTGGCTCCGCCATTTTGAATTTTCAAAAACTGACATTGGATTCGTCATCAGCGACCCCGAAAACCCCCGAGTATTCATTTTGAATCGAATTTGCAAACTTTTTGAATGTTGGTGTAAATTTTGATTTTTTTTACCATAATGCATTTACTTTTTCAAAATTTAGAATCCGCCATCTTGAAATCAGAATTTCTCTATTTTATATTTTTAAAGTACAACTATTTTGCTCACCAGTGGCATACTTAAGAAAGGTTTTAAAAAATTTTTAAGATCTGAAAAAAAATATTAAAAAAAAAATGTACTTATTTTTTTGTGTGTTTTTTTTTTCAAAATAGCCGCCATATTGGATTTTGTGTTGATCAAACCGCTATTTTGACCTCAGAATCTGAAAGAGCGACCCCCAATACCCCCTACATCTCATTGCTGCTAAAATTTATTGTCTATAAATACTTCAAATCGTGTATTGAAGTCCAAGTAAAAATTTTGGTTATTTGGGCGTTAATGGGTTAATATAAGTTGTAATTTATTTACAATAATAAAAAGAGATTTTTTTATCGTTATATTCTTTAATTGATTATTTCTAATAGTTAATAAATTTTAATAATGTTACGAGAATAAAATTATGAATTTAAATTTACTGTTCTTAACGTTTAGTTAAATTTACCTGTGTGAAAATTTTTTTCCATATTTCAATAACCAAAAAAATTTCTGTATTCGTTTGGTAATTATCTAGTAGTAAACATTCTTCTCTAAATGTGTCTTCCTCTCTTATAGTGATGAACGATTTTTTTTAGAGTATTTCCATTTTCTATCATAGATGAAGAGTCTCCAGCAGCTTTTGAGTCCAAGATTTAGACAGGAAAAGAAGTGGACTGAATATAGTCTTCAGCGTTCTCTGCTTTATAGATTTAAACATGAAAGAAAATAGATTAATTTGTAGATATGAAATAAGAAACTTGTTAAAATACTGTTATGATAATAAAAACCGGACAAAATTAATTACCTGCTTATTAATAGTTTAGTAGAATGTTGTTCCTGTGGAATGGAGTTTGAAGAAATTTTTATTCCTAAAGGATAAGAAATGAAGAATGGGATTTGGCAGAAGGTAATGTCGTTGTAGTGCACGTCAGAAGTTTGAGCAGGAGGTGAGGTTAAATAGTTTCAAGGCTGCGAAAAAGAGTCTTATAAGTAAAATTTGATTCCATATAAATAAAGAAGTAATTTCCCGAAAATATCGAATTATTATATATTTAAATTATATTCTAAAGTTACTTACGAAAAAGAAACATAATTGAATATAACAATTTTATTTTCGATTGTCATACTCAAAATTCCATACATTTATTTTCGCTTGTAAATTTTAGTGAATTTGAACTTTAATTAAAAAAAAATATACATTTTTTATTAAAAAATTAATTCAATTTATATTAATTTATTGAAATTAGTTTAAATATTATTTACAAACATTCAAACAAAGACAGGAAATGTAAAATAATAATTATTATACAATTTTTATTATTGAATTAAATTATTTATTTTTATATTGTTTATATTTATCGTGAAAAAAAATTTTCACAACATTTAGAAGTACATTTGTGTATTTTTTTTTAAATAAACGAAAAAAGTTGTTATTTATAAAAATAGAATTAAATTTTCAATTTTATATATATTGTAGGTTAAAAAATACCAAAAATGTATTATTAATATTATTGTTATATCAATTATTTTTATTCAAACTGTTTTTAGAATTTTAATATAATAATAATTTTTCATTATTTTTATTGAAATTATTGATTTTATAATTACGATATGATTGTAAAAATTCAAAAAAATAAAGAAAGGTTAACTTTACATTACCATTGCTCGTTTTTGGTTTTAATAATATTTGCTTCTTATTTCTTTTTTATATCCTTATTAAGTCGTTCCTATTACACCAGTATTTCACTTATAATGATTAAAATTCACAGTAAAATAAACATTATGAATATTATGACAGTTACGGGAATTCATTTGACGTTTAAAAGTTACAAATCAACAATAAAATGACATTTTCATTTGTTACCATCGTGAATGTAGATACGCACAATTTTTGAACGGTGGTTATGTTGGTACAGCCTATGCGTTGCAAATATTTTTTTAATTCAAAATGGGCACATTCCTAAAACTGATATTTTTCATTAATAAACCGCGTTTTTTAATGAAAAGAAATATGGATTAGAATTTTTGATTTAGAAATAAATAATATTTTTTGTTTTTGAAAAACAATTATTATAAGCAAATAATTAATTTTTATAATTATTAATATAATTATTTTAATGGTTGTGAGACATGAAATTAGAGCAATTATATACATTTCTTTCAGATATTTTGTATACTATTCATTCTAAATAAGAAACTAAATTTATTAGAGATGCGTAGAAGAATGTATTTTCGTCCAAAAACTAACTACAATTTCGCACAAAATATGGATTTTTAAAGGAAACAATAAAATTAACGATAAATTAATGTAAACTGTTTATTTTGCTGTGCTAAACTATGTTAATTAATAAAAAATTTAGATTTCTTTATAAAATTAGTAAATTGTTATTATCTCAAAAACTAGAAACAGTAAAATGGGTTTTTTTTTGAAATTTTTCAAAAAGTTTAATTTTTTAAAAAACAATTTTTATTTTTAAATGATAAATTTAACATTATAATAATTTATTATGAGAAAGATATTTTTTTTATTTGGATGATGATGATGACGAAGATGCCAATGATGATGTGGATCCTGATGACGATGTTGATCCCGATGGAGATGATTCTCTACCTTTATAAGAAAATAATATGTTATAAATATATAAATAGTCAACAATAGTGTTGTTGCAAAAAAATTTGTTTATTTCTTTTATTAAAGGGTTTGTGAGAAAACCCTCCAAAAAAGTAGTCTGACTTTAAATTAATATTAGATGTCGACTTTGCATTTGTAATTAGATGAGAGCGAATTGATCAAGAATGTTCTCTATATTTACAACTAATTTTTTTAAAAAGTATTCAGAAATGTAGTTATAAAAGTTGCATTTTACCGTAACTGGGAGTTAAATCAACATCGTCATCAGGATCCACATCATCATTGGCATCTTCGTCATCATCATCATCCAAATAAAAAAAATATCTTTCTCATAATAAATTATTATAATGTTAAATTTATCATTTAAAAATAAAAATTGTTTTTTAAAAAATTAAACTTTTTGAAAAATTTCAGAAAAAAAACTTATTTTACTATTTCTAGTTTTTGAGATAATAACAATTTACTAATTTTATAAAGAAATCTAAATTTTTTATTAATTAACATAGTTTAGCACAGCAAAATAAACAGTTTACATTAATTTATCGTTAATTTTATTGTTTCCTTTAAAAATCCATATTTTGTGCGAAATTGTAGTTAGTTTTTGGACGAAAATACATTCTTCTACGCATCTCTAATAAATTTAGTTTCTTATTTAGAATGAATAGTATACAAAATATCTGAAAGAAATGTATATAATTGCTCTAATTTCATGTCTCACAACCATTAAAATAATTATATTAATAATTATAAAAATTAATTATTTGCTTATAATAATTGTTTTTCAAAAACAAAAAATATTATTTATTTCTAAATCAAAAATTCTAATCCATATTTCTTTTCATTAAAAAACGCGGTTTATTAATTAAAAATATCAGTTTTAGGAATGTGCCCATTTTGAATTAAAAAAATATTTGCAACGCATAGGCTGTACCAACATAACCACCGTTCAAAAATTGTGCGTATCTACATTTACGATGGTAACAAATGAAAATGTCATTTTATTGTTTATTTGTAACTTTTAAACGTCAAATGAATTCCCGTAGCTGTCATAATATTCACTCCCGTGGGGGACCCGGGCGCAGAATAGGCCCCTTGCGATCTACTGCATGTCGTAAAAGGCGACTAAAAGGGACTCGGAGTGGTGCCATGCTTGCGGTTAGTACTCGGTTCGTCCCAGGCTTTCCTATAGAGTGGATAACTGAAGCTCTTACGGGCCCTGGTACCCCCGAGTTCCCTTAACCGGCCTAGGCAATGGGGCTTTATGTCATTGTCGCATCAGGGGAGGTGGAGGTTAATTCTGAAGCCTTACGAGTCTGGTGGATTGACGAACTCGGTGCAACCTCAGTCCTTCAGGGGAGAAGTAATTTATTACTCACGGGGGTTGGCAAGTCCCGGAGCCCCAGCTGGCGGTGCCGTCAGGCCTGTGGCAAGTCTAATATTATGGCTATCCGAGAGGGGGACTTCGGTCCTGCGGGTGTGACAAGCCCGGGATACCTCAGTTGCTTGCCGAGGCAAGGGTGGTAAGAGTCCTTATCGGTACTCTTACCAGAGTACTAAACGGTACCATGGGGACCGGATGCCCGGGGAGACTTAGTGTCTTCCACCGGTCATTTGGGTTGGACTCGTGGTGGAAGTGGTTAAAAGCCTACATCGCTTAAGGCGAGGACGTGAATGGGACAGGAAAAGTCTGTTTGGGTGCTTTGCGCCATCGCGACTATCCTATTACCTCCGTCCGACATGTGAGTTGTGGTGCCAACTCGGGAAGCGGCCTGCAGAGCCGTTAGGGATTGGAAAGGTCCCGGCCCCAACCAAGGGTCTCCCGCAATGGTTCTTACCAACCTTGCGGGAATCGGAAGATGACCAGACCATCAGGTCATCGACGTTGGGCGAGCGTATCTCGTCTCCGATATGGCCGTAGGCGTGCCCGTGTGGGTATACCGGTATCGGGAGGTCCTTCACGTAAAATCAACTTAGGCGGTGTCATAATATTCATAATGTTTATTTTACTGTGAATTTTAATCATTATAAGTGAAATACTGGTGTAATAGGAACGACTTAATAAGGATATAAAAAAGAAATAATAATAATAATAATAATACATTTTTGGTATTTTTTAACCTACAATATATATAAAATTGAAAATTTAATTCTATTTTTATAAATAACAACTTTTTTCGTTTATTTAAAAAAAAATACACAAATGTACTTCTAAATGTTGTGAAAATTTTTTTTCACGATAAATATAAACAATATAAAAATAAATAATTTAATTCAATAATAAAAATTGTATAATAATTATTATTTTACATTTCCTGTCTTTGTTTGAATGTTTGTAAATAATATTTAAACTAATTTCAATAAATTAATATAAATTGAATTAATTTTTTAATAAAAAATGTATATTTTTTTTTAATTAAAGTTCAAATTCACTAAAATTTACAAGCGAAAATAAATGTATGGAATTTTGAGTATGACAATCGAAAATAAAATTGTTATATTCAATTATGTTTCTTTTTCGTAAGTAACTTTAGAATATAATTTAAATATATAATAATTCGATATTTTCGGGAAATTACTTCTTTATTTATATGGAATCAAATTTTACTTATAAGACTCTTTTTCGCAGCCTTGAAACTATTTAACCTCACCTCCTGCTCAAACTTCTGACGTGCACTACAACGACATTACCTTCTGCCAAATCCCATTCTTCATTTCTTATCCTTTAGGAATAAAAATTTCTTCAAACTCCATTCCACAGGAACAACATTCTACTAAACTATTAATAAGCAGGTAATTAATTTTGTCCGGTTTTTATTATCATAACAGTATTTTAACAAGTTTCTTATTTCATATCTACAAATTAATCTATTTTCTTTCATGTTTAAATCTATAAAGCAGAGAACGCTGAAGACTATATTCAGTCCACTTCTTTTCCTGTCTAAATCTTGGACTCAAAAGCTGCTGGAGACTCTTCATCTATGATAGAAAATGGAAATACTCTAAAAAAAATCGTTCATCACTATAAGAGAGGAAGACACATTTAGAGAAGAATGTTTACTACTAGATAATTACCAAACGAATACAGAAATTTTTTTGGTTATTGAAATATGGAAAAAAATTTTCACACAGGTAAATTTAACTAAACGTTAAGAACAGTAAATTTAAATTCATAATTTTATTCTCGTAACATTATTAAAATTTATTAACTATTAGAAATAATCAATTAAAGAATATAACGATAAAAAAATCTCTTTTTATTATTGTAAATAAATTACAACTTATATTAACCCATTAACGCCCAAATAACCAAAATTTTTACTTGGACTTCAATACACGATTTGAAGTATTTATAGACAATAAATTTTAGCAGCAATGAGATGTAGGGGGTATTGGGGGTCGCTCTTTCAGATTCTGAGGTCAAAATAGCGGTTTGATCAACACAAAATCCAATATGGCGGCTATTTTTAGGGGTCGCTGATGACGAATCCGATGTCAATTTTTAAAAATTCAAAATGGCGGATTCAATATGGCGGACATTTTTTTTTAAATTTGGAATTCGCTTGAAACTTGTCACTCAGGGATTTTAGGGGTCGCTGATGACGAATCCGATGTCAATTTTTTAAAAATCAAAATAGCGGATCCAATATGGCGGACATTTAAAAAAAAAATTTGGATTCGCTTGAAACTTGTCACTTGGGGGTTTTAGGGGTCGCTGATATCGAATCTAATGTCAGTTTTTTAAAATTTCGGATCTAATATGGCATATCGTGGAGATCCACTTCACCCATGAAGTTAAGGAAAAGTGAAATGCGTTAGGAAATTGCAATGCAATTTAAATTTTTGCTCTCCCTCTTTATAGCTGTTCTATGAAAAAGGCATTTGTAAAATTTGTTCTACTTTTATGATAAAAACAACACGTAGTGAGAGTTGGAAACGCTAATAACATAGCGGCTAAGAGACGAAATAAAATTGTTCTGACTGAAATGTTTCAAATGGATCCAAAATTTTTTAAAAAATTGTCCATTATATTAAATTTACTATTTTCAATTTTAAAAAACTGACATCGAATGCCTCATCAGCGACCTCAAAAAACACCGAGTGACAAGTTTCAAGCGAATCAAAAATTTTTTTTTTAAATGTCCGCCATATTGGATCCGCCATTTTGATTTTTTAAAAATTGACATCGGATTCGTCATCAGCGACCCCTGAAACCCCCGAGTGACAAGTTTTAAGCGAATTCAAAATTTTTTTTTAAATGTCCGCCATATTGGATCCGCCATTTTGAATTTTTAAAAATTGACATCGGATTCGTCATCAGCGACCCATAAAACCCCCGAGTGACAAGTTTCAAGCGAATCCAAAAATTAAAAAAAAAATGTCTGCCATATTGGATCCGCCATTTTGAACTTTTAAAAACTGACATCGGATTCGTCAGCAGCGACCCCGAAAACCCCCGAGTATTTATTTTGAATCGAATTTGCAAAATTTTTTAATGTTGGTGTAAATTTTGATTTTTTTACCATAATGCATCTACTTTTTCAAAATTTTGAATCCGCCATCTTGAAATCAGAATTTCTCTATTTTATATTTTGAAAGTACAACTATTTTGCCCACCAGTGGCATACTTAAGAAAGGTTTAAGAAATTTTTTTAGATATGAAAAAAAATATTTTTAAAAAAATGTACTTATTTATTTGTGTTTTTTTTTAAAATAGCCGCCATATTGGATTTTGTGTTGATCAAAAAGCTATTTTGACCCCAGAATCTAAAAGAGCGACCCCCAAAACCCCCTACATCTCATTGCTGCTAAAATTTATTCTCTATAAGGGTAAGACTCCACCAGAAAAAAAGCGATTTGCAAGTGGTCTTCCGATTTCTTTGAAAGCTTGGGAAATAGAAGTCTTATATGAGTTAAATTTAACCCTAAAAGGATTTTGAAAAATTTTCAAAATGGCGGCCGCTACGCCATATTGAAAATGAGTGTTGCGTTTTTTTCAAAAATTAATAACTCTGAAACTTTTTGATCGATTTTAATAAAATTTACAGGCGGTATAGTTAAAAATACGTAGTTTAATTTTATATTATGACCAAAAAAAAATTTCCAAAATTTGTCAAAAAAAAAGTCAAAAAAATTTTTTGAATTAGTTTTTAGTTCAGTTGGCCTAATTTTTGAATTTTCTAATAAGTAGATATCGATTCCTTGTAATTTCACCTTTCATTTCATAAAAAAAAATTTATGGAGACTCTAATAGTTCTCGAGATATTGCGACTTTAGTATGAGCGCGTACCGCGGAATTAAACTACGTAGCGAGGCGGAATATGAAGCGAGCGTACAAACGTGCACAATAGGGTATCCGTAACAATGCGACTTTCGAATTTTGTTTACGCCACCCCCCAGTTTCGTTCCAATAAAATAAAAAAAAAATTTCCTAAAATTTGAAGCCGATTGATTAATATTAACACGTGCCAGTGATCGATCGAAATTTTCAATTAAAAATACACAGAAAAACTGCACTTTTTAAAAAAAATTCATAAGTTTTTTAATTCTCATGCAAAAAATTCTCCAGGTCACATTTGCCTTCATTTTTAGCTGCACTATAAGATAGCACTTTGCCAAAAATTCAATTTTCAAAAAAATTTTAAATTGCGGATGTTTAAAGTGGGTCATAAAAATGCACCACAATATATCCAAGGTTTTAACACATAAATGTTGTTAAAAATTCAAAAAATTTCTCACTCGGGGCTATTTACGATCGTTTATCATGAATCTGATATCAGAAATTAATTTTTGAAAATTTTCGATCCAATATAGCGGGTTTAAAATTTTGATTTTCTACATTTTTGAAGTAAATATTCTAAAACAACGTCAAGGGCGATTTTTGGATGCGCTATCTACGAATCTAATGTTAAAATTTTATTTTTTAAATTATCCGATCCAATATGTCGGATTCAAAATTATGATTTTCTACATTTTTGAAGTAAATAGTCTAAATATTAATTTATAGATTAATAGTTACAAAAAATAATTATTGGGATGTTTTAGAAACTCTTTTTTAGAAATTTAAATTTTTATACCTCTGCTCTTAAAATCGATTATTGAGAGAATATTTTTAAAAAAATTTGAATACACCTTGCCATATTAAAAATACGTAGTTTAATTTTATATTATGAACAAAAAAAAATTTCCAAAATTTGTCAAAAAAAAAGTCAGAAAAATTTTTTGAATTAGTTTTTAGTTCAGTTGGCCTAAATTTTGAATTTTCTAATAAGTAGATATCGATTCCTTGTAATTTCACCTTTCATTTCATAAAAAAAAATTTATGGAGATTCTAATAGTTCTCGAGATATTGCGACTTTAGTGGGAGCGCGTACCGCGGAATTAAACTACGTAGCGAGGCGGAATATGAAGCGAGCGTACAAACGTGCACAATAGGGTATCCGTAACAATGCGACTTTCGAATTTTGTTTACGCCACCCCCCAGTTTCGTTCCAATAAAATAAAAAAAAATTTCCTAAAATTTGAAGCCCTTGACGTTGTTTTAGAATATTTACTTCAAAAATGTAGAAAATCAAAATTTTAAACCCGCCATATTGGATCGAAAATTTTCAAAAATTAATTTCTGATATCAGATTCATGATAAACGATCGTAAATAGCCCCGAGTGAGAAATTTTTTGAATTTTTAACAACATTTATGTGTTAAAACCTTGGATATATTGTGGTGCATTTTTATGACCCACTTTAAACATCCGCAATTTAAAATTTTTTTGAAAATTGAATTTTTGGCAAAGTGCTATCTTATAGTGCAGCTAAAAATGAAGGCAAATGTGACCTGGAGAATTTTTTGCATGAGAATTAAAAAACTTATGAATTTTTTTTTAAAAGTGCAGTTTTCCTGTGTATTTTTAATTGAAAATTTCGATCGATCACTGGCACGTGTTAATATTAATCAATCGGCTTCAAATTTTAGGAAATTTTTTTTTTATTTTATTGGAACGAAACTGGGGGGTGGCGTAAACAAAATTCGAAAGTCGCATTGTTACGGATACCCTATTGTGCACGTTTGTACGCTCGCTTCATATTCCGCCTCGCTACGTAGTTTAATTCCGCGGTACGCGCTCCCACTAAAGTCGCAATATCTCGAGAACTATTAGAGTCTCCATAAATTTTTTTTATGAAATGAAAGGTGAAATTACAAGGAATCGATATCTACTTATTAGAAAATTCAAAAATTAGGCCAACTGAACTAAAAACTAATTCAAAAAATTTTTTTGACTTTTTTTTGACAAATTTTGGAAATTTTTTTTTGGTCATAATATAAAATTAAACTACGTATTTTCAATATGGCAAGGTGGATTCAAATTTTTTTAAAAATATTCCTTCAATAATCGATTTTAAGAGCAGAGGTATAAAAAGTTAAATTTCTAAAAAAGAGTTTCTAAAACATCCCAATAATTATTTTTTGTAACTATTAATCTATAAATTAATATTTAGACTATTTACTTTAAAAATGTAGAAAATCATAATTTTGAATCCGACATATTGGATCGGATAATTTAAAAAATAAAATTTTAACATTAGATTCGTAGATAGCGCATCCAAAAATCGCCCTTGACGTTGTTTTAGAATATTTACTTCAAAAATGTAGAAAATCAAAATTTAAACCCGCCATATTGGATCGAAAATTTTCAAAAATTAATTTCTGATATCAGATTCATGATAAACGACCGTAAATAGCCCCGAGTGAGAAATTTTTTGAATTTTTAACAACATTTATGTGTTAAAACCTTGGATATATTGTGGTGCATTTTTATGACCCACTTTAAACATCCGCAATTTAAAATTTTTTTGAAAATTGAATTTTTGGCAAAGTGCTATCTTATAGTGCAGCTAAAAATGAAGGCAAATGTGACCTGGCGAATTTTTTGCATGAGAATTAAAAAACTTATGAATTTTTATTAAAAAGTGCAGTTTTCCTGTGTATTTTTAATTGAAAATTTCGATCGATCACTGGCACGTGTTAATATTAATCAATCGCCTTCAAATTTTAGGAAATTTTTTTTTTATTTTATTGGAACGAAACTGGGGGGTGGCGTAAACAAAATTCGAAAGTCGCATTGTTACGGATACCCTATTGTGCACGTTTGTACGCTCGCTTCATATTCCGCCTCGCTACGTAGTTTAATTCCGCGGTACGCGCTCCCACTAAAGTCGCAATATCTCGAGAACTATTAGAGTCTCCATAAATTTTTTTTTATGAAATGAAAGGTGAAATTACAAGGAATCGATATCTACTTATTAGAAAATTCAAAAATTAGGCCAACTGAACTAAAAACTAATTCAAAAAATTTTTTTGACTTTTTTTTTGACAAATTTTGGAAATTTTTTTTTGGTCATAATATAAAATTAAACTACGTATTTTTAACTATACCGCCTGTAAATTTTATTAAAATCGATCAAAAAGTTTCAGAGTTATTAATTTTTGAAAAAAACGCAACACTCATTTTCAATATGGCGTAGCGGCCGCCATTTTGAAAATTTTTCAAAATCCTTTTAGGGTTAAATTTAACTCATATAAGACTTCTATTTCCCAAGCTTTCAAAGAAATCGGAAGACCACTTGCAAATCGCTTTTTTTCTGACGGAGTCTTACCCATAAATACTTCAAATCGTGTATTGAAGTCCAAGTAAAAATTTTGGTCATTTGGGCGTTAATGGGTTAATAATTGCAAAATCTTGTTGGAACACTAAAATTTCTTAAGCATATATTATTTAACATTAATATAATAATCTTAATTTTTGTTTCCTTTATAATAATAGAAACAGATTTTAAATCTTCGAAACCAACAAAATTTATAAAAAAAATGTTTCTAATCTTATTCCTAATAGATCCAGTTTCCTATCCTGATGACTGCTGTCCAATTCTCTAGGAAAGACATTTGCTTGAACGTCGTTTTAAAAAAATTATTCTCTCAAAAAGTAATAAAAAGGTATGCATGTTATTTTATTATTTATTTAAATTTACTGTAAATTATAAATATTATTGTAATTTAAAGAAACAATCATAATCATTTCCTTTAAAAAAAAAATTTTTGTAACAGTATTCTTATAAACTTGTTCTTTGCAGCCAACACATCAATTCTATTTCTATCCTGTTTATATCAATGAGATTTGAAGCTGATGAAGACAATTCAATCCAATTCTCTTCCTGTTTCAACTTTTAACGTGAAAGCATCTAGAAGCATTATTAAAGAAACTGATAATTAATTTCATCAATAGATTTTCTTTCTTGTGTGCCTTGTACAATGACCAAATTTTTGGTCAGTTACAAGTTGCTAAAGGAATACATAGTGAATCTGGTAATTATATTTATTAGTGGATTTATTTTAAAAATACAGAAGAAATTCGATCATCACTCTATGAAGAGGACATCTATGACGGAGAATAAGTAATGGAGATAAGCGAAACAATTTAAAAAAAATTGTTCAGATTGATTTCGAATCATGGAATACGATAATTCTGGAATTTTCATTCATTTAGGTAAAGTTTAATTTAAATTTTAAAATAACCTTTAACAATAATATTTTTTAATTAAAATAATAATTCAATTGTCAATGTAGTTTCATATTTATTTAGTATTATACTCTTTTACAGCCTATCATCTTTATCCACTCCATCTCCTGTCTAAATTTTCATCAAATACTTCACATCAAAAGCGCCATGAGAGAAAGGATAGACTACTAGAAATAATCGACTGAAGAATATATATTCTTTTTATTTAGGTAATACTGTTTATTAGTTGATTACATAGTATGCATTTTCAAAATGACTAGAAACAGATAAATATCGTAAATTTTGCAGTATGCAAAGCAAGTAAATAATTTGTTATTAACATTTCCTACTTTATTTATTTCAGATCTTCTTCCCGATCCTGCTAATTGCTGTCAAATCCTCTAGGAATGAAAATTGCTTGGATGTCGTTTTAATAAAACCTTTTATCTCAACAAATAGTAAAAAAGGTATATTATTTTATTTAGATTTACTTAAAAAAACAAACATATTATTGAAATTTAAACAAGTAATCATTTTTCTTAAATTTTTCACTCGTACCACAATATTCTTATAAATTTTTTCTTTACAGCTTATAAATAAATTCTCTTTCCTTCCTGTTTAAACCAATAAAGTGAGGCAAAAAGCAGCTAATGAAAATTCATTCCACTACTTCTTTTCCTCTTTCAATTTCTGACGAAAAAGCATCCAAAAGCATCGTTTAAAAAAACTGATAATTAGTTTCATCAATAGATTTTCTTTCTTGTGTGCCTTGTACAATGACCAAATTTTTGGGCAGTTACAAGTTGCTACAAGAATACATAGTGAATCTTGAAATTTTATTTATTAGTGGATTCATTTTAAAAATGCAGAAGAAATTCGATCATCACTCTATGAAGAGGACATCTATGACGGAGAATAAGTAATGGAGATAAGCAGAATCATGGACTACGATAATTCTGAAATTATCATTCATTTAGGTAAAATTTATTTTGAATTTTAATATAACTTTTAACAATAAGTTTTTCTAATTAAATTAATAATTCCATTGTCAATGTAATTTCATATTTTTATAGTATTATACTCTTTTACAGCCCATCATCTTTGTCCACTTCATCTCCTGTCTAAATTTTCATCAAATTCTTCACATCAAAAGCGCCATAAGTGAAAGGATAAACTACTAGAAATAATCGACTAAAGAATATATTTTTCAAAGTCTCTTTTTGATTATTATAAGAAACTTGTTACCTTCGGTGCTTCTCATAAAATGTTTTTATCAAATTTAAATTTTTTAAGCAGATATTTCTAAAATTTCATTTATTAAGATGAATCACTTACTTTTACCTTATATAATAATCAAAAAGAGATTTAATAAAATAATAATATATTTAAGTAACTTTCGATGACTGAGGGATACAAT
The DNA here is from genome assembly GCA_032872505.1 of Leptopilina syphax. Classification (NCBI taxonomy): domain Eukaryota; kingdom Metazoa; phylum Arthropoda; class Insecta; order Hymenoptera; family Figitidae; genus Leptopilina; species Leptopilina syphax. Next base: position 34,689,389 of record CM065473.1, on the reverse strand, counting down.
TTTCTACTTAATGCCGAGAATTCATTTACATCTTTTTATTTAGGTAATACTGTTTATTAATTGATTACATAGTATGCATTTTCAAAATAACTAGAAACAGATAAATATCGTAAATTTTGCAGTATGCAAAGCAAGTAAATAATTTGTTATTAACATTTTCTACTTTATTTATTTCAGATTTTCTTCCCGATCCTGCCAATTGCTGTTTAATCCTCGCTGAATGAAAATTGCTTGGAAGTTGTTTCAAACAAAATTATCTCTCAAAAAATATAGTAAAAAGGTATGTTATTTTGTTTGGATTTAATTAAAAATCATAGGTATTAATGTAATTTAAAATAGTAATCTTTGTTTAATTTCCATTCGTGTGCTAGTATTCTTATAAACTTCTTCTTTACAGATTACAAATCAATTCTCTTTCCTTCCTGTTTAAACCAATGAGGTAAGGCAAGAAGCAGCTGAAGAAAATTCAATCAACATCTTTTCCTGTTTAAATCTCGGACTTAAAAGCAGATAATTGACACATTCACAGAAAACTAATAATTGGTTTTGTAAATAAATTTATTTTTTGTAAGCCTTGTACAATGACCAAATTTTTGGACAGTTACAAGTTGCTACAAAGAGAGCTAGTAAGTCTAGAAACTATAATTATTAGTCTCTTCATCTGTGATAGAAAATGGAAATACTTGAAAAAATCATTCATCACTATGAGAGAGGAAGTCACATTGGGCGAAGAATCTTTACTACTAGATAATTACCAAACGAATACAGACATTCTTCTAGTTATTGAAATATGGAACAATTTTTTTACACAGGTACATTTAACTAAACGTTTAGTATAACTTTTAACAGTTGATTTAAAGATAAATCGTCCAAACGCCCGTCCTGCCGGAAGGACGTTCCGAAAAAAAGCCTTTTAAAAAAAGGGAATTTAACTTTTCTTTTTTGGCACTCTTTGGGATTAAAGTAGACGAAAAGACGAAAAAATACATATTTTTGACTTTTTAAAATAATAATTTAAACCATTTTTCAAAGCCTTCAAACTTGCTATGTTTTTAAACAGTGAAAAAAACATTTTTTCGTAAATTTAATGTAAAATCCCCAAAAATTAATATTTTTTGACCTGACAAGTCTCTTTCTCTTCAGAAACGTTCAAAGAATGAAACCTAATTGTTAGGCAGTCTCTTAAATAAAGCGAAAAGTGTCCTGCCGGCAGGACCGGGCTTCGTCATTCTGTGACTAAAAATTATGTGAATTTTTGGAACATGTAACTTCTTCAAACTACCCAGCCCTGAGTTTTGAACTTACAAGCTCGATATTTATATGCGCTGAAAGCTTGTTTCGTTACCTTTCCAATGATATATATCATTTTTTATTTATCTGAGTCCATGTTAGTTTTCTTTAGTGATTTCGGAGGGACTCACCTGAGTCTTTTTCGTCCTGCCGGAAGGATGTTGGACGATTTATCATTAAAAGCATCGTTTTATTGTTATCACATTATCAAATTTTTCTTACATGTCTCTTTTTTTCAGTCCACAAATCTATTCCACTTCATATCCCGCCTAACGATACATCAGAGGATAAAAAAGAGATTTTACACTATAAAAAGAAAGTTTGATAAACTTTTGGATACTGGATGTCTCATATATAAATTCCGAAAATCCATTTTTAGCTTTCCTTTAGGTAAAATTAAAATCTTATGTTTATATTGTGCAAACTTACAAAAGTCTTCTAATGGCACATTGTAAATTTAAAAAAATGACAAAACTAACATTCTATCTTAATCCTAATAGATCCAGTTTCCTATCCTGACGATTGCTGTCCAATTCTCTAGGAAAGACATTTGCTTTGATGTCGTAAAAAAAACTTTCTCTCAACAAATAATAAAAATGGTATGTTATTTTGTTTAGATTTACGGAAAAATCATAAATATTATTAAGATATAAAAAGGTAATCATTTTTTTCGTGTTACAGTATTCTTATAAACTTTTTTTTTACAGCCTACACTTCAATCCACTTCCCTTCCTGTTTTAAACAAATGATGCAACAAGCAACTATTCGATCCACTTCCTTTCCCTGCTTTAACATCTGACGTAAAATCATCATTCAGAAAAAAATAATAATTGGTTTCATTAATAGATTTACTTTCTTGTGCGCGTTGTACAATGACCAAATTTTTGGACAGTTACAAGTTGCCACAAGAAATGCTAGTAAGTCTTGAAATTTTATTTATTAGTCTTTAAACATTGAATTTATAATAAAAATGATGGGGAACTCGATCATCTATGCGGAACAATATTTATTGGAGAGTGACACTTTTGTAACTGAAAACATTCACGGGCCAAATATACGAGTTTCGATGATTTTTATGAAGACCGTTAATGGCATTTGGAAATGAATCTTTTGAATTTATTTGACATATTTTTAGGTAAATCCTGTTATTCATTTTACTTTCTCTAAAACTTATTTACCTTTTTTCCATCGCCCAACTTACAACTTCTTATATAAAAAAGTTTGTATTATTTTAAATTAAATTTCAATACTTACCTGCAAAGTTATATTTTGAAATTCTAATCTAAAATATAAATTCTTGAAAGATTTAACACAAACAATTTTAAGAAAGCCTGCTGTAAAAACAATGCGATTATTCTTATATTTGTAATTGAAATTTCAAAAACATTTTTGATAATCAAAAATAACAAAACTCTTTTTTCAGCTTACCTGTATAAAAACAAATACTTACCTTTGAGACTAACAAGAAGTAAACCTGGAGAAGAAGAATTAAATGTCAACATCTCGATCATCAATAAACGCTATAACTACAAAACCAGGGATCAACATAAATACAAAATGACCCAAAAATTCATGACACATCACAGCAATATTCCGCCTCAATATCGCTGCAATATTCCCTCAATATCACAGCAATATCCCCTCAATATCGCAGGAATATCACTGAAAAATTCAAACAAGCGGACATTATAATACTTCATCAGTATCACAGGAATATCCCCGATAGATATCGATATGACACTCAGCTGATACAGCGTGCTACTTGGGTTAATTAGTTTGTAGCCATTTATTTGACTGTAGTCAGGTCAACAACATAGCATTAGGTTGTCGATCTGTTTCTAATCACTATCAGGGTAAACTAATTTCAGGGTGTCCGTCAAGGATTAAGAAAAACATTTCCTAATTTTTCCCAAACTTCATCTGACTTTTCCCCTGACTATTCACTAACCTTACATCTACTTTCTTGGAACAAAAATATAAATACTGCCCAAGTTAACAAAAAATTTGTATCTAACAATAGAACCAAATAATAATAAAAACCATTTAAGTCATGTTGAATTGAAAAAATTTTTAATTCACAAAAGATTTTCATTTTTTTATAAATTTTACTGACTTTGAATGAAATTCCCTGACACATCCCTGAACAAAAAAAAATCCCTGACCGCTGGACACCTTGTAATTTGCCTTTTTCGTCAATAACTTCCCCTTCATTAGACAACGATCTGGCACCTAGTGTAGATAAACTAGGAGTTAGGTTATCATTTTACCTCTAAACGATATTAGCAAAAACTAATTTGCATTCTTCGTCAGTGATTACCTTCATAAGAAATTGATCTGACACCTAGAGCACAGAAACTAGGTGTTAAATTGTCGCCCTGACTGCAATTGGTACTGGTGCAAACAAATTTACACTTTTTGTAAGTTACTTCCTGTAGCCGGCGTCAATCCGACACCTAGAGCACAGAAACTAGGTGTTGGGTTGTCCACTAGACTCTAAACTGTGTCAGGTTGAGCTATAAAAGTTTAGTGATCAGTGCTGCACTTATTTCACAAAAAATTTTTATGTTTCTTTAATATTCATTAAAAACAATAATTTATGTTCAAACAAATAATTTAATTTAATTTGTTCAAAACAACATTGGGAGAATGTCCTATCCTCTGGAAATGAGTATTTCCACTTAAGGATACTGCAGCAACGAATAAGCTTATTCAAGGATAAAGCCATCAATAGCAGAATCCTGAGTTTAAGAAGCTTTGCTGCTTTTCTTCTATTTAATATAGAAGATGAAACAACACGTTTCAAGAATTCTACAGGGCGATCATTTTCCTGTTTTTTAACAGATGATTATTTCTACTAAAGGATATTGCAGCAACGAATGGACTAATTCAAGGATCAAGCTATCAATAGCAGAAACCTGTGTTTGAATAACTTTGCTGCTTTCCTTCCATTTTACATGGAAGATGAAACAACACGTTTCAAGAATTCTACAGGGCCATCATTTTCCTGTTTTTAACAGACGGTTATTTCTACTTAAGGATATTGCAGCAAGGAATGGACTCATTCAAAGATCAAGCCATCAATAGCAGAATCCTCTGATTGAAAAGCCCTTCTGCTTTCCTTCCATTTTACATGGAAGATGAAACAACACGTTAGAAGAATCTACAGGGCCATCATTTTCCTGTTTTTAAACAGATGATTATTTCTACTAAAGGATATTGAAGCAACGAATGGACTAATTCAAGGATCAAGCTATCAATAGCAGAAACCTGTGTTTGAATAACTTTGCTGCTTTCCTTCCATTTTACATGGAAGGTGAAACAACACGTTTCAACAATTCTACAGGGTCATCATTTTCCTGTTTTTTAACAGACGGTTATTTCTACTTAAGGATATTGCAGCAACGAATGGACTTATTCAAGGATCAAGCCATCAATAGCAGATACCTGTGCTAAATTAACATTGCAGCTTTCCTTCCACTTAACATGGAAGATGATGCAACACACTTAAAGTATAGCAAAAGTCCATCAATTTCCTGTTTTTATAATTTAAACAGATGATTATTTCCACTGAAGGATATTGCACCAACGAATAGACTTATTCAAGGATCAAGCCATCAATAGCAGAATCCTGTGTTTGAATAACTTTGCTGCTTTCCTTCCATTTTACATTGAAAATGATAAACGAGGCTTGAAGTAAAGCAAAAGGCCATCATTTTCCTGTTTTTAAACAGATGATTATTTAGACTGTAGGGTATTCTACCAACGAATGGACTAATTTAAGGATCAAGTCCTTTATTGCGGAATACAAGGTATGATAAAACTTTTTGACGTTCTTTAGTTTTACATGGTATTTCTGATATTACAATTGAAGCAATAAACATAATAATCATTTTTTTACAATAGGTGATTTTATTTTATTTTATTTTATTTTAGTTTATTAGCAAGATAAAACAACACGATTCAACCATTTTTCAAGAGAATTATTTTCCTGGTTTTAAACGGATGAGTATTTCCACTAAAGGATACTGCAGCAACGAATGGACTTATTCAAGGATGAAGCCATCAACAGCAGAATCCTGAGTTTAAGAAGCTTTGCTGCTTTCCTTCTATTTAATATAGAAGATGAAACAACACGTTTCAAGAATTCTACAGGGCGATCATTTTCCTGTTTTTTAACAGACGGTTATTTCTACTTAAGGATATTGCAGCAACGACTGGACTTATTCAAAGATCAAGCCATCAATAGCAGATCCCTCTGATTGAAAAGCCCTTCGGCATTCCTTTCCTGTTTTTTGACAGATGATTATTTAGACTGTAGGGTATTCGACCATCGAAAGGAATTATTCTACTTTCAAGCCATCAATAGCAGAAACCTGTGTTTGATTAACTTTGCTGCTGTCCTTCTATTTTACATGGAAGATGATGCAACACACTTAAAGTATAGCAAAAGGCCATCAATTTCCTGTTTTTATAATTTAAACAGATGATTACTTCCACTGAAGGATATTGCACCAACGAATAGACTTATTCAAGGATAATTCTATCAATAGCAGAAACCTGTGTTTGAATAACTTTGCTGCTTTCCTTCCATTTTACATGGAAGATAAAACAACACGTTTCAAGAATCTACAGGGCCATCATTTTCCTGTTTTTAAACAGATGATTATTTCTACTAAAGGATATTGAAGTAACAAATGGACTAATTCAAGGATCAAGCTATCAATAGCAGAAACCTGTGTTTGAATAACTTTGCTGCTTTCCTTCCATTTTACATGGAAGATGAAACAACACGTTTCAACAATTCTACAGGGTCATCATTTTCCTGTTTTTTAACAGATGATTATTTCTACTAAAGGATATTGAAGCAACGAATGTACTCATTCAAAGATCAAACCATCAATAGCAGAATCCTCTGATTGAAAAGCCCTTCTGCTTTCCTTCCAGTTTACATGGAAGATGAAACAACACGTTTCAAGAATCTACAGGGCCATCATTTTCCTGTTTTTAAACAGATGATTATTTCTACTAAAGGATATTGAAGCAACAAATGGACTAATTTAAGGATCAAGCTATCAATAGCAGAAACCTGTGTTTGAATAACTTTGCTGCTTTCCTTCCATTTTACATGTAAGATGAAACAACACGTTTCAACAATTCTACAGGGTCATCATTTTCCTGTTTTTTAACAGACGGTTATTTCTACTGCGGGGTTTTTCACTATCAAAAGGAACTATTTTACTTTCAAGCCATCAATAGCAGAAACCTGTGTTTGAGTAACTTTGCTGCTTTCCTTTTATTTTACGTGGAAGATGAAACAACACGTTACTATTCGTTTCAGAATCTATATTTTTTTCGACTTACACAATAATTATATTAATTTGTGTATTGAATGCTACTAAACATTAATATTAAAATTTTTCATATTTTTTTGTAAAATATAACAATTTTTTTTATAAATTTTAAACTTACAAAGAAAAGAATTTTATTATAGTTTAAAAAAAAGTAAAAAAAAATTTGTAAAATGTAACAATTAAGGATTTTGTAGATTTGTTTTATTTTTAATAAATGTTATATTTTACAAACTTATTTTTTTCTTTTGTATTAAAAAACAAATTTTATTTTTGTTTCAAGAAAATAAAAATTTATTAATTTTCATTTCTGTTATATTTTCAAAATCTTAAAATCATACCGTAATGACACTGTTTCGACTTTTTTAAAAATCTTAATTAATTTGCTTTTTTTATGTATAGGGGAGACTGGGGTAAACCCGCTCACTTTTTTCAGATCGGCTTAAATCTAGGAAATTATTCTCTAAATCCAAGTTAATTTATATCATTTGAAAGCTTATGATTTCTACTAAAAAAATTAAAAACAGTTTTTGAATTATATTTTTTAGTTTTACTTAGAGAAACTTTTTAATAAACATATACCAAATTTCGAAATCACAATTTTCCAGGGTAAACCCGCTCACCTTATCTTTTCAAGACGGAAGAGTTTTATTTTTTAAATATTAAAGTTCGTCTTATTCCCGTCTTAAGTATGAATTATTATTGATAATTTTTGAGTTTTATAAACAATTCTATAAACAACAAATTGGTTTAATAAATAATAAACATAGGTTTCATGAATTACAACTATGGATTTAAATAGTGTTATATTTTATTAAGAGAAAGTAAAATGTAGTTACAATTTTAGTTTTAATAAGTCATAAATTGTGTTATTGTTTAAATATAATACGTGAAATTATTTTATTCTAAATTTTAAATTTAAAACTAAGTGAGCGGCTTTACCCCGACTTCACGTGAGCGACTTTACCCCGAGTGTATTCCTCACATTTCAGAATAAATTAAATTAAATATTTTTAAAATAAGACAAAACTATATATGTACTTCGAAGAAGGACATCCAATAGCAACAAAAAAAATTTGCCAGATAAATTAAGACTCAAAAATAATGATCGAAAAACTTAAAAATCCAAAATACGTTTTTTTTCTGACACCTCTAAAAACATTTGATCGTCTCTGATTCTATGTTGAGTTCATAAAACTAAACGAAAGTTCGTTAATATAAGTTGAATGTCAAGTACTATTCACAGTACCAATATCTTCATCTTAAGTTTAGTTCATGGCGTAAAATCGCTAGTGAGCGGGATTACCCCAGTCTCCCCTAGGCTAAAAATATGTCAAATTTGACCTAAATTTTAAGGAAAGGTCAGGTCAGAGAAAGTTTTTTTGACAATTTTTGGGGTGTAGATGAAAACTGACCTTAAAATTGACCTAAATTTTGAGGGCAGAGGGAATTGTTTGTCAATTTTTTCCGTTAAGGTCAAAACTGCCCTTAAAATTGACCTACATTTTTAAGGTAAAGGGAATTGTTTGTCAATTTTTTACCTGTAGGTTAAAACTGCCCTTCAAATTAACCTAAATTTTGAGAGCAGAGAGAATTCTTTGTTAATTTTTGACCTGTATATTAAAACTGCCCTTAAAATTGACCTACATTTTGAGGTCAGAGGGAATTATTTGTGAATTTTTGACGTTTAGGTCAAAACTGACATTAAAATTGACATAAAGTTTACGGGCAGAGTAAAACGCAATTTTTAACGCTTAGGTCAAAACGGCCCTTAAAATTAAACTAAATTTTGAAAGCAGAGCGATAAGTTTGTCAATTTTTAACTTCAAGTCATAACTACTCTTAAAATTGACTTAAATTTTGAGGTCAGAGGGGTTAGTTTGTTAGTTTTTTACCTGTAGGTTGAATCTGCCCTTAAAATTGACCTATATTTTAAGTAATTTTGACCTGTAGGTTAAAACTGCGCTTAAATTGACCTGAATTTAGGTCAAATATAACTTGTTTTTGACGATGGACCTACCTTGACAGTGGGCCAACCTTGACTATGTTTCCCCTACTATAAGGGTCCCTTGAAACTTTTTGAAACAGCGGCGGCGGCGATATGATTTTATAATAATAGGGATATATATATATACTTTTATAATTGAAACACAAAAGGTAACGTCTGGGTAACGGCACCAGTAACGCCGGCTCTGGTTTCTCTTTTTCTCTAAAGGCAAGATAAATAAGAATGTCTCTCTTTACTTAATTTGCATATCTACTTGTTTCATATTAAAGATCATTGATTTTTTCGAAAGTGCTATTCTAGTTTAATTTTATTCCTGTAGAAATTTTATTTCTGAAAGTATTTGATTTTCGGGTGAATTTTATCAATTTTTTTTTAAATAATTGAATTCTTTTGCAAAATTTTATGAAAATACTAGATATTAAAAATAATTTAATTTCGAATATTTTTTTAAATAATTAAATCGTTTTAAAGAATTTGATTATAATTTTTGAGAGAAGTTTTTTATTTCTATTATTAACGAATTTAAAGTAGTGCCCCAAGTAGAAATAAATGCCTGGATACATCCATGGCCCATCCCTGGAAGCCACATTCCACCCATGGGCCATTCGTGGAAGCCATCCATGGCCCATCTGAGTTTTGAAACCTAGCGCCGCACTTTTTCCTGACGATTACAAATTTAATAATTATTTATCCAAACATTAATCGACGTCATTATTCGCCGCTCTGGTTGTCTGGTTGTTATAGGAAGTATAACCGAGAGCGTGAATAATACTATAATTAATATTTAAGAGGTAAAATAATATTATTTTTATTAATTTATTATAATGAAAAAATTTGTATAATTTTTAACCTTCGGGAAAAATATTAACCCATTCTTACGATAATTTGTTCACTTAAAAGGTATTATCTCCTAAAGGGTTTTAATAATACGAATAATTTTTACCGTTTGCAAATACAAAATGAGGATGCCACATTCTAACCTTTTCGTATTTTGCTCTAGGTATAAAAACAACGTCATCTACAAGGAAGTTTTGTTAAATTAAGAGAATCATACTCTTTTAAGAGTAAGTAGATGATCATCCTGACCGCTTTTTATTGTGCTTTAGGTTAGAAAACAACGTCATCTTCGAGGAACTTTGTATAAAATAACATAATCTTACAACTCCAAATAAAAGTAAAAGGTCTCTGTCATCCTGACCACTTACTATGGTGATGTTGGTTAGAAAACGTCATCTTTGGGGAAGTTTAAAGAATATTGGAAATTTACATCCTTTTCACCGCAAAATCTTGGTTATCGTCATATAATCCACAAATCATATTAATACCTATTTAAAAATAAAAAATAACCTTATCTTTCTTAAGGTAGTACGCTCGCGACAGTCACTCTCAAAAGTAAATTTTAATAAAATGCTATAGTATGGTGCAGTTACTGTAGCATATTTTTGCTTGGACTGTACTGAATACATAGTCAGCCCTATGTACAGACACACTCACACACAAGTATACTAGTCAGATTAGAATATTATATTATATTATATCTTTTAACTGAAACGGTTAATATTGTTAAATCTTTTTGTTATAAATTTCTCAAACATTCATTTATAATATATTAGTTTTTTAAAACAATCTATAGAAAATTTTAGAAGTTATTAGAAGAAATGTGCCGTTTACATGCACTTTTCATAGGTTAACCATGTTAAATAACAAACTTTGAACTTAAATATCTTGTTTTAGAAACGGTCAATTTTTTTTAATATTTTGCAAATACATAGATCTTGTTATTAACTATTCTGATTTCAAATTTCATGAAATTCTATAGAAAAGTGCGATCACGAGCGTACTACCTTAATGTTGCGTTTAGCGTATTAGTGAAAATTGAAACTCATTAATGAAAATATAACAACTTTAGATTTATTCGTATATATATAACATTTATATAATTGAATTTCTGGCAATTCGACCAGAGGTACGGAAATAACTGCTTGCTTTCTTGCCTCATTTTCCCACTTTCTCTCGTTCACATACGTCATTCATATGTCACAATTAATTTTCTCTCACCAGTTCATTTCCCTCAATCTTATCAATTTTTCTTTTTCCGACATACTGCCCTCCTTAAAATGTTCGCGTCAGATTCACTCTGCATTTCAATACAATCATTGTAATAGTAACAAAATCACATTTTCCACACATTAATCGTCGTCTATTGGCAAAATACAAATTTTTGGTAATGCACGCTTTACCACACCAGTACTCGTCTTAATACTTAAGACTCGAACCAGGATGACCAGGATGCAATTCCTAGATTCGCCCTTTACGCCATCGCAGTGGCGGCAAATTGTCGTCTTTCAAAATTACCATTTGACCTAAGCGCAACTTGTCGTTATCGAGGCATTTTCTCCATTTAGAACGAGACTGCATTTGAGTTATGTACTCAAATGACCATCTTCGCCAGAAAGATTGCTACATTTGTGATAATAACTGATACCTGTTGAGACGATTACTTGGTATATCGAGAATATTCTCTTCTAAAATAGAATTTAACGCAGTTTCCATCAGAAAGTGTCCAGGAGTAAGAACATTTAAGTCATTTGAATCTGACGAGATTTGACACAATGGACGTGAATTTAAAATAGATTCAACCTGAACAATTAAAGTATAAAACTTTTCAAATGTGAGAGGCGTGTCACTGAGTACACTTTTTAAATGCGATTTCGCCGATTTTATCGCCGCTTTCCACAAGCCACCCATGTTTCTGTCAGCAATTGCGTTACAATTGAGGCTCCGGATCTTAAAAGGGCACTTTCACCATGCAAAGTCTATGCGGAAAGTGCCCTTTTAAGATCCGAAGCCTCAATTCTTTTTAGTTCGTTACTGGCCCCGACGAAGTTCTTGCCATTGTCTGACGACAACGATAAACATTTCCCGAGGCGATCAATAAATCTCTTCAACGCATTTAAGAATGCATTCGCTGACAGAGCCGAGACCAGTTCCAAGTGCACTGCTTTCACCGCCATGCACACAAAGACACAGAGATACGCTTTTTTAATTCTTATTTCGTGAAATTGTAATGTTAAGCCATTAAGGACCAGACGGACGAAAAATTTATACCAAATTGTTAAAAAGTTGTAAACAATTTTTTTCCAAAAAACACGATTTTTCGAGAAAAAAATTTCATTTCAGACTTATTTTCACCTGAAAAAAGTAGGTGTATACTCTCAAGAGCTCAAAATATCGCGTCCATGGACCCTCAGCTAGAAAACCCTGGAGCGACCAATTTTTTTTTCAAAATGTCGGACGCTAATATGGCGGCTAAAACTAAAAAAATGACTCACATATGAAACATAGTGCTCCAACTTTTTCAAGTCTCTGAAATCGCCTGAAACTCGTTATTCGGAGGTTCTTGAGGTCGCTGATTACGAATATCATGTCAGTTTTCAAAAATTCAAAATGGCTGATCCAATATGGCGGACGAGTTTTGTAAAAATTAATTGGATTCGCCTGAAACTCTCTACTCGGGGGTTCTTGGGGTTGCTGATTACGAATATGATGTTAATTTTCAAAAATTTAAAATGTCGGATCCAATGTGGCGGATCAGTTTTGTAAAAAAATGGATTCACCTGAAACTCTCTACTCGGGGGTTTTTTGGAGGCGCTTATTACGAATATGATGTCAGTTCTTAAAAATTTAACCCTTAATGCGCACCCTGGATGTTCGTCACTCATACACTAGCTTTTTACTCAAATATCTCGTTTAAATTCGTAAAAATTGAACATGTATCGCTATTGGAAGGTACATTTTGTACTTAACATTATGTTCCTTGAGGGACGTTTTTCTCCCAAGTGTCTTTGTGTATTTTATAACTTTATCAAGTTGACGGCGAAAAATTTCTATGTGGCTGATGCCCAGTTATCGGTTTAAAGTAATTTTAGTAGTTTAAAAATTTTTTTTTGTAGTTATTAAGATTAAATAAATCATTATGAAACCCTTTTTTCTTCAAAAAAGATGTACTGAGCTACATAAGATAATTTTTTATAAAAGATAATATCCTATTCCAGCTTAGAGAGAACACAGTAAAGCTCCTGGGTATCGCACACCTAGTGTGAGGTTTAAGGATGGATTCCTACACAGGGAGAAAAAACAAGGCTTTTACCCGTGACTTCAATTCATGCCTCTTTCAGGTAGCAGTTGCACTTGATTTCCTGATGAATTTCTTGCGTTTAGCGGTTTAGCCACGCCTTAGCCTATATTGGCCTAAGCTCGTTGCAAGAATCTCACCGGGTAAAACCGTGAGCGTCCTGCATTTGTACTGTGATAATTTTCACGCGTTAAATGCATATTTTTTTATGGGGAAAAGCTTTGTTTTTTCTCTCCGTGTATGTGTGCGCTTTAAGAGCGTTCGATGGTCTCTGAAATTTGTAAGTTATGTGCGACCTACACTTGTCGCCCTACAAAAACGGTACTGCCTCGTACTGCCTGGTTTAAATGACGTAAAATTAGTAAACAATCATTTTCTAAAGAGTTTTTCTCTTCACACAAGCACTTTTTGTAAAATCTGAATGCGAACCATTGACACAAATCTTCTTAATTACCTAAATCCAAAATATTTTTTTAATCCATGCAGAAACGCGGTTGCAAAATGGGAAATGCAAAAGCAACAGAAGTAATGTCATGACAGGCGGCAAGACGTTTGTTACAACCATTTGCCATTAGAGGGCAGAAGCATGCAGGGAGCGAAAAGGCTCAGCTGTCAAAATGATTCGCATTACATTAATCTGGCCTTTTCCATTTTGCAACCGCGATTCTTCAAGAATTAAAAAAATATTTTGGATTTACGTAATTAAGAAGATTTGTGTCAATGGTTCGCATTCAGATTTTGCAAAAAGTGCTTGTGTGCAGAGAAAAACTTGTTCGAAAATGATTGTTTACCAATTTCACGTCATTTAAACCAGACAGTGCCGTATTTGTTAAGTGATAGCAGTTTGTCGAATATAATCTAATAATTTCAGAAACCATCGAACACCGTTAAGTGTTAAAATGTCGAATTTGATCAAAACTCGTCACTCGGGGGTTTTTGGAAACACTGATTATAAATTCAGTGTTAGTTCTTCAAAATTTAAAATGACAGTTCCAATATGGCAGAATTTTAAAAAAATTATCCTGATTGACCTAAAACTATTAACTTCTGGGTTTTCAAGGTCACTGATTACAAATCTTATGCCAGTTTTTTAAAATTCTAGTTCAGAGTTTTTGAGGTCGCTGATTTAAAAACTGACATTATATTCGTAATCAGCGGTCCCAAAAAACCACCGAGTAGAGTTTCAGGTCAATCCAATTAATTTTTACAAAACTTATCCGCCATATTGGATCCGCCATTTTGGATTTTTAAAAACTTAAATCATATTCGTAATCAGCAACCCTAAGAACTTCCGAGTAGTGATTTTCAGGTAAATCCAAATGTTTTTTCAAAACTGATCCGCCATATGGGATCCGACATTTTGAATTTTTGAAAACTGACATCATGTTCGTAATAATCAGCGACCCCAAGAACCCCCGAGTAGAGAGTTTTAGGTGAATCCAATTAATTTTTACAAAACTCGTTCATGGACGTGATATTTTGAGCTTTTGAGAGTATCCACCTACTTTTTTCAGGTGAAAATACGTCTGAAATGAAATTTTTTTGTCGAAAAATCGTGTTTTTTTGGAAACAATTGTTTATAACTTTTTAACAATTTGTTATAAACAAATTTTAACTGCAGAATCTGAAAGAGGAGTAAATTTTACATTAAAAATGGTATGTGCCAATTTTTCTATATGCATTTTAATAAAAAACGAGGTCCTCAAAATCAGTTGAAATTTTTCGTCTTTCTGGTCCTTAATGGGTTAAATGGTCCCGCATAGTTTAGACCAGTGTGCGCAAATGCCCGTGAAGCATTGACGCGCTCAATTGGTAAACTGCTCATTAATTGGTTCACATATTTCGGTTTAGTCCTAAAACACAATAGACATTTGTGTAATACTTTCCGAATCGATCGCCTAGCAGATAGAATCCAATAAGCTTCTCGCAAAGAAGCAAGCAATAACGAAGTTCCGGCGTGTAAATTTCTGTAATGAAAATCGCGTATTATAAATTCAGTAAGGAAATAAATTGGATGATAAAATAACAGGAAAACGTTGGAAATAGGAAGCAGGTACCTGTGATAGTCTTCCACCAACTCGAATCAATCTACTGTTGTCCAAAAAAGGGTTCAGCGATAGCTATTTACTCTTCGGATCTATTGATGTATTTTCACGAAGCCTAGAAATTTCTCCTGAAAACTCTTCTTCTTGATGCATTCTGATCAGCACCATGTCAGCGTTGCTCAACTCCTCAGCTGATAAATTTCTAATGATAATTAGATCACCTTTGCATTTTTTCCTCAGATTGTCCTTGAAACGTAGACAATACGCTGTGATTCGTCGAAGCTTATTCCACGATGAGAATCTTTTTAATAGCGAAACATCCTTCTGTTGTATCGCAAAGGTCAGTACAAACTTTTTCTCTTCAGGAATCTCCGAGATCACGTTGTCATCCTGCGGCCAGTCGTCAACGTTGTTCTGCAACCAGTCAGGTCCATTTCACTAGAGTTTCGAGTTTAATAGATCATTCTATCTAGCTTCTCGCGAGACGAGATCTGCTGGATTTTCCTCTGTCCTGACATGACTCCATCTTTCAGCAACAGTCAACCGTTGAATCTGCGCAACTCGATTGGATACAAACGTCTGCCATCTCGACGGATCTCCCTTAATTCACGCTAAAGTGATCGTGGAATCACTCCAGAAGAAAGCCTCTTTGACGGTTATGGTAAGTGCATCTCGGACCTTGATGTAAAGTTCAGCCAGCAATACAGCTCCGCATAATTCCAGCCTACGTAGGCCTAATGATTTTATATGAGCTACTCGGGATCTAGTGCACAGCAAACGAGTCAATACTGTTCCATCCAAGTCCATAGAGCGTAGATAAATACATGCTCCGTATGCTTTTTCCGAAGCGTTGGAAAATCCATGTATTTGAATCGACCTTCGTACAACAATCAATGCATGACGCGGAATCTTCAGATGATCCATATTTTTCAGCTCATTGCAATGAAAAATCCATTTTTCACCAATATCATTAGGGATTGGGGCATCCCTTTCGAGTTTTAACTTCCACAGATGTTAAAGCAGCATTTTTGACATCACGACGAATGGTCCAATCAAGCCGAGTGGATCAAATATTTGCGCTATAGCAGACAGCATCATACGTTTCGTAATCACTCCTGACTTTTCTTCGTACGATGAGCAATATCTCAGCCGATCTTCCATTGGTTGCCATCGAAGACCTAACGTCTTAATCTCGGTGATTTCCTGCTCCTCTTGATCATGATCTGCAATCCTTGCATTCGAATGAATTTTCTGCAGTTCTAATCCGGCAGATGATAAGATCTCGTTCACTTCGTTTCTGATCTCGATGATTTTCTCCTCAGTCTCACCCCCCGTCAACATGTCATCAACGTAAAAATCTTCTCTAATAACTCGAGAATCATTTGGATGACTATCGTTATGTTCATTCGACAATTGTAGAAGACAGCGGGTTGCCAAGTATGGGAAAGCAGTATTTCCGAAAGTTACGGTGTTGAGTTGGAGAATCTCCATTGGTTTCGTGAAATCCTCTCTCCACAAAATACACTGCAACCTCCGCTGATCCTGATGCACCTAAATTTAACAATACATGTTTACTACGTCTCCATTGCGAACAAATGGATACTGCCTGAAAGGAAGAATAATATTAAATAAATCCTGCTGCACCACAGGACCAGTCATAATGCAATCATTTAGTGATAACCCAGATGATGTTTTACACAATGAATCAAACACCACCCTTAGCTTCGTTGTAGTATTTGATCCTTCAACACCGCATGGTGAGGTAAGTAATTGATTTATTCTACAGTTTCCTTTACTCGAGACATATGACCCAATTTGAGATAATCATCCAAAAAATCCTTATACCGTTGTTTCAGTTGATCATCCTTTCTAAAGCGTCGTTCCATTGCCAGCAATCGTCTCTTAGCATTCGCTCGTGACTTTTCAAGCTCCTCAAAATTCTTCTTCATAGGCATTGTGACTTCAAATTTTCCATCTGGTGCTCGATTAAATGTTTTTAAAAATTGCTCCTCGCATTCCATTTCCTCAGTCGACATCATTTTCGTTTCCCTTCCCTCGTTGAGTTCCCAGAACCTTTGTACTTGTTAATCCAACGATGCTTCGCTTAAAAATCCGCAGAATATATTTGTTTGTTTAGTTTTAGCGTTGACTGTCGACAAATGACCTCCAAGAATCCATCCAATAACTTTGTCAGCTACAACACCGGATATCCGTGACCCTGCTTAATTTGTTCAGGCTTGAGGCAATCCCAAAGAATAGTAGTGCCTAAAAGAATATCAACAGGTTGAGCGTATAAAAACATCATTAATCATCGTGAAGTAATTTTAACTTAAATGGAAGACAAAATTTAAACATTTTTATCACATAAAAAACAGAGGTCCAAAAATTTTTAAAATGCACATAATGATAGAAAAAACATTGTATTTTCTGGCACTATTTTTAAAAAATTTCTAAGAGTTTTAAAAAAATCATAAAAATTTAGTTTTCTTATAGAAGTCCTATTGGAAAAATGTTAAAAAGACTTAGGAGATGGAATTTTTTTTGTTAAATTGCATAAATTCAATTGAATAAAATTGTTTAATTTTTTTAATGATAAGTAAGTGCTAAATTTTTTCTATGAAAATAGTTAATAATATTATTAGAGAGTAGATTTTATAAAATTATTCGAGACATCAAAAATGTAACTTTTAGAAGAATCAGTCATATGAATATAACATTCAAGTCATGTCTAAATTAAATAATTTTAATCTTTAAATTTTGTTCAAAATCTTGAACAAAAAGCAACTAGTAAAAAAAATTTTGACAATCGTAATACTAATAAAGATATAAATTCCTTTTTTTAGAACAATATTAACAACATTTTTCACAGTTTTAGTCAATAATTAAAAAGAAAAATTAAATTAATTTAAAATGAAGATAACATGGAAAAGGAAAATTGTATGTTAACATTTTAAAAAAAAATAACATGTTGAATGGAATTTTTCTTAATATCTTTCATTAACCAAAAAAAATTCCAGAAATTTGTTCAAATTCCATGCTATTTCCAGGTTTTCCAGGTTGTGTGGCAACCATGTTGAAGTTAATATATAATAGAATCTTATTCTTTGCATCAAGACGAATCGATTGGTAAATAAAAAGTATAAATTTTTTGAGAATTTACAGAATTAATCACAATTAAAGCTGCAAAATCTTACTTATTCATTTCTTAAATCTTATTCTTTGCACCAAAACGGATCGATTGGTATATATAAAGTATATATTGTATTTAAATTTATATAATTAAAACCAATTATAGACAAAAAATTTAAACTTTTAATAAAAATTCATTTTTTTTAAATTATGTTGCTGTACAATAATAGTATATTGTGCAACGAGTGGAGAACAAGGGTGATTTTTCGCGAGCTCGAGGTTTGCTGCGCGAGCGTAGCGAGAGCAGTAAAAAAGCGAGCGAAAATCGCTGTTCTCCACGAATTGCACACGATACTTTGTCCAACAACTGTAAAAAATATTTTATTAATTTTAAATTTGTTTATTATAGTTTTATTAACTTTTACGGTAAGGTTAGTACATAGTATACTATGGTTTGATTACTAATTTATAATAATGGCACTGTGTGGTATTTTTTATTTGTTAATAACAAATTAACACATTTTTAAAAATAAATGGTAAAAAAGATCCCTTTTATTTTACCAATTTGTTGATATTGGCTGTTTTCGGCAATTACTCGGAGTCACTCTAAGGAGTGACCGGTTGTTCTCAATATTGTAAATTTATTTATTAAATGTATACTTTATTTGCAAATTTTACAATATTGAGAACAACTGGTCACTCCTTAGAGTGACTCCGAGTAATTACCAAAAACAGCCATTAAAAGCAAAACACAAATGCTCCACAAATAACTCCATTCTTCTCCGTCACACTCATTCCTCCACTGGCCAAACCGCCAGTGGAGGAAAGTAGTACTTTCCTTCACTGGTGCCTAGCGCACTATAGTTCAATTCCTCTGAAGGCGTTGGACAAAATGTTATTATTTATTGAAAAATGAATCAAAAATCTTATTCTTTGCATCAAGACGAATCGATTGATGTATATAAAGTATATATTCTATTGAAAATTATAAAATTAATTACATTTAAAGTTGAAAAATTCACTTTTTTACTAAAAATTTTTTTGTTTATTTAGATTCATATTACTGTATAAGAAAATTGTATTCTTTTTATTAAGACGAATGAACTTTATTTTATAAATGTTAAATTGTATTAAAAATTATTTAAAAATGAAATATATTTATCGTTAAAGCTTCCTCCACAAGGAAGCAAATTTGTTTTGCTAATCGTAAAGAGGAAGCAAAATGTTCATGTAATGAACATCTGGATTTACAACTTGTTTTTATAATTATATACTAAATAAATTTTCAAGAATTTTTTCTTTTTTTTACAATAAAAAAAGAGTTTCAATAATTAAAATTTTGTTAAATTAAATGGAAAATAATTTCTTTTTTTTAATGTTTAATAACAATTTTGAAAAATAATTTTTAAAAAAAATTTTAATTGCAAATTTTGAAAATAATTGATTTCTCAAAAATTTTAATGGAAAATGTTCAAGTGTAAATTTAAAAATGGTAATTCATGAATATTAGCTTTAAAAAAAATTATATTAAAATATTTTTGAAAAAAATAATTCTTAGAATTTTTTGCATTCTAATTTTTTAAAATTTAATTATTTTCAATATTTTCAAATAAAAATTTCCAAAAAATTCAAATACATACAAAAAATAATAAGATTAAAATTTTTTACAATTATTTTTAATATTTTAACAACATATAACTTTTATAGATTTATTAAAATTGTCAAGAAATTTTCAAGATATTTTAAAATTATTAAAAGGGTTTTTTTGAACTTAAATTTGTGTTAAAAATAAAATTAAAAATTAATAAGTTATTTTATTAACAATCTTATGAGAGTCATGGAATTCTAAAATCGATGTATTGTAGCAACTCTGGAATCTTAATTTTTATTGAATAATAATAGTTAATAAATTACGAAGAATAGTGAATAAAAATGTATTTATTAAAAATATATTTTATTAGTATTTTCAAATAATTTTAAAATGACGGAAATTTGTAAATTGATGTTATAGAACATTTTTTTGACTGTCTAATTTTTTTAGAGTAAATCAGATTATTCTTCAGTGTATGGGAAAAGAACAAAATATTTGTTTGGAAATCGGGAAAAATTTTAGGAAAAACAAAAATAATTTTTTGTGACAACCCTGATAAATCACACAAAATAATATTTATATAAAGCGTTTGGAAAAATCGAAAGTATTAATGATGAATAAAAATGAATAATAAGTTATTTAACACTTCAACTGAAGACAAATTGAAATTTGACGATATATCGATATATTTTATATAAATATTATGAAAGAAATGTTTTTTCCTCAATTTATTCTGAGCTATAGTAGGAAAAGTGCATCAATTGCCGAGGGTGCACCAATTATCGAGGATCATAATTTTCCTTTCTATATAATTAGTGTAGGGTGGGGTGGGGCATTACTATTCTTGTTTGGATTTTTAAGTCTAAAAAATATATTTAAAAGAAAAATAAAAAAAATGAGTAGGACTTGAATTCTTAGCTACAATTTTGCTATGTATTATTTTGCTGTAACTCGATTCTGTTCCGAACTACAGCGATTTTACGAATTTTTTCTTTTTTTTGAGAATTTTTTCTGGTTTTTCTCTTTCAATTTCTTACCATTCTGACCTAAAAACAAGGAGAAAAAAATACACTGTTTCGTAGTTTTCGCTGTCATCAATGGGCGAATAGCTTCGCCCCAACAGCACATTCGTGAATTTAAAATTTTTTTGTTTTCTATTTTCATGTCGAAATTTTGAATTTTTAATTATCGACAATAAATTTAGATTCAGCGACTCAGAGAACCCCTGAGTTTGAAGTCGCCATTTTGAATTTTGAATTTTTGACAACTGAATTTAATTCAGCGACCTTGAAAACCTCTGAGTAAGCACTTTTTAGCCATATTTGTTAACTTTTAATTAATTTTTTTTCTATGCCGCTATAGCGGTCAGTGACAGTGAAGTGGTTAAAAACAATTAAATTGTTTACCTTTTAAAATTTCATTAGATATGTTTCGTCCGCTATAGCCAAAAATCCCGACATTTTCTACCTCCTTATATTTTTTAAATCGCAATTCTACCTAAAATAGGACAAAATTTGGTCAGATTTAGATTGTTGTTGGCCATTGTTTACAACAACCGAATTGTTTTACTTTTTGAAATTCATTGTATATGTTTTCTAAGTATTCTACAAAAATCGCCGACGTTTTTTACGACCTCAGATTTTTTTAAATTAAAATTTTCACAAAAAACAAAAATATCAAACAGTTTAAGATTTCTGCTTGGCATTGTTTATAAAAAATCAATTTTTCAACTTTTAGAGATTGATTATATATGTTTCTTGAGAATTCTACAAAAATCCCGACGTTTTTGAAAGGAATACTTTAAATTTAATGTAAATATATTTGCGAGGGGCATCAATAGTGTTACATTCGATACTAAAAATTGAGGGGCTCCGCTTGTTCAATATACATTCCTGCCGTTAGAGGTTAGGCTAGACTAGTCTGTGCTCAAGCGTCAGTAGGCGTACTCCTTCCACTTCAGAGCTTCAGCTTCAGTGATTCTAACATCCTCAATTCCTCAGTAGTATTTATCCTGACTTTTTTTGTGTGAACATCGTCGCAATTTTGTTGCGTAAGTATTTAATATAGTAAGTGGAAATAATAGTCTGCCAATTGCACATCAAGTATCTGCGTAAAAGGTTAGTTTTTCTCAGGGACATCCACCAACACGATACGATAAGAAAATTATTATCGTGTCGCGATACAATATTATTCTCCAAAGAAGAAAAAAATCGTGTCGCGACACGAAACCGACACTACATGATACATCAAACAACTTATCGTGCATGTTACAATGAAAGTGCTTATTCAATGGAGGGTCAGGATGCTATAGCGAGATAGACGCCATTCACTCAACATGGCGTATGTCTCTTTATAGCATATAGCGCTTGTACAGCCATCTTGTTTTACTTTAAAAATGGGCACTAGTGCGCAGTAGTGTAATTTACAAGTAATTTCTGTGCAGTGAGGGACTACCACACTTACACATACCCAGTTGTAAAAATTTATTATTTATTGCTACGCAGTAGTCTACCATTACTTTTTGACATGCACAGAAGTGCAAATTAGAAGTTGTTGCTGCGCAATAATTTACCATTACATTTAAATATTTTTCAAAAGTGCAAATTAGATGTTACTGCTGCGCAGTAGTCTGCCATTACTTTTTGACATGTGCAGAAGTGCAATATAGAAGTTATTTCTGCGCAGTAGTTTAATATTACATCAGGACATGCGCAGTATTGTAAATTAGTTTTCCTGTAAACTTTTTTACACTACTGCGCATGTCCAAGTGCACTGGCCCATTACTGCGCAGAAATAACTAGTAAATTTTATTACTGAGTATATCTCAGTGTAGTGGTATCACACTGCGCATCAAACACATGTTGCAACAAGATACCGACACAATACTTTAATTTCGGGAAGGTCCCTGGCTTTTTTACAATAAAATAAGTAATACTTTCTTGTCATAATGTGCTTAAAATACTTAGAGTTTAATTGGAAAATATTGTTTTATAAAGGGGAGAGGGCTCCAAGGTGGTCAGAGCCCTAAGGTGGTCACCCTAAGAAAATTTGTGTATATTAGTTAGTATCTTTGAATGTTTTTTGTTATTGTTATTATTTAAGAAGACAAAGATTTTAGTAAAGTTTTGAGGTAAATAGTCGTATGGGTCTTGTTGTAACGTGAACGTCGTAAAATTTCTGTTTTTAAATGATCGAGAAATTTTTTTCTCAGGGTGTTAAAATCATCGAAATTAACCATTTTAAATTAGTAAAAATCGTTATAATTATCTTTATATATCGCACAATAATATTCCAAATGAATATAATTAATATTGTGCTTTAAAAAAATTTTTCATTAACGTTTAAAAAATTGTGTCTTGGCCCTAAGGTGGACACTTTTTGGCCCCAAGGTGGTCGCTTTTGATTTCTTATGAAAATGTGTTTATACGCTATATTTATCACTGTGAATGTGAATTTTATCAATTTTTAAGTTTTATGATGAATAATAATGAAATAGAATTATTTTCAAAATTTTACCTGTCTAATACATACACAAAAAGTATCATTTTTGACGAAAGGACAAAGTGCAAAAAAAATATGTAATATGTTTCTGTGATTATGAAAAACATTTAATATTAAATAAACAACTTAATAATACGTTTTTTACATTTTTTAAAAACTTTTTTAGTAAATTTTTGTATGGTGACCACCTTGGGGCCACTTTTTTAAAAGTCGAATTTTCAACTTTTTTTAAAAAGTGCCATAACTTTTTTTATTAATGAAATGAAAAAAACTTTATGATAGGAAGTTAGGTAATAAGATAAAGTTTCAAACGCCGTATTATTGACCTTTATATATAATTCCATTTGAAATCTACAGTCGTTCAAAAGATGGGTGACCACCTTAGGGCCCTCTCCCCTAAATAATTACAGGGTGGCTACCGGTCAGGGAAAATTCAGGGAATTTTATTAAAGCACTGACAAAAGTTAAATTTGTTGAATTTATAAAAAAAAAATTTCTTAATTTTTATTGAATAATAATAGTTAATAAATTACGAAGAATTGTAAATAAATATTTATTCATTTAAAAATATTTTATTAGTGTTTTCGAATAATTTTATAATAAAGGAAATTTGTAAATAAATGTTATAGAAAATTTTTTTACTGTATAATTTTTTTTAGAGTAAATCAGAATATTCTTAAGTGTCTGGGAAAAGAACAAAATTTTTTTTTGGAAATCAGGGAAAAGTCTGGGAAAAACGGAAATAATTTTCTGTGGCAACCCTGATAAATCACACAAAATAATATTTATATAAAGCGTTTGGAAAAATCGAAAGTATTAATGATGAATAAAATTAAATAATAAATTATTTAACACTTCAACTGAAGACAAATTGAAATTTGACGATATATCGATATATTTTATATAAATATTATGAAAGAAATGTTTTTTCCTCAATTTATTCTGAGCTATAGTAGGATAAGTGCATCAATTGCCGAGGGTGCACCAATTATCGAGTATCATATTTTTCCTTTCCATATAGTGTCACACAATTGAACAAGCAGTTTTTGTTAATTGACTCGATACGAAAATCGGTATCTTGTCGCGACACGATACGATTGTCACAGGGAGAAAATTATCAAGTCACGACACGAAACCGACACAACACTTATGTCGGGAAGGTCCCTGGTTTTTTACAATAAAATAAGTAAAATCGTGTTTTTATAATGTGTTTGGAGAAATTAAAGTTTATTTGGAAAATATTTGATTTATATAAATAACAGGGTGGCCACAGATGAGAGAAAAGTTAGAAATTTTTATTAAAGTATCAGAAAAAAATAAATTTGTAGGATTTATACAAAAAATCTGAGTTTTACTGTCTGTCTTTCAAACAAAGTAAAATAATTAAAAAATTTTGTTGATAATATTATTTTTATCCCACATGCACAAAAATGGCGCTTTTAGATAGCTGACGATAGGGAGTAAAGTCACTCATTTGTTCGACCATATGAAAATGGCGTCCATTTTCTCCCGTGTGCAAACATAACAGCTGATCCCATGCGTTATTTTTGCCCATGGGAGAAAACGGCCGCCATTTTCATATAAGTCGAACAAGTGGCTGACTTTTATTCCCTGTCGTCTGCTCTCTGAAATCGTCACTTTTGTGCATTAGGAATAAAAAATATCGTAAGTAACATGGGAATAAAGGCAGCCATTTGTTTACGATGATTTTTGCGACACGAGTGGAGGTCGAGGGCGCCCTCGACCTCCACTCGTGTCACAAAAATCAGCGTAAACAAATGGCTGCCTTTATACCCTTGTTGCTTAATATACTATTTTGTTAAATTTATTTAAAAATTTTTTAATTTAATTCGTAAAATAATATTTTTCAACTGTATATTATTGTGTATTTAAATTTTACATTTGATTTACATGACAAATTTTAGGCAAAAATTGTTTATACCAATTAAATATATATAATTTATTGAACTTAGTAACAGGGCTCGAACCAGTGAAAGTATTTAAAAATACGGTTTAACGATCCAAAAATAAAAAATTACGGACCAATTACTGACAAAAATATAACCAGTCCGAGTCAAATAAGAGAACATTTTACTTAAAAGTATAAATTAAATTTTTTCATAACAACTACTAATAGTTAAAAATGTCAAATTGATAAAATCATTACACAGCCCCACAAAAAAAGAAAAGTACCCTGCGCGAAAGTCTACAGTACCATACCCCTATGTATTTTGATGCGTTGAACACAAATCCAAAGTCAGATTTGCTCCATCACGTCAGGATTTTTTTCTAACCTCAAAAAACATGTCAGATTTTATGTAATTTATGTAAAAAAAAATTTTTTTTAAATTGATTAGATTTGTCTCAAACTTATTTGTCGGGGGTTTTTAAGATCGCTGATTACGAATCTGCAGTCAGTTTTTAAATATTTAAAATGGCAAATCCAATATGGGGGACAAATTTAAAAAATTTGTTGGATTTTCACTTTACTTGGTATATAGGGGTTTTCGGGGTCGCTGATTACAAATTTGCAGTCAGATTTTAAAAATTCAATATGGCGGTCATTTTTTCGAAAATTAATTTATTTGGCTTTAAAATGGGTACTCAGTTGTTTTTCGGATCGCTAATCACCAATTTCAAATCAGACTTTAAACATTTCTAACAACTGGTCCAATATGACTTGATATGCAAGCATTTTGGGAGTCGGTGAATTTAAAAGTTTCGAAAAGTTTGTTGGTAAACATTTATGCAGCAGGAAATGCAGATTTTTGGTAACCTGAATGCCTAAATTAAAATGTATTTATCGAGACGACATCTAGGAACATTTCTAGAAAATTAGGCAAAATTTATGGATGAAATTCAATTTAACAATTGTAGAATACTTTTCCCTTGGACGCAGGCCTGCTATGACATAATACAGTATTGTATTTCCGTTGTGCTTTGGCACAATATTAATCCTGCTGCTTCGATAGATGTAGTAGGCGATGACAACTGCCCCGAAAGGGGATGTGTAGAATGATTTGCTTTCTGTCTATCAAAGTAACGAAGCCAGCGAAGGCGCACTACCTTGCAGGGGGACGTTAGGGTGTGAGGATGATACCGTAGTGTGTCCGACGACGAGTTGACAATGTTCCCGTCAAAGTCGGAAAGCTCTCATACTTAGGCCTAGGGATGAGAGTTATCACCTCTAGGACGGTAGACTCGCCTGCGAGCGAACCAGGATCCCTAGCGTGCGGGCATTTTTCTAAATATCATGGCTTTCAAAATCAAAACAATAAAAAAACTTCAAACGCTTCAAAAGTTATTTTTGGAGTGTCAACCTCACAACATACATGTGACAGCAATGCAGATGTATTTTGTTACGTATGCGGACAATTTGATATCCCGAAAAATTGCAAATTAATTAATGAAAACATTAAACAAATTTACAAAGATTGTTTTGATTTTGAGATAGTCAATCAGAATGAAAAATAGGTTCCACATACAATCTGCAGTTCCTGCTACACAATGTTAACTCGTTGCAATGATACGAAAGAGGATAAACAACTAAAGTTTAAAAACCAACATTGTGGAAAAAACATTGAATCGAGAAGATTGATACTTTTGCATGACCAATGTAAAGGGCTATAATAAAAATAATAAAAAGAATATAATTTACGCATGTGTAGTATCTATGACAAAACCCGAAATTTTAAGTTATTTAACTCTTTCTTTTGCAAATATGGAAATCGACAGTTCACCATTAGAGTATGTACTTTGCGATATAAGTGATGAGAGTAGTAATATTGTAGAAGACAATGATGATATTTATATTCCAGATGGTTATCAGGAAGAAAAGGTTAAAGAAGGCTTTACGCAAGAAGAGCTTAGCAACTTCATCAGAGATTTGAAATTACCCAAAGATGGAGGAGAATATCTAGCTTTAGTTTTAAAAAGAAAAATTTGTTATCTAAAGGCACCACAGCTTTCTTTTATCGTGACAGAGAAAAGAAATTTCGGAAATATTTTACAAAAGACGATGAGCTTTTATTAGTGTACTGTTCTGACATTGAAGGACTAATAAATGAATTGAAACCAAACGTATATGAAGATCAACATTGGAGGTTATTCATTGTTGACTCTTCTAAAAGAAGCGAGGGGCTATTCACTGAGGTCCAAGAGATCCAGTAAAAATCAGACGGAAAACAATCGAAAGAGACGGCTACGGATCCAAAAAGATGGCCAGCGATCGCATGAGATGACAATAGAACGCAACTAACGTCAACCCAAACTCTTATAATATCAAAATCTTTCTAGAGAAAACAAACCAATACATTCGCTTTATTTAAATGTCTATATTTAATTTATAAAATTATATTTGTTTTCAATTTTAATTTTATTTCAATGCCTATTTTATATATTTAGTATTTATTTTATTAAATTAATTTTTAAACATTCATTATGAAATAAATTATTTAGTTACAATGTTGTTGTTTACTTTATTACTATAATAATTGTAATAAATATTTTTATTTAAAAACTATGATAATATAGCTTTTAATTTATCAATAAATTTTGTTAATGATACAAACTTTTCAAAATTTGTAATGAAAATATAGAAATTAATAAACTTAAAAAATGATTCGTTTGTAATTAAATTTATTAAATCTGTCTAATTAAAGAAATTAACGTTAATAAGCACTATTTTCAAATATATCTAAAAATTATTATTTTTTAATTTATATAATATGATCTACAGATAAATCTTCAATTTCGTTCCCTAAATTAGTTTCTCACATTTTCTGGATTTTTCAGTAAATTTAATTTAAATTAAAATCTTTTAATCAACTATATTTTTATAAAAAATTTAATAATGTAAATTTTTAGCTTTTTAAAAAATTAATACAATTTACATATATTTATAAACGTAAAATAAAAAATATTTTATCCTTGCACAAATTGTAAACAAAGTTAATTTATAAATTAAACGCCTTGAAGCCAACATCAGACGAATTAACAAAACAATGGAATCAATGCGAGATCCAGGAGACGACCCGAGATGACAGAAGATCCTAATGTATAAAAGAAAGATTGCAGCGTCCCTGGATCTCTTTGATCTCAGTGAATAGCCCCTCGAAAAGAAGTCTAAGGGCAGTACTAATTCATAACACTAATGTTTTTGCTTCAATTCCCGTAGCATATTCCACTGAACTTAAAGCAGATTATGAAACTGTCAAATTAGTTTTGGAGAAAATTAAATATAAAGAACACAATTGGCAAATTTGTGGAGATTTTAAAATTATAAGTATCACGTTGGGCCAACAAGCAGGTTTTACGAAAACACCTTGCTTTTTATGTTTGTCGGACAGTAGAAATCGAAAAAAACATTACGTACAAAAAGAATGGCCCAAAAGAACATCCTTTACACCAGGTTCCAAAAATATTATAAAAAACCTCTAGTTAAACCTACAAAGGTAATTCCACCACCTTTACATATTAAACTAGGGGTAACGAAACAGTTTGTAAAGTCTTTAGATAAAGAAGGGAAATGTTTGAAGTACCTGGAACAAAAATTTCCAGATATATCTGATGCTAAATTAAAGGAAGGAATTTTTGTTTGGCCTCAAATTCGCAAACTAGTAAAAGATGAAAAATTTATCACAGTAATGAGTAAAAAGGAGAAAGCTGCATTGCTTAGTTTTAAGGGAGTTATTGAAAACTTTCTTGGCAACCATAAGAGCGAGAATTAGGAACTAATAGTGAATGATAAGATCAAAAACTTTCAAAAATTGAGATGTTTGATGAGTTTGAAGCTCTATTTCCTACATTCACATCTAAGTTACTTTCCCAAAAATTTAGGAGACTACAGCGAGGAACAGGGAGAACGGTTTCATCAAGATATTAATGAAATGGAGAGCAGATATCAAGGCAGATGGGACGTAAATATGATGGCTGACTATTGTTGGATGCTAAAAAGAGATATTGTTCCAGGAAGAGTAAACTTGAAAAGAAAACCACTGCACAGGTCTTTCGAAAACAAACTATTCCGTTACCATAAACAGACATAAATAAAAATTATATTATTTTCAAACGGACATATTGATTTTTCAAAATCTAATAAAAGATTTGTTATCAGTGATCCGAAAAACCACTGAGTACCCATATTAAAGCAAAATAAATCAATTTTCAAAAAAATTACCGCTAAATTGGATCTGCCATTTTGAATTTTTAAAAACTGACTGCAGATTCGTAATCAGCGATCTTAAAAACCCCCGAGAAACAAATTTGAGACATATCTAATCAATTTTTACAAAATTTTGTATTTAACATAAATTACATAGAATATGACATGTTTTTTGAGGTTAGAAAAAAATCCTGACGTGATGGAGCAAATCAGACTTCGGATTCGTGTTCAGCGCATTAAAATACATAGGAGTATGGTACTGTGGACTTTCGCGCAGGGTACTTTTCTTTTTTTGTGGGGCTGTGTTATTTTATATTATAAGAATATTGTACTTTTTCAAAATTATTCTCCTTATTTCAATTCAATTATTATTTTTAAGAATTTTTCACTAAAATTTTTCTTTATATTAATTAATTTTCAAAAAAGTTCTTTTACAATTTTCAAAATTCATTTATTTGCAATATTCAATTTTAAAAATTTCAATTATTTGTAAATTCTTCAATTAAAAATAAATTAGAAAATAAAACTTTAAATAATATAAAAAAAATTCAATTACATTTTTTCGAAAAAATTAATTTCAATTATTTCTCAAAATTCACACTATATTGCTTTAATTACTGAATTATTATCTAAAATTTTAAGGTAAATTCATTTTTAAATTAATTTTTATTAGAAAATTCTACTAGAATTAAATTATTAAAATTTGATTAAGATATTAACAGTAATTGTAATTCTGCATTGAGTTTTATTATTTATGAAAATAATTGAATTTCTAAGAATTTTAATATTTTTTAAGGGCATGTGGAACCAGCCAACTTCAAATTATACCTGTATAAGTTCCCACCAATTTTTACAGAAAATATAAAATATTTTCAAAAGATATTGAGGATAGTAGTGCCAAATACGTAGACGCATTGGTCTCTGACTAATTTGAATGAAAAAAACATTTCTAAATGAAATTAATTTGAAATTTAAAGTTTGACATTTCTGTCTAGAGTTTGTCATTTTTTGCGCTAAAAAATGACAATCAAAATATAATTTTTATTAGAAAAAAACAATAAAGAATCGTATTTGAAAATGTACTGACAAATAAATATTAAATACATTTCTTAGATTTTATAATTCAAAAATACAAAATAAAATAAATAAAGAAAATATTAATTTTACGTAATTTAACTTTTGAAATTGTAAAAAAAATTTCCCAAACGATATTGCATAAGAGCAAAATAAAAAGAACAAATTCTTTATAAAAATTTATTTTTATAAAGATAATAATAATAATAATAATAATAATAATAATAATAATAATAATAATAATAATAATAATAATAATAATAATAATAATAATAATAATAATAATAATAATAATAATAATATTATTATTATTATTATTATAATTATTACAGTTATATTAATAATAAATTGTACTTAAATAAATAAATAAATAAATAATAATAATAATAATAATAATATTATTATTATTATTATTATTATTATAATTATTACAGTTATATTAATAATAAATTGTACTTATAATTATATGTAATTTATATTTATATATCACATTTTTCAAATAAGTATACAAAAATAAAATAAATTTTTAAAATTATGTTTCCTACTAGTAAGATATTCAGTGTAAAAAATCTATATGTTTTACTATTTTAGAAAATACAAAAACAGGATTTTCAGAAATAATAATTAAAAAAAATGTTTATTTCAACTCATTCTAAAACACAAATTATTTAATTAATTTCACTGTTAGGTTATGTAAAAATAACTGAATTTTTGGTGACTAATTTAATTAGTAAAATTTGAATATTTTCGTAGATGTTTATTTACGAATAATTAGTAATTATCTACTAATAATTAGATATTTTTATTATTTGCTGAAGTAAAAAATTTACTACGATTTCACTAATAATTAGTTATTGTTACTGTATAGTATTCCATTGTAATATTATTAATATTACAAAAACATTACGTAGGGGAAAGACTTGCAGGTTGTCTCAATTGCGTTTTTTTGTATTCTAAAAATGCCCTAATTAAAAACGCGACTGATATTGACAACATAATGATATTAGACTACAGTATCAGTCGCGTTTTTAATTATGGCACTTCTAGAATAATAAAAAATACAAGTGGAAAAACTTTCACTAGCCGATTTACTGCCTTTTTTTGCGAAATACGGCCAAAATTTGATGTTTTTCGCGGAAAACTCTATAAAGATCAACTCCAATCACGTTTGCTATATTTTTCGTGTAATCTACGCGTGAAAATACATACGTGTACCAATTTTTAGCTTTGTAGATGAAAACTGTGAGCGCTAGGCGTCAACTAGGCGTAAAGAAAAAAAATATAACTCATCGATGGGGTTAAATATTTTATATGTAGAAAGTGTGTACCAAGTTTGAGATAAATCGGTCTTGTAGTTTTTAAATATCAGTGAACACGGTCTTTGAAAAAGTCGTTTTCAGAAAAACGCGTTTAACCATTACTATTGACTTTGAGTAGTCAGTTTTGTATGGAAATTACATCAGAAAGCATTCGTATATAACATCTCAAAAGCTCTAAATATTTTAGGAGATGTTTTACTATAAGAAAATCAAAAAAATTAATTTTTACCTCCCCCCCTTAAGGTCAGTCTACTATAATGTCTACTATAATGTCTATATAATGCATTGACTGCCTTAAAAATGTAGCATCTTAATTTGAGACTGCTTTCCTGCCTTACAATAAGACTTTCTATTTACTGTGTGAAGAAACTACTTTTCATTTATCATCAAAGGTATGTATACCCATATTTCTATAGTGTGTTGCTTATTAAATAATTATTCGAAAGATTGTTTAAACATTACGAAAAAGTAATTTTTTGATTTATTACATCGGCCATTTTGAATGTTTTAGACCTGATATCGGATTTTTTAATTTTGTCCTCCGTATTGAATCCGCCATTTTGAATTTTTAGAATTTGTTCCAAAAATTTAGAAATTTCATTAATTAAGCTTAAATTTATTGCTTTAATCATTCATTTAAAGATTAATTTTTAAGCCTTTCCTTATACTTGTAACTTTGAAAATTTACATTCTTCAATGAACATTATTAAATATAATGTATAATATTATACATATTATTATATATAAAAATATTATATAAATAATAATAATAATAATAATAATAATAATAATAATAATAATAATAATAATAATAATAATAATAATAATAATAATTACAAGGTTCAGCAGTGAGCTGGCTACTGTCTTCAAAGGTCAGGCGGAAGTCACGACTGTGGTCTCGACGAGGTCGGTAGAAATCGTTGACCTCGACGAAACCGTAGTCGTAGAAGGAGTACAAAAGGCAGTACGGAGTTGTCTGGGCAAGCCCGACTTGAAACTGCCTTGCCAGCTAGTTGCTCGGTACGGCGGCACGCAGATGGCGATTCTGCGTCTGCCAGACGCGGACGCGGAGTCGCTTTTGAAGACCGGTCGCATTAAGATCGGCTGGGTTAACTGCAGAATCCGGGCTAGAGTGGAAGTAGATAGGTGCTTTAGATGCCTTTGCTACGGCCACTTGGCACGGGGCTGCGGTGGCCCAGATCGAAGGAACGCTTGTTGGAAGTGTGGTGGCCTGGATCACAAGAGCAGGTCCTGCAAGAGCCCAGCTAGTTGCATGACTTGCTCCGACAAAGGGTCCAAGGAGATAAGCCACCTTCCGGGAAGCAGGGCTTGCCCAGTTTATTGGGGAATCCTGTCTGGTTTGAAAGCCAAAGTTCGGGGTCCTCTAGGTTAACCTCGGAAGAGGAAGAGTCGCGCAGGACCTCCTGATGCAGACTGCCAGGCAGAGGAAGGCCGATATGCTGATCTTCAGTGAGCAGTATAGAAAGCCACAATTCTCTGTCTGGTTTCAGGACGCATCAGGGAGGTCCGGGATACAAGTTTGCAACCCGGACATCGTTGTAGGCGATTTCCTCGAGACGGATAAGGGCTTCGTTTGGGTGGAGGTGGCGGGTGTTCGTATTTACAGCTGCTACTTCTCCCCAAACGATCCCCTTGAGAAGTTCGACACCGAGATTCGCTCTCTTGAGGAAAGCGTAAAAGCTTTCGGCGGGGATGTCCTCATTGCGGGAGATTTCAATAGTAAGTCGCCGGAATGGGGGGAGACCCGCCAGGACAGAAGAGGAATCTTGGTCACCGATATGGTCTCGGCGAATGACCTGGTGGTGATGAACCGGGGCAAACAGCTCACTTTTAGGCGAGGAGCGTCAGGGTCAATTCTTGACCTGACATTTGCATCTCCTCGCCTGGCCCGCAAAGTAAAGAACTGGAAGGTGCTGGATCAGGTGACCATGAGCGACCACCAGTACATTGAGTTTTCAGTCTCCGAGGAAGAGCCGGGAGGGTGCAATCGTCCACAAAAGGGCAAAAAGAAATCCTCTTGGAACCTCAGGAGACTAGATAGGGAGAAGTTGGTAAAGACCCTGGCCGAAGCTCGCCTCATCAAGAGGTCCGGCTGGCAGAAGGAGCAAACTTCTGCAAAGGGTATAGCGCGAGAGGCGAGGCAGATTATAGCGGATGCTTGCAACTGCTCCATGCCTCGCCGGCGCCAAACAAAAGCTAGGAAGGGTGCTCTGTACTGGTGGAGCGATGAATTAGCCCGCTTAAGGAGAGAATGCAATGCAGCGAGGAGGAAATATACCCACTCGAAAGGAGACCTCACGCTGCAAGAAGATTGGCATAAAGCCAGGCGAATCTTCAAGCGGGCTATAAGGAATAGCCAGCGAAAGTGCTGGAAGGACCTAATCGGGAAGACCGAGAATGATCCATGGGGTTTGGCGTTTAAAATTGTAACTAAGAAATTAGTTTCAAGACAAAAAACCCCTGGTCTAGGCGATCCGATTTGGGTCCAAAAAATCATAAGAGCGCTGTTTCCCCAAGTGGAACCGAGCCCCAGGGAGGACTATACTTGCGTAGTACAGATGGAGGAGCTCTTCACGCTTGAAGAACTTAAAAAGGCGGCAAGGGCGTTGAAAAATGGCAAGGCGCCAGGCAGGGATGGAATACCAAGCGAGATCCTAAAAGAGGTCGTCGCGGTATACCCAGAGTTGCTTCTCAACGTCTTTAATGCGTGTTTAAAAGCCGGAGAGTTCCTCAGCGACTGGAAAGTGCAAAAGTTGGTTCTCCTTAGGAAAGGCGATAAACCTCTGGATAAAGTCTCATCGTTCAGACCAATTTGTTTATTGGACACGATGGGCAAACTTCTAGAGGGGATGGTTCTAGAAAGACTTCAGGGAATCCTGGTAGGCGAAAATAGCCTATCAGAGAACCAGTTTGGCTTCCGGAAAGGCCGGTCAACAGTTGATGCAATACTCTCTGTTGTGAAACTGGCAAAGGAAGTCAATCAGGGGAAGAGGAAGGGTTTCTGTGCTCTTGTTTCCATCGACATCCGGAATGCGTTCAATTCCGCGAGATGGGACATCTGCATTGAGTCAATGAGACGCAAAGGAGTGCCGACTTGTCTGTTGCGAATGATAGACAACTATCTCAGCGACAGATGGGTCGTGTACGAAGGCAATGTGTTCCATCTCAAGGAAGAGATGACCTGCGGGGCACCACAGGGGTCTAAGGTGGGTCCATTCATATGGAACGTCATGTACGACGATCTTCTGGGAATGGAGCTGCCCGAAGAAACGATCCTGAAAGCCTTTGCAGATGACGTACTTCTGGTGTGTAGAGCGCAGGAAACCAAATTCCTCGAGATAAAACTCGATGAAAGTCTGCGATGAGTAGAGCGTTGGTTGTCTCGTCATGGCCTGCAAATGGCCTTAGAGAAGACCGAGGCTCTGCTTGTTACGGTCCGGCGAGTTTTTGAAGCCCCAAAGGTGAAAATAGGAGGAACTGAAGTCTCATGGGGAAATCAACTTAAGTACCTGGGAGTGACGTTGGACCGAAGGTTAAGCTTCGGTCCTCACGTGAACATCACAGCACTCAAGGCCGCCGAATGTATGGGTAACCTATCTAGGTTAATGCCCAACATCGGTGGTCCCAGGGAAAAGAAGCGGCGCTTGGTGGCGACCGTGGGTCTAGCAAAGCAGCTTTATGCTGCCCCTGTATGGGCTGATGCCCTTAAGACCCACGCCATCTTGGACAGGTTGCTCTCTGTGCAGACAGGGAGCGCACGGAGAGTAATCTCAGCCTACAGGACGGTGTCTGATTGCGCTGCTCTAGTTCTTGCGAGTACACCGCCAACAGATTTGTTGGCAAGAGAAAGACAGGAAGTCTTTCAGCTCAATAAAGAACGAGTTGTCTCGCAGGAACAACAGAGCGGCGGTAGCCTTAAGATGGCTATCCGTAAATCGGCAAGAATCAGACTAGTCGATAGTTGGCAGGCAAGATGGGATGGGGAATCCAAAGGAAGGTGGACATACCGCCTGATTCCCCACCTCGCCACCTGGTTAGAAAGAAAGCACGGTGAGGTTGGCTATTACCTTACGCAAGCGATGACTGGTCACGGCTGCTTCGGTCAGTACCTTCATAGATTTAAGATCAGAGAAGAGGCGAAATGTGTGTATTGCGGCGCTGAAATAGACGACGCGGAACACACTCTCTTCTCCTGCGGGCAATGGAGTGAGCTAAGACGGGCCATGTTTGACGCGGTGAAAACTCAATTCACCGCTGATGACATGGTCTCAACTATGCTCCAAAGCGCAGACTCCTGGCGCCACATCGAGTTCTTCATTACCTCGGTAATGAAGACAAAAGATGTGAACGGAAGAAGAGGTTAACCTGGAGTAATCGCTGGGGACGATTCGCGGGAGGGGGAGGAGGAACTAATTCTCGTTCCTCCTCCCACTCCCGCGACTCCCCCCCTGTGGTTAATGGAAAGATTGTTTTTTAACAATGGACAGAGAGGAGTAAGAGAGAGGACTTCCACTTGCGAAGTAAAGCCATTAGGTAGTTCCGCAAGTGGAAATAGAGTCCTGGAAATAGGGAGTTGGTTTTAGTAGGTCGATAGAGCCTAAGCTAAACTTAGTTTAGCCTATGCTACACGCGGCTCAATGTTCAACCCTGCAAAACTCGTGGTCCGGGCCACGAGGGATCTGATGAACAGATTTCCAACTTCCTTCGTAAAACAAAAAAAAAATACTAATAATAATAATAATAATAATAATAATAATAATAATAATAATAATAATAATAATAATAATAATAATAATAATAATAATAATAATAATAATAATAATAATAATAATAATAATAATAATAATAATAATAATAATAATAATAATAATAATAATAATAATAATAATAATAATAATAATAATAATAATAATAATAATAATAATAATAATAATAATAATAATAATAATAATAATAATAATAATAATAATAATAATAATAATAATAATAATAATAATAATAATAATAATAATAATAATAATAATAATAATAATAATAATAATAATAATAATAATAATAATAATAATAATGAGGGTAAACTCTGTGAAGAGATACCAGGATGCACTCCCTTTGCGGAAACTTCCTGCTATCTTGGAGAGACACATCGACCTCCACGTCCGAACACACATGTTCACGTGCCCTTGGATATCATAGACGTCGCATCAATGCTCCGGCAATGCTATAACGTCTATGTAACTAACGGAGGCGGTTCAGGGCCCATCTTGGCCAGATGGTAGTACCCTGTTAAGGCCCGATTGTCCCTCGACACGGGACAAAGAATTAAAAAAAAACACAAATGAAATGGACAAAATTTTAAACGAAATACTCCAAGTGGGTACCTCGAAAGAGGGTAATCCCACCACCGATTCTGATCGGGTGCAAGCCCCGATAGTCGGTGCAGATGGCTCCAAGGATTTTGGAGGGAGCCAAATAGATAGCCAGCTGACATGCTACGAATCAAATGTCGCAAATCAGTTTCTGGCTATTCCCGGGATTTTTAAGAGCGTGTACCAGGCATTCAAGCGCCAAAAGAACGTCAGTCGTGACATCCAGGATGGCGTGGCGGTTTTGGAGAGTTCGTTCTTAACAATTTGTAAGAATTTACGTTTTATCCCCGAGCCGTTCAAAGACCAGGCGCCGCAACATCCAACTGTGGGAGCTCGAGATCAGACGGAGAGCACGACTACAGCTCTGGGCGGCGTAACTGCACGCCCTAATAAGGCAAAGGGGGTTAATAAGCGCCCCAGGGAAGGTGCAAGCCCAGATGCGAGTCCGCAACGGGCGACTCAAAGCGGGAAAAGAATTAAGCGAAAGGATGCTCCACAGCTTGGTTCTGAGTCGCTAGATGGAATGAAAGAGGCGCCCTTAAATAGTCCTGGCAGTTCGTATGCTGAGACCGTTTTAAAGGACGGAGCGGACAATGGGGACGGCTTCAAAGTTGTTAAAAGCAAAAAGAAACGGACTCCAAAAGAGAAACCCTCAGGTGAGAAAAAAGAGCTTCCGAAGCCCCCTTTGAAGCTGAGGAGCACGGAAGCTGTTAAAATTACGGCAAGCGACCCAAAGCTTTATGAGGGTATCTTGCCGCTGCTAAAAGCAAAGGTAAACCCAGAAGATACGGGTACCGTGATCCAGAAAATCAGGAGAACCTTTAAACAGGAGGTTCTCGTGATAGTGAAAAAGGGCGGAGAGACCTTAAAATTTGCAGATGCACTGTCTTCGGCCCTGCATGGTAAAGCTGAGGTCACACCTCTAGTGAATAAAAGGTCTCTAGAGATTAAGGATTTGGACGAAGCCACCTCAGAGGATGAGGTAACTGCAGCACTAAGAGAAAAGCTGGGTAAACCCGACCTGAAGATGGAGTGTCGACTTTTGCCGCGATACAGAGGAACTAAGGTTGCTCTGGTACGTCTGACAGAGGCAGAAAGTAACACTCTGCTAAAGCTTGGTAAAATAAAAATCGGCTGGATAAATGCTCCAATTCGCGAGCATGTTGAAGTAGCTAGGTGCCAAAAGTGCCTAGCATACGGACACTCAACCCGAACCTGCAAAGGCCCCGACAGAAGCAAAAACTGTCGGAGATGCGGCGGAGAGGGACACCTCGCGAAGAGCTGTAAAGTTAAGCCGAAGTGCCTTACATGCTTGGACCTGGGAAAGCCAGAGACGGATCACGATTCCGGAAAGAGAGCCTGCCCGGTTTACAGAGAAGAACTGCAAAAGATTAAAAGGGCAAATCCTTAAAATTTTTGCAGGTCAACTTGCATACAAGTAAGGATGCACAGTTGCTCCTAATGCAAACAGCAAGGGAAAATGAGGTCGATATCCTGTTCTGCAGTGAGCAGTATCAAGGAAGCGATCTCGCCCCTTGGTATCAGGATAAGGCGAAGAGAGCCGCCATAAAGCTGTGCAACCCAGAATTGCGGGTTGACAAGTTTCTGGAAACGAGCAGTGGGTTCGTGTGGATAGAGGTGGCTAATATACGTATGTATAGCTGCTACTTCTCACCCAACGACCCACTGACAAACTTCGAAGCCAATATCGAAGACCTAGAATCGAGCCTCACAGAATCCAGGCTGGATGTCATCATCACTGGTGATTTTAACGCAAAGTCGCCAGAGTGGGGTGAGACGAGACTCGACAAGAGAGGAATTCGTATTGGAGAAATGATCTCCAGAAACGACTTATTGGCAGTAAACCGAGGCAATACATGGACTTTTAGACGAGGTGCGATCGGATCAATTATAGATCTAACAATCGCATCGTCTAAACTATTTAGCCGCATAACCGACTGGCGGGTCTCAGAGGAATATACCGCAAGTGACCACCAGTACATTGAGTTCTCAGTCTCTATGGGAGACACACGAGGAGGAAAAAGACAGGATGCTCCTAGTCGCAAAACCTCCTCGTGGAATATGAAGAGACTCGACAAGGAAAAGTTCGGCCGGTCCCTAAGAGAAGCCCTTTTAATTGAGGACTTGGGCTGGGTGAAGAGGCCGAGCAGTCTGGATGGGGAGGTGCGAGCGGTGAGGAACATGATAGTCACCGCTTGCAATGCGTCAATGCCACGCAAAGGCGCCACTCCAGTAAGAAAATCCTTGCACTGGTGGTCAGAGGAGCTAGCCTCCTTGAGAAAGGAATGCCTCAAAGCAAGAAGGACATATACCCGATCTAAGGGAGATCCCTTGCTTAAAGAGGCTTTCAAGGAGGCGAAAAAGGACCTCAAGAAAGAGATCCGCAAGTCGCGACGCCGTAGCTGGAAGGACCTAATCGAGGAAGTCGATAAGGACCCATGGGGTCTGGCTTTTAAAATCGTAACTAAGAAATTAGTGACGAGGCAAAAGACCCCCGGCCTGGACAATCCCGATTGGATCAGAAAGATAATAAGTTCTTTGTTTCCTCCTGCGGAGCCATACCTTAGAAGGGACTGGAGTTTTTGCAAAGTCGAAGAGGAAGAACTCTTCACACTTAGTGAACTGCAAAAAGCAGGCAAAAGATTGAAAACAGGCAAGGCGCCTGGAATCGATGGGATAAGTAACGAGATCCTAAAGTTGGTAATCGACACTTTACCCCAGATTCTGCTTCGATGCTTCAATCTTTGCCTTGAGAGAGGAGAGTTCTTCCGCGACTGGAAGCGACAGAGGTTAGTCCTCCTAAGGAAAGGTGAAAAACCTCTAGATAAGGTTTCATCGTACAGGCCTATATGCCTGCTAGATACGATGGGTAAACTTCTAGAGGATATGGTTCTGCAGAGAATGCAAGGCCACTTGACCGAAGAGAATCGTCTGTCCGATCACCAATTTGGTTTCCGTAAAGGCAAGTCCACAGTTGATGCCATCCAGGCAGTTGTGGACATAGCCAAAGCAGGAAAAAACAAATTGGGACCTGGGAAAAAGAAGAGCTTCTGCGCGTTGGTAGCAATTGACATACGTAACGCGTTTAATTCCGCAAGATGGAAAGATCTCATCGAGTCGATGGAAAAGAAAAACATGCCGCCCTACTTGTTGCGGATAATGGATAATTATCTTAGCGACAGGTGGGTTATATATGAGGGAGACACCTGCACTCTCAAGGAAGAGATGCAGCGTGGGGCTCCTCAAGGCTCAAGGGTAGGTCCATTTGTATGGAATGTATCTTACGATGATTTTCTGCGAATGGATCTGCCCGAAGGTGCGGTGATCATCGGCTTTGCGGACGACGCATTATTCGTGTGCACTGCCGAAAGTGAGGAGGCTCTTGGGACATTGGTGAACGAATGTCTGCGACTAGCTAAAAGCTGGCTGGATACCAGAGGTCTTGAAATGGCCCTGGAAAAGACCGAGGCACTGCTGGTCACAGACAGACGTGGTTATGAGCTCCCACGAATCGTGATAGACGGATTTGAGGTCAAGTGGAGTAAGCAAATTAAATATCTTGGTGTGAAGTTAGATGGAAGGTTAAACTTCCACCACCACATGGCTACGGCGTCAAATAAAGCGATCGAGTGTGCGGCTAATCTTTCACGGCTAATGCCAAATGTTGGCGGACCCCGTGAACAAAAAAGAAGACTGGTGGCGAGTGTCGCCCACGCTAAAATGCTCTATGCAGCACCAGCGTGGGCCCCATCCCTGAGGAGTAAAAGATGTGTGACCATCTGTGAAAAGATACTGTCTGCGCAGAGATCGATAACAACGCGTATCATCTCTGCATATAAGACGGTATCTACGAGTGCTGTGCAGGTCCTTGCAAGTGTCCCGCCAGCAGATCTTTTGGCGAGGGAAAGGGAAGAAATGTTTCTCTTTTCTAAAGAAAGCAGTTCCTTGAATGAGGAATTAAGACCAAGCAAGGGCCTAATCCGCAAAGAAGCGAGGCACAGGCTCATAGAAAGATGGCAAGAAAGATGGGATGGTGAGGAAAAAGGTCGATGGACTTATCGCCTTATCCCGGCACTCGCCACCTGGATAAATAGGAAACACGGTCAGGTTTCCTATTACTTGACTCAGGCGTTCACAGGTCACGGGTGTTTTAACTCGTACCTGTGTCGCTTTAAATTACGCGAGAACGAGGTGTGTGCATATTGCCAGTTCCCTGAGGACAACGCGGAGCACACCCTCTTCTCATGCAAAAAATGGGACTTGGAGAGGCGGGCCATGTTCGAAGGTGTAAACAGTCAAGTTACACCGGAGAACATGGTATCGCTGATGACCCAGTCAGAGGAGAATTGGCGGCAAGTCGAGAACTTCATAATCTCGGTTATGTCGAGGAAGGATCTCGACGGCCGCCAAAAAGCGTAATTTAAACAGCTTTTAATTTATTCGTTTGTTTTTTATTAATTTATTTTGTGATTTATTTGTCCTTATACATTTTTTAATTGTTTGTGTTTTTTTTTATTATTCATCTTTGTACAGTTTTATGTTTTCAATTTTTTATACGCGTTTATTTTTTCTTTTTTTTATATATCCGTTTATAATTTTATCTTTTGACTTTTTACACTTAATTACACATTTGTTATTTTTAATTATTGTTGTGCTGTTAATTCCGCTTTATATTGAAATAGTTTTAAATTTTTAACTATTAACGCAGGATAACCGCAGAGAAAAGCAGAAAGTCACATTAGCGACAGAGTTGGAGCGCCACCCTCGAAGGCTAAAGTCTTACGACAGTTCCGAGGGAGGGTAAAGGGCTCCAGAAGAAGGGTTACGGGTTTTAGTGGGTCGGGCTGGCAGTAGGTCGCCAGTTTATTAAATATACTATTTTATATATTTATTTTTCTTTTTTTTATCTCCTTTTGTTTTATCACACCAACCCCACATAACCTTGGAGTGCGGAATCCAAGGTATCTGTAGGCAGATTTCCCAAAATTCCCTTAAAAAAAAAAATAATAATAATAATAATAATAATAATAATAATAATAATAATAATAATAATAATAATAATAATAATAATAATAATAATAATAATAATAATAATATTATATTATTATATATTATTATTATATTATTATTATTTATTATACATAAGATAATTATACTATTGTTGCAAATACAGTATCCTTTTTCAAATTACAAAGCGCATTTTCATAGTTTCTTCGTTATATATGTAAATTCTAAACTTCCTTTCATGAGCCTCCGTGTCGCAGTTGGTAGAGCGTTTGATTTCTAATCCACTCCTAGCTGCGTCTTGCATTCGAGACCTCGTGATTGTAAATATTTAAATAAATAGCAAAATAAATTTTCTTCGACATGTATAAACATTCCAAGTATGTATGACATGCGAGAACAACGTGGAATATTTTTTTAATTTTAATTGAAATATTTGTTTAATGACAGATATTTGTAACTGTTCTAGAACTGTAACAAGTATCTTTGTCAACATGTTACAGATCTGTTACTTAACTGTGACATCCCCCTGACTCCCAAGTGCGAAATGCCAAGACTGCAAAAACGGCCCATCATTGGTGCAGTAATGTCTGCCGAGAATTGGCAGTAGTTACTGGGCCGTTATTGGTGTTCAAAACGTCCCATTACTGGGCCAATGATAGCGCCGATGGTCAGAATTTCAAATTTTTCAAGACTGGGCCAGCTCTCGGCCCAATAATGGCACATTCATGGCAAAGTTGATCAATCTTTAATGGCAAAAGACAATTGCCGGTGCTGTGCCGACAATCGGCCCAGTAATGGCTCATTATTGGCACTTTAATGGCAAAAAGTTTGTATCGTTCATGGCAAATTATAATTACCAGTATTGGGGAGTAGCTTGGCTCAATAACGGCACAATATTGGCAAAGTTGATCAATCTTTAATGGTAAAAGACAATTGCCAGTGATGTCACGAAGATCGGCTCATTGATGGCACATTAGTGGCACTTTAATGGCAAACATTTTGTATCTTTGATGGCAAATTATAATTGCCAGTATGAGGGCGTAACTTGGCCCAATAATGGCACATTCACGGCAAAGTTGATCAATCTTTAATGGCAAAAGACAATTGACAGTGATGTCACGAAGATCGGCCCATTAATGGCTCATTAGTGGCACTTTAATGGTAAACATTTTGTATCTTTGATGGCAAATTATAATTGCCAGTATGAGAGCGTAGCTTGGCCCAATAATGGCACGTTATTGTCAAAGTTGATCAATCTTTAATGGGAGAATTCAATTGCCAGTGATGTGACGAAGATAGGCCCATTAAAGGTACATAAATGGCATTTTAATTTGGTAAAATTTTTTATAAGAATTTAATTTTAAGAAACATTCAGTTATTCAATAAATTATTTATTTTGTATTTAAATAATTGAATAAGCTTGAAAAGGATTCAAATTAAAATATTCGAAACTTTGAATTTTCTATATTTTTAACTGTCAATTTTAAAAAGAAGTTATTAATATTTTCAAATAATTTTACAATCGAATTTTTAGATAATAATTAAATATTAAAAACATAGCATGAATTTTAATATTAACATTTTTTTAATTTCAATTGCCAATGATGTGAATTAATGTGCCCATTAAAGGCACATTAATGGCACTTTAATGGCAAAAATTTTGTATCTTTTATGGCAAAATATAATTGCAAGAATTGGGGCGTTGCTTGGCCCAATAATGGCACATTCACGGCAAAGTTGCTCAATCTTTAATGGCAAAAGACAATTCCCAGTGATGTGACGAAGATCGGCTCATTAATGGCTCATTATTGGCACTTTAATGGCAAAAAATTTGTATCTTTCATGGCAAATTATAATTGCCTGTATTGGGACGTAGCTTGGCTCAATAACGGCACATTCACGGCAAAGTTGATCAATCTTTAATGGCAAAATTCAATTGCCAGTGATGTGAAGAAGATCGGTCCATTAATGGCTCATTAGTGGCACCTTAATGGCAAAATATAATTGCCAGAATTGGAGTGTAGGTTGGCCCAGGAATGGCACATTAATGTCTATCATTTTGTATCTATGATGGCAAATTATAAT
Source organism: Leptopilina syphax (assembly GCA_032872505.1). Classification (NCBI taxonomy): domain Eukaryota; kingdom Metazoa; phylum Arthropoda; class Insecta; order Hymenoptera; family Figitidae; genus Leptopilina; species Leptopilina syphax. The sequence continues at coordinate 34,645,286 of CM065473.1, read as the reverse complement.
TGCCAATATTGGGACGTAGCTCGGCCCAATAATGGCACAGTATCGGCCAGTGTAGTGTAGCATATAAGAACCCTTTTGCTTCCTCGACTTCAAGTCAGAGTAGCAGAGTGGTCAGAGTGTTAGGCTATGGTGCGTCAGGTTCAGGTATCGATCCCCGCGAGAGGTAAGAATTTTTCAAATATTTGTAAGTTTGCGTTTAATTTAGGGAAATAAGATTTCATTGCCGTATAAATGTTATAAATTAATTAGTTAATTGAATAAAAAAAAATTTATTTTTATTTTTTTCTAATTTTGTCAACACTGGGGGAGTAATGGCAGTCAATATTGGGCCATTAATGTCTGCTGAGATCTGGCTGCCAATAATGGGCCATTAACGTCTGCTGAGATCTGGCGGCCAATATTGGACTATTAATGTCTGCCGAGATCTGGCTGCCGACGTCCAACCGCTGTTAACACCACAAGAGTCGGCGCAAAGTCGGGCCAATATTGTCTGCCAAGTCTCGATGCCAGCTTTGTCAATACTGGGCCAGTGTTGGGCCGCGTTGGTTTTCGCACTTGGGCTACGACATTTTGCGTACCCAGTGAGTCACCTGTGAGTCTTCAGTTACAGAACATGTTCTTTTAATTATTTGTCACAGTTCTATAACAGATCTGTAATAGTGTTTGCTGGGATGTGTACTAATTTGGGGTTAGGAAAATTCTGTTAGATCAGCACCGGTCATTAAATCAAATTAGAATCAAATGAGGCTTTTATAATTATGTTTCTTAATACTTATTTTCAAAATTACTATTAAATGTAGAAAAAATTTCTTTATTAGTTTTGTTACTCTCTAATTATAAAGAAGAATACAAAACGTAAAATTGTACGATTGTCAAAATCTTAATTCTACATAGTATATTTGTTATATCATATAAATAATAAATTAGTAATAAAAAAGTACAAGTGAAATAATCTGTCTGTTCTCGCTGTCGATAAAAATATATAAGATTTTAAATAGTTTCTATATTGCAATCCTATACGTGTATTTTTTGTCGTAGATTATGCAAAAGAGATCAAAAATTGTTATTTTAAAGTTTATATTGTCCAAAATTTGAAAAAATTGTAAAAATGACAAAATTTTCGTTTGTACGCTTGAAATAAAAAATTTTTTGTTTACTTTTTACTGGTGGAAAATCGAATAAGTTGTGTAAAACTGTGTGTATTAATACTGTGTGTATTAAAACTGTTAAACATTGGAAACAAATAGAAGAGAATATATGTACAAGTGTAAATAAATGTAGAAGCAGTAATCAGTTTATAAAAATGCGCTCTTTTTTGTTAGTTATGTATTAATAATTAATTGATAAATTATATATATATCCGTATTATATTTCTTAAGGATTGATTTCTAGAATATAATAAATTTATGACCAATTATAAGTTAAACAAGTGTATAAGTTATAATAAAGTTTATTATAATATAAACAGAAATTGGTTTATAAGTAAAAAAAGAAAGATTCAAAATTCAAAAAGGGATGAACTGAGTAAAATGGTGAAAGAGACAGTAAATCACTGATTCCAGGTGCGTTGAATCGTTGACATTTGATGATCTGGCAATGTCTGTAAAATAAAAGGTTTAACATTTACATTCGTTATACATATTATATTATACATAATATATATTAATAGCAAAAATTGTCTTTTCTTTATGGAAAATTATAAGTGACACTAATAAATAAAGTATGGATAAAAAAACTGGAAACGAATACCATGATATTGGACAATGTTAGTGTAGTATTTGATAAAATTTATTAAAAGATTTGGGACCATTCAAGTATTACGTAAGCCTTGAAGGGGAGGGGGGGTCTAGCTATTGCTTATTTCCATTAGAAAAAATGGCGCTAATGTATATAAAAAATCTTACATGGGGGAGGGGGGTCTAAAATTCTGAAAAATATGCTTACGTAATACTTGAATGGCCCCTTTGTACTTAGATTATTAATATGATTATGTATTTACTTTTAAGAGAATTGTACTAAAATTTTCTAATCCTGCTTAAAGTTGAAAAAATTAAAATTATTCATTAAATACTAACCATTAAATTAATGGGAGTCGGAATTTGAGGGAAAAAAGAACGTGGCTACTGCAAAAAGAGATTTTGTTGTGCAAGCTGATGCTGCCATGTAGTTTGAAAAGGAGTTTGAACATATTGTACTGGCTGCAGATTTTTTTTTTCAAAGATGGATTTCTGATAGAATTTTCTTTTCTTGTGCTGCAAATAAAATAATATAGATATAAAACATAATAATAAATAATGTAGATATAAAATTTGGTTTTAAAAATTAATTAAAAATGTATTAAAATTGAATAATGTAAAAAACAGTTAAAATAAAAAATTATAAATATTCGCCCAGAGAGAACATTGCATGGTAATATTGATGCTACATTTCCAAACAATATTGATGGAATATTGCTTGTAAATTTTAAAAATTATTATAATATTGTAATTATTATAATATAATTTTATAATAATATAAAGTAATATAATACAGTTAACTCTCGATAAGATAAAGTGCGTTAATTCAAATTTTTCGGTAATTCAAAGTAATTTTCGGGTATCGGTCATTCTCTATAAGCATTATTAACATTTGATAACTCAAACTTTTTGATATGTAACTCAAAGTTTTCTCTGTCTCTCTTTGAGCTCGTCTTATCGAGAGTTTGCTGTATGTATTATATAATTATAATATCCTTTGAGTCATATTTGAAAATTTTTCGCCCATATTAGGCGTCGATATTAAAATTTTTTTAAATCTAAAATTTTGTAAAGACTTTTTTAAAATTTTTATGAAGAAATGTTAAAGTAACTTTTAAAATTGCTTAACCACTAGAGCCGGCTCGATGTATCGAGTACTCAAATGACTTCGAGTACTTGAAAAATTAAAGTACTCGGGTAAATTCAAGTACTGATTAAATTCGAGCTCTCGAAATTTTCAAAAACTCTGATGGATTCCAGCTTTTAAATTACCAAAAAAAATTATTAATAATTGAAGACCTCCACGGAATAACGATCTATGGCACATTTTGACATAAATGCAATTTTAATGAAAATATATGCACGTTTTATTGAATTTCGAGTCTAAATGAATGAAATAATGTAATTAAATAAACAGAGATTATTATTTATTGGTTTTCATTAGATATTAGAGTTGGAATAACGATTTATGTCAACTCCAAGTTGAAAATTGCAAGCATTTTTAAATGTGCCATAGATCTTTACACCGTAAAGGTCTTCAATTAGAAAATTTCGAATTCATGCGAATTACTGAATGAATAAAGTAAATAAGTCTTTAACCAAATTTAATAATAATTTTTTTAATTATTTGTATTTTTAAAAAACAAAAATTGTGGAAAATGACAATAGACAACTTGACAGCGGATTTTAATAGGTTTTAAAAATTACGACGTAATGTCGCCTGAATATTGCATAAATACTTCCAGGCAATATTCCGTCAATATTGACAGGTAATGTTCCCACAGGGTGGATATACTCATGTTGAGATAATTTTGTCTCAACTTTTCCCGGCAATACTGGCAATGTTACCATGCAATATTGACATAATATTCAGCTCAAATGTTGTGCTACTTAGGAATGAATTAAAATTGAAATAAAAATGAAGTTAGAGTAGGTGAAAATAGTAATTAATTTAACATAAACTGAAAGGAAAATTCAAATAAACATGTAGTGCAGGTAAAATGAAAATAAAAGTGAAATTAATTTTTAATAGTATAGCTATGGAATGAAAGTGAGGTGACAAAAAATAAAATTTAAGTGAAGATAAATACGAGATAGAAAATGGAGTGGAAGTTAGGTTAAAGTTATTTGAAAATCTGGTGAAAGTGAAATAAATATTTAGTGAAAGTGAAGTTAAAGAATTGAATTAATTGAATTGCTTCTTGTAGAAGCAGTAAAGCGAATTGGAAATGAAGTGAGAATAATGTAAAACTGAAGTTACAGAATCACACCCCCGTACTAAGCTTGAGACGTACTTGGTGTTGAGGTTTCGTCATCTCTGAATCTTTTAAATTTGATGTTGATTGTTGCTCTGCTCGTTGAATGTTTTCTTGTACTTGTTTTGTGTAATGTTGTAATTGTTCTGCGTGCTGTTGTAGTAAATTCTTAATTTCTTTTTCTCGTTTATGTAAGTCGTTTTCTTGTTCGTATGAATAAAGTGTTTGTGTTTCTTTATCTACTCCACAATTTATTTTTTTTTCGATAACTTGTTTACTTTTTTCAAAAATGGCTTTTTCTTTATCAAGGTTCTGTTTGTCCACAATAATCTGTTTTTCTCGTTCTGTCAGATTTTGTGTAGTATCGTTCAAGTCATGTGTTTTTCTTTTTAATTTTTCTTTTTCTAATTCAAATTCCTGTCGTTCGTTCTGTAGATTAATTTTTTCAGTCTCTAATTTGTTTTGTAATTGTTGAATGTTTAGTTTGATTCGATTAATATTTTCCTCCTCTTGTTGCAGTTTTTCTTTTTGTCTTTCCAAATTTTGTTGAATTTGTTGATTTTCATTGCCGAAATTATGAAGTGTTTGTTGCAGAGTGTGATTTTCTTGCAGTATGTCTGTGGATGTCTGCAGTGGAAGAAGATTTGTGCAATGTGATTGTGTCATGTTGTTTTCTGCTACTAGTTGGACAATGTTTTTTTTTCTTTTTTTACATTTTCATCCTAAACATCAAATTTCATTTAATTCATTCATTTACCTTCGTATTCCATGAGAAAAAATTAAGCATTAGTCATACAACACGACATCTACCCTGCACCGAAAACTTAAGGGAAGCTTCCCTGAAGCTTTCAGTAGAATATTCATTTTCTCAATAATATTTCTTTATAATTTTGAGGCAATATTATCTCAATTTAAACTGTCAATGTATATTTTTTTATGGTGGGCATGATTGGCATTTCAATTTTGATATGAAACAAGTAAACAAACATTTTTTATAAAAAATGATAAATTTTGAACAGAGTGACGTAGCCGTTTTGAAAAAAGTGCTTGCATCTCCGTCATTTTAATTTAAAAGAAATTATTTCGTACTTATATGTATAGCTCACAATAAGTATTAAAAAACAATAAAAGTAAAAATGTCTTATCTTAAATATTTTCGTAAAAAAAATTCTTAAAAAACCGTTCAATTTAAATGCGTTCAGGGTGGCGTAACCCTTTAATGAATTTAATAAATAAATTAATTAATTTAATACTTCAATTTATTTAATTACAATAAAATAGTGAACGTTAAGAAATATAAAAATAATAGTTTTAATTAGTTTAAAAAAAAAGATTTAGTTGTATTAATTAAATAATATGGTTTTAGACAAATATTTAACCAAATTATTTAGTTATCTCAAACAAATTTTGGTTTCTTTTTCTCAGTGTAACAATTTTAAATAAGGAGATGCTTGGAAAAGACTCAAGAAAATGTACAAGACACAAAAGAAAAGGAAGAATACACAAGTAGAAAGTAAGTAAGTAAAATAAAGCAAATTAATAACAGTAGATAAAAGAAGAATCAAAAAAGAATTTATGAAAAGGAAAGGAAGATTCAATAAAGAAGATAATTCATTTAATTCTAAAAGGGAATAAATAACATAAGATGCTTAAGAATAAGAAATAATAAATAATAAAAATTAAAAACTAGAAAACAATTGCGACCAAAAAATAACCTAATAACATTTTACCATTTCTTTAGTGTTACTTTCTAGAGGTATAGTAATTCCTCCAAATACTCCTCTTCCTCGTCCTCGTCGACTTCCTCTGCCCCTACTTTGATTCGTAAGCACTCCTTTAACTGCATTACTGCTTATTGTTAGAATTTCAGAATCAGGATGTTTCTATATATATATTTAAACATTCATTTTATTATAATAAATAAAAAACAATTTATAATTTGTATAATATTTACATAACCCACAAGATACCCACTAGGTAAAAATCAAATAGGTTTTAATTGTGTGCATTTCTCAAACGCATGCATTGAAACTATATTTTTTTTTATATTATCTTACCTCATCCTCATTCACAGTACGAGATGTATTAATTGTGCTATATCCTCCTCTAGTTTTCATACTTTGCCTTTGGAAGAATTTCTTTTGTTTTATCATTAACCTGTATTTTCTGATTTGGAGAAATTGATGTTTGAGAAAATTATAATAAAAAAGCAGGATGAGCAACCAGCAGAATGATAAGGTAAAAATTATTATAATACATTTATTACATTTTTAGTTGTTCAATTTTACAAATAAAATTAGAAATTCGTATAAAATATTTCTGGTAAATAATTCGAAAAGTCAATAATTTTTTATAAATAATCAAATTATGATTTTTTTAATAAATTGGATTTGTAATGGTTTTTTCAATTTTTGAGTGAAATTATTTGATAAATAATTTATAAATAATAAATTGTTTAAAAATTTCTAGTCACTAACAACCTTTACATGTGGCAACCCTGATTTTGTCTATACTTTAACCTATAAAAAATTAATTATTAAAATCAAATAAAAATGATTTTCATTCTGTGAAATTGGCAAACTTTTTAAAAGTATTTAACCTTAAAGTAATTAACTAATTAAGTAATTTACATTTTAAATAAAGATGTTATTTATTACTGGGTGTATTTTTAGAAAAATAATAAAAAATGTATTACATAATTAAATTATATTTATTATATAACTAACTAGAAAATTTTTTAAGGGTCATGAAAAAAAGGATTATTGTCCTTTCAATAATTATGAGAACAATTATCCGAAATTAAATCCTTTTCATCGAAGAAAACGGGGGACTAATCATAATTTGGTAAGTTCTCATTAAAAGAAAAAAATAATATATTAAACATGAAATATTGACAAAAAATGTCTTTAAGATTTAAATCTTGAACGTAATCAATTCTTTAATTCAAATTTTAAATGCTACAGGGTTGCCACAAAAATTTGATTTCGTTTTTCCCTGGCTTTTTATTGATTTCTAGATATAATTTTGACTTTTATCTTATCCCTCTAAAAAATTAATGTAGTTAAAAATAAAATGAGTAATTTTGTCAAACATTCTTTCTTATTTTTAAAAATTCTTAAAAACTTAAATTATTTTTAATAGAATTTTAGGACATTTTAATATTGGTAATTTTTAATACATTTTTTTGAAGAAATTTTTTTAAAGAAATCCAATTTTTCCAGAATTTTAAATAAAATTATTTAAAACTTGAATAATTTTTCTAGTAATTCTATAAGTTTTAATTTTCTAGTAATTTTTGACAAAAGTTCTTAACTTTTTCTCTATTTCCTTGATTTTTGGCGATTCTTTGCTAAATTACAATTCATGATAAAAATTTTATTAAAATACATTTTATTTCTAATTCTAATTAATTGATTTTATTAGGACAATCAAGAAGAGTATATACGTTCCTTGGAGGAGAAAGTGAAGGAACTACAGAAAGAGAAAGAAGAATATTTGGTGAGTAATTAATTTATTCTGAATATGATAGTTAAAAATGCGTTTACAATATTATAATTATTTTAAGGGCATTTGAACCATTATAAATGTTTAAATGGTCCTTAAATAATTAAAAACATTTTTCTTCTTTTTGTAACATATTTTTATAAATTTATTTACAGAGCAATGTACATCTTGGGCTGAACACTACTGGTGAGTTTAAAATTATAACTGCACTAAAAAAAGTATTATCGTTTTAAGAGGATAATTCCTCTTCTAAAATCATCTTCCATTTTATTCTTGATTTAAGGATATTGTGAAGCAATATTTTCAAGTAATAATTTATATCTTATTAGATAGTCATGAGATGCAAACGGAAAGTGCGGAACAACGAAATGGCACCAATCCATTGTTCGTGCCAAACAAAACATCAGTGAAATTACAAAATGTTATAATTATTTTCTTATATGTTTTATTTTTTCTATTGTTTAAATTTTTATTAAATTATTTTATTACTTGTTTAAAAAATTTCTAAAAGAATAAAATAATTGTTTAAAATTTTAATAACATTTTTCGTAAAATTTAATTATTTTTAAAATTTTCAATTAAAGTTACTAAAAAAACATTATTTTCCATAACAGATATTTTTTAAAAGAATTTAATTATTTAGGAAAATTGTAATAAAATTGATAAAAAAAATGTATTAATTATTAACTACTAAATGTGACACGTTGCATTTTCCTCATTGTATAAAAATTTATATAATTACTTGACAGGGGGGTTTTAATTCTCAAAAAAGTAAGTGACATAATTTGTGAACGTTTCTAAAATTCAAATAAAATTTTAAAAACATTTCAATTATTTTCAAAAATTTTAATAAAATTTTTCTCAATAATTAAATTATTTTCAAAAATTTTAATAAAATTTTTCTCAATAATTAAATTATTTTCATAAGTAATACAATTTTTTTGTGATAATTCAAATTATTTTCAATACAATTTTATCAAAATTTAGCAAAAGAATTCAATAATAATTTTATAATCCAAAAATAAAAAAAAATAAAAAAGGTTATGAAGCAAACTAACAACTATCTATATTATTAATAAAGATGTTTTGATTTTTTTACAGGTAATCAAAGGTCCTCTCGGAGAGCGGGTAGATGGGTGCAGGCAAGAAGGAGGTATTCAAATGTCAATCGATCCACCAACTTTGCCAAATTTCTTGTTGATCTTTTCGACCAGAGTAGTTCGACCTCTGCACACCAACGAGGAAGAGGTCGTGGACGTAGACATCAACGTGGACATGGACATGGACGTGGAAGTGGACGTGGACGTAGAAGTGGACGTGGACAAGGAAGTGGAAGTGGAAGTGGAAGTGGAAGTGGAAGTGGAAGTGGACGTTTAAATTAAAAATTAATTATGATTTTTTATTACTTTCATTCAAATTAATTATGAAATGTTTAATTCTTTATAATTAAAAAAACCGCTGCCAACTTGTATATTTTTTTTATAATTTTGGTGCTCATTTCATGAACACTTTACTTCCTCATAGAGATAAAAATAATAGAAATATATGAATAACTTTTTATAAATATGGTAAAAGTGATTGAATTCTGGGTCAATCAATGTATTTTTTAAATACTCTACAAGATATTTACAATAATTTAATAGTTAAAAAAAAATTTCAAACAAAAAAGTTGAGAAAATGTCATTTTTCACAATTTTTGGTTTTTACAATACCAATAATTTCGAAATTTATGATCGAATTAGGTTCAAAAATAGGTGAATCGAAGCGTTTTTAATGCTTTACAAGTTGGTAATGATAATTTTAAAGCTACTTCTACATTTTTCAACAAAATTCAATCAAAATTGGGGGAAAATGAAGTTTAAATTGATTTTCTTTCTTTCTAATATTTTTCAATTGGTTGTTAATGACCTAAATTGTTGCTAGAGTGTTGCTGAACACCATCCATATTGATGAAGAATTTTAAATTGACTTTTAAGTAGTAGTATCTTAATTAGTTAAAAATAATTCATTTGATGGTAAACAATTAGTCACTGATTCAAATATAGTATGTAAATAAATTTAAAAAATAATTATCGAATTATCAGACGTATTATAAAATATAAAGTAATTTTTTAAATTCTGAAAAATAAGATTTTTGAAATTTGAAAATGGAATTTTTATAAACAAATAATGAAAAATTTTTACAATAATTGAATTTTTTTTACATTATATTACAAATAATTGAATTCTTTTAAAAATGTTTTTAATTACAATTACACAGTGCAACACATAAAATATGCAGTAAGTTTTGACTTCAGTTTCTGAAAGTACTTATCGAAACTAGCAAAAACCTATTTCAGTTTTACTAGATTAGCTCGGATTTGAATTTTATCGACATTTGAATTTTTTTTAAATTTCACATTTTTCAGTTTTCTGATACAGGCGGATGGGAACACTGGCTATTAAAAGTTTATTAAAAAAATTCACAACCGTCAAATTTTAAAATGCAATCCTTTAATTTCTGATAAAAGAAAAAAAAATTGGTAGAAAATTATTCGTGTTATTTATTTCTGTATATTTGTATACCGGCGATTCCTGTCGAGCCGCGAGTTTTGATTTTTTTGACTTTTTTCAAAACCAAATATTTTTTCTTGGGCAGAAAAAATAAATAGAGATTATTGCTCTTTAAATTGTGATCGTTACTAATTCTTTTTATAAATTTTTAATTGTCAGTATTCTCACTTCCGTTTTCAGAAAACCGAAAATTCAAAAAAAGTAAAAAAAAAATTATTCATAACTTGAACAATTTTTGACCAAATTTTTTTTCTTGGGCAGAAATTAAAGAGAAAGTATTGCTCTCCAAAATGTGACCATTACGATTTTAAAAAAGAAAAATTTAATAACCTGCGTTCTCATCCGCCCGAATCTAAATCAAGAAAAATTTGAAAAAGTACGAAAAAATTTCATAACTCGAACAATTTTTGTCCAAATTTTTTTTCAATGTCAGAAATTAGGGAGGAATTACTGCTCTTCAAATAGTAACCATTTTAAATTTTTTTTAAAACTTTTAATAGCCAGCGTTTCCACCCGCTTTATCAAAAAACCGAAAAATGTGAAAAAGTAAAAAAAAATTCATAACTCAAACAATTTTTGACCAAATTTTTTTTTCTTTATCAGAATTTAAAGAGTCTCTCCATCATGAGTTCTGTCCAGAAAAAAGGTTAAAAAAGTATTTATTAAATAATTTTTAAAAATATTTTGTATACATTGATTTTTTTCCAACAAAAAATGTTTTCATTTTATGTTTAAAAATAAAAATTTTTATGTATTCAAAAATTTAAATAAGAAAATTTTTTAATTAAATTCACTAAATAAATAAATTTATTTTTATTATCAATTTTATTGCAAAATGACAAATTTTTAAAAACACAAAAATTTTAATAAAAAAAATTAAATTAAATTTACATTTATTTCTAATATTGTCTATTTAATAATTATTTATTTTATTGTGAAATGATTCATTTTTTTGAATTCAAAAATTTGTATACTAAGTAATTTCAAAGCTGGTGGTCATGGTAACAAATACGTTAACTAGTGTTTACAAAATGTCATAACTATTGTTTTCCACGTTAGAAAATTTTTATTTTCGAGAAAATACATCATCGAATTTAAAAGAGTAAATTGGGAAATTTGTAAAAAATAATTCATATTTAAATCATATAACCCAATATTTTAACATTCGGAGCAATTGTGGGAAAATATAGAAAACAAGGTTAGTTGTTTTTCAGGTTATTTTGAAATTTTAATCAGAAAACTAATTTATTGCTTATTGCAAAAGTTTTTAATTTTAAATTTATCCAATTAATTTATTGAACTTTTACAAAAGTTTTTAAATTCGACTTTTATACTTTTTTTAATTTTGTTTTCTCAGAAGAAGTTTTATATATAGTGATGTCAATTTCCAAATTTCGTAATATCAATTACTTTTTGAAATTTATAAATGTGATATATTTATTTCGACTTGAGGAATAATTGCCTAGATGTATTTATGTTTAAATTTCACCAAAGATATGTAAAAGTAATTTAATATTATATTTATAACATTAATTTTTTTTGCTTTTTTGAAAAGAAGAAATTTGTTTATCATAATGAGAAAGCAAAATGGTAATGAAATTACCAACTTATTAGTCTCTAAATTATTGTCAATAATTACTCAATAAAATTTTTTTATTCTTTATTATATTAAAATTATAAATGTAAATTTAGTTCAAATAATTAATTCAAATAATAAAATTTAATTTATTATTTAAATTTATTCTTTTTACTTTTATTTTTTTACATGAAATAAATTTCAAATATAATTAAATTATTATGTTGAATTTTTTTAATCATTTATTATTAATAATTTTTTATGTAATAAAATTATACTAAATAATGATAAATACTGATTTACTGAATTGATAAATTCTCGCAGAAAGTGAAATAATTAATTGGAAAATGGAAGAAACGAGCATGGAAAGGGGATATGAAAATTCGAGTAGCCAGAATAAATACAAGAGAAAGGGACACTACCAAACTTCTGGTCGACGTTTGTCAAAAAAATATTCAGCTCGCATGTTGTAAGTAAAAATACGTCAACAGACAAATAATATTCCATAAAATTTATAATATTAAATTTGTCCTCATTGTTACAAATGCGCACAACAAATATGCTGATTAAAATTTAACAATCTAAATAATTCATTTAGAGAGTTAGGAGTCATTTGGGGTAAATGTAAACAGTAGATGTTTCAGGTAGATTTACAAATTTAAAAATATGTACGACGTCAATATTTTTACTTCGGCTCACCTACAAGATGTTCTGAGTATTACTAATATTTTATTTTGACAATTGGCAATGCCACAGTGTAAGTTATCTTTTAATGCAAAAAAGATTGAAAATCAAAGTTTTACTGTTTCAGTATTTTGTCTCGCATTTGCATAAAAATAAATTTAAAAATCAAACAAAAATATGTAATTCTTCCTTATTAATGCCCTAAAAAAATAGATTTTGATGTTTGATTTTCGTCAATTTAGTTAACAAATAATTAAGTGTCTACATTTACCCCGAGAATTCGAAAACTCGGGGTAAATGTAAACAGAACTTGAACTACATTTTAAAAGAAAATAATTGAATAAATTTGCTTTTATTTCACAATTTCATTAATATTTGTCAATGTAAAATTACATAGAAAAAGAAATTAGGTCTTCTTTAAAAAAAAATGTGATAAAAAATTTTTTTTTTAAATTTGATCAATTTTTAAAAATATTTTTAGGTTCATCCGCCATTTTGAAAATTAAAAATTTGACTTCAAATTCGTATTCAGCGACCTCAAAAACCCCCCGAGTAGCCAGATTCAAGCAAATTAGATCAATTTTTCAAAATATTATTTTTAGTTTCATCCGCCATATTGGATCCACCATTTTGAAATTTAAAAATTCCATTTTAGATTCTTATTCAGTAACCTTAAAAACTTCTTTTTACCAAATTGAATGAAAATCCATTAAAATTTCTTAAAGTTATTCAAGTTTTTACATTACTAATTTTGTAATGGTTGGTTGATTGTTTATTTATATGATACATTATCAGTCAACTGGTTGATTAACTATACATCTACGAAGAATTTTTTTCAGTTTCTCCATCCCTTAAAACAGTAGTATACTTGAAATAACTTGTTTCTTAAACTTCGCTTAACTACAGTGGTGTTTGTATTTACCCCGAATTTTAGGAAAATTTCAAAATATTGGGGTAAATGTAAACAGTCAGTTTTAGGCGATTCAGGTGCATCAATATTTTTTTGTACCTCCTCAAATTTTTCTAGGGAACTCTAGTAACAAGTTCATGCAAAAGAAATCCGTCCGTTTTACCTTTTAACAAAGAAACTAATGTTTTTCGTGAAAAATAGATATTTCGTTTACATTTACCACAAATGACCCTACATAATTAAAATTTAATTAGGTTTCTCTCATACTACTAAGCTTACAACATTTTTAGAATTATAAAAAAATTAAATTAGAGGAATGTGTGGGAATTGGAGCCCCCTTAAGGAACATTACTAAAAAACCAACTTGTCTTTATAAAAATATATTGTTTTGATCATTTTATATTTATTTCGTTTTTTATCTTTAATTATGTTAAATTAGATACTAAAAAAAGCAAGTGGATTTCAAAAAGTAAAATTTAAAAAAACTCATTTTCTCCCATTGTTACACCTGTGGGGGATTGTGAGCTTTCGTTTGAAATTCAAATAAATATATTTAATTTCAATTTTTTAAGAATATTTTTTGTTTTCTAATGGGAAATATAGTAATACTTACAATCAAGCCAAAACTTTAGACTTTAAATAAATTCTTTTTTAAATTATAATTAAATAAAAATTTGTTAAATTAAAGCGTAATGACAAGACGGAAGTATAGGGAAAAACAAAGTAGAAATAGCAAAATATTAAACAAAATAAGGGTCAAATCAAATTCTTACAATCATTTATAACTCGCTTACTCGAAAGTCGTAAAATTTAAATTAAATAACAAAAATTTTCCATTTTTTACTTTAAATGTTAATATGAAAAATTAATTCAAGTTATGCGTAGTCAAATTTTTAATATTTTATTCAATTTTTTCGTGTATGGAATTCCATACATGGATTCGTTTCATGTATGGAGAACTCCATACCATCCATACTGCTTGCGTAGTCCCTGTGTATAGGAGCGCCTTAGTGAGGAATAGTGAAACGTCAAATTGCGCGAGCCTAAAAAATTCTGTGGACTGAAATCGGGCAACTAGCGTTACTTCATGTGATCTATTTGGACGAGACGATGCAGCATAGTTACTTGTTTTTTCATACATGTATACCTATCTACACATATTCACTTATAATATGGTAAAGTGTGGATAGATGCCCTCCAGTTCGAAAATTACATCTAAATTCAATAAATATTAATATTTTTAATTGACTATTCGATTTTTCTACACTATTACTATTTATCATTAACATATGTAAGGACCAAATATCTACAATAAATAATAAATTAGTCAGAACGAAAATATGAAAAATCTGCATTTCGCCATATATCCCATCTGGGTGGATTAGACGCCCCTTGCGGTAAAAGTAGATGCCCCGAGAGATTTAATAAAAATATTTGTAATATTTAATAAAAAAAATTATGTATTTAAATATTATATTATTAATACATACATATAGTTTTAATGTTTTAACTGAAGTATGTTTTTTTGCAATAATATATTTTATATACCAGCTAAAAATTTAACCCTCAAATAATTAAGTTTTTTATAGGGGTGAGTGGGGCAAACCGGACCGGTGGGTAAACCAGACCCCTCTCAATATTTCAGAAATGACGAAATTGGAAAAAGTGTTGTTTACAAATTTAAAACAACCATCTTTAGTATACCTTATTTTTTCAATCTGACAGCTTTAGTTGCGTTTGTGCGACGAAGGAAGCAAAAATTTTTTTTTAGTTTTTTTCTACACTTTTACGAATTTTTTCTTAAGGAAATTCTGAGGAAATCGTGCAATGTTTCCAAATATTAGGTCTTAGGTTTTGAAGGTACACACCTCAGGAATATTTACCACCAAAAACTTTGATGAATTTGTAAAGCGTTTCTTTTTGACAAACATTTATTCTCAAAATGGGCCTGTGGGGCAAACCGGCCATAGGATATTTCCATTGAATTAAAGTTTCATAAAAATTATTTTTAAATAAAATGTTTCTTTCATTAAAATATTTACTTACAATGAGAATTAATTGTCTTCCAATGATAATTGGATCCATTAATATTGTTTCTCTGATAATGACAAACATTCTTATCTTTTTATTAAAAAAAATATTTATTTAATTAAAATCCAATCCAGTATTATTATTTTCATTACTACAACCATTGTTTACATGATTCTTTAGGTTTTTTATTATTGTAGATTATGTAAATGCAATATTATAAATAAAAAACCAAACGGTCCGGTTTACCCCAGAGGGTGGGGCAAACCGGACCGTTTGCAAAAAATTTTAAAGTTAACACAGTAACTAAACAATAAAAGATAAAGTATAGGTGTCTCTAAGAAAAAGTTGCGCAATTAAATGATCTTTTAAACAAGTTGCCTCCTCATTTATTATAAAAAATGTAAAACGTCGATCTAATATGTTTCTCTGATTAATTTGAGACAAGAAAATAATTGCAAATATTTTCTTACGTGTTAAATACTCTTATAATGAGGAAGTAGGGTAAACGTACCAATTGTCGAGGATGGTTCCTGTTGTCGAGTAAACAAACTTTGAATTTTATTTAAACAGTGTAGTATATTGTAAATGAAAAAAAGTAATAAATATTAATTTTTTATGCGTTATAAATGTGAAAAAAATATATTAATATTATAAACACAAACAAATGAGACATTTTAGACAATATTTTTTGGTTATTACCATGGTAACATCGACAAATGGAACAACCCTCGGCAATTGGTACGCTTACCCTATAAGTGAATATTTTTAGAAATCTTAATTTTTCACTTTATTATAACTAAAATAATCCCGGAGTGCAAGCGGGCTGAAACTTTATAGCAAAACCCGTGCAGAAATTGGACTTAGGGAGTAGTAGGGTAATAGCCAATTTGCCCTACTTTTGATAGGGTTCTGGTCAGGCAAATTTGTTGGTGCCTATCTAATTCGGTAACACTTAATACATCAGGCTCTAACCAGAACGATTTGACGAGGCAACAGCTATTTCCCCTCTCTACTGCCCGACCAAAATGAAATGCCTATTTAGAACTTCACTATTGCCTTATAGAACTTGCTAGCTGTTCTAGAAGGTTGATGACGCTGCAGGCATGCTTCAGTAAAAATATTTTTTTACATTTTTCATGTAATAAAACTACTTTTATGACTGTAATACGGTGATTCCAATACTTTGGAATTTAAAATGATGTAACACTATATTTAATATTGTTTTTTTATATTTCACTTCACATTAAAAATTATATGCTCTGTAAAGAAAAGCCGCAGAGTTAATTTTACACTTCGGGATTTTATATGAGGTATCATTATATTTTCCGACGATTCAACGAATTTGTAAAATTATATTGCACTCTGGAGAACAAAATAAATCGAAAATTGACAAATAAATAATTTGAAATTCATGAAAACTTTGAGAGCAATTTAGAAGTTTTTTGCCGCACATATTAAAAAAATCATCATAGAATCATATCATCATAGAATAAAATAACTACAAACGTCAAGCTTGACATTTTGGGTTATGTATTTGCGTCATTTAATGAGTTATTGCGCATGCGCGCTTACTGTTGAGGGCTTCATTAGGACCTCTCTACACTAAAACCCAATTCCCCGCTAGAGGTGTATAGTAACATTATCCAGAAAGGTTATAGTTTTTTACTATAATCAGATTCGACTTATCTAGTCAGAATGTTCTAGAGAATCACCCTATTTTAAATAGGGACAAGTGGGTCAATTTCTGCACGGGAATTGTTATGTTTAATAGGTATAAAAAACCAATAATACATAAACATAGTTTATCAAAAAATACATTTTCCCTTGTCCTTATTTTTGGTTTTTAGGATTCCGTACTTCCGTACACCATGTGTGTACTAACGGAACACTTATGCAATCTCTCGTGTGTCTGTCCTAGCTTCTCTGAATAATCTGTCCTCCCTTAACTTCTACAAATCTCAACCTGATGAGCTGAAATTCGGTACACATACGTATTTTTCCGCCTAGGTCACAGAAAAAAAATATAGCGAATCCGATTGAAAGAAATGGTTTTGAACTAGCACTGAATAAATTCGAATTTTTCAGAAAAAATTAAGATAAATGACCCTGTCTCCTTCTTAACTTCTACATATGATCTGGTGGGCTACAATTCGGTACACAAATGTATTTTTACGTGAATATTACAGGAAAAGTATAGCGAACCTAAATAGAGGTCATAATTACAAACTAGGAACAAAATAAATCTATTTTTCCCAAGAAAAAAATTGATTATGTCCCCCCTTAATTTCACGTCTAGATTACAGGAAAAATATAGTTAGGTTAATTCAATCATTCGAGCTTTTTTCAAAACTCTAGTTACCATCAATTGGACCTATAACGCCACTAACCACAACTAAACAGTCAAAAATAACAACCGAACAACGTGTGTTAGAAAAAATAGTATGTACAACTCGGAAGGGAAATGATTTTCACTCGTATTTTACAGTTCTCTGCGTCGCTTGCAAACACTCGCTCATCCTCGAACTGAAAATCACACTCGTCGGAAATCAACCATTTTCTTCCCTTGATGTACAATATAGTATTTTAACCTCCTTAACTTCTACATATCGGAAACTAATAAGCTATAATTCGGTACACATATGTATTTTTATCTGTAGACTAGAAAAGAAATATGGCGAACCTGAAAAACAATGTCATTGAAAAAGTAATGTTTTTTAAAAATAAAATATTTACAACATTTTAAATAAAACTGAATTTTATTGAAAAATTGTGAAAATACCAATTAATAAAAATATTATTTGAAATCATAAATGATAAATTCAGTACGGTCGCGATAATCTGATCCCATGGCTAATTCGACAATGCGATCATCTCAGGTGGGGAAAAAGAAAGTCTTATTCAATTAAAGTAACTAAAATAAAAAAAACAAGTATACATAGATAGTCCGTATTCATTACCTCTAATTGGTTCTGTTATATTTTTCTTGTAATCTAGTGATGAGAATATGTATCCCAGTAAAAAAAGCAGCATTAAAAAAGAGCGAATAGTATTGGCGGTGAGTTTCTGCCAATACGTTTCGGCTTGAAAACCGTACTTGGGTCATTCTGCCAATCCTGCATTTTCACCGTCAATTCTGTCCTCTTGAATCTTTTGATTTCACATTTATTGACTCGATTTGGCATTTTAATCAAAAAGACTGATTGATTTAATGTGTTAAAATGCTGATAACGAAAAGGAAATATAAAATTTTGTTAAAATGTAAATAAATGAAATTTGACAAACTGTTGGTCTATTACCATATGATTTAGGGTATTTTCTATATTTGCGCTGTGACTTGTACTCGCAGCGCCCCTAGCGCGAACGTCAAAAGCTGCCTAAATCATGTGGTAATAGATCAACAGTACACTGCCGAATCGATCAATAAACGTGAAATCGAAAGATTCAAGAGGACAGAATTGACGGTGTAAAAACTGGATTGGCAGAATGCCCCCAATACAGTTTTCACGCGAAAACGTATTGGCAGAAACTCACCGCCAATACTATTCGCTCTCTTCCAATACTGCTTTTTTACTGAGATGTATACCGAATCTCTTCCTTTCCTAATTCGTATTTTTTACTTTATCAATCATATTTTTCCCCATATATCTTTGTATAAAAAAGGAGTTTAATTTTGGTGTACGGAACCCTCGATTTTAGTGCGAGTGTAACTCGCACTTGTCCGTTTTTTATTAATCTTCATTGGTTTAATTTTTATTTTTATATATAGACGATTGAAGAAAGTTATAGATGACAATCCTGTAGCGGAAATGAACGAGCTGATAAAGAAGTATAAAGAACCAATGGAAATTGAGACAAAAAATGAGAAAATGATTGTAGCCACTGAAGAAAGAAGAATTTTCAATGTCATTCCTGAAATGGAAATAACTGAAGAAATCATGAATCATAACCTAAAAGATGACAAAAACGAAGATGATAAATTCCAAGGACATGATTTTGACAGAATGGAGTTTAAAAATTCCTCTTTTTCAGAAGAGTCACGTTTTTTCAATCGCTTAAAAAATGATTACAGTATTGGAAATCAAACTTTAATTGAAAAGAAACACATATTTATGGAATCAAATGCTGAAGAAAACCTTCGTCAATTGGAAGTAGAATTAGAAAAGTTAGAATTATCGGAAGAAGAAATATATCATACCCGGAAGAATCATAAATTTAATGATGACGAATTTGAAAAAAGGGAATCTGATAATTTGGTATTTTCCAATGCTGACAGCTTAGAAGAGAAACATTTTACCCCTGAATATGAAAATGAAGAAAGTATTGAAAACCAAAACACATTTGATGAGAAATATTCTTCTATTGGAGAACGTTATGCAGATGTAGGATACATTATGTGGCAGACAATGCAAGCATGCGATAACAAGGAAAACCATGTAGATGGATGTACTTCTGGACGTTGGAAGGTAGTGAAAACTTATGAAAAAGGAATTCAAACAATAATTAATATGAAATGTGATAATTGTAATGCATCTCTGAATATTAAATCACATGAAGAAAAGAAGACATTAAATCCAAATTATAAATTTGTATCAGGTTGTATGGCTGCCGGCATTGGATACTCTAATATAGAAGAGTTTAATGCCGCACAAGGAATGCCAACTATGAGTGATAAGACTTTTAGAAAATATCAAGAACAAGTCGCACTGGATGCAATACAAATTTCAGAAGAATGTATGCGAAATTCCGCCAAGAAGGAAAGAGATATAGCAAGAGAAAAAGGTTACCTGATTGATGATATCCCATACACAACAATAATTACAGACACATGTTGGGCAAAACGTTCAATGGGAGGAAGGTATGATTCATTAGGTGGAGTTGGAGTTGTAATAGGATATGAAACCGGAGAAATCATAGACTGTATTGTTAAGGTCAAAGTATGTGCTACGTGTGATAGAGCAGCTAGAGAAAACAGAGAACCTAAGTCGCATTGTTGCTTCAAGAATTTTGAGCGGAATAAAAGCTCAGGAGCTATGGAATCAGTAGGAATCACAGAAACTTTCATGCGTAGTGTTAGTAGAAATGGTTTGATTTACAAATTTTTAATTGCAGATGGAGATGCAAGTGTTTTAGCTAATATACAAAAACATAAACCATATAAAAAATATGGCGTTACAGTGAAAAAGATTAGATGTTGTAATCATCTATTAAAAAACTTTTGTTTTGCCTTACAAGATATTGTTTCCACTGCAGGTAAAGATACCTGTGAAGCTCGTCGTTTTCTTAAAAAAATATACTAAACATTCGAGCAGAAATAAGAGAAGCATCAACAAGAAGAAGAGAAGATGAGTCTTTAAGTATTAATAAAAAACTGGACTTACTGTTCTGTGATATAATGAACGTTACAAGCCACATATTTGGTGAGCATAAAGAGTGTCGTGCATTGAATTGGCCATGTCAAGGAAATCGTAAAGCTGATGAGGAAAATGTCTTACCACTTTTAAGTTCCATCGCGGAAAATATGAGAAAAGAATTTAGAGATTTGGCTAAATTTACTGAAAGTTTGTTATATAATGTAACAACCAATAGGGCTGAATGGTTTAATAATCTAATTTGCAAAGCTATTGGTGGCAAAAGAATTAATTTTACTGAGACAGGCTCATATCCAGGACGAGTCGCTTTCGCAATTTTGCAAAGCACAAATAAAGGAGCTTTGTCTAGTTTGTATAAAGGTATCGACGCACCTATTCCTAAAGTTCTATCTAAAATGGAACAAAGAAGACAATTGCAAGTAGAACGCAACAGAACTTATGATACTGCACCACGAAATATACCAAGTCACAAGCAAGCAACTGATAAAGACTACGGACCAAATGCGAAAAAACCTGATGTTTCTGATGCAACAATGAATAATCTTATTACCGAATTAGAAAAAACTCAAAAGGAAAATCAGAAAAACAGATGCAAAATATTTTTGGACACATTGAAACAATCTGAAAGTAAATTATGGATGGATCTTCGGGAAGAAATGCTTACTGCTTTAAACTTTGGTCAAGTGTGTAGTCGACAAAGAGCAACTTTAACTTGTGAAATAGTTAAAAATATATTATATTGGACACCAACGCGTGGTAAAGTTCTGGACGCTTTGGAGTATGGAAAAGAAAATGAGCGAGTAGCTATTTATGACTTATCACAAATTTTGGATGTAAAAATAAGTAAAAGCGGTTTTATAATTGATGAATATATACCATTCTTAGGTGCTTCTCCAGATGGTTGTATTATGGAAAGTTTAAGTCAATTGAATATATCAAAAGAAAAAATTATGAATGCACATCTTTTGACGAGTTCCTTGCTCTCAAATGAAGGAGGAATCGTAGAAGTTAAATGTCCAATTACTGCTACAAATGCTAAAACTTTAAACGATTTAATGAATGTGCCTGCTGTTAAAAAAATATTTGATCCAAAGAATACTAATGCAATGAATAAGAATTATAAATATTATTATCAAGTTCAAGGAGCACTTCACATTAGTCAATGCTGTTATTGTGTATTTGCTGTTTGGACACCACACATTATTAAATACATTGTAGTATTACGCGATGATGAATTTTGGAGCAACAAAATGATGGAGAAACTAACTAAATTTTATATTGATTGTTTAAGACCTAAAATTTTAGACAGTCGTGAAAATAGAAGTATGTTACTTCGTGAGCCAGACTATGTTCTACAAGCTTATGAACAAAAACAATCTAAAAAGTCTGATACTTTAAAAACTGTTAAAGCAAAAGTCAATTATGAAACAATAGATTCAATTGAAAGAAGTAATAAGTTAGAAAACAAAAATCAAGATTTCAAAGATACTAATCAAGGATACGATATAAAAAATTATTTACATTTTGCAGTATCAAATTTGAATGACAATTATGAAACAATAGATTTAATTGAAGAAAGTAATAAGTTAGAAGACATAAATCATCAAGATTTTGAAAATGCTAATCAAAGACACGACATAAATAATGATTCAAATTTTGCAGTATCAAATCTGAATGACAATTATTAAGTTATTGATGAAGATATAATATCAAAATTTTCAAGTGGAACACGAAAACTGCGAGACATTCTCGAGATAGATCCATCAGATGAATACAAAAATGTTATTTTAGATAATAATGAATATCTAAATGAGGTTTGTATGGCAAACTTATTTAAAGTCTTGAATAGAAATTCCTTATACGATTTCATATGTGTTACACACTTAATATATCCTAATTTCATAAAACCATTTGACATTAAAGGAATACCTCCTAGAAACAAAGACCTTCAAATTATTGGTGGAGGTATTTCTTTTCATTGGCGGTGTATACATTATGATGGAATGTATTTACACATTTATGATAGTAAAGGACCACGAAAACTAAAAGAATTACCTATAGATGAACAAACTTATATTAACCACAGATATCCTGGACTAGATCCAAAGAATGTTATTTCAAAACAGGTAACAAAACAACCTGACGATATAAGTTGTGGTGTTTACGCAATTGCATTTGCCGTTTCAATTATTTTATTAGAAGACCCTTACAAAATAAAATATTCCACTGATACTCAACTCATGAGGAATCATCTTCAAAAAATAATTGAAACTGGAGAAATAATTTCCTTTCCAAAAGAAAAATAATAATATTAATAATAAGACTGTAAGTCATAATAAGCAGTTAAAAAATTTACACTGAATATCAAGATACACAGTAAAAAGAAAATCTAATTTTAAGGTAGCCGGACAGTCTAAAGTTAACATAAGATAACCAATGTTGCATTTACGCAATGGATTGTGGATGATTTAACACTGAAGCAGATAATGATGAATTTAAAATTGATCTAAAAAAGTAAGATTTACTTTCTTCTGTGTAATTAAGGCTTTTGAGCCACGTAACTTTTTATGAGATTGAAAATAATAAAAATAAATTTTTTATTAATTTTTAGTATCTGCTTTTAATCTCATTTAAAGTATAAAGCGTAAAAAATTAACAACTTCATTTAACAAAGCAGTATATCCACGTTCTCGTGTTGGGCTGCTTCTGTAATATATAAATTGTTAAATGTTTAAATTAAATTTTAACACGGCTTTTCAGCCACGTTACTTTTCATAATATACAAAGTAAATACAAAAAAATTAACTTTATCGAATTTTATTATCTTTACCATTCTCCTGAATTCCCAATAGATTATAAGCGCAGAAAGATACACAGTTATTAACCATGCATATTCAATAAAATGTCCAATAAAAACACAATATAAATTCCCCGCTCCTGAAACGTCGAAAAGTAATAGTACCGAAGAATATCAAGCAAGGTTGTGAAGAAGTTATATGAACGTAAACGCCAACATGTTTGAAAGCCTAAAATTTAAAGTCACAACTGTTAATATATTAATGTTAACAAAACCTTAAATACAAAACCATTTCTATAAAAACCAAAATACAAGGGTGATATTTGTGAAAAACAAGAAGACGTTTATAACCACAGCAGTACTTTAAGAAACCTCATCAACAAAAAATGTAATTTAAAAATCGCTATTAATTAAAATCTTGTCAAAGTAGGAGAAAATTTCATAGAATACAAAGCACTTGTCAAAAATCAAATATCCAATCGCATAATAGGCACGAGTTTTAAAAGTAGAGATTTAAAAGTTTTTCTGAAGGGCTATGCAATCTATTATTGACTGACAATTACAACAAAACGGCGTGGCCGAACGCAACACTCGAACCCTAACAAAGGCTGCAAAGGCTTTGTTAATGTCATCAGAAATTTTTATATCTTATATTAGGCAAAAGCTACTTTTACTTCAAACAGTATAAGAAATAAATACATAATGAAAGAAATTTTCAAGGGTACACCGGGATACACCATCTGAAAAATGAAATGGACGCCCTCCGTGGATATAGTCTGTAAATATTCAGAAAAAAGTTTTGTTTTTTTAAATAGGCGCCTAAGAAATGAAAAATTTTAATCCAGAGACGTCGAAGGGATTTTTGTTGAATCTGGTGATTGATAAAAAGCGTTACATATCTAGAATCCTTAAATAAGAAAAATTGTTTTATCAAAAGATGTGATATTTATATTTCATAAATATGGACCGAATTGCGAAGATTTTCGTCCGCAGATTTTTAATCAGGTACTGGTAAATTTTCCTCCGAAGTGACTGATAATTCCAACATTTATAAAAATCATCTTCAATATGTAATATGTAAATCACACAAACTGATTCAAAATGGACACAAGTGGCTATTTTGAAATCAATCGGTTTGGAAAGTATTCAATCGAATGCTTGCCTACACGTTGATCTTTTTAGACAGCGGAAAAAATCATTGGAGACTGCATAAGGAGTATCAGCCTAAGAGGAGTTTTCGAAAAGAAAAATTTAATATTTTTAAAAGATATCAAGAAACTGCTGATATATAGATGTCGAGTGGGTCAACGACAACGTTGTTCATACTCAAACCTTTAGATAATCCCAAAAGAGTAAACAAAATCAAGGAGAAACTTTCGACTCATTTTAAATCTAAAGACAGCGAAAAATAACATTGGAGACTGCATAAGGAGTATCAGCCAAAGAGGAGTATCAGCCGATCATACTCTAACCTTTAGACAATCCAGAAATGAGTAAACAAAATCAAGGAGAAACTTTCGACATATTTTAATCCTAAATACAGGGGAAAATAACATTAAAGACTGCATAAAGAGTATCAGCCGAAGAAGAGTTTTCGAAAAAAGTTAATATTTTCAATAGATATCAAGAACCAGCTGATATATGGATGTCGAGTGCATCAACGATAACGCCGATCGCAGAACATATTCTAAACTTCTCAAAGAACTCAAGTGCTCAGACTTAATATACATCACACACTTTAACGACAATAAATTTTCTAGAAAATTAATCGTGAACTTGATTTTTTAAAATCAGTTAAAACACATCGATAAATAATTTCATTTAATAAGAAATGTTTTTAGACAATATTAATTTAAAATCAAAATATCTAACGACAGAAAAGAAAATAGAGGATATTGGGTTTTCAAATTAATTTTCCCCTTTTTTAATTTCTCATGAAGTAACTAAAATTGTTTCAATTTGCAACTTTGTATGTTATGTTCAGTATAAAACGTAAGAAATTATAAATGTGCTTTTTAGCCACGTATCTATTAATGTAATTAAAAAATTTAATATAATTTTATTGTTAGCTAAATATTAAAGACTATAAAAATTCATAAATAATTTTTCTGCATTTTTCTTGTACATAAAGATGAATACAGTTGAAACCGCTTATATAACCAATAACAAACCAAGAACTATCTTAATTTGATCTTCGTAATATCCTATTACTATTGAATACCCGTAGCATGTAATATTACATGTAATATTGCAAGGGCATGAAAGTAATTATACGTACTATTCAAGTAGATGTATATAAAATAAAATTTATAAAAAGTCAAACAATACATTATATAATTCTTTTCTCATTTTTCATATAATTTTAACTTAATCTCTTTTTTGTACTCTCTGTTTTAATATAATTTTGTTCGCCTGTGACACTATAATTATACAAAATATAAAATAACTACAAACAAAATAAATATTCCAAACTTATAAATAGTTTACGATATAAGCAATTTCAATTGTAATTTTTTATTTTAATTGCATTAAAAGTATAAATCGTAATTGATATTCAAAAATTTTTCCCAGGGCGAACCTCAGCTACTGGGCGGGTCGCAGGTGGCGGATAGCGAACGCCCTTATAGAAATGTTGCATTCAATAAATATATATATATTTCGCTCGATTAAGGATTAAATCATTGATTAAATTTTAATCAGAGTTGGTAAAACCGGCCCTTAATATTTTAAACGATTTAAAATTTGCTATTTAATACTTTTTAAGTTTAAACTTGTTATACGAATTTCTATTTCTTTTTTCAATAAAATAAATATTTATTACATGCTACTTTCTTTAGGGTAACTGTGAATAAGAATAATGCAACGATAATCAATAAAATATATAGAATTTCTTTTAAATGAAAAATTAACAACTCCTCTTATTTTTAAATCATTATATTATTTGTGCATTATTTCCAATAAACAGTCCCGGACCGAGGAATAGACATTAAAATCAATTAATTTTCATTAAAAAAGTATAATATCTATCTCTGATAGATAACTCGTAGTGTTATTTTAACACTAAATGTTAGTTAAAATCAAACAGTTTCGGTTAAAAATGATCTGTGTTGTTTTAACACCACATTTACTATTAAAATAACTCTTCTTTTTTTGTGTGAATTAATAATGTAAATTAACAAAACCTAAGCTAACAATAACCTTACAGTATAATATTAAAATATTTTTTGTATTTTTAACAGCAATTCAAGGTTCAATTGAAAGAATTTTCCAGCACCGAAATTTATAGAAAAAGTTGTCTTCAAAAAATTTAAGTTCAAATTCAATATTTCCTTTTCTTGTCACAGTTTCCTGCATCAGTAACTTTTTCAGTAAGTTTTCCTTCATTCTATATTTTTGCTTACAAAAAAATATTATAACATACAGAAAAACGTCTTATAAGAACCCAACAAGTTTTGTATTGTCGTAAGTTCTATTCCCCATGCGTAGATTTTTATTTTTTTTTATTTTTCAAAGTTTTAAATATTAATTCATCAAAATTTAAAATGTGCGTTTATTTCCATATTGTATATTACTTCCTCATAGAGGAAGTATTGTAATACCGAAATTTTTCGAGTTCGATTTTTTGACATATCTTTATGTTATTTGACCTCAGGAGTTCAAAAATGACATTTTTAAAAAATGTCATTCCGTATGTGTGTGTGTGTGTGTGTGTGTGTGTGTGTGTGTAAACATCACATTTTCATAAATATCTCAAAATCATAAAGAGCTTTTGGGTTGAATTTTTTTTTAAATTGTAGATCTCACCTGCGGACATAAAGTGAGAGTACTTTGAGATAGATTAATAAAGTTTAACTAAATTTTTTTTGGATTTTTAATTTTGCAAAAAAACGTTTTTTGCCCATAACTTTAAAAAAACCTATAAATGTTTTTCCATAATTTTGTAGAGTTTTTTTAGACGCATCTTTTGAGCCCTAATTGAACATTTCTCGTCCATATTAACCGGAGATATTAAACTTTTAAAAATTCAAAATTTTGAAAAATAAGACTTTTTTGAAAATTTTGTTGAAAAATGTAGAAGTAATTTTAAAATTATTGTTACCGACTTGTAGATCAAAAAACGCTTCGATTGACCTATTTTTGAACCTAATTCGATAATAAATTTCGAAATTATTGGTATTTTAAAAACCAAAAATTGTGGGAAATGACATTTTCTCAACTTTTTTATTTGATAATTTTTGTTTAACTATTAAATTATTGTAACTATCTTGTAGGGTATTTAAAAATAAATTGATTGACCCAACCTTAAATCACTTTTACCATATTTATAAAAGTTATTCATATATTTCTATTATTTTTATCTCTATGAGGAAGTAAAGTGTTCATGAAATGAGCACCAAAATTATACAAAAAAATATACAACTTGGCAGCGGTTTTTCTTTATTCTTGAACATTATTTTTGAATAATTAGCAGTTTGTCCATTACTAACTTTAAGATCACTGTTCACTTTTTAAAACCTAATGACAAAACTAAAAATTGTTTTTAATAATATCTATAGGGAAGACTGGGGTGAAAAGTTAAACTGCCAAAACCGTTAAAATTCATTATTTTTCGAACGAAAATAGTTAGAGCATTACAATTTTAATTATAGAAGGGTGTTATCACCCTAAATAAATGTCCGGAGTTGTGTGCAATTCTCTTTATTTTTGTGGTGTCGATATTGAAAGTTTTTTTTCAACCTACTTTTGAAAATTTTTTCGAAAAAGAAAATATCAACTTTTAAGTATATTTTTTAAATTTAATAATTTAATTATTTGGGTCTCCTGAAGAGATACCTAAAGGTATTTGCTAAATATCTTTAGTCAGATTTTTTATATTTGTTGTTAAAGCCAAAAACGCACCCTGTGGCGAAAAGTTAAATGTATTTTTACATATGTTGTTAAAAATTTTTTTTTTATTTTTAGTTTTTTTGGGTTTATTTGTTTAAACATTATTTATTTGACATTGGGCAAGTACTCTGTCAAAAAAATAAGCCGGTTAACGTGAAATAAAAAAAATTTTTTTTTTTGAAATTTCAATTTTTTAACTTTACAACTATTCTAAATCTTTTGTCAAATAATCTTGCAAAGATCTTTTATTTACTAAATTACTTGTTTACGTATACTTTAACTTATCTACTACTTAACACCTATCAGAAAATAGTTTTAGTAGGCTAAAAATAAAATGTAACTTTTCGCCCCAGACATTTAACTTTTCGCCCCAGCATAGGGCGTAAAGTTAAAAAAAAACAAAATTTTCATAAAAGGACAAAACATGTATTTTTTGCGAAAAAATCAGGAACTTTTTTATTGAAAGTTGTAGAGGACAAGTTGCCCTAAAATATTGATACACAAATATTTGTATCTAAGCGGCTTGTATTGCCAAAAAAAATCATTTATGCAAAATTTAACTTTTCGACCCAGCCTTCCCTACACTTTCGGATTATCAGTTATAATTTTAGAGTAAAAAATCAATAACAATATCTAGAAAGATCTGGACACTATTACGCCATTACTACACCTGTAATACGTTGGCCGCCGACTGAAGCTAACAGTTGAACTCTCGGCACTCTTTCATAGGCACAAACCACTATTTATCGAGTATTACAAAATTTGATAAAGGAATATAACATGGAGAAATATTAGTGGTTGTAGCAGGGTGTTGAACGTGGCTGCTATAGTCCAACGCACAATAGGTTTGCGAAAGTCGTTCGCGAACGAGACGCCTTATATAGAAAACTTCGAAAATATATATCTCTATCTTTTTCTAACTCATATTTTGCGTTCGAGAACGATATTTGCGAATCAGTTGTGTTTAGGCCTTAAAACTTTAGTCGGCATGATAAGAAAATTTTTTTCGGTAGGCGAAAAATCAGATAACGATTTTTACGTCTACATATTATTAGCTATCTTTGGGTTATTGAGTTGATATGTGACTGCAATATTTAATTCAGTTTTACAAAAGACGGAAGTTTAGAATATAGGCATATATTAAAACAACCTTCAATTGATATCGAAACAACAAACAATATATGTCACTCTACTGATAGTGTTGCAGCTTATTTAGGTAAAAAGATATATATTTACATTTGAGTCAAGAAACGTTTCTTGAAAGTGAATGTTCTTTAATCACTGGACAAAATTAATTAGTAAAACATGCCTGTAGGGATACTAACAAATTTTAAAAAAGAACATGTATTTGTTGTTTAATACCAATTTAAATTACAATTAAAATTGTCACTTGATTTTTGTTGCTTTAACATAATATTACACAAAACTATTTTTCACAAAATTCAAGATATAGTAGTACCCACTACACAGAAAAAAACCCGACTCACTTTTCTTGCAACGCATTTGGAAGTCGATCTCGAAATGAGTAATCGGCAACTTCAAAGTGACTCAAAATAGAAAAAATGTCAGTTTCTAGTTTTTGTGTGTGTGTGTTATGTTGGCAGCAACTATAGAAAATGTCTGCTGCGCGTTGCGCCGTTACTTTTTTTCAAGAAGACTAGAAACAGGAGGTCAAACTTCGCTTGATTTCTATGTGCAGTGGGGGTAGAAATAGTGGGGTCTAGAGACGGTGGAGTTTTCAGTTTGGGTATTTGCGCGGTAGATGAATTTTGTAATTTCGCGCATAATAACCACATTGAGGTTATAACCGAAAATGACAGCTGTCTGCTATTGTGTGTTTAATAGGTTATGCGTTTTATGCTTGGCAAGCATTGTTATTGAAAAGAGGTTTAAAAGTGATAAGGTTTGTAAAAATGTTAATTATATTTATGTATAATTAAACGAGTTAAACATAAATATTCATAACCTGTCTGCACGAAAAATTTCTTGGGAATACGAAAAATCAAACACGTGATAAAATACAACGTGCTTACGATGTATATATATCAAGTATGCGCGAGAGAACAAAACTGGTTCACCGCGCAAATGCCGAGAAAACAAAGAGCAGACGACTCATGGCCCCACGTATATTACATTCCCCCCACTACCAAGTTAGACCTCCTGTTTCTAGTCTTCTTGCTTTTTTTGTGTTTCGCATGTTTCGTGTTTACATAGTTGCCATCCCTGTCAGTCAATTCACAAATGTCTAACCTAAAAATTCGTTTTTCATTTCTCATAAATGCGATAAATCGACTTCAAGTATTAATGTTTTGATAAGTGCAAAGTGTTTATTCATTATAAACAATTATTTTAATTCTTATTTTTATGAATTATTCCCAGTTATTCCAATGTTATTGTAATTTTTTCATAAACTCAAAATGATCCAGATTTTACTCATTTTGAGTAATTTCCCCAGAAACTTAGAATGAGTCGAGGGGGTATCATTTTTGTTGCACTTCAAAATGAGTATGATTTCATACTCATTTTGAGTAAAGTTTTTTTCTGTGTATTGTAAACTAAAATCCATTCAGATAAATTAAATTATAAGCAACAAATTTATAAACTTTAAAGAAGTGAAAAAGGATGTATTTATACAATAAAAATTTACTTTGCAGAATGAATTTATTGGACTCTTTGAACAGAAAAATGAAGTTGATAATCTACAATGAACATAATAAACTGTATCATAAATTGAATTTATTATAAGTATCACATCAACTTATATTACATATATGTTACAAGTTACTCATTTTTTATTAATGTACTAACTTGCAACTCTGAACTACAAACACACTTACTTACTCTAATTCTTTATTATGACACAAACTTTAAATTTTGTAAACATTTTGAATAGTAAGGCGAAATGTTCATAGTTTAATCTTATGTAACACAAAATGTATTACTATTTCTATGTTCTTAAATTTATAAATAAAAAAAGTAGCCGGTTGAAGTTATAGTCAAGCTTAGCACCCCCCCCCACTTAAATGAATGTTTTAAAAGCAAAAAGTAAAATTGAATAAAGATTAATTGTTGAGAAACAGTAGTGATTGGTGTATACGGGAGGGTACTGAGCACGACCGTAAGCTTCGACCGACAGAAAGAAGAGAGTTATAATTCGTCAGTAACATCACGGTAAATCGTTACTTGTTAAAATAACACCAAAATGGATTAAAATAACACTAAATTGGATTATTTTAATTCTTTTTGGTGTTATTTTAATACCTAACGATTTACCGTGATATAGATAACAACGACAACACCGGGTGTGAGTGGGCTCTTACACTCGTAAAGGTATCATGCGACTGTTAAAAATGAACATAATTTTGTCAAAAATTGCACTAAGAAACAAGGATAAATATTTTTTTAGAAATTTAATTGACTCTTCTACTACATTAAAGGCACAGTAGTAAAACATACAAAAAATATATGTTAAATTTCTTGCGTGTAATTATCAGGTGGTGTTGTTTTAACACGCAGTTTTGGTATAATTTTTTCTAGTGTTAATAAATAATTAAATAATTGATACAACAATTATTTTGCACCAGACATAATTTTTGTCAATTATGTCAAAACAATTGCTGCATTAAACTAACAAGAATATGTTTTGTTATCAAAAATATTTTTGCACTCAGACATAATATTGAATAATATATCCAAACAATTGCTGCATCTAGCTTATAAAAATGACATAATATTGAATAATATATCAAAACAATTGCTGCTTCTAGCTAATTAGAATTTCATTTGCTTTAAAAAATTATTTTTACCGCCGATATAATATTAAATAATATATAAAAACAATTGCTGCTTCTAGCTAATCAGAATTTGCATTGCTATAAAAAATTATTCTGCACCTAAATATAATTGCTACTCCAAACTAATAAGAATTTGATTTGCTATAAAAATTACTTTGCTCTCAGACATAATATTGGATAATGTATTCAAACATTTGTTGCTTCTAGCAAATCAGAATATGCTTTGCTAAAAAAACTTAATTTGCTCTCAGACATGATATTAGATAATATATCCAGAAATTCGTTGCTTCTAGCTAATTAGAATTTGCTTTGCTACAAAAACTTAATTTGCACTCAAACATAATACTGGATAATATATTCTAACGATTGCTGCTTCCAGCTAATAAGAATTTGCATTGCTACAAAACATTTTTTTTCTCTGAGACGTAAAATTGGATAATATATCTAAAAAATTGCTGCCACAATCTTATAGAAATTTGCTACGCTATAAAAAAATTATTTGGCTCTCAGACATAATAATGGATTATGTGTCCAAAAAATTGCTGCTTCTAGCTAATAAGAATTTGCATAGCTATAAAACATTATTTTGCTCTCAGACATAATATTAGATAATGTATCCAAACATTTGTCGCCTATAGCTAGTTAGAATTTTCTATGCTATAAAAAATATTTTGCACTCATACATAATATTGAATAATATATCCTAATAATTGCTGCTTCTAGCAAATCAGAATATGCTATAAAAAATATTTTGCACTCATACATAATATTGAATAATATATCCTAATAATTGCTGCTTCTAGCAAATCAGAATATGCTATAAAAAATATTTTGCACTCATACATAATATTGAATAATATATCCTAATAATTGCTGCTTCTAGCAAATCAGAATATGCTTTGCTAAAAAAGACTTAATTTGCACTCAAACATAATACTGGATACTATACACAAATGATTGCTACTTCTAGATTATAAGAATTTTCTATGCTATAAAACATTTTTTTTCACTCAGACATAATATTGTATAATGTATCCAAACCATTGCTTCTTCTAGCTAATAAGAATGTGCATTGTTATTAAAAATTATTTTGCATCTAAATATAATATTGGATAACATATCCAAACGATTGCTGCTAATAAGAATTCGCTTTGCTATACAATTTTCTTTGCACCCAGACATAATATTATATAATAAATCCAAATAGTTGATGCTTCTAGCAAGACAAAATTTGATTGCTAAAAAAATTATTTTGCACCTAAATATAATATTGGATAACCGATTGTTGCTAATAAGAATTTGCTTTGCTATACAAATTTCTTTGCTCTCAGACATAATATTGGATAATATATATAAACAATTGCTGCCTTTAGCTAATAAGTATTTGCTTTGCTATAAAAAATTATATTGCTCTCAGATATAATATTGGATAATATATCCAAACAATTGCTGCTTCTAGCTAGTAAGAATTTACATTGCCATAAAACATTATTTTGCTCTCAGACATAATATTGGATAATATATCCTAATAATTGCTGCTTCTAGCAAATCAGAATATGCTTTACTAAAAAAACTTAATTTGCACACAAACATAATACTGGATAATATATCCAAACGATTGCTACTTCTAGATTATAAAAATTTTCTATGCTGTAAAACATTATTATGCAATCAAGCATAATATTGGATAATATATCAAAAGTATTGCTACTTCAAACTTATCAGAATTTGCTTTTCTATAAATATAATATTGGATAACATATCCAAACGATTGCTGCTTCTAGCTAATCAGAATTTGCTTTGCTACAAAACATTTTTTTCCTCTCAGACATAATTTTGGATAATATATCTATACAATTACTGCTACTAGCTTATAAAATTTTGCATTATTTTAAAAAATTATTCTGCACACTGCTGTAGAAGTGGATATTATGTAGATGTTATAGTTGCTCATTCATAATAAATTTTCGTTTTAATATAGGAGATCGATGCTATATTCCGATATTGAATTGGCGTGTAATTTATAAATAAAGAAATTAATTCGTTTATTGTCTTTAAAAATCTTTTCAACATTTGGTAAGTACAAAATTTCTTAAATTAAAAAATTGCCTACAAATTCTTTTACAAAAAATTATAATTTTTAAATCGGCATCAAATCCCAATTCAATTTTTCAAAAAAATGTTCTCTGTGTACTCTTAGTATTGAAAAATTAAATTTTAATTATTTTAATGCCTAATAAACTTGTCA
Source organism: Leptopilina syphax (assembly GCA_032872505.1). Classification (NCBI taxonomy): domain Eukaryota; kingdom Metazoa; phylum Arthropoda; class Insecta; order Hymenoptera; family Figitidae; genus Leptopilina; species Leptopilina syphax. The sequence goes on along the minus strand of CM065473.1, from coordinate 34,610,942 downwards.
GCAATTTTTATAAAAAGCAAAACCTTTTTTGCAAAATTTCCCTTAATAATTTTTCCATTTGTTGCTTCTAACTAATAAAAATTTCTTTGATCCCAGACATAATATTGGATAATATTTTGCTAAAAAAATTATTTTGCACCTAAATATAATATTATATAACCGATTGCTGCTGATAAGAATTTGCTTTGCTATACAAATTTCTTTGCTCTCAGACATAATATTGGATAATATATCCAAACAATTGCTGCCTTTAGCTAATAAGTATTTGTTTTGCTATAAAAAAATATTTTGCTCTCAGATATAATATTGGATAATATATCCAAACAATTGCTGCTTCTAGCTAGTATGAATTTACATTGCCATAAAACATTATTTTGCTCTCAGACATAATATTGGATAATATATCCTAATAATTGCTGCTTCTAGCAAATCAGAATATGCTTTGCTAAAAAAACCTTATTTGCACTCAAACATAATACTGGATAATATATCTAAACAATTCCTGCTTCTAGCTAATAAGAATTTGCATAGCTATAAAACATTATTTTGCAATCAAGCATAATATTGGATAATATATCAAAAGTATTGCTACTTCAAGCTAATCAGAATTTGCTTTTCTATAAAAATTTCTTTGATCACAGACATAATATTGGATAATATATTTAAACAAATGCTGCTTCTAGCTAGTAAGGATTTACATTGCTATAAAACATTATTTTGCTCTCAGACATAATATTAGATAATGTATCTAAACATTTGTAGCCTCTAGCTAGTTAGAATTTTCTATACTATAAAAAAATATTTTGCACTCATACATAATATTGGATAATATATCCTAATAATTGCTGCTTCTAGCAAATCAGAATATACTTTGCTAAAAAATCTTAATTTGCACTCAAACATAATACTAAATACTATATACAAATGATTGCTACTTCTAGATTATAAGAATTTTCTATGCTATAAAACATTTTTTTTTCACTCAGACATAATATTGGATAATGTATCCAAACAATTGCTTCTTCTAGCTAATAAGAATGTGCATTGTTATTAAAAATTATTTTGCATCTAAATATAATATTGGATAACATATCTAAACGATTGCTGCTAATAAGAATTCGCTTTGCTATACAATTTTCTTTGCACCCAGACATAATATTATATAATAAATCCAAATAGTTGATGCTTCTAGCATGACAAAATTCGATTGCTAAAAAAATTATTTTGCACCTAAATATAATATTGGATAACCGATTGTTGCTAATAAGAATGTGCATTGTTATTAAAAATTATTTTGCATCTAAATATAATATTGGATAACATATCCAAACGATTGCTGCTAATAAGAATTCGTTTTGCTATACAATTTTCTTTGCACCCAGACATAATATTATATAATAAATCCAAATAGTTGCTGCTTCTAGCAAGACAAAATTTGCTTTGCTAAAAAAATTATTTTGCACCTAAATATAATATTATATAACCGATTGCTGCTGATAAGAATTTGCTTTGCTATACAAATTTCTTTGCTCTCAGACATAATATTGGATAATATATCCAAACAATTGCTGCCTTTAGCTAATAAGTATTTGTTTTGCTATAAAAAAATATTTTGCTCTCAGATATAATATTGGATAATATATCCAAACAATTGCTGCTTCTAGCTAGTATGAATTTACATTGACATAAAACATTATTTTGCTCTCAGACATAATATTGGATAATATATCCTAATAATTGCTGCTTCTAGCAAATCGGAATATGCTTTGCTAAAAAAACTTAATTTGCACTCAAACATAATACTGGATAATATATCCAAACAATTCCTGCTTCTAGCTAATAAGAATTTGCATAGCTATAAAACATTATTTTGCAATCAAGCATAATATTGGATAATATATCAAAAGTATTGCTACTTCAAGCTAATCAGAATTTGCTTTTCTATAAAAATTTCTTTGATCACAGACATAATATTGGATAATATATTTAAACAAATGCTGCTTCTAGCTAGTAAGGATTTACATTGCTATAAAACATTATTTTGCTCTCAGACATAATATTAGATAATGTATCTAAACATTTGTAGCCTCTAGCTAGTTAGAATTTTCTATACTATAAAAAAATATTTTGCACTCATACATAATATTGGATAATATATCCTAATAATTGCTGCTTCTAGCAAATCAGAATATACTTTGCTAAAAAATCTTAATTTGCACTCAAACATAATACTAAATACTATATACAAATGATTGCTACTTCTAGATTATAAGAATTTTCTATGCTATAAAACATTTTTTTTTCACTCAGACATAATATTGGATAATGTATCCAAACAATTGCTTCTTCTAGCTAATAAGAATGTGCATTGTTATTAAAAATTATTTTGCATCTAAATATAATATTGGATAACATATCTAAACGATTGCTGCTAATAAGAATTCGCTTTGCTATACAATTTTCTTTGCACCCAGACATAATATTATATAATAAATCCAAATAGTTGATGCTTCTAGCATGACAAAATTTGATTGCTAAAAAAATTATTTTGCACCTAAATATAATATTGGATAACCGATTGCTGCTGATAAGAATTTGCTTTGCTATACAAATTTCTTTGCTCTCAGACATAATATTGGATAATATATCCAAACAATTGCTGCCTTTAGCTAATAAGTATTTGTTTTGCTATAAAAAAATATTTTGCTCTCAGATATAATATTGGATAATATATCCAAACAATTGCTGCTTCTAGCTAGTATGAATTTACATTGCCATAAAACATTATTTTGCTCTCAGACATAATATTGGATAATATATCCTAATAATTGCTGCTTCTAGCAAATAAGAATATGCTTTGCTAAAAAAACTTAATTTGCACTCAAACATAATACTGGATAATATATCCAAACAATTCCTGCTTCTAGCTAATAAGAATTTGCATAGCTATAAAACATTATTTTGCAATCAAGCATAATATTGGATAATATATCAAAAGTATTGCTACTTCAAGCTAATCAGAATTTGCTTTTCTATAAAAATTTCTTTGATCACAGACATAATATTGGATAATATATTTAAACAAATGCTGCTTCTAGCTAGTAAGGATTTACATTGCTATAAAACATTATTTTGCTCTCAGACATAATATTAGATAATGTATCTAAACATTTGTAGCCTCTAGCTAGTTAGAATTTTCTATACTATAAAAAAATATTTTGCACTCATACATAATATTGGATAATATATCCTAATAATTGCTGCTTCTAGCAAATCAGAATATACTTTGCTAAAAAATCTTAATTTGCACTCAAACATAATACTAAATACTATATACAAATGATTGCTACTTCTAGATTATAAGAATTTTCTATGCTATAAAACATTTTTTTTTCACTCAGACATAATATTGGATAATGTATCCAAACAATTGCTTCTTCTAGCTAATAAGAATGTGCATTGTTATTAAAAATTATTTTGCATCTAAATATAATATTGGATAACATATCTAAACGATTGCTGCTAATAAGAATTCGCTTTGCTATACAATTTTCTTTGCACCCAGACATAATATTATATAATAAATCCAAATAGTTGATGCTTCTAGCATGACAAAATTCGATTGCTAAAAAAATTATTTTGCACCTAAATATAATATTGGATAACCGATTGTTGCTAATAAGAATGTGCATTGTTATTAAAAATTATTTTGCATCTAAATATAATATTGGATAACATATCCAAACGATTGCTGCTAATAAGAATTCGCTTTGCTATACAATTATCTTTGCACCCAGACATAATATTATATAATAAATCCAAATAGTTGCTGCTTCTAGCAAGACAAAATTTGCTTTGCTAAAAAAATTATTTTGCACCTAAATATAATATTATATAACCGATTGCTGCTGATAAGAATTTGCTTTGCTATACAAATTTCATTGCTCTCAGACATAATATTGGATAATATATCCAAACAATTGCTGCCTTTAGCTAATAAGTATTTGTTTTGCTATAAAAAAATATTTTGCTCTCAGATATAATATTGGATAATATATCCAAACAATTGCTGCTTCTAGCTAGTATGAATTTACATTGCCATAAAACATTATTTTGCTCTCAGACATAATATTGGATAATATATCCTAATAATTGCTGCTTCTAGCAAATCAGAATATGCTTTGCTAAAAAAACTTAATTTGCACTCAAACATAATACTGGATAATATATCCAAACAATTCCTGCTTCTAGCTAATAAGAATTTGCATAGCTATAAAACATTATTTTGCAATCAAGCATAATATTGGATAATATATCAAAAGTATTGCTACTTCAAGCTAATCAGAATTTGCTTTTCTATAAAAATTTCTTTGATCACAGACATAATATTGGATAATATATTTAAACAAATGCTGCTTCTAGCTAGTAAGGATTTACATTGCTATAAAACATTATTTTGCTCTCAGACATAATATTAGATAATGTATCTAAACATTTGTAGCCTCTAGCTAGTTAGAATTTTCTATACTATAAAAAAATATTTTGCACTCATACATAATATTGGATAATATATCCTAATAATTGCTGCTTCTAGCAAATCAGAATATACTTTGCTAAAAAATCTTAATTTGCACTCAAACATAATACTAAATACTATATACAAATGATTGCTACTTCTAGATTATAAGAATTTTCTATGCTATAAAACATTTTTTTTCACTCAGACATAATATTGGATAATGTATCCAAACAATTGCTTCTTCTAGCTAATAAGAATGTGCATTGTTATTAAAAATTATTTTGCATCTAAATATAATATTGGATAACATATCTAAACGATTGCTGCTAATAAGAATTCGCTTTGCTATACAATTTTCTTTGCACCCAAAAATAATATTGTATAATAAATCCAAATAGTTGCTGCTTCTAGCAAGACAGAATTTGCTTTGCTAAAAAAATTAAATTGCACTCAAACATAATTTTGGATAATATATCTAAACAATTGTTGCCTTTAGCTAATAAGTGTTTGTTTTGCTATAAAAAATTATTTTGCTCTTAGACATAATATTGGATAATATATCCAAACAATTGCTGCTTCTAGCTAGTAAGAATTTACATTGCCATAAAACATTATTTTGCTCTCAGACATAATATTGGATAATATATCCTAATAATTGCTGCTTCTAGCAAATCAGAATATGCTTTGCTAAAAAAACTTAATTTGCACTTAAACATAATACTGGATAATATATCAAAACGATTGCTACTTCTAGATTATAAAAATTTTCTATAATATTGGATAATATATCAAAAGTATTGCTAATTCAAACTAATCAGAATTTGCTTTTCTATAAAAATTTCTTTGATCCCAGACATAATATTGGATAATATATTTAAAAAAATGGTGCTTCTAGCTAGTAAGGATTTACATTGCTATAAAACATTATTTTGCTCTCAGACATAATATTGTATAATGTGTCCAAACCATTGCTTCTTCTATCTAATAAGAATGTGCATTGTTATTAAAAATTATTTTGCATCTAAATATAATATTGGATAACATATCCAAACGATTGCTGCTTCTAGCTAATCAGAATTTGCTTTGCTACAAAACATTTTTTTCCTCTCAGACATAATTTTGGATAATATATCTAAACAAATACTGCTTCTAGCTTATAAAATTTTGCATTATTTTAAAAAATTATTCTGCACACTGCTGTAGAAGTGGATATTATGTAGATGCTATAGTTGCTCAGTCATAATAAACTTTAGCTTTGGTATAGGAGATCGATGCTATATTCCGATATTGAATTGGCGTGTAATTTATAAATAAAGAAATTAATTCATTTGTTGTCTTTAAAAATCTTTTCAACATTTGGTAAGTACAAAATTTCTTAAATTAAAAAATTGCATACAAATTCTTTTACAAAAAATTAAAATTTTTAAATCGGCATCAAATTCCAATTCCATTTTTCAAAAAAATATTCTCTGTGTACTCTTAGTATTGAAAAATTATATTTAAATTATTTTAATGCCTAATAAATTTTTTAGCAATTTTTATGAAAAGCAAAACCTTTTTTTGCAAAATTTCCCTTAATAAGCTTTCCATTTGTTGCTTGTAACTAATAAGAAAATCCTTTGTTTTATCAATTATTTTGCACCCAGACATTATTTTTGACAATGTATATCCAAAAAATTGCTGCTTTAACTAATAAGAATATGCTTTGCTGCTAAAAATATTTTTGCTCTTAGACATAATATTGGATAATATATCTAAACGATTGCTGCTTCTAGCTAATCAGAATTTGTTTTGCTATGAAAATCTATTTTGCACTCATACATAATATTGGATAATATATCCAAACGATTGCTGCTTCTAGCTAATAAGAATTTACTTTTGTATAACAAATTATTCTGCCCCCAGCCGTAGAGCTGTAGAAGCTATAGTTTTTTATAGTTAATAAACTTACGCTTTGATATAGAAGGATGATGCTAAATTCCGATATTGAATTGGTGTGTAATTTATAAATGAAGAAATTAATTCGTTTGTTGTCTTTAAAAATCTTTCCAAAATTTGATAAATACAAAATTTTTTAAATTAAAGAATTGCATACAAATTCTTCTACAAAAAATTGTTGCTTCTAACTAATAAGGTAATCTTTTGCCATGTCAATTATTTTGCACCCAGGCATCATTTTTGACAATATATATATGTGGACGTCCGCATGAAAAGGGACCACTTTGGCACTATTGGACTTATCTATATGGGCGAATTCCTGACAAAATTTGGAAAATTTTGAGTGGTCTTACAACCTTTTTGGTAAAAAATTCGATGAGTTACAGAATTTTAAAGTTTGGAGTATCAAATACGTCATTTCGAGAAAAACGAAATTAAAGATTGTAATATGAATATCTGTGGTTCTTCTGGGAAGTTATTCAGATAAGAGTTGTTTTAAGTCTAGTACACCCTTAAGATTGAAAATCAATAGGTTTCGAATTCCCCCCCCCTCATTTTTTAACAATGACAAAATAATGGATCTCCGACAAAGTGGTCCCTTTTCTAAAAATACGGTTATTAATTAATAAAGTGGAATATTTAACGAATTTAAAGGTTCGGTGTTATTTTTTAAAGTTATTTCAAGCAAAGAAGAGAAAAGTAACCTAAAAAAATTTTTTAAGCGACTTTATTATAAAAAATCTTAGAAAAAATTAAAAATTCCTTTTCCAAAAACACGAAATTAAAAATTGTAACGCGAATTTCTCCGGCTCTTCTGGGAAGTTATTCAGATAAGAGTTGTTTTAAGTCTAGTACACCCTTAAGATTGAAAATCAATAGGTTTCGAATTCCCCCCCCCTCATTTTTTAACAATGACAAAATAATGGATCTCCGACAAAGTGGTCCCTTTTCTAAAAATACGGTTATTAATTAATAAAGTGGAATATTTAACGAATGTAAAGGTTCGGTGTTATTTTTTAAAGTTATTTCAAACAAAGAAAAGAAAAGTAGCCTAAAAAAATTTTTTAAGCGACTTTATTATAAAAAATCTTAGAAAAAATTAAAAATTTCATTTCTAAAAACACGAAATTAAAAATTGTAATGCGAATTTCTCCGGCTCTTCTGGGAAGTTATTTAGATAAGAGTTGTTTTAAGTCTAGTACACCCTTAAGATTGAAAATCAATAGGTTTCGAATTTTTCCCTCCCTTCGTTTTGAAACAATGAAAAAATAACAGATTTCCGACAAAGTGGTCCCTTTTCATTTTTTTAACAACGAAATAAAATACTTAGAGTGTCAATAAATTAATAAAAACTGCATGAAACGACGTGGTAGACCCTGTAGATTAAGAAAAAAAGATAAAAACAATTTCAATATTTTTCTTCAAAATTAGTAAATTGCGAATATCTCGGAATCTAGAACCGACAAAGTGGTCCCTTTTCATGCGGACGTCCACATATTGTCCAAGAAATTGCTGCTTTGTGAACGCTGCCTTTAATTAATGCTGCTTCTATAGCTAATAAGAATTTGCTTTGATATAAAAATAAATTTTGTACTCACATAATATTGGATAATATATCCGAATTATTGCTGCTTCTACCTAATAAGAATTTGCATTGCTATTAAAAATTATTTTGCACCCTGCCGTAAAAATGGACATTATATAGTAGTTATAGTTGCTCTTTCAAACTTGACTATACATTTTAGATTGATTATTATTTCTAAAATCAAAATTGACTTTTGTTGTAAAGAAATATTTCCGCTTAGGAATAGAGTATATATATATATATATAAAGAAATTATAATACTTAGTCAAATAAAATTCATTAAGAAATTATTGCGAGAGTAACATTTTTTTGCGAAATGTTGCTTAAGCTTTCCTTTTGGTGCTTTTATCTTATAAAAATTTGGCTTGTTATAAAAAATTATTTTGCACTTAGACATAATATTGAATAATAGAGCCAAACAATTGTTGCTTCTAACTTATAAGAATTTGCTTTTGCTTTCATGTGGTGCAGGATGAAACACGAAGTATAAAACATAAGTAAAGTTGTTTACCGTTAGTGCCAGGCAGTTTTGTCCTGCCAATACAAAATAAAACTTATGTTATTTTAATATACGGTTTATTACTTATTACATGATATTTTTACTTCGTGTAGTGGTGAGTGGGGAAAAATGGGGTACTCGTGTTTTCCCATAATGGGTACTTTTAATTTTTTTATCCTCTATATATATAGATAAGAATTTATCAATTATCAATTATTCTTATCATTTATATTGATAGGAAAATGTTATTAATTATAAAGACACTACGAAATTTTTTTTTTAATTTATACAACTTTAAAGTTTTAATAAAAAATATTAATATTTTTCTAAATTAAAGTGCTTACAAAACTTTTTGGGATAATTTATTTAATTTGGCAAGTATTGGATATTTTCATCAGTTATTCTAGAATATTTTTCAATAGGATAGATTGGTTAATTGTTTACAATAACTTGGAAACATTACATGTTGTTGAAATATACAGTGTGGGGCAGAATGGGGTTCAACAGTGTGGGTCCTTACCCGTGGCTATGCTGTTTCATTGAACTACTTAAAAAGATTATATTATGCATTATTTTTCGTGTAAAAACACAGAAAGGGTGTACATAGAGAATTATCGTCAAATACCTTGTATGATTATTCTACATTTTAATGAAGAGAATAATAATAATTATTATTATAATCATGCACACCACATTTGTGATCAATTATACTTTTGAATTAGATTTTTTAAATTCAAAATATTAATAACTTATTCTTACACACATTATTGATTTTTTTCCGAGGCAAGTTTTCTTTAGCTTTTGACATTTGGTTTCTCTTGTTGCTATTGAAAAAACGGCTTGATTTTTTAGAAAAGTTATAATACATATATGGTTTTTGCTTTACGCCTGGATTTGACTTTCCTTACAATGGTGCTTCTTTGTAAAAAACAATGCGATAAAGGCAAGCTACTGACACGCGAATTACCATCTGATATTTATGGTTTTGTGCATAATCCTTTTCATTTCTAACAACATTTCCAGGCAATTTTTCCTCAAGGCGGACAATTAATATTGTGTTATTTGGATTTACATTACATAATAATTCAATCATTCGTATTGAGTAATTTAATACTTGATTTAAAAGAATGTTTTACTACTTTTGAGTAGCATATTATTAAACTGATGTGTAAAAATTCTTTCAGAATAATTTTTTTTATATGAGTATTTCAATTCTAACTAAAATATATGTAATATATCAAATAAAATGTAATATAATAATAAATTATATAACACATAATATTTAGAAAGATCATAAATATTATTGAATAAAATATCAAATTTGAATATATTTATCATCTATATACTCCTATTTCTTTAATTTAAATTAATTTACGTTATTAAATATATGTTATTATAATTATAATTATTTTTATTATTATTTTACAGCAAGTTCCGTACAATTTGAAATAAATAATAATTCTTATTATGTTTGTGTTGTTATTATTATTGTTATTACTGTTATTAATATTTGTTATTATTATTATTAATTTGAAATTTTATTATGGAGATTTTATAAATGACCTATATTCTAGTTCTAGAAGATAAATAGTAGGAGAGGATGGGGCAAGGATAGTTAGAGCTAATATGGCACGGTACAATCCTGCTAATGCGACTGTAAATTATAAAAAAATGTTTAATTGTTCTTTTAGGCTGCTTTACATAATAGTGCGTGATTATATACAGAAAACAAAGCTTATTGACCAAAAAAATTGGTAGTTTTCTGAAGAAAATTGGTTATAACTAAGATTCAAGTTTAGACGAATTTTTATGCAATAATTAAATATTGAACCTAATTTTTTGTCCGAACTGCATGAAAAGTGTGGCATTGAAGACAGGAGCAGTGCATTTTTTTTAATGGCCAAAGAGGTTGTTCTTTAATTAAATAAAAACATATTTCTATGTAATCGAGATGCGTTTTAACATTTTTAAGTAAGAGCGGGCGTAAAATATGTTACGCCTGCTCTGAGGTAGAGTAAGCTGGCTCAAAATATTTTGCGCCCGCTAACCCTACCTCCAGGCGGGTATGTGTTACTTTGTGTCCGCTCTAAGTGCCCTAAATGACATACTTTTCGTGCAGGTAGGACAAAAAACATAGTCAACACGTAAATTCAATTGGAATTCTGACCTTAGTATCCGAGAAATTTTTTGTATAATTAAAACGGAATTTTTTTATTATCAATTTTGTATCCTTTCCCGCAAACACACAAAAAAATAAGTGTTCTATTTTAATACCGAATGTGGTGTAGAAATATCACGATTTATGTATAAATTCTGTTTTAAAACGCCACAAGAATTTTAGTAAGAATTAAACTGGAATTCCGAAAGAATTTTAAAAAAATTTCGTGAGAATTATTATCACCTGGAAACATTATTTTTTTAATACACGACTATCGAAAGTATAATTAATAAATACTTACGTTTATTTCTAACGTAGGTATAGTTGTGACTAGAGATGATGTAGTTACTACTGGTCGTGAACCAGACGTTTATGATTAATTATTTAGTTACATTTTGAAGCACTGAAAATCACTGAAGAGAAGGTTTCTTTTCTCTCTTATTATTGACGACATCGGGAGGAAACGACATACTTGTCTCCAGCTTTACAGTTAATAAATGGTGTACTTTCGGTGCATGTGGTAGGAAAAAATTATTATTTTTTTTGTTGCTCAGTGTAAAAATTCCTTTACAAACTTTTTAAGGGCTTTACCAAGTAGTAGGGGAAAGGCTAGTGAAAGTTTTTCCACTTGTATTTTTTATTATTCTAGAAGTGCCATAATTAAAAACGCGACTGATACTGTAGTCTAATATCATTATGTTGTCAATATCAGTCGCGTTTTTAATTAGGGCATTTTTAGAATACAAAAAAACGCAATTGAGACAACCTGCAAGTCTTTCCCCTACGTAATGTTTTTGTAATATTAATAATATTACAATGGAATACTATACAGTAACAATAACTAATTATTAGTGAAATCGTAGTAAATTTTTTACTTCAGCAAATAATAAAAATATCTAATTATTAGTAGATAATTACTAATTATTCGTAAATAAACATCTACGAAAATATTCAAATTTTACTAATTAAATTAGTCACCAAAAATTCAGTTATTTTTACATAACCTAACAGTGAAATTAATTAAATAATTTGTGTTTTAGAATGAGTTGAAATAAACATTTTTTTTTAATTATTATTTCTGAAAATCCTGTTTTTGTATTTTCTAAAATAGTAAAACATATAGATTTTTTACACTGAATATCTTACTAGTAGGAAACCTAATTTTAAAAATTTATTTTATTTTTGTATACTTATTTGAAAAATGTGATATATAAATATAAATTACATATAATTATAAGTACAATTTATTATTAATATAACTGTAATAATTATAATAATAATAATAATAATAATAATAATAATAATATTATTATTATTATTATTATTATTATTATTATTTATTTATTTATTTAAGTACAATTTATTATTAATATAACTGTAATAATTATAATAATAATAATAATATTATTATTATTATTATTATTATTATTATTATTATTATTATTATTTTTTTTTTTTTTTTTTTTTTTGCTTAGGGACTTTTGGGAAATCTGCCTACAGATACCTTGGATTCCGCACTCCAAGGTTATGTGGGGTTGGTACAATGAAACAAAAGGAAATATAAAAAAAGATAAATACATAAATGTTATAATAAATTTAATAAACTGGCGACCTACTACCAGCCCGACCCACCAAAACCCGTAACCCTTCTTCTGGAGCCCTTTACCCTCCCTCGGAACTGTCGTAAGACTTTAGCCTTCGAGGGTGGCGCTCCAACTCTGTCGCTAATGCGACCTTCTCCCTTTCTCTGCGGTCCTCCTGCGTCCGTAGTTAAAAAAATGATTAAAACTATTACAAAGTCCAAGCGGAATTCACAGCACAAAAATAATAAAAAAAACAAATATTTTAAGAAGTGTAAAAAGTCAAAAGATAAAATTGTAAACGGATATAAAAAAGAAAAGAAAAAAAAGTAAACACGTATATAATGTTGAAAAGATAAAACTGTTTAAAGACGAATAAAAAACACAAAACAAATTAAACAAAAAAAATGTATAAGGACAAATAAATCACAAAATAAATTAATAAAAAACAAACAAATTAAAAGCTGTTTAAATCACGCTTTTTGGCTCCTTTTAATACTTCTTATTTGCTTTTAGTTCTTGCGAGAGTCTTCTTCGCCTCCTCAAGGGCCGTCCTGAAGACTCCGCATCCTCCGCTGCCTGCAATATGGGTGGTTGACACCTTATTGCCAATCTTTTCCTTGCACAAAAAGCAACTTGAGTTGTTTTTACAGTTGGAGAACCTGTGACCGGCCTCACCGCACTTAAAGCACGCAGCCGATCTGTCCTCCTTCTGGCATTTGGCTCCAATATGGCCGTATCCCAGGCATCGATGACACCGGACGACCATTACTCTTCTTTTGATTGGGCAACACATAAAACCAATTTTTACGTGTCCCAATTTCTCCAGCCTGTTCGCCTCTTCCAGGTTGGTGACTACAACCGCGAGCTTCATCCCTCGGCGGTTGGGTCCTAAGACCGTCACTCTCCTGTTTACTGGCTTACCCATTGCTTCAGACAACACTTGTTGCACCTCAGCTTCTTGGGTAAGGCAATCCAAATCACGGATCTCGAGTGTAACTCTTCGATCCAATGACTGCACCTTACCCATATTATTATTATTATTATTATTATTATTATTATTATTATCTTTATAAAAATAAATTTTTATAAAGAATTTGTTCTTTTTATTTTGCTCTTATGCAATATCGTTTGGGAAATTTTTTTTACAATTTCAAAAGTTAAATTACGTAAAATTAATATTTTCTTTATTTATTTTATTTTGTATTTTTGAATTATAAAATCTAAGAAATGTATTTAATATTTATTTGTCAGTACATTTTCAAATACGATTCTTTATTGTTTTTTTCTAATAAAAATTATATTTTGATTGTCATTTTTTAGCGCAAAAAATGACAAACTCTAGACAGAAATGTCAAACTTTAAATTTCAAAATAATTTCATTTAGAAATGTTTTTTTCATTCAAATTGGTCAGAGACCAATGCGTCTACGTATTTGGCACTACTATCCTCAATATCTTTTGAAAATATTTTATATTTTCTGTAAAAATTGGTGGGAACTTATACACGTATAATTTGAAGTTGGCTGGTTCCACATGCCCTTAACATAATTTAAGGATTTTATTACTCTTAAAAACAATTGAATTTCTATAATAATTTGTAACTTCTCCAAAATTAATTTTTTTTAGTGTAAATTAAAGTTTTTCTATAAATCCATTATTTTTATTAATTTTTAAAATAGTTTTTTGAGAAATTATGAATTCATTTGATTTCAACTAAAATCAATTTTTAAATCAATTTCTATCATAAAATTCTACTAGTATTTAATTATTTAAATACAAAAATTATTTTATTATATATTTAATTATTTTCTTGAAATTAAATTCTTGTAATGAATTTTATCAACAAATTTTTCAATAATTGAAATTCTGCGATGAGTTTTACTATTTTTGAAAATAGTTAAATTCGTAAAAAGAATTTTATTATTTAGAAAAATAATTAAATCCCTGTGAAAATGTTATTAGGGTTATTTGGGGTAAATGTAAATGGAATATATATTTTTCACGAAAAACATTAGTTTTTTTTGTTAAAAGGTAAAATGGACAGATTTCTTTTGCATGAACTTGTTACTTTACTTCCCTAGAAAATTTTTACGAGGTACAAAAAAATATTGATGCACCTGAATCGCCTGAAACTGACTGTTTACATTTACCCTAAGATTTTGAAATTTTCCTAAAATTCGGGGTAAATGTAAACACCACTGTAGTTAAGCGAGGTTTAAGAGACAAGTTATTTCAAGTATACTACTGTTTTAAGGGATGGAAAAACTGAAAAAAAAAATTTCGTAGATGTATAGTAAATCAACCAGTTGACTGATAATGTATCATATAAAATAAACAGTCAACCATTACAAAATTAGTAATGTAAAAACTTGAACAAATTTTAATAGATTTTCATTCAACTTTGTAAAAAGAAGTTTTTAAGGTTGCTGAATAAGAATCTAAAATCGAATTTTTATATTTCAAAATGGTGGATCCAGTATGGCGGTCAAACATAAACTATGACTAACTAAATAACACGAAGGAGGTATGAAATAAGACCTAATTTCTTTTTCTATGTATTTTTACATGGCCAAAGTGATGAAATTGTGAAATAGAAGCAAATTTATTCAATTATTTTCTTTTAAAATGTAGTTTAAGTTCTGTTTACATTTACCCCGAGTTTTCGAATTCTCGGGGTAAATGTAAACACTTCATTATTTATTAACTAAATTGACGAAAATCAAAGTCAATTTTTGTTAAGGCATTAATAAGGAAGAATTACAAATTTTAGTTTGATTCTTTAATTTATTTTTATGCAAATGCGAGACAAAATACTGAAACAGTAAAACTTCGATTTTCAATCTTTATTGCATTAGAAGATAACTTACGCTATGGCACTGCCAATTGTCAAAATAAAATATTGGCAATACTCAGAACATCTTGTATGTGAGCTGAGGTGAAAATATTGATGTTGTACTTATTTTTAAATTTGTAAATTTAGCTGAAACATCTACTGTTTACATTTACCCCAAATGACCCTATTTAGAAAAATAATTTAATTATATTGCGAAGAAATTTATAAAAAATTTGTAAATAATTGAATTCCTGTGAAATTTTGCCAAGAATTTTATTAAAATTTTTGAAAATAATTGAATTACGGAGAAGAATTTTCTCGGAATGTTATTATTTTTGAAAATAATTGAATTTTGTAATCATTTCTAATTTCTCTAAAATTTTCCAAATTATTTTGTACAATTTACGAACTTTTTGTCCTTTTTTAATCAAATTACGGACCTTTTTTTAAAAAAACTGACTTTTACAGACTTGAATAAAATTTACGGACCTTTACGAAATTTACTGAACTAGTTTGAGCCCTGTAGTATCCGTATAATAATATAATGTTAAAATAATTATTTCACGAAATTTATATTCCTTCTAATTAAAACTCATTAAAATTTAGTAGAATTCATGTAGAAATTTTATACAATCATTGTAGTGAAATTCTATATAATATTTACTAGAATGCATATGTGACACGGACAGTTAAAAGGGACCTACGATCCGAAAAACAAATTTCGAGAAAAACTACTTTGAAGTTTAGCAAGTTGATTTTAATACTTGTGAACGTTTTAATGAATTGAAACTCGTTACTCGGGGGTTATTAGGGTCGCTAATAACGAATCCGATGTTAGTTTTTAAAAATTCAAAATGGATTCACTTGAAAATCGATACTCAGGGGTTTTTAGGGTCGCTGATTATAAATCCGATGTTAGTTTTTAAAAATTCAAAATGACGGATCCAATATAGCAAATGAATTTTTTAAAAATTGATCGGATTCGCTTCAAAATCGTTACTTGGGGTTTTTTTTTGTCGCTGATTATAAATCCGATGTTCGTTTTTAAAGATTCAAAAAAGCGGATCCAATATGGCGGATGACTTTTTTAAAAATTGATCGGATTCGATTAAAATCGTTACTCGGAGGTTTTTGGGGTCGCTGATTAAAAATCCGATGTTTGTTTTTCAAAATTCAAAATGTCGGTTCCAATATAGAGGACAAAATTTAAAATTTGTTCGAATTCGTGTAAAACTAAAAAATTTCGTTGACACCGAAAGCAAGGTCACTGATTAACCCCTTGGCAGTCGATGACGTGTATACACGTCATGGTGCAGGTGGGCTCAAACTGTCGATGACGTGTATAGACGCAAGCAGATTTTTGGCTACAAAAACACACAGATTGGTCCACAAATTGATACTCAGAGGTTTTCGGGGTCGCTGATTACGAATCTAATATCAGATTTTGAAAATTCAATATGGCGGATCTAATATGGCTGACGACATTTTTTAAAATTCATCGGGTTCACGTGAAATATTTTACTCGGGGGTTTTCAGGGTCGCTGATTATGAAACCGATTTCAGATTTTAAAAATTCAAAATAACAGATCTAATATAGCAGACGAAATTTTCAAAAACTCGTCCGATTCATTTAAAACTCGTCACTTGGCGGTTTTCGGGGTCGCTGATTACGAATCCGATTTCAGATTTTAAAATTTTAAAATGGCAGATCCAATATAGCAGCCGAAATTTTAAAAAACTTATCCGATTTATTTAAAACTCGTTACTTGGCGGTTTTCGGGGTTGCTAATTATGAATCTAGCATCATTTTTTTTAATACAATGTAGCGGTTCGAATATGGCTGACGCCATTTTAAAAAATTTATCAGATTTATTTAAAAGTTGTTACTTGGGATTTATTGATGTCGTAGATTAAAAATGGTATATCGGTTTTGAGAATGGCGGATTCAATATAAGAACAAACAAAAAAAATTTTTTAAAACAAAATAAATGAAGGAGTGTAAAATCCGACCGCATACCTCCACGTGGTAAACTCTGGGATCGTAAGTAACGTAGTATACTTAACAGCTGACTGCGGAGAAAAATTTTGTATTTACTATCGTTTCAAAAGTTTTTCATAATCAGCGAAAACCCTTTAGTAACGAGTTTCAAATGAATCCGATGAATTTTAGAAAATTTTATTCGCCATATTGGATCCGCTATTTTGAATTTTTAAAATCTGAAATCGGTTTCGTAATCAGCGACCCTGAAAACCCCCGAGTAAAAAGTTTCAAGTGAATCCGATGAATTTTAGAAAATGTTGTCCGCCATATTGGATTCGCCATTTTGAATTTTCAAAATCTGATATCGGATTCGTAATCAGCGACCTCGAAAACCCCTGAGTAACAAGTTTCAAGAGAATTCAGTTGATTTTTAATTTTCATATGCGTCATATTAGATCCGCCATTTGGAATTTTCAAAATCTAATATCGGATTCGTAATCAGCAACTGCAAATACAATAGTATGCTCGTTTGCGCAAATTTTAGTTTTTTAAAAAGTTGTCGACATTTTGAGCCCACTTATGAGATTTTGGTCTTGACTGCGAAGGGGTTAAGAATCCAATGTTCGTTTTTCGAAATTCAAAATGTCGGATTCAATATAGTGGAGGTAGTTTAAAAAAATGTTTGGATTCACATATTAATTTATACTTAAGGGGTACTTTAGGGTCGATGTTTAGGAAACAGATGGATTTCTGGATCTCTATGTAAATTAGTATTTATTTGTATTAATGATGTGTTTAATTATTCTTGCTAATGTCATAGTTATTTTGTTCTTGTAGTTATTTTATTCCAAGCATTTTTCTTAATGCAGTAGCTTTAAAGGAAGCATTTATTAATTTATTATGTAACAAACACCATCGGTGGTGGGACAAAGTTAACATTTTTTCATTAGTGTCAAAACTGAAGTATCAGCTTTTGTTTACTGCGCGTAAATAAAAGAAAAGAGTTTGGTTACCGTAATAAAGAAAAGAAAAACTGATATATCAGATACAAAAGTTAAATCCACGAAAAAAATATGTAAGAAGCAGAATTAATTTTATAAAACAAAGTTTTTAATCATTCTAAATTTGTGAATTTTTTAAGATTATAATCTTTTAAATTCTGAATCTTAAGTTCTTTATCGTGTTTTTCTTTGTCTTACGTCTTTTTAGTTATTGTGTTCTTTATTAAAGTAAATTTGTAAAATAAATAATAAAGTTATGAATATTCTGTTTGCTCATTTAAAAGACCATATATATATTTGTATTAAAACCATACATTTAAAAATTCTGCAAAGCAAATCCGTATAATTTGTAAATAACTCGTCCGCCATATTGGATCCTCCATTTTGAATTTTTAAAAACTAACATCGTATTCGTAATCAGCAACCCCAAAAACCCCCGAGTAACGAATTTCAAACGAATCCGATCAATTTTTAAAAAAGTCATCCGCCATATTGGATCCGCCATTTTGAATTTTCAAAAACTAACAACGGATTTGTAATCAGCGACCCCGAAAACCTCCAAGTAACGAGTTTCAAGTGAATTTGATTACTTTCAGAAAAGTTTGTCAAATTTGATTTTGTTGTATTTTTTTGTGAAAGTACCTAACTTTGAAGTTAAATTGTGAAAAAACTAATGCAGCTAGAAAGCTGCAGTTTAATGCGTTAGAAAGAGCAGTTTATTTACTGTAAGAATCAATAAAAAAATGAAAATCGATTTTTTCGGATCGTAGGTCCCTTTTAAATGTCCATGACACATATATAGAATGATTCTAGTGAAATTCTATAGAACTTTTCAGCTGGAAGGTTAGTTTTTCTTATAAAAATAATGTAAAATAAGTAAGTTTCAATCAGGAATGAATAAATTTTTACAACTTTAAATATAACTCTTTTGGAAATTGAGTAACTTGCAACTGGAAATATTTTTTCATATTTGTAAGTTATTTAAAATGTTGAGTGAACAGTTTTTTAAAGGTTACACAGTGGGCCAAAGGAGACCAAAAGTGACAAAAAACAAAGTTTCACATTTCAAAAAAGTACTTACTCTTTCATAAAAAGTACACCTTAAAGTAGAATTTTTAAAATTTTTAAAGATTTTTGTTAAAAAATGTACTGTTAGTAATGCAATAGATTTGGAAAATATGTTTAAAATTAAAAATTCGTATCTTTCCTAAAATAATTATGTTTTTTCTATTCTGTATTTTTATATAATTTCTAATGACCTCTTTTACTAATAGGTATACGGCAACGTAAAAAAATAGTTTTCTATATCAAAAATATTTGTAAGATACTTTTTTTCACAGGTTTTTACATGATTCGTTGAAGTTTTTATTCTTGTGCTTAATTTCGATTGACAGTTCCCTTAAGTTCCACTACATACAACAGTTTATCTTATGTCAATCTCTTACATACAGTTCATACAGAATACATACAGATCATACAGTTCAAGAAAATGTTGCGCTTTTTTGCGCGTTTTTCTATTTAACTTCTTGGCAGTCTATGACGTGTATACACGTCATGGTGCAGGTGGGCTCAAACTGTCGATATTGTGTCTAGACTCAAGTAGATTTGTGGCTATATTAACAGACAGATTTGTCCCAAAATTGTTACTCGCTGTATATAAGTCTGATTTAAAATTTTTAAAATTCAAAATGGTTGATCCAATATGGCGGACATTTTTAAAAATTTATCGGATTCACTATACTTAAAACTTGATACTCGGGGGTTTTCGTGCACGGAGAGAAAATATATATTACATTTTGTAAAAGTATTTTACAAATTGGGAAAAAAGTGCGACAAAGTGAAATTTTAGTATAAAAAATAATAAACTTTAAAAAAACTTATGTGAAATATAATAAAATTTTATTAGAATTTAATTAATATTCTTGATATTTGATATAATTATACTAAATTTCACATAAATTTTTCTAAATTTTAGTATTTTTTATATCCAAATTTCGCTTTGTCGCACTTTTTCCCCAAATTGTAAAATACTTTTACAAAATTTAATATATATTCTCTCTCCGTGTGATCGTTGATTATGAATCCAATGTTAGTTTCCAAAAATTCAAAATGGTTTGTGACGGTAACGAATAAAATCAAAGTTAAAATTTAATTATTTATCGAAAATACCGAAAATGTTTTTGTTTTCTATACGACGCTCTACGAAAATTTGTTGTACGCTCCTGAGTACCGATAGTGCGCGTGCGTTTAGCCTCCGACCAATAGTGAGCGAGAAGCTCTCTCCTGCCGAGATCTTCTCCCTCCAGCGCGACCCGAATCGAGGACTCCGAATGCACGGTCCGAGATCGTCACTTCTCAAAGCGGTGTTACCACAGAAGGAGCTTGAAGCGGTCTTACCGCAGCGAAAGGGTTTTACCCTAAGTGGTCTTACTACAGGTGATGAGGTTTTACCTCGAAACGGTTTTACCGTAGTCACTAGGAGACGATTGTCTCAACGCGGTCTTTACAACGACGAAATGGTTTTACCATGATCTACGATTTTATGAACGGTTTTACCGTGAGTAAAATGCCGTCTACGCGCACGTTTCACAAAGTCGCGAATTAATATCCGCGCATACACCGATGTTCACGTTCCCGCAGCTACCGACGTTTTCCGTATGATAGTTTTCGTTACGTTTTCTTTACGCGATTCGACGATTCTTCACGTTTAATTAGTTTCTCTATTGTTTGTAAATATTTATAAATACACGTTTTCTATGTTTCTGTAATTGAGCTTGATAATTTCTTAGACTTTAACGAACCCTGACCGACGAGTTACCCTCTCAATTAACATTCATTACAGGTTATTCGATATGGTAAAATTTTGTATTCAATATAATTTAAAAAGGTTTTTGTAATCAGCGATCATAAACACCACCGAGTATGAATTTTAAATCAATTTTAAATTTTATGACTTTATTTGGAAAAATTATCCGCCATATTGAATGTGACTTTTCCCCGGAAACATCAGAATAACAAATATCAAATAAATCCAATGAATTTTTAAAAATGATATCCACAATAATGGATCCGTCATATTAAATTTTTAAAAACTAACATCGAAATTATAATCAGTGATCCCGAAAACCTCCAAGTAACAAGTTTCAAATGATTCTGGTGATTTTTGAAATATTTCTGCCATATTGGATCCTACATTTTGAAAATCTGACTTTAGATTTAAAGATTAGATTAGATTAAAAATAGATTTTAAATAGATTTAGAAAAAATAAATAGATTAGATTAGATTAGATTAGATTTAAAATCTGACTTCATATTCGTGATCAGGGACCGCAAAAACCCTTGTATACCAAGTTTCAAAAAAAGATGAATTTTTTAATTTTTATGTCCGCCATATTGGATTCGACATTTTGAATTTGGAAAATCTGACTGTAAATTCGTGATCAGCGTTTTCTAAAACAATAGAGAGGATAATTTAAATTTCTAAATATTTTTTAATATTGGAGTTATTAATTTTTGCCAAAAATTTACGATTCTGGCCCACTGTGGGTTATATTACAATTTGAAATATTAATTATTTATAAAGTGTAAACAGTTTACAAAAATATAAATTAATCAAATCGTTTATTTATATCTAAATTAACTTTAAATCATAAAGCTTCTTTATTTGACTTTTTATATTGGCTTGGAGTAAATAGCAAAATTTCCAAAAATTCGCTTAAAAATATTTCAGATAAATAAGGTTTTTTCTTTTTATTTTCGTGAGTTACGTATTTCATAATAATTGCTTTTGCGAATAATGTGTTTTCATTTAGGAGCCATCGATATATTTCAAATACCTATTATAAAAAAAGTGTTTTTTCCTTAATTTATTCTAAGCTAAAAATATAATATGTGGACGTCTGCATGAAAAGAGACCAATTTGGAAAATTTTGGGTGGTCTTAGAACCTTTTTAATGAATAATTCGACGAGATACAGAATTTCAAAGTTTAGAATGTCAAAAACCTCATTTCGAGAAAATCGAAATCAAAGATTGTAATGTGAATATCTTTGGTTCTTCTAAGAAGTTATTCAGATAAGAATTGTTTTAAGTCTATAGTACACATTTAAGATGATAAATTAATAGGTTTCGAATTTCCCCCCTCCTCCATTTTAAAACAATGAAAAAATAACTGACATCCGAAAAAGTGGTCCTTTTTCTAAATTTGCGTTTTTTAAGCAACCAGCAATCACTCGAAAAAAATTATTCTTTCACCACGTGTTGTGCACTATGTTTTCTCCAAACGCCTTGCGAGGAAAGGTTTCTTCGCGAGTTTCGTATAATTTTGATTTAACGTGTGCTTATGTTTAATATAATAAAAGACGAATGTTTTGAGTGGGGAAGAAGTTAGACACAAAATATATCTCGGTCAAAGAACAAGAAAAAAATTAGGTCATGATTTACTTTCGCCACGCCAAATTTTACTTTCGCCACGCTCTTCAGAGGAGTTGAGAAAAGTTCTACTTTTGCTACATTATTCTAACAAGAAAAGTACTCCTTTCAGAGCAGGCGTTGGAGGAAAACAATTTGTTAAAGAGGAGGTTATCGTTCTCAATGGTGAAAAGTGCACGAAGTTGAAAAACAATTTTTTTTCATATACGAAAATATTTTTGGAATTGGGGTTTTTTTATTTAAATACTACATAAGTATATAAACTTTTTACACATTTATCTTAAAAAAAATTTTTTTTAAATGGCAGCTGTAGCATAATTACATACGGCACCGTATTTTTTTTATGCGCCGTACGTTCCACAGCCTCGCCTGATTATCCGAATAAAAAATTATTTATATATTTTTAAATTAGGATGAAGTTAGGGGGCCTTATCGTTTTGCTTTTAAAAAAAATTCTAAATACTTTTTTTGACCCATAAAGTAAAAAATAACAGGTTAAAGTAATGAGTTTTTTCTTAAAATAACCGCCATTTTGCTAAAAAAAACGTTTCTCATAAAAAGCAAAATGATAATGCCCGCTAAATTTATTCTAGTTTAATAATTTATCAAGAATTTTTTATTCTGATAACCTGTCGAGGCTGTGGAACGTACGGCGCAATAAAATACGGCGCGCAGGGTCTTCCATAAGTTAAGCTACAGCAAAAATTTTTAATTTTTTTTAATATGTAAAAAGTTTATATATACATAATATATTCTCCAACTTAATGCCTTTTTCACCATTGAGAACGGTGACCTCTCTTAAATTAATTGTCTGATTAATGTTTTCATTTCTAATGTTATGAATACCAATGGGATGAAATATAAGATCTCTTCATACGGACGTCAAAATATTTTTTTCTTCACATTTTTGTATACGGCATTATATTTGTTTTTTTTATAGAATGTTTCTGGTTTTTGAGGGGCATAAATATAAAAAAGATGTCAGATGTCGGCATTTTAAATTGTTCAGGTAATAAATTTTACAAATTGTTATAATGCTTGAAGATAAATTGTTTCTAATATTGTAAAAGACAATTTTTCTAGAACTTTTAATATTTAAAGTATTAGCAAATTTAAGTTTTTTAAATGCACATTCATGAAATTGATATGATTAATTTCTGAATTTATAAAATAGGAGAAAAACATTACTAAATTAAATTTTTATCAGAAATGAACATGTTTTGTTTGTCGACCAATTTTAAGATCCTGCTGTGTTAAATTAAAAGAATTAACTTTACAAAAAATACAAATAAGATAAAAACTTATTTTAAAAATTTGTCAATCGTAGTAAAACTAATCTTTAATATTATTCAAAACTAATCAAGTTTGTAATTAGTAACATCGGAAATCTCGAAAAGACAATTTCCATTAAATTCAACAATATTCAAAATATTTGTTAGCCATTTTCAATTTGACATTCAATTATTTTGAAAAGTTAATTTAGATTTTTGTTTCAGAAAACCTTGAAACCTTCAAATAACTAATATTTTTAAAAAATCGTTAATTTATTACATTCTTTTATTTTTTAGTATATAACTCATAGTTTTAATTACTTGTATATTTTTATGGATGGCATAGATCTTAACTATTGAGGGTCTTCTTTATTTTCTGACACAATTTTAGAATACAGAAGAAATCATAATAAGATTAAATTATATAAAGGATAAACTCAATATGTGCTTTAAAAAATATGGTTTTCAAAAAGATTTACATTCTGCATTTTAGTTTTTAAAGTCATTGTAAATATAAAAATATATAAAATTAAAAGTTCTAAAAAAATGTCCTAAAAATTCCTTTTTTAATGTTAATTCGAATAATTTATTATAAAATAAATTATTATAGTTTATTACTTAATAAATAAATAAAAATAAAGTAAATTTATATTTCTAATTTATAAATTGATCTACTATTAAGTTTAATTGTTTTTCTTTATTATATAGATGTGTTTCCAGAACAAATAAAATTAATAATTGTAAAGGAACATTAAAAAAAATTAATGGGAGGAATATCACTACAGAGCATTCTTGTTTGCCGAAACAAAATCTTATCAATAATGAATTTGGAAAGAAGCAGATAGTTATTCTGTGCTTAAAGAGAATTGACATTTCTCTTATTGATGTTTTTGATTTTGTTTGCCGAAAGTAAGTTACAATTAGTAATTTTGCAAAAAGGGTGCATTTTATGTAATGGAAGCGAATCTCGTGAATTTTGAGTCAAAAACAAACAACTAGGTCACAAACAATACTGTATCGATGTACAGTAAAAAGTACATTCGTTTTTGATTCGAGATGCACATATAATCCATTTTAAATCTGAAGCAGCAAAATTTTGTTTTTAATTCAAAAGACGAGTAATTTTTAATTGACCAATTCAGATTTCAAGTGTGCTTTATTATGTAACAGAAGAATTACTACAATTATTTATAATATCTAAAATAGTGAAGTTGAAGATTAACATAATAAGGGAAAAGTCTGAAAAAAAGAGAAAAAGACTGGAATAAATTTTTCGGAAACTTTTCAGGTTTTTCATAAATTTTTTTTCAAATTTTTGGAAATAAGAAAAAATTTTGTAAAAGCAGGAGAGAAGGCTTGAATTCTTTTTTTGGGGGACTTTTTAGTTTTTTCATCAATTTTTTTCGAATTTTTGGAAATTATCGAAAAGTCTGGAAAAGAAGGGGAATTCAATTTTTTGGAAATTTCTGATTGTTCATCGAATTTTGTAAAATTTTTTAAATTTAACCCTTTAACGCCTGCGGGACGTATATGTCCCACTTGCAAAAACGCCTGTAACTTTTAAGAATATCAATATTTTTTAATGCGGTTTAGCTTATTTTCTTCAGTATGGATGCCAGTATCTAGAAAAAATACAAGTAATGTAAAAAAATTTTTTTTTATAAATAAATAACCAAAAGTTTATGCAAATCGCAAAAATCGTGAAAAAAATCAGTTAGCTCCCAAACGGACATCAAAGTCAAAAAAAAATTTTAAAAAACAGAATTTAAAAGTTTTTGAACCACTGAATACGAATCTGGTCCCAAAATTAAAAAATTAAAAATGGCGTATCCTAGATGGCGCCTCAAACATAGAAAAAATAACTTGTGTATCCCAAGTAGTAACAATAAATATAAATAAGTGACACATGTTTATAAGAGTTTATGGAATCGCTGATTACGAATATGATGTCAAATTGAAAATTTGACAATTGACAACTGTCAATTCAGATGTCAACTTTTCTAAAAAGTGATTACTTTTGACAAAAATGACTGTAAAAGGGTTTTCGGTGTCGCTGATTACGAATATAATGTCAAATTGACAATGTGACAATTGACAGCTGTCAATTCAGTTGTCAGCTTTTCTAAAAAGTGATTATTTTTGACAAAAATGACAGTATAAGGGTTTTTGGTGTCGCTGATTACGAATATGATGTCAAATTTACAATGTGACAATTGACAGCTGTCAATTCAGTTGTCAACTTTTCTAAAAAGTGATTATTTTTGACGAAAATGACATCATAAGGATTTTAGGGGTCGCTGATTACGAATATGATGTCAAATTGACAATTTGACAATTGACAGCTGTCAATTCAGTCGTCATTTTTTCTAAAAAGTGACTATTTTTGACGAAAATGACAATATACGGGTTTTCGGGGTTACTGATTACAAATATGATGTGACTTTGTCAGTCAACAGCTGTCACACAATCGAAATGATTATTTTGTTTGTAAACGGGATTCCACACCACCCTAGAGGTTCCATTAAAGGTGCGTTATTAGAATTCTGGTAATAATTATTACTTATCTTATCAAATATCATTTTCCGTGATACTTTCTGAAACAAGAACCAACGCATAATGGCACGTTACATTCAATGCATATAACATGGGTGCGTTTTTCTTCTGATGCTTTACTGCAGAAGGCACAGCGTCTGCGATTTTTTGTTGTATCTGGCATGTGGATTCCAACTTCTTCTGGACAGAAATCAGAAGCTTTTCTCTTTTTGGTAACTGGATTTTCAGGTGTTGTAGTTTTTCTTTCTTTGCAAAATCTTTTAATTAGCTGTTTTGCTAAATTTAATCGGAATTGAAGAGCATCAACATCATTTTGTTTTTCTAATTTATAGAGTACGAAAGCATTTGCTATAACCAGATCCAATAGAAAGTACAATATCCTATGCCACCATTTTCTCGAGCGTCTGACAATGCAAAAGGTTTGCTTTCTTTGGTCAAATCTGTCTACGCCACCCATTATTTTATTGTACGCTGCTACTGCAACAGGGCAAGGTACATCGATTCTTTTACCGTCTTTGCATTTTATTTTTATTTTTCATTATATCTGGTAATCCTACTCTGTTTACGCAAACAGTTTAAACTGAATAAATTTCATCTTTGCGAAGATCAGAAACGAGATTTACAGAAGTAAAGAAATTATCGAATGCAACCAAAGATTCGCTTCCCCGAAGTTCATGAGTTAGCTTTTTGACTACTCGTTCACCAAGTGGTGTGTTTAAGTTGGAACTGTCATTATCTTTTCCTGTATACAATTCAAAATCCAAGATATATGATGTCTTCGAATCAGCGAAACACCATACTTTATAGCCCCTTTTAATTGGTTTGTTCGGCATATACTGTTTCAAAGTAGATCGTCCTTTAAATTTAATCATATACTCGTCTACAGCTAAGGTTTTCGAGGGTTTGTAAACTTCTTTGATTTTGTGGTTCAAGTGCTCAAGGAGAGGAGCAAGTTTATATAATTTATCATATTTTGGATCAGTTTTAGGAAGATTCTTGGTGTTGTCATTTATATGAATTATTTCCGTTATTTTTCGAAATCGGTCTCGAGTCATTATTTTGGCAATAAAATCTACTCGAAGTGCCAAGTCTGTACTCCAATAATTTTCAATTCTGGGTAAACGGTGTATACCCATCAGCAGTAATGTACCCATCCAAGCTCGTAGTTCTGTTACAGTTAAATCATCTTTAAACCCTGCAGAACCGTATTTCTGACGACGATATAAGTTAGGCCTGTGCGGTTATTGAATTCTGTAACCGGTTTCCGGTTATTGAAATAACCGGTTATAAACCCGGTTAACCGGTTATTCGGTTATAACCGGTTTTAACTATATAACTGATTAACCGGTTCTTCGGTTATTATGAAATAACCGATTAACCGTTTATTCGGTTATTATAAAATAACCGGTTGTTACGGCCGAACTCCGTAACTTTTACATTATAAACGATTATTTATAATACTTTAAAAATCAAACTACACACAACATGATATTTTGTTAACACGTTATAAAACGCTTACATGAAAATAACCCTATGTAATCACACAAAAAGGACATTCACTCTTTCGAATATTTTAATCCAGGACATTTTTAGTGACATAGAAATTCTATTTTTTATAAATATAAGATTCAATTGAATTTAACATTCCTTTGGGTTTCGCAATTCTTGGGGTGAACAGAACCTAAGAAATATAGTATAGTATTTCCCAACAAATTCCTCTTCATTGACAAACAGCTTATTGACCTTTTGAGAAATTATTAAAATAAATTGCCCAATATAAGGAGTTGCAGAAATTGGCTTGGCAACAGTCAAGTGCAATGAACTTAATTTATGATTTCCCCTACTAAATCGTCTTTCAATAAAATTGATTGACACCGGGAAATCGAGGCAGTTTAGTCCAGGTCGTAGTCACCTGTAGATGTAGCCGGCAGTTTGGGCCAGGCATTTTCTAAGTCCGGCAAGTTAGCCGTGTTCAAAGTTGAAATATTTCTCAGAAGTTTTAAAGAGTTAAATTAAGTAAAGTTTGTTCAAGAAGAAGTGAATTTATTTGATAAAAATACAATTAAATCGAAATAAAAAAGAGTTGAATTGAATACATATATTTGAATAAAATAAAATAATTGAAGTGCATAATTGAAAGAATTGATGAAATAAAAACATAAAATATTGAAATTAAGTGAAAGAAAATAAATATAGAGAATTTATGAAATAAATATTGAGAATAGAGATTTGAAGAAAATAATAAAATAAAAGAGTAAAGAATAAATATAAAGAAGTTGTGATTCATACAAAAGAATAAAAATAATTAAAGTAAAGTAAAAAATCTAAAGCCAGCAGAAAGATAAATATAATTCTAATAAATGTAAAGGATTTGTTTTAATTCCAATATATGTAAAGACAACCTTTCATTACGAGGTTTAAGTCTCAGGTTTTGTGTATTCCTAAAGGAATATTAAAGTACTCAGTGAAAATATCAATCTAGTGACCCTAGATTTGGTATTTCCTCAATTTTCTGGAATAACCGTTTCGAGATAGACAGAGAGATAAAAACATTCGTCATTGGATTCACATTTCAAGGAAAGAATTTATAAGTAGTGAGTAAAGCATTTTGTATAAAATTACATATACTCTTCACCTCATTCACACACATACACATACTATTCTTTCATACACAAGTATAGAATTACTCCTTACTCACTCCAATTTAGAATTACTTGTATTAGGGATTTCTTTGGGTAAAATATATCTTATTTGTTTAATCTTATTTTTGCTTATGATTTAATTATTCCTAAAACTATCCTATCTTCTCCAAATTTAAAGAGTAGGATTCTCACCCCTTGGTTGAATTAATAACCAAGAAGAGGGGGAATTCACTACCTATACGATTTTCGTCCGAAGGACACGTTAAGTTAAAGTTTATTTAAAAATTGATATTATTAAATTAACTAATTTAATTTTTCAAATTCGACTCTAACAAACTGGTGGCAGTGGTGGGATTCTTTCTCTTTATTCTTTGAAGGAAAGAGAAGATAGAAAAAGTAAAAAAAAAATTATTAATTAACAATTAAAAATTTTTTTTCTGAAGACATATGTAAAGTTAAATTTTTACATACAGGGTTACACTATACACATTAATACTAAAAGGTTAATATATTTTATGAGAAATTTAGATATATATATATTGATATGCATTGATTATCTATTTTATATAAAATTGTCTATCTGTTTCTTCACAGAGAAAAATATATCAAATTTTAAAGTGCGGTAAAAGAGATTTTTTTTTGTTCACTAAAGTTGAACACAGGGAACAGTAACTACCCTTGCGACGGCAAGCTCTGGTTTCTTTAATAAACCGCGTCCAATTCCTCGACTTAACCTTGCCGGAAGTGTGTAGCCACTTGGGCAAGTGAGAGGATTAAAAATTTCTAAAAACTTTGTTTAAATTGCAAAAATTAAAATTCCCAATTAGTTACGGGTACTAAAATACAAGTTTAAATAAAGTTATTTTTAAAAAAAAATTCTATTAATCAGTTAGGTTAGAACATAGTTACAAATGTATGGGAAATTAGAAATTGATGAGACTAAAAGTTTAGAAATAAAGAAAGACCCTAACAGAGTAGTGTTGATTCGAAAGAAATACAATAAAGAACAAGTAGATTTAGTGAAACGAGAGTTATTTTCCGAAGAAAAATTAGAACAAAGCGCAGAAAATAAAAATACTGTTCTCGAAAGTATCACAAGAAACTTAGACAGTTTAAGGTTGCGTGAATCAGCATAAAGATTACATAGGGATAGCAGAATTAAGATTTGAGAAAATTTTTTAATCAGATAATTATCTGAGAGTAAAACAAATATATAGAATAGAAATTTTAATTAGGCCAATTGCAAAAAAAAAAAAAAATCTAAAAGTTTTTATGAAAAATTATTAAAAAGAAAATAATAAAGAATTTAAAGCTCACTTTGCGAATTTTAACAAGGTGTATCAAAACGTAACTGGGTTAAATTACAACACGCAAGGCCGTGCGTACGCGAGCAGTGAGCATCAATGAAAATTTCATAATGCTGAGTGTAGTTAGTAGATTTCTTTTTTAAAAAAGAATATAATAAGGAAAGTATTTAAAGGGAAATTCACATCCTAAATTTTTTTTCTTCCTCATGAAATCTATCAGTTTAAAAAAAACAAATAAATAAAGGAAATAAATGCTTCAGAATTATCACCTATCCTTTTTATTTTTTATTTAACCAAATCCTCAAAGTTACTGAAGTGAGTAATATGTATTTTTAAATTTCTTTAAAAAAGCATATTTTACCATTCATACGCTCGACTTTCACAGACGCTTAGAATTTATTTCTTCAAGCGAAAACGAAAGTTTCGTTAGCAGTGAATATTCAGCAATTTTGTTCAAAAAACGAAACAATACAATATTAATTAAATGTAAAATTTTAATTAATATTGAATTTAATCATACATCTCACAACAGACCACAGTCTCCCCGTACTGTTGTTAGTAGAGTTTGATTTTCGTACTACCTATGCCTACACAGGGAGCATTTATTTTAAATTCAAAAGCAAGTTGTAAAAGTAAAAGAGGAAAGAGAGGAACAAAAAAGATTTATTCTGTTATTGCTAAACACAGAGAAATATACAATAACTTGGTGAATGCACCTTTAAATCCATAACCCATATGTAGAGTAGCACCTACAATCCGAGAACCAGAAATACCAAGAGCTCCAGGAGTTATAAATATTAATAGAAATATTATAGAGGTAGATTTAACAATTGAACAAGCGTTAGAAGAGAGAATCATAGCTCATAGGGAAGAAGTACAATTAAGAGAAGAGGTAGTAAGTAACGTAGGAGTCACTGACCATTACGATTCAGACAGTGCTAGTATCATAGAAATAGAAATCGACTAATTTTTGTTGGGTCATTTGAATATCTCGACTAACCTAAAAAAAAAAAAAAGAAACGCGTTAAAAATAAACTTTAAAAAAAGAGAGGACAAAGAAAGAAAAATTTAAAGTTTTTAATAAACGTTAAAACAAATCTTACATTTTTTATTTGTCGCTCGAATAACAAACTCAAAGTTAAGTGTAGTTTAAATATTAAATAAATGAGTTAAGCAAAAACTATATGAAATGTCAGTTACATTTAATGAGTTAGTACAAACTAGTATACCTATTAGAGTTCTGAAAAATATAGTTAGTGAAGATTTTATTGGAGGACAAGCGCAAGTAGTAGTAACCACAGAGACAAAAAGTAATTTTTGAATTTCATTTCAGCAGAAATATTAGACGTAGAATATTGGCCTTGCGACATAGAAATAGGAACGGTACTTGGGGAACAAGTTAGAATTTTGGGTGGCGTATTAATAGAAATAGAAGAACAAGAAGTATATTTTCAAGTTATAGAGCCAGTGTTTCCAAGCTTACAAAATATCAATTTAGCAGTGATAGGTTGGAAAACAGCAGGAGGAAGTGGCTGGATTTCCCACCCATTATTAGACTATTATTTCGGGAGTTTTTCATATAACTAGTAAAAAGCATTAAAAAGGAAACCAAAATGGACAGACAACAACAACCTCCCCCAAATAACCAAGAAAGAAGAATGGAAGATGCAGGACCAAAAGAAGAAGAAGAAGGTGGCGGAGAAAATTTGAACGCGACAACATTAGCTGAAATGTTTAGAAATAGAACGGATTTAGGTTTTACTGCCAATCCTGTAAATCTAAGAGAAATGGCAGTAGAGAATCAGGGACAAGGACAAATCCTCGTACAACAAGCCCTAGCACACTCGTTAACAGTGCAACAGGCAGTAAATAATGTTCCTTATTTTGATGGAGAAAACATGAGTGTACAAGATTTTATACAAAATGTAGTATATGCTAGTTCTTCGTTAACCCCGTTTTGTCAACCTACGTTCATAGCGGGAGTATTAGGAAAATTGCACGGAAGCGCAAGGCAATGCACCCTAAATAAACAATTTCCGAGAATAACAGACTTAATGGACTTATTAATAGAAAGATTCGCTCCCGGATTACCATTCCAACACTATTTTGTAGAAATTACAAAATTACGTATGCATAGAGAAGAAGATATTCACAAATTACATGATAGACTACAAGGATATTTAAGCGGCGCGAGAGGAGCAGCACAGAATAAATATCCTGCGGTAGCTAATGCAACTATGGTTATAGTAGAAGACGTAGCTCGACAACAATTCGTTAGAGCACTACCAGAAGAAATTTCAAATATTATTGAAGCTCGACGCCCTGCTAGCCTAGAACAAGCTTTCCTTTTTGCAAAACAAACCCAAGAAGAAAGAGGGGTAAATAATCGACAAGGACATACCTCTTACCCTGCGAAACACAACTACAGTAACAATTATGAACAACCAAGAAACAATACGTGGGGACAAAGGAACCCAAGAAATAGGGAATTATTTGATGGCAGATATAACAGTCAAAACAGATATAGGAACACCTCATTCCAAGGAAATCAACCAAACCCATTCAATAATACACAAGAAAATTGGAGAAGATCAAACTATGGAAATTATAGAAATTATGGAAACAACCAATACAATCCAACTGGATACAGTGTAGGACAAACGAACAGCACAGCCAACAATTTAAACTGGCAGCAAGTTCGTCAGACGGACGCGCCGATGAACTCTCAAAACCAAATGCGTCCAGGGGTGTTACCATACCAAACCAATACAAACTCTACAAATTAGAAGCACCAATAAAAGAATCACCGGTAGCTACGCTGAAAGGAGATCATCTATATAATGGCGAAGCAAATTTTTTCATAGATACAGGAGCTAACATAAATGTAATAAAAGAAACCGCTTTAAAAGGCACTGCGCCTGTTTCAACTGCAAATACATCCCACATTACTGGAATTACAACAGAAAAAGTATACACTTTGGGAACAGTAGATATTGAAGTAATGAAAAAAAAACATCCTTTCCATGTAGTAGAAGAGGGTTTCCTAATAGAAGCCCAAGGAATTTTAGGAAGACCATTTTTAAGAGAAGAACGATCAAATATAAACTTCTTTTATAATAGTCTTATAACATCATCAAAGCCCACTGAACCCATACCGTTCATCGATCCTGAATCTAAACAAGCTAATGTAGATTTGGAAGAGGAAGTGAAACCCGTACCAAGGATTACTTATCCTGAACCTATTCAACAAGTCCCCAAAATAAAAAGGGAAATAAAAATACAACCTAAGGTTCTGCGTATTAAAGCCAGAAGTAGACAAGTTGTAGAAATTCCAGTACTAAAAACGGATTTGAAAGAAGGATATTTACCAAAAATAGAAACTCGAAAAGGGATATTTCTAGGAGAAGCGCTTGTAACTCAAAAACAAGGAAAGTGTAAAATAATGGCGATAAGTACTATAAAGAGAGACATTACAGTTTCAATTTCCCCACAAGAACTGCTACCCTTCGAAATAGCAGAAGAAAAAAAAATGAAAAATACACAGAGTGAAAGGTTAGCAGAAAATCGAACAAAAACAATTTTAGAAACATTAAAATTAGATTATTTAAATCCAGAAGAAAATAATTATGTCAAAAAATGGGTAAAAATGGGACAAGACAGATTTTACTTGCCAGGTGACAAATTGCCAGTCACACCATTAGTAAAACACTACATTCCTACATCCGACAAAAATCCGGTAAAATGCAAGCAGTACAGACAACCACCAGAATACGAAGAAGCAGGAAAGAAATTAATTGATAAAATGGATGAAAACGATTTAATAAAACATTCTAAATCTAATTACAATTCACCAGTACTAATTGTACCTAAAAAAAGTGATGCAGACGGAAATAAAAAATGGCGGCTGGTAATAGATTTTCGAGCCCTTAATGAAAAAATGGTGGGGGAGAGCTACCCCATACCTTTAATAAATCATATTTTAGAAAGATTAGAAGGGGCACAATATTTTTCCGTTTTTGATCTAGCGATGGGTTATCACCAAATAGGGACAGCCGAAGAGGATCAACACAAAACAGTCTTTTCTTGCGGTCGGGGACACTATCAATATAAAAGGATGCCAATGGGAATTAAAAATGCCGCGTCTACATTCCAAAGGCTCATGGATAATGTCCTGTCAGGATTACAAGGAGCAGAACTATTTGTTTACTTAGACGATATCATAGTGTTTTCGAATACATTAGAAGAACACGACAAAACAATATCTCGATTGTTTGAGCGATTAAGAAAAGCAAAATTGGCATTACAACCCGAAAAATGCGAATTTTTACAAAAAGAAGTGGCTTACCTAGGACACATTGTGGGTGCAGAAGGAATCAGAGCAGATCCAAAGAAAATAGAAGCAATTAAAGATTTCCCCACTCCACAAAAACCCAAAACAGTAAAAGGTTTTCTAGGCATTACAGGTTATTACAGAAGATTTATAAAGGACTACGCAAAAATAGCGAAACCTTTATATAGCTTATTAAAAAAGGATAAAATATTTAAGTGGGACACAGAAGAAAAACAAAGTTTCAAAAAACTTAAGAAAGCTTTGTGTAAAAATCCGATTTTATTACACCCAGATTTTAAGAAGATATTTAGAGTGACTACCGATGCATCTGAGCACGCTGTCAGTGCAGTACTCACACAAGAAAAGGACGGAATCGACTTGCCCGTAGCCTTTTTTTCAAAAACTCTTATTGGAGCAGAAGAAAATTACGATGAGACAGAAAAAGAATGTCTAGCAGTAATACAAGCCCTACAACATTTTAGACCCTTTTTATATGGTACTAAATTCATATTATCTTGTGATCACGAGCCTTTAAAAATAATTAACAATGCAATTAAACCAACTACAAGAATGGCAAAATGGTTGTTAAGATTACAAGATTATCAATACGATTTTGTGTGCAAGCCTGGTAAAATAAATCGTTGGTTACCAGCCTTATCGGAAAATCCAGTACAAAAAGAAGAAAGCAGTGTAGAAGAAGACGAAACTACCGACACAGATTCTAGCGAATCACAATCCTCGGAAAGTACTGAAGAGGAAGAAGAAATGCCAGGAAAAACAGAAATTAAAGCATTCACTATAAGTAGTGCCGCAGGAAAATACAATAAAAAAGCAGAAGAAAAACTAGATAAATTAATTGCTGATAACAAAAAAAAAAGAAAAGGTGGGAACTTTTAAAAACCAAACAAATCCTCTTTTTAGAAGCATGTCAAAATCAGATTCTACCATAAAAGAACAAAAGAAAGTAGGCCCTAATGAGAAACCGAAAAGAGGAAGACCACCGGGAAAAACAAAACAAAAAATAATAGAAATAGATACAGATGACCGTCCTATTGCAAAAAGACTCAGGAGTCAAGCTTCAAAGCCCGAAGGAATAAATAATCAAACGGAAAATATAGATAAAGTAGAACTTGATGACGTAGACGAAAATTCAACTTCAGAGGATGAAATAACCGAAGACCCAGAACCAACCCCCATATTAAGAAAACAGTACAGTGTGTTACCTTCATTAATAGATGAACCCTCAACATCAAAAATTTACTCTTCGGAAAGTGAAGAAGAAGAAAAAAGTAGAGACGAAAATATAAACGAAATTAAAGAAAATTAGATAGTCATACCAGTAGATCCCCCCGTAGATAGTTCTGATAGTGAAGAAGAAAATTTTCAGGAAGCTGCGGAAACAGTGACAGAAAGAAACCTAGCCGAAAATCAAGAAAGTAGTGAATCTGAGGAAATAGAAGAAGATACTCTACAACCAGAAGGGGTAAATCAAGACACATTAAAAGGCGTTCTGGATTCAATAAGAAGGTTCGATAAATCGTTAGTGGACCACGAATCATATTTTTAGGACAACGAGATGTTTGAAAATGAAGCAGAAGAAGAAGCGCAAGAAGTGTCAAGAACAGATGAAGAACTCCCAGAGGAAACAAGGGACATGGAAGATATCATAGAAGAATTACGGGACATAGCTACAAAACTCCCAAAACAGGACAGCTATGTAGAAAAAACTCAGAAAAAACCATTTATAGACAAAACAAAAAGAAAATCGGTAACTTTTGAAACCCCTTTACGCTTAGAATTACCTAAAGCTCGATCAACCCCCTATTTAAAGGAAACTATTTTAGAGGAAACGGAATTAAGAGAAGAAGTTGAAAATAGAAAGAAACAAGTTTTTCCAAGAAAATTAGACACAAATATGGACGAGAGAGAAAAAGAAAAACAACCTCAGCTAGAACTCGGTCTAGGAATTAGTATGCCGTACATCGAAAATAATTACCCAAAAATAGAGAATTTAACAGAATCTCCAAGAGAAAATTCCCTAAACAAATTAGAGGTACTACAGTACAACCGAGAACCAATTACCGTTGTTAAGGACAACTATGTACATTTCATGGCATCAGATTTGGAACCGAACGACTATACAGCCAAATTAATGATCGCTATAGGAGCAATAGACTTGTTAGAAATGAAATCGAAAAAACCAAAAAAGGGACAAATATTAGTCACTGAATTTGGGAAACACAAAGTCTACACGGTAATAATTTCCAAAAATTATGACGACACTGTAAGTAAAAGTAAATTGGTGAACACATTGGCCAACTTAAAAACACCCTTCAAAAAGACAATATAAAACAAATACGCGTACCTAGACACGTAGAAATGTTAGAAGCATCAGATTACAATTGGATAGAACAACTAGCAAAAGTCTTTCTAAAAGCAGATATTAAGATAACCGTATGTCACGGAAAAACGATGATCCCTCCAGAGGAAGTTAGAGCAAAAATAATCGCAGAATACCACGATAGTCTGATAGCAGGACACAAAGGAGTCAATAAAACATATCGAAGAATCCGAGAAAAATTCACATGGCCAGGTTTAAGACAAGAAATTACAGAATACATAAGAAAATGCAGAAGTTGTGCAGAGAAGAAAATTGTTAGAACAAAAAATAAAGAAACCATGGTCATAACGGATACACCATTGGATGCATGGGATAAAGTGTCCCTAGATACAGTAGGAAAACTCCCCACCACCGCTAATGGAAACTGTCACATCTTGACGATGCAAGATCAACTTAGAAAATATTGCATTTTTGTAGCAATACCGAACATAAATTCTACAACAATAGCAAATGCAATAGCCACTAATCTAATTTCAGTATATGGAGCACCCAAATGTCTTTTAACAGATCAAGGAAGGTCATTCACAAGTAATCTGTTAAGAAGATTGGCGAAATTATTTAAAGTAGCCCAAGTAACTACAACAGCGTATAGACCCCAAACAAACGGAGCGTTAGAACGCAGTCACGCAGTATTAGCAGAATTCATTAGACACTACGCAAAAGCCTTTGACGATTGGGACAGATTATTGCCCTACGCTATGTTTGCCTATAACACTTCAGTCCACGAAGCGACCAAGTTCACCCCTCATGGAGTAGTTTTTGGGAAAACCGCACGCACCCCCTCTATATTCCCAACAGAAGAAATAATGGAAACGTACGAGTCCTATTTGAGAGAATTAGTAACACGACTGATTGAAATTAGAAGAATGGTAGCCAAAAATTTAATTCAGTCAAAAGAAAAGATCAGAAAAAAATTAAGCAACAAAACAAAACCCTTGGACGTGAAAATAGGAGACTTAGTAGACGTTAAAGAAGAAGTAAGAGCTGGAAAATTCTCCCCATATTACCACGGACCATATGAAGTAGTAGGGATCACAGAAAAAAACAATTTGATACTAAGCGACGCAGAAAAGAAGAGGTTCCGAAAACACAAGGATCAGGTCAAGAAAGCATATTCCTGACAGAATGATAAAAAGGGATTGAGAATAGATAAAGACGGCTATGTACATGTGTATACTGATGGAGCTTGTAAGGCAAATAGTAAACCTAATGCACAAGCTGGAATAGGAATCTGGTTTAACCAAGAACACCCCTTAAATATCAGCGACAAAGCATGTAATAGGCAGACTAATAATAGCGCAGAAATGGAAGCCATCATAAAGGCCATAGAAATTCTGAAAAATTTAAATTATAAGAAAATTAGGATACACACCGACTCTAAATTTGTAATATACGGGATAAAAGAGTGGCTACCTAAATGGGAAAATAACGGCTGGAAAACAAGCCGAAAGCGAGAAGTCATAAGTAAAAAGGACTTTGTAAAGATGAAAAGTAGTTTAAATAACCTAGAAGTAGAATTAATATACGAACCAGGACATACTGGAATAATAGGAAACGAAGAAGTAGATAGATTAGCTAAACTAGCAATAGAAAACTAACCAACAAATAGAAATAGAAAACTAAACATATAATTCAATTTTGGTTACAGAAAAAAAAATGAAGAACTATTTCGGGATATGCGTTATAATACTAGGAATAAGCGGGCTCACAAAAACATAAGACGTAAACCCTTTTATGACCATAACGCCTCTAAATAAGAACACAGGACTCTTTTACGAACTTATGCCAAACCTACAACGCATATCAGGAACATGGAGGACGGTAATACTAGTAGACACAGACACTTTCAAAACACATTTACCTAATTTGGAAACAGAATATAGAAAAATAGAAACAGTTTGCCAAAATGTAATGAAATTAAGTTGTGAAGATTTTTTAGAATACAAGATGTTAAATAAAGAAATTACAGTAGCCAAGTTACTACGAGAACAATTATTAAATGTCATAAAAGAATTGCAACAGCAAACACCAACAAAACAAACACTTAAATTTCAAAAAAGGAAGAAAAGAAACACTCCATTAATAGGGTTCATAGGAAAAATCGCAGGACCAACCATAGGAATACTAACGTACGATGATGGGGAAAGATACGAACAACTTTTCACAGAATTAAACGAGGCTCAGAAGAACATATCACATTTAGTAGGAGAACAAACTCACATAGTAAGAGCAGACTTAAAAAATTTATATGATTTAGCACAACGACAACATAACAGTTCCGAAGAAGAAAGAAAAAGATTATATAAACTCGAAGAAGACATATTTGCCGTAGAATCAAAATTAACTACTACAGATTTCATGTTACAATTACAAAAAACATCAAAACAATGGAACGAACAAATAGGAACTTATAAACATGGATTAGAAGAAACCTTAAACGTCATATTCAAAGCCATAGAAGGAAAATTACATCCAAAATTATTAAACAACGAGCAGATAAAAACAATAGCAACTGAAGCACATAAATTCTTAGAAAACCAGGAATACCTTATGCACATAGACAACCTAAATGTCGCGACAATTGCCGAAATATCAAAAATAGGATTACAAGTAAAAGAAGAAAATTTGATGATAACACTAGATATTCCCGTTTTAGAAAAAGAAAAATATTTACTTTACAAAATGCACGAGCTACCAGTACTACAAACTATAGGAACAAAAGGAAACAGAGCGTACATTACGCCCCACTCCAAATACATAGCCACTAGAGGGCAGAACTTATTTTTATTTAGAAGAAGAATAGCTAAGGACTTGCCAAATAGTGGAAGGAAGATACGTTTGTTACCCAACACAAGGAATTTACGACATTATTTTAGCACCAAGTTGTGAATCAGAATTACTAAGAGAACCTAATAATAACACCTTAAGAAGTTGTGATATCCGGATCACAAAGAATCAACAACCACTATGGGAACCTCTAATCACAACAGGGAATTGGTTATATTCACTAACGAAAGAAGAAACTGCATATTTGATCTGTCCCAAAACAAAAGTCAACACTTTCCAACTAAAAGGAATAAGAATAGTTAACTTATCGCCAAAATGTACCTTAAAAACTGACACAATAAAATTACCTACATTACAGATAATTAACAACCCTCAAGAATATATTTATGCACCTAAAATAGAATTAAAACTAGAAGAAATTTCACCGATACTAAAAACAGCAAACCCTCAAAAGGAAGTAACAACTTCAAACGAAATACGAACAATTTGGAGAAAAATGGAAACCGACGAGAAATTACAAGAAATAGAAAAAGGTCTCGAAATCCAAAGTTTACACACACTCGGGAAAAAGGAACAATACCAATATACAAATTCAATAATAGGAACTTTAACAACAATAATAATAATAATAATCGTAATCTATTTAATTATAAAACAATGTATAAAAAACCATATAAAGATTCTATGCTGCCTAAGAAGAAAGAAAAAAGACAACGAGACAGAAACGCAACAGATGTACACCATACCTTCTAGCCCTACACAACAAAGACCCAACAACCCAAATACTAGCAATCTTATAAACCAAAAAACACAACCAACCACCTTAACCATCAAACAAGAAATTCTGCAACGAAGCGAACAACAAGAAGAAAACAAACCTACCACCAGCGACAAAATACGAAAAGAAAGAAAAATACAAGAAAACCCTATTTCTAAATTGCGATATATAGAAGCACCAGAAATTAAATACGTGGACATACCCTAAACAAAAAAGACAAGACCAACTAAAAAATAAAAAAATAAAGAAAAGAGGATAATGTATATAGTCTATACTGTAAAAAGCTTTAAATATAATGACTAATCAGCTAAAAATTTTTTTTTCTCTCTCTAACATTAAAATTAACTTAAGGAAAACAGAAAATACTAATCACCCTATAATAAAAAATCAACCCACTAACTAATCCAAGTTAAATACCACATATATTAATAATTAACTAACACCAACTTGTATATAAATACATTCAGACACTAACACACATATACAATAGCAAAATTTAAAAAAAATAATATTTTTATATATTAAGTTTTTTTTCTAGGTCTAAGTTTTTTTTAAGTTTTTTTTTACGGTCGATAAGCAACAAATCGCTCTCGAACCGAAAATTGTATCCAATCCTCATGGTTTAGACATAACAGCACTGGAACTCCAAAAATAGGCCCAAAAGGACCCGAGAACGAAGTAAATTACTCCAACGATTTCCTCAGGAACATCCCCTCAAATTATCCTCCAGGAAATAGGCGAACCAGTTTAGGACGGGATTAATAATAAAAAATATATATATATAATAACAAAGACAAAAATCTAATTAAAAAAAAAAGAAATATAAATGAATAAGTACAAAAAAAAACAACATAAAAATAAAAAAAAAAATTTTTTAAAAAACATATTTTAATCTACAAACATGAACATTTTTTTAAAAAAGGGGGTTAAATAATTAAAATAACTTTAAAATATTGTTTTTAATTTTATCTTTTTTAATGAATAATACTTTTAATATTAATATACTATTACATAATATTTTTAAGCAATTATATAAAATATACTAAAAAAAACACACATAAAAAGGGGGGCACAGGGTACCTAAAAAAAACCAATGAAACATACATAAACAAAAATACTACATACAACCAAACAATTCATTAACAAACTTACCCAAGATAAAATTTTAAAAACCAAGAACCCCCACAAATCATAGAAAATTTGTAAGCAGGAACCTCCAATTTAAATTCAAATAGCTAAAAAAAGATCCATGGTTAACAAAAATTCAAAACAAAGGAAAACAAAAATTAAAAATATACTTACAATTTAATATAAACGATAAAGAATAACAAAAATCCACTGCTTGCTGCCCTTTTTCCCTCAAAAAATCTTCTAACCACCTACAAAAAGAGCCAGGGTTAACAAAAATTCAAAACAAAGGAAAACAAAAATTAAAAATATACTTACAATTTAATATAAACGATAGGAAATAACAAAAATCCACTGCTTGCTGCCCTTTTTCCCTCAAAAAATCTTCTAACCACCTACAAAAAGAGCCATGGTTAACAAAAATTAAAAACAAAGGAAAACAAAAATTAAAAATATACTCACAATTTAATATAAACGATAGGGAATAAAAAAAATCCACTGCTTGACGCCTTTTCCTCTCCACAAAAAATCTTCTAACCACCTAAAAAAAAGAAAAAAGAGCCAAGACTAACACTTTTTTTTTCTCTCCAAAATATTTACAAAAATTAAAAAAAAAAATAATACTTACCAAGAAAATAAAACATCAGGACAGCATAAAAAAAAAACAATGGCAAAACCTACAAAGAGGAACAACAGAAACAAAATTAAAAATCAATATAAAAGAAAAATTACAGTTTATTGAGAAAGGTTATTAAAAATAAACAAAAGTTGGAGAAAAATTCTAATAGTAAAAAA
This sequence comes from Leptopilina syphax, assembly GCA_032872505.1. NCBI lineage: Eukaryota > Metazoa > Arthropoda > Insecta > Hymenoptera > Figitidae > Leptopilina > Leptopilina syphax. Next base: position 34,568,424 of record CM065473.1, on the reverse strand, counting down.
AAACAGAAAAATAACTTATTGGATAATTGAATTTTTCCTCAAAATTGAATTTTCATGATTTAACTTTTAAATAAATTCTTAATTAAATGCATAATACAAAAACTCAACATCACTTGAAATTAAGAAAAAAAAACATTTCAGATTAAATTTTGAATTAATTAAATTAATTTAATTCTTATAATTGAATAACAAATACACTCTAAAAATATGGGAATATTAAACACCATATTATAAGATTTAAAAAAAAATATATATATAATTCCCCTTAGTACGAAAATTATAGCTTTAAAACTAACAATACTATGCATGAAAGAAAGCTTGTGGGTGCTTGAGGAAGTGGTGAAACGCCGGGGAGCGGGCGGAAAGCATAGAAAGCAAGATAAATGCATAAAAATCGTACGGAACATGCACACCCTAGGCGCTTGAAATTTTTCGGTTCTCGACAAACTGGGAACGCGCCAGAGAAGATAGTTTGTAGGTACCCGAGGAAGTGGTGAAACGCCGGGGAGCTGGTAAAAGTAGAGAAGCAAAGAACAAACGTATGGAGCAAAGCATTGCTTCGTGACAACCGCGGAGCATGCGGGGCGTATACGAACGTGAGGAAGCGGAGAAAGAGACGAGGAGAGCCATGCATCGAGCATAGGCATACAGTACCTCGTATATATCTATATATATATAGAGAGACTGCAAAAACTCGCGCTTAAAGAATAATTGAGCCTCCCAATTCAAGAACTCGCCCGACGCTCGGATGAACACTCTAACGCCAGTCAAACGTTAAGAAAAGTCACAAAAATTAAAATTTGAAATTTTGATTTTTTAGAAGCACTACCTTGTAGGAAATTGAATAGCGCATCTTTTTTTCCTTTGAACTTTTTTCGTAGGATGAATATTGTCGGAAATAATGACGAAAAATGGTAAAATTTTGTTTTTCAAATTTCATTGCTTTTTAAAACATAAATCATCGTATCTTCGACAATTATTGTCGAATTGACTTCAAATTTGGTATGCAAGTCTATTTGGGTTCTGGGAAGACGATAAAATGATCAGAATGTAAAAATTTCCTAATTGTTCACTAATTTGTTAATGTAAATAAAGGCTTGTCAATTTTAGGTTAACTTACCTTCGTCGACAAAAAGTCTGCGGTGAACTTTCGAATTGAAAAAACTTTTAGTGAGACATTTGTTTATTAGTATATAAGGAAGTTTTTTGGAAAATATTAGATTGATTTAGTAAAAAATGTGGAAAATATTAAGGTTTAAAGACAGCGCGGAGAGCGCGACATCGAGTCGCGGCGTGCAAATATCACTAAACACCAACTTTATAGGACGTCAGTTGTTGAATTTGTTCTTATTACCTCGGTTATAAAAAAAAGCATTAAATAAATTATTGGGATATAATTATAACGTTATGTTTAACATTATAACAAACATAAAAATTCTATAAATAATAAAGAACTAGCAACAATTCGCGCGGCTAACTTTTTACTACATTTTATAAATAAAATTAGCAATTTTAAAAATAATAGAATTTGAAAACTTTCTAATTTAAATTTTTGTTGAAAACACTAAAAAAATTCAATTTTGGAGAAATTACAAATAATTGCAGAAATTCAATTATTTTCAAAAATTATTAGAAAAATTTTTGAAAATAATTGAAATTAGGACAAGAATTTTTTTGACATTTAGGAAAATAATTAAACTTTGGAAAAGAATTTTGTTATTTATAAAGATAATCGGGATTTTTACAAATTTTTTTTCAAAAAAAAAAAAATAATATAATTCTTCTTATAAAATTCAACTATGTACAAAATTTGAAACGTTATAATTATATCCCAATAATTTATTTAATGCTTTTTTTTATAACCGAGGTAATAAGAACAAATTCAACAACTGACGTCCTATAAAGTTGGTGTTTAGTGATATTTGCACGCCGCGACTCGATGTCGCGCTCTCCGCGCTGTCTTTAAACCTTAATATTTTCCACATTTTTTACTAAATCAATCTAATATTTTCCAAAAAACTTCCTTATATACTAATAAACAAATGTCTCACTAAAAGTTTTTTCAATTCGAAAGTTCACCGCAGACTTTTTGTCGACGAAGGTAAGTTAACCTAAAATTGACAAGCCTTTATTTACATTAACAAATTAGTGAACAATTAGGAAATTTTTACATTCTGATCATTTTATCGTCTTCCCAGAACCCAAATAGACTTGCATACCAAATTTGAAGTCAATTCGACAATAATTGTCGAAGATACGATGATTTATGTTTTAAAAAGCAATGAAATTTGAAAAACAAAATTTTACCATTTTTCGTCATTATTTCCGACAATATTCATCCTACGAAAAAAGTTCAAAGGAAAAAAAGATGCGCTATTCAATTTCCTACAAGGTAGTGCTTCTAAAAAATCAAAATTTCAAATTTTAATTTTTGTGACTTTTCTTAACGTTTGACTGGCGTTAGAGTGTTCATCCGAGCGTCGGGCGAGTTCTTGAATTGGGAGGCTCAATTGAACTTTTATTTTTTTAACTTCCTTCAGAATTTCACTAAAAAATTAAGTAAACATTTTTTTTTTCTGGGCGAAATAACAAAAATACCATTTTTTTTCTTTCAAAAAAATTTCATGCATTAATTCACGCGTGTAATTATCTAATTTCAATAAACAAACAAAATTTTTAGTAGAAACACTAAGAATTAAAATTATAAATTTTTCTTTAAATATTTTCAATACTAAAATCTCTAAACCGGTCAATAAAATAAATTTAAAAAAAAAATCTCTAATAAAAAAATTAATAATAAGAATTTTATAAACAATCGATAAAATGATGGTTAAAAAAAAGTAATTAGCAACTAATTTAAAAACAACAATCGTTACACAAAGTTAAATCAAAGAGTATATAAAAGAAATTCCAGATTGAGAAAATACGCTGACAAGTAAATTAGGGTTAAATTACATACCAAGGCCGGCCACAAAACACAGCAAAATAGAAAAAAATATCTTATACAAATCCACTTGAAAAAATAAAAATATACAAAAATATCTCATTAAAAAACCAGAAATTTCAAAAGTTGAACATCAAATTAATAATTTCTCATGTCTTATAAATGCATATAAAAAGCGATCTCATACAAAAATTAATATTTTGGTAATTTACGAAATTTTCGTGGTAATTCATGCAAATTAACAGGAATTTACAGGAATTTAACATTCAGGAATTTTCACTACAATGAATAAAAATAAGTAAAATCTAAATCATTATTAAATACTTAAAATTTAGTAATTTATGAAATTTCAATGGTAATTTATAAAAATTTATGAAATTTATGAAATTTTCGTGGTAATGTATGGAAATTTATAGAAAGTCATAACGCACTAAACTAAATATCGGGATAAAATTAATAATTTAAAAAAAAAATTTATTTTACAAAAAAAAAAATTAAATAAAATTTACACCATTATTTATAAAAATTAATTTGATTTTTTTATTATTTTTATTTTACTCACGTAAAAGCAAGAAACAGGAACTAATCCAAAATTCGAACAATCACAAACAAACAAAGGGCGAAACAATAACAAAATCATAAATAACTTTTTGTCAACAGTTATTAAAATTAAAAAAACAAAAACAAAAACCAGACACATTAAACAACAACAAAAAGTACAGACAATAAATTTTAAAATAAAAAAAAACACACCACAGCAAACTAGAACGAAACGACTCACGTATGAAACTGATAAACAGACCTACAGCACATAAGACACAAGGGGGGGAATAAGACAATACAACTACGAAACAACGAAAAGAAGAGAGTAATTAGCACCTCGCTAGGAGATGCTGACCTCACACGACAATCATAGACATTGACTTTTCTTCTTCAATTCCGTTCGTCCAAAACATAGAATATTTAAAAAAAAAGAATCCTTAAACAAAACTCAAGCAACCAAAATTATTTTATGTAAAATATTTTTTTCTTATTTTACCAACAGACACAGAAATACCATTTTTATAAAACATGAAAACGACAAAATAACAATCTTATTAACGTATTTTTTTTTTATAAATAATGATTTCTTTTTATAATATTTACATAATAAAGAATTTAAATTTCAATAAAAATTTAAATTACAAAAAACATGACTTAAAAAAAAGAGAAGAAAGGAAAATAATGGGACCATTTGAAAAAAAATCGTCAATTTATTAACATTACCAACTTTCTCCCTCGCCAAATTAACAAATAATTATAATCGAGTTTCTCTTTTCTCAAAATATTCAATATTCATATTAAAATTCAACATTCAATATACAATTTAAATACTTTATAAACTAGCAGGGATACCACACGCTCTGAACTGGTACATTCCAACGCTAAAACACAAAGAAATCAAATATTAAAAAAAACACACACACACTAAAATTAACAACATAAGACCAGTTAATTATTATTTCTCATACTAACAACATCCCAAGCTTTGGAGATTAGTACCATCTCCTCCCACTCTAATTTGAACCGTTCTACAAAGACAAGCTCCAAGGCAGGATCCTTAGGACGAAAACCAACCCTGGGAGGATAAGTAGGCAACGACGAAAAGCTCCTATAACACAAACACAAAAGAACATAATGAAAAGGCTTTCCATCATCAAATCATAATTTTAATAATATATTTAAAATAAAAAGGGAAAAGAAAACCTACAAAAACAATAACACTCACCTAAAAAAAGTATTGACACCTAAGATACCTATCACCTCCTCCATCGGTTCATCCTCAGACACTTGAGTAGAAGCTGGACTAACAAACATCTCGGGAGCCCAATAATATCTAAACTCATATTTTCTTTCGTCCCAGGACCACCTATACTCCTGGTGCCAAATCCCATTATCATAAGGAACATCCTCATGATAACACAAGGAACTCAAAAGAGGCCAAGGACCGTAACCCTCCTTCAAGTCTGCATCTTGCCATTTAGAAACCACAACCTTTACCCTTTAAAAAAAAAAGAAAATTTTTTTTCTCACATATTTATAAAAAAAGAGCACCTACAGAATAAAAATTTCTTTGAATAAAACAACACAAAAAGACTTACCCCCTCTCACCTCGCTCAAGAGAGGCACGCTGAGCGTCCTCGATCTCGGACAATTTTAATAACAAAAATGCCTCCGTGGTCGTCACTCTTTGCTCCACAAAACTCAATACTTGCTTCATCAAAGATAAATCAAAAGAAGCCATTTTTTCTCTTTTTCTCTCTTTACTTTCCTTTTACACCAAACTACAAACAAATCACACACAAAAACCGACTAATAAAAAGGGAAACGACTACACCAAACGAAAGACGTACAAAAACTGACAAAATACAAGGAAAACGCCTCGACGACTAGCCAAAAGTACAAATCAGCACTATCAAATCACTGGAAAGAGAAGCAGACATTTTTAAACTAAAGACGGGAAAAAGTCCTCATCTTACATTGAACATAAGCAAATTTCTTTTTTTCTCTACACACAAAACAAGAGATATATACCTATTAAAACTGAAAATATATATATATTATACTTATAGAAATAAAACTTTTAAGAAAAAAAGACAAAACTTTTATAAAATTAATTATCAAATTTTCCATCAAAATAATATTTTACGAAAAACCTTTTTTTTCTTTCTCTTGTTCCTACAACAAATAAATCTAACAGACTTCTGAAATAACAAAACTACCCTCAAAATTTGTTATGACACAGTTTAAATGTTATAAAATAACACATAACTATGAACTGCCAAGGGACGACAGTTCATATAAAAGGGGGGCAGTAACAACAATTTTGTTGTAACAATTATACAAAATTTTTTTATATATTTTTTCTTTTTCTTAATGCAATCACGAGCTACAATAAACTTTAATAAATCGAAATAAAAGAAATTATTATGTATATCTTCTTTATTATGTCAGTCAAACACGGAAATATCAAATTACCGTTAGAATTTTATTTTATTATTTTTTTTATTTACCTTGGAGTTATACTGACACAAAAACTAGATTTGCGAATTCAACATTTTTCACGTTAAATCACAGCTCAATTTTTTTTTATCGTAATTTAATTTTTTTATATAATTATTTAATTTACATTTTCTTTCCTAAACAAGAGAATTAATAATTTTTTTTTCTTCTCTCACTCTTTTAACAAATTTACTTACCTTTCAGAAAACCATTTATGTAAAAAAAAAACAAAAAGGGAAAATAATTTTGTAAAACTCGAAAGGGTTATCCAACAGCACAACATGCCGAGGACACAACACCGAACCACGACATAAACAACACGCATTCATAGCGGCTGCCAAGGGACGTCAGCCTAATAAAAGGGGGGCATTTGTTACGGCCGAACTCCGTAACTTTTACATTATAAACGATTATTTATAATACTTTAAAAATCAAACTACACACAACATGATATTTTGTTAACACGTTATAAAACGCTTACATGAAAATAACCCTATGTAATCACACAAAAAGGACATTCACTCTTTCGAATATTTTAATCCAGGACATTTTTAGTGACATAGAAATTCTATTTTTTATAAATATAAGATTCAATTGAATTTAACATTCCTTTGGGTTTCGCAATTCTTGGGGTGAACAGAACCTAAGAAATATAGTATAGTATTTCCCAACAAATTCCTCTTCATTGACAAACAGCTTATTGACCTTTTGAGAAATTATTAAAATAAATTGCCCAATATAAGGAGTGGTGCATCCAAGTCACTGAACTCGGATCGCACCATTGCCTAAATCTGCAAGGTTGCAGAAATTGGCTTGGCAACAGTCAAGTGCAATGAACTTAATTTATGATTTCCCCTACTAAATCGTCTTTCAATAAAATTGATTGACACCGGGAAATCGAGGCAGTTTAGTCCAGGTCGTAGTCACCTGTAGATGTAGCCGGCAGTTTGGTCCAGGCATTTTCTAAGTCCGGCAAGTTAGCCGTGTTCAAAGTTGAAATATTTCTCAGAAGTTTTAAAGAGTTAAATTGAGTAAAGTTTGTTCAAGAAGAAGTGAATTTATTTGAGAAAAATACAATTAAATCGAAGTAAAAAAGAGTTGAATTGAATACATATATTTGAATAAAATAAAATAATTGAAGTGCATAATTGAAAGAATTGATGAAATAAAAACATAAAATATTGAAATTAAGTGAAAGAAAATAAATATAGAGAATTTATGAAATAAATATTGAGAATAGAGATTTGAAGAAAATAATAAAATAAAAGAGTAAAGAATAAATATAAAGAAGTTGTGATTCATACAAAAGAATAAAAATAATTAAAGTAAAGTAAAAAATCTAAAGCCAGCAGAAAGATAAATATAATTCTAATAAATTTAAAGGATTTGTTTTAATTCCAATATATGTAAAGACAACCTTTCATTACGAGGTTTAAGTCTCAGTTTTGTGTATTCCTAAAGGAATATTAAAGTACTCAGTGAAAATATCAATCTAGTGATTCTAGATTTGGTATTTCCTCAATTTTCTGGAATAACCGTTTCGAGATAGACAGAGAGATTGTCCGGGAAAAACTGGTTGACACGTTATCTCTGCTTTAAAATGTCGGAAACAAAAAATCAAAAGGATTTCTTAAAATATATATCAGTGGCTATGGCCTGAACCACAACCAACATTCTACATCCATTTTTAACCCATTTTTTTACCGTTTTAGAAGTGGAAAAGGGGTAAAAAAATTTGAACCGCCGCCATTTTCTCATTTTTTATTCAAATTCATTTTTTTTGGTTCACTAAAATATATTTTAAGAAATTCTTTTGATTTTTTGTTTCCGACATTTTGAAGCAGAGATATCGTGTCAACCAGTTTTTTCCGGACAATCACTTAAGCCGCCATTTTGTCGCCATGAACGGCAGAATTAATAAAAAAAATATTTTTTTCCTAATTCTCAATATGTATGTTAATATGTGTGAAAAGAGCCCAGTGTTTCGATACATTTTACTATGAAAAAATAAATGTTGAAAAAGCACGCAAAAGTGGTGTACGGTCCCCTTAAGCACATAGAGTTTAATTGCACACACTAATTTTATGTTTTTTGAAAATAGAAAATAAATAAACAATCGGTTATTCTAAAATAACCGGTTATTCCAGGTTATTCTAAAATAACCGGTTATTCCAAAATAACTGGTTATTCCTAAATAACCGAAAAAAGGTTAACTGTTTTCTCAAAAATTTTATAACCGGTTAACCGCACAGGCCTTGAAAAAAATCGTTAAACAGAGCAACTTGTATTATAAGTTGCTCTGTTCAACGATTTTTTTTCAAAATATAATCATTAAAAAATAAATTGAAAAAATCTATTTCTTTACAAAATTGGTCCATATCTTTTAAAATTTCTGGGTCTTGTTCAAAATCGAGAATATTTGTGAAATCTTTAACACTATTAGTCCAATTATCAGAAAGGTCATCATCATCAGATTCAATATCATCATTAGAATCATCAGAATCATCGTCTCCTGATGACTCAACATCAGGTTGTGAAATATCATCTGTGATTTCAGTTTCTGAATCACCATTTGATTCTGAATCAGATGGATCGATTGGTAATGAAAAATCAATATTTTTTTTCTTCCCCTTCGATAGCTCATGATTAAAAAAATGTTTAATTTTTTGCAAGAGTGGAAATAAAATATGTTTCGTAAAACTATTAAAAATGTGTACTTACGGAAGCGTCAATACAAATGAAGTATCTACGTAACTCTTCAAAGAGAATAAAGTGAATTAAAATATGTTTCGTAAAACTATTAAAAATGTGTACTTACGGAAGCGTCTATACAAATGCAGTTTCTGTGTAACTCTTAAAAGAGAATGAGGTGAATTAACAATATGTGCCCACGAAATCAGTCAGTCTGGATTACAACAAGCCAAAAAAAGTCCACGCATGGTACATAAAAGGTTTTTTATAAATTGATCTTAAATTCCGTTCAGGAAAAGAAGGAAAAATAATCATTGAAAATATTCTTATATGCTCGTATCCTACATTTGCTTCGAAAGCTGTCAAATTGTCAAATTGACATCATATTTGTAATCAGCGACCCTTATACTGTAATTCTCGTCAAAAATAATCACTTTTTAGAAAAGTTGACATCTGAATTGACAGCTGTCAATTGTTAAATTGTCAATTTGACATCACATTCGTAATCAGCGACCCTTATACTGTAATTCTCGTAAAAAATAATCACTTTTTAGAAAAGTTGACATCTGAATTGACAGCTGTCAATTGTCAAATTGTCAATTTGACATTATATTCGTAATCAGCGACCCCAAAAACCCTTATACTGTAATTTTCGTCAAAAATAATCACTTTTTAGAAAAGTTGACATTTGAATTGACAGCTGTCAATTGTCAAATTGTCAATTTGATATTGTATTCGTAATGAGCGACCTTGAAAACCCGCGAGAGAAAGTTTTCATCAACAATAAGCACGTTTTAGAGAAGTTGACAACTGAATTGACAGCTGTCAATTGTCAAATTTTCAATTTGACATCATATTCGTAATCAGCGACCCCGAAAACCCTTAAAATGGTGTTTCATGTTTTCATACCTACTCTCAATTTTTCTCGGGTGTTAAAGGGTTAAGGGAAAGTCAGGAAAAGAAGCAGAGAAGGCTGAAATATTTTGAATAAGAAAAAAGTCTGGATAAGAAAAGGAGAAGGCTTCAATCAATTTTTAGAAAATTTTGCAGTTTTCATCAATTATTATTTTAAATTTTCGGAAATAAGGGGAAAGAGTTGAAAAAAGGGAGAAAGGTGGAATTAATTTTTCGGAAACTTCTCAGTTTTTTCATCAAATTTCTTTTAATTTTGAAATTAGGGCAGTGTCTAGAAAAAAAAGGAAGGAATCCTTTTTTGGGGGACTTCTTACAGTTTTTTTCATCAATTTTTTTTCAAATTTTTGGAAATTATGAAAAAGTCTGGAACAGATAGGGAGAAGACTAGAATAAATTTTTTCTAAATTTCTTAGTTATTTTCGAATTTTTTGAAATAAGGGAAAATCAGGAAAAAAATAGGAGAAGGATGGAATCTGTTTTTCGTAAATTTCTCACTGTTTTGATAATTTTTTTTTGAAATATTGGTAATAAGGAAAAAGTCTGGAAAAGAAGGGGAGATGGCTAGAATCAATTTTTCGGAAATTTCTGTTTGTTCATCGAATTGTTTTGAATTTTTTAAATGAATGAAAAATTAGGGGAAAAAGCATGAAAGTCTGCGACAGAACCCGAGAAGGCTGGAATCAATTTTTTAACACACGCACCAAAAGTATATCATTTCTTACCTGTATAGAGGGTGGAAAGTAATTCTTTTTCGGAGACCGGGAGAGAATTACTTTACCTCCCTGGTGATGTTTTTATTAAGTATTAAAATCTTAATGTTATTATTAGGTACAAAGTATAAAGTAAAGTATAACCATTGATGAATCTCAAACGTATAGTAAGTTACGTCAGTTACGTAAATAATGTTATGTAAATTACGTCAGTCACTTTACTATTGTTACGCAAATTAGCTGTCTAATATTATGCAAGTTTCGTCAGTTACGTAACTAGTGTTACGTAAGTTACGCCAATCAGTTACCACACGTTCAAAATGTACTAACAACAACCAAACTTCCACGTTTGCACTTTCGGTATACGTATGTTAGAGAAAATAGTGATTTCTAACTCGTGTTTTATAGTTCTCGGCTTCGCTCGCGATCACTCGCCTTTTCTTTTCGTTTTTATTTTCTTTTCTTTCATAAATGTTATTCCTCGACTCTTATTTAAATTATATGCTATCAACAGCGTTATTAATTATAATTATAATTAGGATATTGTAAACTATATTTCATTAATAATTTGTATCAATCATTTAATTTTTGTTACTTATTAATTAAGATTTAATTATGTTAAAAAGGTGTATCTTGTTGTAAATAAACTAAACTAAATTTTTGATAATTTCTCAGTTTATGCATTAATTTTTCTTGAATTTTTGGAACTAAGGGAAAAGTAAGGGAAAGAATAATGGGATCAATTTTTTTTACAGCCGGAGAAGGCTGTAATCTGTTTTTTGAAAATATCTCGATTTTACATCGATTTTTTGTTAAGTTTTGGAAATATAGGAAAAGTCTGAAAAAGAAGGTGAGATAGCTAGAATCAATTTTTCGGAAACTTTTCACTTTTTCATCGAATTTTAGTTTTGTATTTTTCAATGAAGGTCAAAATTTTAAATACAAAAGAAGAATGTTGGAATCTTGCCCTGCTGTCGTCTGAATTTTAAATTATAGTCACGGTATCAAAAATATTTGTAATTTTGGTAATTATACTTTTGACAAATGTTTATAATATTTTTCTGATAAAAATGATATTTTTTTATATATTTTGCCGGAAATATTTCATATATTTTAATCTGAATTTGTCAATAACAATACATTAAGACACAATATAAGCTGATGACACTACATTTCCAACCATGTATATATATATTTACTTTAACTAAATTTCTTCGCGCCTTGAAATAGAGGCTTCCGGAAAGCCAAGTTGACCTTACGCACTTAGGAACCTTACCTTTCTTAGGAAAGAAGATGTCTTTTGAACGGACATAAAGATCATAAAAATATCATAAGAAACTGACAGAAAACTAAATTCGTAATCAGCGATTATAAAAACCGATAAATTTTCAAATTTCTGTCGACATATTTGATTCGCCACTTTAAATTTTGAAAATGTAATGCATTAAAATGATATCAGTGATGCCAGAAACCCTACGCGATTCACCCCCACCATAGCTCCAAACTTACTCCTTCCAACCTCTACTAACACAAAGACACATCACGAGTTTAGTCTCGTAGGTGTGTCTCTTTTTCGTTTTTCATGAAAGCACGCGTCAGACGCGGCGCGAGATTTGAAATTCATTTGTATCAAATTGCGATTATTACGGGAAATGCTGTAAAAAAATTATGTATTATTATTTAATAAATGTATAATTCATTATTAAATAATTTTTATATAATTAATTAATTAGTTTTATAATTATAATCAACTAATTATTTCTGTATTTCTTAATTAATTATTATTAATTAATTACTAAATTCAGTACAAATTAAAATAAATTGCTGAAACCAAATTTAATAAGCAATTAATAATAATTTTAATTATTGTCAACAAAAAATCTACAAATATTAAATAATCAATTAGTATATTTTATTTTATTTTTTTTTTTTTCGCTTAGGGAATTTTGGGAAATCTGCCTACAGATACCTTGGATTCCGCACTCCAAGGTTATGTGGGGTTGGTACAATGAAACAAAAGGAAATATTAAAAAAAAAAAAAAAAAAAAGATAAATACATAAATGTTATAATAAATTTAATAAACTGGCGACCTACTACCAGCCCGACCCACTAAAACCCGTAACCCTTCTTCTGGAGCTCTTTACCCTCCCTCGGAACTGTCGCAAGACTTTAGCCTTCGAGGGTGGCGCTCCATCTCTGTCGCTAATGCGACCTTCTCCCTTTCTCTGCGGTCCTCCTGCGTCCGTAGTTAAAAAAAAATGATTAAAACTATTACAAAGTCCAAGCGGAATTCACAGCACAAAAATAATAAAAAAAAACAAATATTTTAAGAAGTGTAAAAAGTCAAAAGATAAAATTGTAAACGGATATAAAAAAAGAAAAGAAAAAAAAGTAAACACGTATATAATGTTGAAAAGATAAAACTGTTTAAAGACGAATAAAAAACACAAAACAAATTAAACAAAAAAAATGTATAAGGACAAATAAATCACAAAATAAATTAATAAAAAACAAACAAACAAATTAAAAGCTGTTTCAATCACGCTTTTTGGCTCCTTTTAATACTTCTTATTTGCTTTTAGTTCTTGCGAGAGTCTTCTTCGCCTCCTCAAGGGCCGTCCTGAAGACTCCGCATCCTCCGCTGCCTGCAATATGGGTGGTTGACACCTTATTGCCAATCTTTTCCTTGCACAAAAAGCAACTTGAGTTGTTTTTACAGTTGGAGAACCTGTGACCGGCCTCACCGCACTTAAAGCACGCAGCCGATCTGTCCTCCTTCTGGCATTTGGCTCCAATATGGCCGTATCCCAGGCATCGATGACACCGGACGACCATTACTCTTCTTTTGATTGGGCAACACATAAAACCAATTTTTACGTGTCCCAATTTCTCCAGCCTGTTCGCCTCTTCCAGGTTGGTGACTACAACCGCGAGCTTCATCCCTCGGCGGTTGGGTCCTAAGACCGTCACTCTCCTGTTTACTGGCTTACCCATTGCTTCAGACAACACGTGTTGCACCTCAGCTTCTTGGGTAAGGCAATCCAAATCACGGATCTCGAGTGTAACTCTTCGATCCAATGACTGCACCTTACCCATGCTTCCAACCGCCTTGGTGACCTCAGCGGTGAAAGCGTCCTTATCGGAGTCTCCTCTGAACTTAATCAGAAGGTCCCCCTTGTTTGTAGCTTTTGCTGCTACTATTCTCGTATGACTGTCCTCTGGGTTGACCTCTTTGCGAAGCTTACCCAGAACGTCAGCATACGTCAATCCTTCACCGACTCGGATTAGAACTGTGGATCTTTTTGACCCAATTCTTTCCAATTGAGTAATCTTTGAATCTGGTACTTCCGTTTCCATTGGAGGAGCTTCCTCCTTCTTCCTCTTATCGGTTTTGGTTCGAGTCTCTTCTGGACTGTCACCCTCTCTCTTCCGTTTCTGAGCATCTCTTAAGACGCTTTTGAGATTACGCCTATAGAAACGCTCTCTCTCTTTCTTACGGTCCTTGCGGTTGCATTCCGCACCGCTCAGAACGCATGCCAAATCGAAGCCCGACTCATCGGCCGCGGCATGCATTGCCCTTGCCTCCTTTAGCAGGACGTCGATGACCTTGAGTCCATCCTTTACCGTCCTATTGACGGTCTTCTGAATGTCGCAAGATTTTATCATCTTTGCGACCTCCAACTCCATTTTTTCGAGACAAGTCGCCTCCTCCTTTCTGAGCCGCAAGCATATCTCGCGAGTCTCTTCTATCGCCTCGTCGTCTACTTCTGAGTGGATAGCGCTATGAACGGTTTTTCCGCTACTGCAGCTTGACACACTCAGAAGGCTCGACGTGCTTCCTTTCCTCGTTTTATTATTTTCCACGATGTTCTGTGGATCTACTCTTTCCACGATCACTCGTGGCACTGCAAGAAATTGTGCGCCCCCACAATCCGCGCGCACTTGAGCATCGGTCCTGGGACCGATGGTGAGATTTCCCGTTTCCGGCCTGCTCACATGGGGTACCTTCTCAGAATTTTTTGAATTCATTTTTTCTTGCTGTTTGGTTGTCCTTTAGTTGAAAGCCCCGCCACCACGACAAGGTCTACTGAACATATCCATGATGTCAATCATGTCTGGCAGTGGATATGCATCCACTTCTCCCAGCACATCGAAGACATCGATGATGTTCGGCAGTGGACAACCAGCGGCGGAGTTAGTATATTTTATTAAACTACTCTCTAAATCTGAATTAGTTGAAATAACTAATTACTAGTAAAATCATGGCTGATTTTTTGCTTCAGCAATTAATGTGAAATAATTAATTATAAATAGAAAGTTGTTAATTAATAGTAAATAAGTACCTAATGAAATAGTTGAATTACAAAAATTCAATTAGTTAGAAAAATTTTCAGTTAATTTTATTATAAAATTAAATTAAAATTAAATTTCTTTCTTTTAAAAATTTAAAAATATGTAATTTACAAACTTCAAAATTTTTATTTTTCAAATTTAAAAATTTTAAATTTACAAATTAACAATTTCATTTTGCAAATTTGAAATTTTATATTTAAAAATTTTATTTTTTTTATTTACAATCTGAACGTGAATTTAAATAATAATTCGTCATTATTAACAATTTCAGTAGTAAAATATAATTATTTAAATCAGTGACTAACTTTTTACTATTAAATTAGATATTTTTAACAAATTAAAATTTAAAGAGCACTAATTAATTTAAAAAAAATATTAATTAGGAAATTAAATGAAACTCGTTTCCGCACCACCATTGAGGTAGAGTTCATGGCGCGTTTTTATAAACTTTCGAGGACCAATGTAAAATTAAAACGGTAAATGTAGTTAAAATGTTACTATTTGAATCAGCGACTAACTTTTTATTAGTATTAAATTAATAACAAGTTATTAGAAATTCAAAAATCAATTATCGAAAATTTTTTTATTTAATTAAAGAGTTAAATTACGATTCATAAATTAATTTTCGAAAATTAAAAAATTTAATTCTTGTTAATTAAAATAAAAATTAATATTTAAATATTAATAAATATTAATTTAAATATTAATTTAGTGTTTTAAATTGTAATTGATTTTTTGTTTTTTTATTACATTTTTTATAATTATTAATTTAAAAGTTAACAAAATGTTGAAAAATATAAAGTTTTTGTTTAGTTTTAAAAATATTTTTAATTAGTATTTAAATTAAGAAATTAATTAAAAATTTATTGCAAATTTTTTTTAAATAAAAATATAAATTTAAAAATATCAATATTAAAAAAATCCTAAAAAATTTAATATAAATGAAAATTTACTTTTTTTAGAGAAAAAATCTCTATGAAAAATATTGTTGAATAAAATCAAAAAAATTTTTTTTTACTTATTTAACAATTTTTGTTTTTTATAACTTCTATTCATTTTATCTGGGGACTTTTGGGAAAATTATCTCTATATTATAAGCTATAAATAAATAAATGAATAATCAAAAACTTAAAATAAATCATGCTACTTTTAAAATGTCAAAGGAAAATTTCACGTGGAATTGCCCATATACACATATGTTTTGACGCAGTCTTTTGTTTTTTCGTACTACTGCGGGAAACGGCGATGGATCGCATTAGGCCCGCTATTGGCATCAAAACGCGACGTAGAGCATTTTACACGATTCGATAATTATAAATAAATTCAACGGTCATTGTTGTTCATTTTTGTGTGAGGTTTTATATTCTTTTTATTCTTCTTGTGATTTATCTTATACTTTGGAAAAAGGATCGGTTAGAATCAAGTGGGTTTTGGTTTCGTCTTTTTCCCTTCCGCGCTGCGGAAAAGGAAACTAAGTTTCAAGAGTGAGGGTTAGATTTGTTCAGTTTTAGTTCTTCTAGAGTGTTCTTTTATTGTAGTGAGATTCAGTGTACTTTTTTGAGGATAATTTAATTTGTTTTTGCGCTAGGTGAGTTTTTAAAAAAATATTTTCGATATTCTTCAGGCATTTCCATATTGAAATATGGATCCAAATGCAAGTAGCACTGTCACAACGTGTGATTCTTTGTCTCAAAATGAAGGAGAGCCGCCAAAAAAAATCAAGAAAACATCTACATATTTTCAGGAATCTTGGTTTGACGAATTTCCTTCATGGAGAGAATGGTTAATTAGAGTAGCCGATAAAACAAAATATCAGTGTAAAATTTGTTCTAAAGTAATGATTTGTGGAAAGGCAAATATTAAAAGACATGAGTCTTCTTCTTTGCATCAAACAAATCTTAAATTTTTGGAAAAATCGAAATCTTACGGAATTGATTTAAATCTAAATGAAGAGGCTACTCTAACTAACCATTCATATGGTGATCAGGAAGTTGCAGTAACTAATCATGCAAACGTAGATTCGGTACAAAATTTAGAAGATCCTTCTTCAAATAATACATTTATTACAGATTCCGATGATTCTTTGACTTTTAATGAAAAAGTAAGAGAAACTGAAATCAGAATAACTGCGTTATTTGTAGAACATAACATACCATTTAAAGTGTCTTCAGAAGTAATTCAGATTTTCAAGAATATGGATCCTCTCGTACTAAATTCAGTAAAATTAGGTCGTACTAAAATGACTGCTATTGCAAATAATGTTCTTTGCAAAGTCGAGGAAAATCGAATTGCTAATGTTTTAAAAGAAACCCCTTTTTCAGTATATGTAGATGAGGCCAGCGACATAAGCAATGAGAAATGGTTACCAGTTTTAGTTAGATATGTAGAACCCTTAACATTTCAAATCAGAGTAGAGTTACTGCAACAAATTAATTTAGATTCAAGTGATTGTTCTTCTTCTGCTTTGTTTACAACTTTTGAAAAAGTTTTAGAACAAAAGCAAATTCCTTTAAAAAATATCGCAGGTTTAGCCACTGATAACGCTACAGTGATGACTGGTAAGCACAATTCTTTTCAGAGTAGATTAAAGGAGAAAAGTCCTTATTCCAAATTTCTACCCTGTGTTGAGCATTCTGTTAATCTCGTTGCTCAACACGCATCTTCAAAAATTCCTGTGGTAGATAAATTGCTCTTAGGCTTACCAGCCTTTTTGAATATGAGTTCAAAAAGAACGGCGATTTATAGAGAAATAGTTGAAGAATTGGGAGAAGATTTCAAAAAAATCCCTAGTCATTCAGACACGCGTTGGCTTGTTCGCCACAATTGCATTGTCGTTATTGTTAAAAACTGGGATGTAATTTTAAAATTTTTAATGGTTGTGGAATCAGAGGATAATACGAAAAAAGCCAAAAATTTGCGAGCATTAATGGAAGATCCGTTAACGTTGGCATATTTTTTATTCTTAAAGTTTACCCTTGACTTCTTCAACGCTTTTAATGCTACATTTCAAAAGCGCGAAACCTTGACTCAGGAACTTCAACCGAAATCGGCGGCCTTTTTATTCTGGATCTTGGAAAAGTATTTGAAAAGCGGGTTTTTTGAATCAGACGAAACGTTTTTTTCAGCGGCTAATGGGACAAAATTTGAAAAATCTTGCAATCAAAAGGCATTCCAGCACATTAACATTGGTGTCGAAACGCGGGAATATTTAAATTCACAAATTATTAGCAAAAAATTGCAAGATGTGCAAATTAACGAATTTTTTGAGAAAGTCTTAGATTTTTATGTAACAGCAAGTTACGAAATCAAAAAACGACTGCCTTTTGATGATAGATTTCTTTCTTGTGTGTCAATTTTTAGGGCGCGTGATTGCCTTCATAGTGATAGAAATATATCTTTTGCAAGAGTTTGGAAAGTTTGTAATGATTTGAAGGTTCAGTTAGACGGTGCAGAATTGCAAAAAGAATGGCAGGATTTGTATGAACTTCCTTCAGAAGAAAAAGAAAGATTAAGTGGATTGTGTTTTGATGACATGTGCATTGAGATCTGCCTTTCTTCAGCAGATGGTGGCGCATCAAAATTTCCAAATTTGACAAAGCTGTTAAATTTAGTTAGGACTCTTCCTCATTCCAATGCGGAGGCAGAGAGGTCATTTTCGATGCTTAAGGACGCCAAAACTCCAAAAAGGAATCGTTTAAGAGTCGAAACTCTTAATTCTATTTTAGTTATTCAATCTGCATTAAAATCACGGAATGAAACCGCGAAAACAATGCAAATTTCGAGAACTCATTTAGAATTAATGGGAGACGACATTTATAAATTTAATGTCGTTAATAATAGAGAAGAAAGACTTCGATTGTTTGCAGCTGTCTAGGTTTACAGTAATCAGGACAAAATAAAGGAAATAGAAGAAATTTCCTAAAATTAAAAATTTTATTTTTCGTTTGATTCATGTTGGTACACTGAAACCCCCGAACTTTAGACTTCCGAACATTAGACTGTGTTGACTTCAAGTATGGGCAAGGCATGGAGAGGGGTCGAGGGAATGTAATGGCGGATTTTAGGTTAGGACCAGTAGCGTAAATTTAAAGTATTCCTTTTTTGTGGCTTTATTTTTTGCGTGTAAAAATTTCAAAATTAATCGAAAATAAAAATACGTAGCATTCGATATTGAAAAGAAAAGTGAAATATTAAAGAGAATAGACAAGAGAGTTAATAAAAAAACATTTTAAAGAAAAATAAAATTTATATTGAACACAATTTTGCATTCATGCACCGTACGGCCCTGAGTGTTTATACATTTTGGCGTCAAGGTGTCCACTCCAAACTTTAGACACCAGTAACGAGCAGTCTAAAGTTCGGAGGTTTCAGTGTAGTAGCATGGATTATAATCAGTATTTTTTATTAAGACAATTGTTATTTTCTTTATATTTAGAAATATTGAGTTTTATTACAAAGTTTATTATTTTTTAATAAGGTGGAGGGAAAAGGGAATGTTCAAACGTTATTGTTTAATTTAAGAAAAAATTATTTGTTGTTACTATATACAAATTTTCTATTATTATATTTTAGTTTAAAAAGTTGCCTTTGATTTTATATATTTTATTTAATTTATATAAAAAGAAACTTTCTTTTTTTGTTTGCAATTTTTTAACAATTTAAGAAGTAGTGAAACAAAAATATGTATTTTATAATAAACAACATAAACCAGATTCAATTTTACTTACATAGTAAGTTTAAATATATATTGTTTTATTAATAAATAATGTGTACTAATTTTTTAAAACTGTATATTTTCTCTAAATTCTAAATTAAAATACAAATATTTGTATCTCTACTTCGTGGATTAGGCCTGAGTATTGTAAAAACGAGTGACTTCGTTGAAGACAAAAATTTTTAAGGCATTTTTCAGGGTTGTAATTTCTAAAATTACCAGAAAAAAGTTGTTTTTCAAATATATAAAATAAATAATATTTGTACATGTCTCAGTGTCTTCTGGTAAGATAAGAGTTGTCAGGGAACCACAATCACATTAGAACAATGTTTTGTTTGTATTTAGCCATTTTAAGGCTCAGATTTTTGGTTTATTTAAATGTATTACTTATACAAGACATTGTTTAAGATGTGTACTCTCCATAGCCAATGTATCTTTTGAAATTTAGAAGTTTGTTTGCTTTGGTGAGTAAAACTTTTGAGGACTGAGTTTTTTCTAAATTCATAATACTCATGTTCTGTGATATTTATTATTATTATTATTTATTATTTATTATTTATTTTTTAAACATATTTTAACTACATTTACCGTTTTAATTTTACATTGGTCCTCGAAAGTTTATAAAAACGCGCCATGAACTCTACCTCAATGGTGGTGCGGAAACGAGTTTCATTTAATTTCCTAATTAATATTTTTTTTAAATTAATTAGTGCTCTTTAAATTTTAATTTGTTAAAAATATCTAATTTAATAGTAAAAAGTTAGTCACTGATTTAAATAATTATATTTTACTACTGAAATTGTTAATAATGACGAATTATTATTTAAATTCACGTTCAGATTGTAAATAAAAAAAAATAAAATTTTTAAATATAAAATTTCAAATTTGCAAAATGAAATTGTTAATTTGTAAATTCAAAATTTTTAAATTTGAAAAATAAAAATTTTGAAGTTTGTAAATTACATATTTTTAAATTTTTAAAAGAAAGAAATTTAATTTTAATTTAATTTTATAATAAAATTAACTGAAAATTTTTCTAACTAATTGAATTTTTGTAATTCAACTATTTCATTAGGTACTTATTTACTATTAATTAACAACTTTCTATTTATAATTAATTATTTCACATTAATTGCTGAAGCAAAAAATCAGCCATGATTTTACTAGTAATTAGTTATTTCAACTAATTCAGATTTAGAGAGTAGTTTAATAAAATATACTAATTGATTATTTAATATTTGTAGATTTTTTGTTGACAATAATTAAAATTATTATTAATTGCTTATTAAATTTGGTTTCAGCAATTTATTTTAATTTGTGCTGAATTTAGTAATTAATTAATAATAATTAATTAAGAAATACAGAAATAATTAGTTGATTATAATTATAAAACTAATTAATTAATTATATAAAAATTATTTAATAATGAATTATACATTTATTAAATAATAATACATAATTTTTTTACAGCATTTCCCGTAATAATCGCAATTTGATACAAATGAATTTTAAATCTCGCGCCGCGTCTGACGCGTGCTTTCATGAAAATCGAAAAAGAGACACACCTACGAGACTAAACTCGTGATGTGTCTTTGTGTTAGTAGAGGTTGGAAGGAGTAAGTTTGGAGCTATGGTGGGGGTGAATCGCGTAGGGTTTTTATGATATGTCATTAGTTATATATCGATATCTCAAGTAAAAAGACAATAAAGCGCTAAAGTTTACGTTGTAATGAAAACTTTAAACGCATTTTTCTCAAAACTGTATTTTAAAAATCGGTGGACACTCTAGTTGCCACAATTTTCAATCGATTCTCTTAATTCTTTTTTATTTTGTTTGTGATATAATTATCTAGCGAAATAAGTACGGATTTTGCGAAATATTAATATTTAAATTTTTAGACAACTTTAGGTAACGAAATTTAAGCAAAAATACGCACTTTTTTCTTTAAATCGACGTCATTTTGCAAAAAATGCATTTTTTAAAAACGGATACGTATTTCTCTAGACTTTGAGCTGCAGAAACTAATTCTTTTTTATTGTTTGGTCTACCTCAAATCTGTACCAAATTATAGTGTCCATCACTGCACGGCGATACATTTTTTAAATATTCCGCCATATCATCTGTCAAACCGACATTTTTGAAAAAAATAAAATAAATAAATATTGTTTTGTAGTTCAAGAGTAGTATAATACTATTTATATAGTATATTTTGGTCGGGTCTAAGTGGTGTAACCTTTTAAGTGGAATAGGGTTATTAATTTTGTTAAAAATTGTTGAAGTTATTTAGCTTTCTTAAAATTGAATCCTCTCCTGACAGTGTATAATGCTATGAAAGAAAGCTATATATGTTAAGTGAAAAAAGTCGCACCTGTGTCTTATAGTCCTACATTTAAGCTATATTTTAAGCTCGAGGGTATTAAAATGCAATCAAAATTACGCCGGAGAAACAATTTTTACAGCTTTTTGACGCGTAATCATTCAAGCGTTACATATAAGTTTGTAGTTCAACACTAGAAAAAAGTTTACAAAGGCCATCTGTTTCTTAAAAAATCATAAAATTAATAATATGGAAAAAATTGCAAATCTCCCTATCTTCCCCCACCGGCGCGGTACTAAAAAAGCAACCTATTTCT
The DNA here is from genome assembly GCA_032872505.1 of Leptopilina syphax. Taxonomy (NCBI): domain Eukaryota; kingdom Metazoa; phylum Arthropoda; class Insecta; order Hymenoptera; family Figitidae; genus Leptopilina; species Leptopilina syphax. The sequence continues at coordinate 34,546,420 of CM065473.1, read as the reverse complement.
GTCGACAAATTTTACAAGTAAAGGTTGCATCTTTATCTGCGTCATCGACACTAGCACAACTGCACAAAGCCTATTGACCGCAGACAGAACAAGCAGCCCAGCCTTCATTTGAGTCTAAATAATAACCATTACAATTTATAGAGACAAGGTGCATTTTCCACTTTACCATCGATAATCGTTGATTTAACCTGACAAGCTTTTTTCTTTTTGATCACTCTTATTTTATTCAGTCTTGATTTAAGTAGTTTTCTTAACTTTCCTTATTTCTCTTTTCTTTTGCTTCATTTGTGTACCCCGTCTTGCCCCACTCTTCCCTACCCTATCTTGACCGCACCTACGAAATTGAATAAAATGATCAATTACTACAATTTACGATTCAACAAAGAAAAAAACATATGCTTCCCTTCTTCTGTAACCCTTGCCAGTTATAAAAATTTTTATATAGTTTATTAACTGTTATTATTAAAAAAATAAACACCACCTAAAAAAAGTGAAAAATTCACAAGAAAATCGTCGAAAACAGTTTTTTTTAGTAAAACAGGCAGATAAAAGATTTGTTCTCATAGCTTTTAGGTTTTGTAAACAAGAAGCTATTGTCTCGGTGCAGTATTATGTAAAATATAATCGCGATTGGTTAATTCGTTTGTTAAATAGGGCCGGTACCCCGTCTTGCCCCACTCTCCCCTATAAGTCCCAAAAATCACTTTTTAGTTTTTGTAAATACAACTGTTTTAAAAAATGATTAAATTGGTTTAAAATTTGTTACTCAGGGGTTTCGGGGTCGCTGATTGCGAATATGATGTCAAAATAAAAAAATCTGTGGATAGATTCCTAATCAGCGACCCCGAAACCCCTCGAGTAACGAGTTTTAGGCAAATTGAATCGATTTTTAAAAGTCGATCGCCATATTGGATCCAATATTTTGAGTTTTGAAAATCTGACGTCATTTAGGTCAATTTGTTTGCAGGACAACTGTTGAAAAATCAATTTTGACAGTTAATTTAGTTTGTTGTTGGCAATATCGCTATATTTTCGTAAAGTAGAGGGTTCAAGCTTTTAATTTAACTCATTTGACAAGTCTCTAGCACGTCGGATTTACCCAGTAGAAATTTTCAAAAACTACTAAAAAATGATTTTTAGGTATTTTACCCCCAATTTTCTTAAAATCCTGACGTGATGGGAGGTTTTAGTTAAATGTTAATTCGGATTTAGCGCACGAAAAGCTACGGTAAATGACTTCTCGATCTCAGATAACGGAAATTTTTATTTTTTGCAGGCTTCTGAAATTATATATATATATATATATATATATATATATATATATATATATAGCACTTTAACATGTGACAGACGTGTCCAAATTCAAAAAATAAAAAAGTTTCTTGAAGAAGAGACAATTCGGATCCATAATTATCTATAAAATTTTTGTCTAAAAAATTTTTAATAACGAAAAATCAGCAGTCTTCTGAATCAAAGCTTTTACATTAAGATAATACATTTTCAAGTTTCCGACTATCTGTATAAGAGATAATTCGAAAAGAGGATCAGGTACGATTTATCGGTTTAAGAATTTGGAATCTGGAAGTCATTTGGAACAACTCCTCACCAAGTTTGTAGCGTTACATTTTAGAATAACCTGTCCACCTCTGAGGAGACCTGTGAGTGCGATAATTTTCTCCAGTGAAGAGTTATTGAATCAGCTTAAAATCTAAGATGAAATTTATATAGATGGAACGTTTAAAGTAAATATTTCTTTATTATTATTATTATTATTAGTATGATAACAAAAGAATGCTTAAATTTATTTTTTTCAGTATTAAAAATGAGCAGGACTGATTCTTTTTTTTCATTGAAAATAAATAAATATGCTCAATCATATGAAATATATCAAAAAAGGAAGGTCTTATTATGTTAGCTATTAAAATTGAAAAAAAGGATTAAGTGGGCTAAATGCAAACAATTATTATCACATTTTAAATGTTTAATATAAAGAAATTTGCTACAAGAATCACTATCCATTATTATTAAAATTGAAAATTAAAAATTTGGTGGAATTAATATGGTTATTACTAGTATTTTAATATTTTCAGCCAATTCCAAAAGTAGACAAAATTTATCAGCTGTTCACTGTTACTCTACGAGTTATGGACAAGGTATACTTGTTTGTTTCATTTGATAAAAGTAAGTTTTCTTAATTATTTTTATTTTATCTTTAGTTATGGGAAGCACACATATCTCTAAAACATTTTAATTTAATGAAATTAATGATTTTTGAAGAAAATGTTTATCATTACTGCATTTTATGACCACATCTGCATTAGGTACTCATTTTTTATGGTTATGAAATTGAGTCATAAATCTAAAACTCTGAAGTTACTGTGCAAATATCATAATCTAGATATATTGTATGAAAATTTATTTTAAAACTACACGACGATTTGACACGACGATAAGTACGCCTGTTAATTCATGTCCTGTCAATACACGTTTTAAGGACACGCATGAAACATTGTGTAGAAACTTGGAGGCGTTATTTGTGTCGATTTAGGCATGACACGAATTACCAAGCAAACTTTGTCTCGTGTCAGGACACGACACGCATTACTAAGTAAACTTTGTGTCTTGTCAAGGCACAACACGAATTGCTAAGTGTTCTTTGTGTCGTGTCGAGGCATGACACGAACATGACACGAATTTTTCGTGAAAGTTCCTGATTCATAATTATTTTATTTAAATTTAAAATTACATTAAAAATTATTTTCATCCTACATGGTAAAAAAGTGTCCTCTTAGATAGCATATAAACGCTACTTTCATTATAATCGACGAAATTAATGACTTTTATTCCCTGTTTTGTTGATTTCTGTCATTATTATATTTATATAATAATGACAGATATTTATAAAAATTACTACTTATTTCTGTTGTGTTAAAAAAAAGTAATTAACAAAACTAAAATATTTAAAAATTTCTTAACAGATGGCGTTTTAAATGGGACAAATTTGGCTTAAAGAATGCTGATGAGAAATTGCTATTGATGGCTTCGGGTTTGGCATTAGCTCCATCAAACAAATTTTTTGATGGCATCAAAATATTGAGAAACGAAATACTCCAATATGATGTAGAATTACACGAAAAGTTAAATAATTTTGTCAATTACTTGGAAAGATATTGGGGGCCAAAGTGAGAAACGCTCTGTGTAGGTCATCTACCTCACAGAACAAATAATTTAAGTGAATCTCTAAATCACAGGCTTGGTAAAAAACTCGGCGGAGTACACCCTGGAATTTGGACATTTCTGGGTAAATATTTCACATGCAGAGTGTGTTTTTAAGAAATATTACAAAGTCATAAGTGAAATAAGAATTATATCATAAATTGACGAAATTTTTTATATTTAACAGTAAAGTTGAAGAGTGTTATCGATGGTGAACAATTAAGGTTGATCAATTTAAAAAGTGGAATGTTGATTGGAGAGCCCTTAAAGAAGAAAGACAAGAAGCGAGATATTAAAATATTTAAAGCTAGGACAGAACTATTTCATAGAGGGTAAATTTTTTTAGATGTAACATTATGGTAGTCTTAATTATATTAACGATATAGTATGTTTCATCTTACTCTCTAAATTTGAATTAGTGGAATTCACTGGGTTTCTAGTTATTAGTATAATCACTCACTGATTATCAGTGAATTTTAACTGGTACTTAGTTAATAATCAGTGGTCAATCAGTGAGTTGGTATACTTACAACTGGAAACCCAGTGAATTTCATTGATTCAAATTATGAGAGTAATGTTTCAATTATCTGGGCCCATAAGTATTTCGCCTGTTATTAGTTTATTTGTTAATCGATTTTTCATAAATTATTCTTAAATTTTAATTTCACATACGTTTTGAAATATTAAAACATACTTTTAATTATCAGTTATTTAAATCATTTAGATTTTCTTGTATTATGTAATAGTATATTAAGTAACAAGGGAATAAAGGCAGCCGTTTGTTTACGGTGAAGAAATTGGACTGCCTTTATTCCAGTGTTACTTACGAAATTTTTATTATTCCTAATTCAAAAAAGTGACGATTTCAGACAGCAAACGACACGGAGTAAAAGTCTTTCACTTGTTCCACTTGTATGAAAATGGCGTACATTTTTACCCTAGGGCTAAAATAACGCATGGAAACAGCTGTTATTTTTGTCCTAGGGTAAAATTGAACGACATTTTCATACAGTCGATGAAATAAATGATTTTACTCTCTGACGTCAACTACCTAAAACGTCATTTTTGTGCATGTGGGATAAAAACTATTTTTTCTGTTTAAAATTTAAGGGTGAATCTTTCAAATATGACAGATCTAGAATTAATATTTAATAAAAAATAAAAGTATCAAAAACATTATTATGACTGTTCATATGAGAAAAGGAGGACTAAATTGAGTATTTTAAATACGATGATTTGATCTTTATAAATATTATTGTTTATAAAATAATAATTTAATGTTTAGGAACTGTTTTATTTTTTTCAAAAGTAAAAGTTTTGAATTAGTTTTAAAGACTTGTTACTTAGGGGTTTATGGGGTCGTTGATTACAATTTTGATGATAGTTTTTCAAAATTCAAAATGCCCGATCCAATATGAAAGCCGAATTTTTAAAAGAGTGGAGTTTTTAATAAGACATATAAGTATAAATATTTTTAAAAATATTCTATTTCTCTGTTTTTATTCATATAATCTGATTAAACAAAATTAAATTCTGTAATATATCTGGTAAAAATTTAATTAATAATTTTATATATTTTTAGAAAAAATTTCTTGAACGTATCATTCATCCTTTTTTAAAGAATGACTCTTAAACAACTCAAGTTAACCTTGAAAATTAGTATAAAAGGAAGGGAACATTTGTTAATAATTATTAGTATTGTATAAACAAGGTGCTTGTTCGGTTGCTCGTGTTTGTTAAACAAAAAAACATTTATTTTTAATCTAACGGAAAAAGAACGGAAAAATGGATTCTAGAGATTTTTATTAACTCATTGAAATTATTGAGAATGATTATGATATAGTGAAAAATATTAAAAGAAAAAAAAATTATTATTTGAATCGGAAAAGTGGATGAAATTAGCGGTAAAAATATTAATCTTTTAAATAAAATTTTGAAAACAAAAAAAGAATTGATTAACGTGAGTAAAAGAAAAAGAATTTTAACAACTGTTGGAATTTTAAAAACAATTAGTGAAAGATTTAAAGAAATTCAAAAAACTGGTAGAGGTAGCACAGGAAAAAAGGAAAAAAGAATAAAATGGGAAAATTTAGAATCAGCTTTTAAGAATAGGATTAAAACAGGAATGGTAATTAATTTAAAACACAAAGATTTATTCAACTTTTTAGAAGAGTCTAAATCATTAATAAAATATCGATTAAAAAAAGCCTTTAGAGAAAATAGTAGTTTAAAAGTAAATTTTGTTTTAATGCACTGAGAAAATTTTGGGGACAATGCTGCTCCGGTAGGTGACACTACTGCGTTAAATCAAGAGCTGGAGCGCAACTTTACCTACGATTCGCAGCCGCCCGGAAAAAAAGTAAGAAACTGTTCTCATGGACTTTACTCCGTGCTCATGGAACTGATCCTTACCTTTCCAAAGTCAGAATCAGCCCCGTCAGGAGTACATGCTGCCTTTTGCGGAGCGGCTGCGAATCGTGGACAGAGAGTGCCAGCGACTCTTATGAAATTCCGCAGCGTCCCCAAAATTTTCTCAGTGTGGGTAATTTTACAACTATTGAAAGCGGTGAAAATATAGAAAAAAAATCTTTTAATTCGAAAAATAAAATTATTTCTTCCTTCTCAGATTTGGATGCGATTCTTAATGAATTAAATATATATATATATATATATATATATATATATATATATATATATATATATATATATATATATATATTTTAAAAGAAGTGGAGGAATATAATGAAAACAAGTTAGGTTGGTCATTAAAAGAGATTTTAAATTTAATAGTGAACATAAATAGACATGCGCCAATTCAAGTAGGCTGTTCGGAAAATATAAAATTGCCAAAATTTATTATAGAAAAACATGCTGTTGTAAATATAAAAAATACAGACAATTACTGTTTTCTTTGGTTAGTAATGGCAGCTTTGTTTCCAGTAAAAAATAACGCGAATCTGATTAGTTCTTATCTAGATTTTAGGAATGTTTTAAAATATGAGGGGATAAATTTTCCTCTAAGTTTGAAAGATGTGTCTAAATTCGAAAAAATGAATAGTTTGAAGATAAATATTTATGGGTTGGAAAAAGTTGGTAAAAATAAAGAAGAGATTGTTCCATTTTATTTAAGTGATAATTTCTCTAAAAAAGATACTATTCACTTACTAATGATAAATAAAGGAGAAACTTTTTTTGCAAATAAATAAAAGTGATAAAATAAACGATATTGATAATAATAGTAATAATTATCATTTTGCGTGGATTCGCAATTTGTCGCGATTGGTAAAGTCACAATTTACAAAACATAACGGTCGAAATTGGTTATGCGATAGATGTTTATGTCACTTTAATTATGAAAATTCATTTCTCAAACATAGAACTGATTGTATGAATTTAAACAAGTGTAAGGTTATTTTACCGACAGAAAAGGAGAATATTTTAAAATTTAAAAATTTCAGATTCAAAGAAAAGGTTCCATTTGTACTGTATGCCGATACTGAAAGCCTTTTAGAACCTATTAATGATAATAAAGTAATATCTGGGGCGTATAGAAAACATATTCCCACGAGCGTTGCATATTATCTAAAATGTGATTTTGATGATTCACTATCAGTGTTTGAAACTTATAGAGGGCAGGATTGCATTTCATGGTTTATGGAAAAATTAATAAGTATTGCTGATTTAGTTGACTTGTATTTAAAAACAATAGTACCAATGGAAACTTTATCTTTTCAACAAGAATTAGAATTTAAAACTGCAAAAATTTGTCATATTTGTGAAAATCCATTTGAAGATAATGATACTAAACATCGCGATCACTGTCATTTCACTGGAAAATATAGGGGTGCAGCTCACCAGGGTTGTAATATTAATTATAAAAATTCTCATTCGATTCTTGTAATTTTTCATAATTTATCAGGGTACGATGCACATTTTTTTATTAAAGAATTGTGCACTCGTTTTGACGGACCTGTAAAACTTTTACCCATAAATAAAGAAAAATATATATCGTTCACTAAATTCGTAGATAGCAAAAATGTATGTTTTAAATTTTTAGATTCGTTTAGATTTATGCCTAGTAGTTTAGATAAGTTGGCGACTTTTTTAAACAATGACGAAAAAAATTGCAGTAATATTGATGAATTTAATTTACTGGTCAAAAATGGGGTTTTTCTGAACGAATACATTGATAGCACTGGTTTACAGTGAAATTGCCAATTGAACAAAACATTTTTTTTTCAAATAGTAGGTGTTTGTTGAGTAAGAAAATCATAGTTTTAATATTTTTCCCTCGTGCAGTTTTTCTGTAGCTTCAAATTTTGCATTTTCGAGGTGCGACGCCACTTAAACTTACCTGTAAGAAAATAAGCTTGTCAAAATATAATAAATAAGGTATCATTGGAAAGGTTATTAAATTACCTTTCGATCCATAGGTCACAGAATAAAATTCAACAAAAATTGAGAGAGTTACAGTCGATTAAAGATGAAATTTCACGCCAATTTTGATGATTTTTAGACCTTTGAGTAACTTCTACTATTTTTTTCTACATCAAACAGGAAAGAATGTTTAGGTTTTAATTTTTTTATTGATAGACTATATCATTACACAAATTTTGAGTCCTTGTGGACCTCGATTGGATTAAAAATGACAATTCTACACTAAATTTAGTGAACGAAACTACATTCTTCATTTTTAGTATCCCTTAAACATTTGCACCAAAAATTCAAGTAATAAAATTTGGTTAAGCGCTAAAGTTACTGAAATCACTAATCAAGAGTTTCTGAAGTTGTAGATTTCGAATGCAATATTAGTTTTGCAAATTTCAAAATGGCGGATCCAATATGGCGGACAAGTTTTCAAAAATCGATGAAATTCGTCTCAAATTCGTTACTCGGGGGTTTCCGGGGTCACTGATTACGAACCCGATGTCAGATTTCAAGAATTAAAAATGGCAGATCCAATAGGTGCGAATTCGGTGGATTTTAAAAAACTCGTTCACCATTATGAGTCCATCATTTTTAATTTTGGAAATCTGACATCAGATTTGTAATCAGCGATCCCGAAAACCCCCGAGTAACGAATTTGAGACGAATTTCATCGATTTTTGAAAACTTGTCCGCCATATTGGATCCGCCATTTTGAAATTTGCAAAACTAATATTGCATTCGAAATCTACAACTTCAGAAACTCTTGATTAGTGATTTCAGTAACTTTAGCGCTTAACCAAATTTTATTACTTGAATTTTTGGTGCAAATGTTTAAGGGATACTAAAAATGAAGAATGTAGTTTCGTTCACTAAATTTAGTGTAGAATTGTCATTTTTAATCCAATCGAGGTCCACAAGGACTCAAAATTTGTGTAATGATATAGTCTATCAATAAAAAAATTAAAACCTAAACATTCTTTCCTGTTTGATGTAGAAAAAAATAGTAGAAGTTACTCAAAGGTCTAAAAATCATCAAAATTGGCATGAAATTTCATCTTTAATCGACTGTAACTCTCTCAATTTTTGTTGAATTTTATTCTGTGACCTATGGATCGAAAGGTAATTTAATAACCTTTCCAATGATACCTCATTTATTGTATTTTGACAAGCTAATTTTCCTACAGGTAAGTTTAAGTGGCGTCGCACCTCGAAAATGCAAAATTTGAAGCTACAGAAAAACTGCACGAGGGAAAAAAATTAAAACTATGATTTTCTTACTCAACAAACACCTACTATTCAAAAAAAATGTTTTGTTCGATTGGCAAAAAAAGTTTTTAATTTGTAAACCTGTGTAGTTGGCAAAAATTAGAGGAAAATAAATTGCCGCCTATAGAAGTATTTTTTTCGAAATTGAATAATTCAAACATATCAAATGAAAATTATGAGCATGCTTGCCAAGTGTGGAATACATTTAATTTAAATAATTTGGGGGAATATTCTGATTTATATTTAAAAACAGATGTTTTACTTTTAGCCGACATTTTTGAAAATTTTCGAAAAACATGTTTGTCAGCATATAATTTAGATCCCTTACACTATTTTACTGCACCAGGACTCGCATTCGATGCTATGTTAAAATACACGAAAATAAAACTAGAGCTATTGCGAGATATTGACATGTTACTTTTCATAGAAAAAGGTATTCGCGGAGGAATTTCTCAATGCTCAAATAGGTACGCGAAAGCAAACAATTGTTTTATGGGGCCAGAATTTAATTCAGAAATTGAAGAGTCTTATATAATGTATTTTGATATAAATAATTTGTATGGCACAGCAATAAGTCATTTTTTACCCTATTGTGATTTTTAATGGGAGACCAATTTATTAGGATTTGATGTGGATAAAATTGATGACGATTCTTCTTTTGGATATATTTTAGAAGTAGATTTAGAATATCCTGCAGAATTGCATGATTTGCATAAAGATTTGCCCTTATGTCCAGAACATTTTATTTCCCCCGCTCCAGACAGCAAGTTACCTAAATTGATACCACATTTACACTACCGTCGGGAATTATCGGTACGGCTGCACACGCACGGCCTAAAAACATGCCAATCTTTAAATCACGATTTCTTTGTAAATACAAATGTCAGAAAATTAACAAATATACCATTCGAAAGATTATTAAATTCTATGATTAATTATACATAACTAAAAATTTCAATAATTTATACAGAGATTGCAGCAATTGACAAATTTGACTGAAAAATTTTAAAAAGAAAATTTTTTTGGAAATTTTTTAAACCCTTGCACATTTTTTAAAAATTGTAGAAAAAATTTGAAACTTATATAAGTGTAATTTTATTCAAGTCTCATCTTTAATTTAAGACCAAAAAAGTTTAAAAATCTTATTCGGTTCGTGAGATATCATTATAAACGTCGGAGCATGTTTCTTGACAAATGCATTGAATTAGTCGATTTTGTACGGTTTTTGGCTGAAAATGCTCGTCCGTTTATAATGATATCTCGATAACTGATTAAGATTTTTTAACTTTTTTGGTCTTAAATTAAAGATGAGACTTGAATGATTACACCTATATAAGTTTCAAATTTTTTCCAACAATTTTTAAAAAATGTGCAGGGGTTCAAAAAAATTTCTGAAAAAATTTTATTTTTTAATTTTTTTGTCAAATTTGCCGATTGCTGCAATCTTTGTATAAATTATTAAAATTTTCAGTTATGTTTCATTAATCGCAGAATTTAATAATCTTTTGAATGGTATGTTTGTTAATTTTCTGACATTTGTATTTACAAAAAAATAGTGATTTAAAGATTGGTATGTTTTTGGGCCGTACGCGTGCAGTCGTACCGATAATTCCCGACGGTAATGTATTTTCCAGAACAAAATATGTAATTCATTATAGAAATTTAAAATATTATTTAAAACTTGGAATGAAATTAACGAAAATTCATAGAATATTAAAATTTAAACAATCTCAATGGCTAAAAAAGTATATTGATTTAAATACAGAATTCCGAAAAAAGTCTACAAATATATTTGAAAAGAATGTTTACTAGTTAATGAATAATTCTGTTTTTGGGAAAACAATGGAAAATATAAGAAACCATAAAGATAGTCGTATTGTTACAAAATGGGAAGGTAGATATGGTGCCAAAGCTCTTATTAGTAAACCGAATTTCAACAGTTGTTATATTTTAGAAAAGAATTTAGTTATAATAGAGATGAATAAAGTTAAAATTACATTTAATAAACCGATTTACGTGGGATTTAGCATTCTTGATATATCGAAACTCTTTCTTTACGATTTTCACTATAATTATATTAAAAAAATTTTCGCTAATAAATCTAAATTATTGTACACAGATACTGATAGTTTAATTTATCATATTAAAATTCCAAACATCCATGATTATATTAAACGAGATTCCGATTATTTTGATACTTCCGATTATTCAGAAAATAACTGCTATGGTATACAATTAAAAATAATAAAGTGCTTGGTTTAATGAAAGATGAATGCAATGGAAAAATTGTCACCGAGTTTATCGGCTTGAGATCAAAATGATATTCATATAAAATATTAAACGAAAATCGTAAGAACAAAAAAGCTAAAGGCGTCAGGTCTTCAGCTTTAAAAGAAATTACATTTGACGACTATAAAAAACACTTTTTTTCCAATGAAAATCTAGTTAAAAATCAATATTCAATTCGCAGTGAAAAACATCAAGTTTACACTATAAAACAAAAAAAAGAAGCTTTAAGTTGGTTTGACGAAAAAAAAGTACATTTACCGAAAAGTACAGATACGCTTCCTTGGGGGTACAAAAAATTAGTTAAATAATTAATGGAAAAAAATCAGTAATTTCAATTAAGAGAATTAAAAGTTATATATATATATATATATATATAGACTGTACGTTGCTGCCTCCGAAATAAATATACAATAGACGAAGTCGCCTCATATATAGCTGAGTCCAGAATGAGAGAGGGTGCGCACCGATGTTCATAGCTATAGGTATACTACAGCATGCTTTAGTATATCTATAGATATGAACATCGGTGCGCACCCTCTCTCATTCTGGACTCAGCTTATAACGTTGTCACCTCCGAAATCGGAGGTGACAACGTTTTGCTGTATTTTCAATGCAGATCGACGTATAAGAGCGTTTTAAAATATTTGCCGAAAATACGTATGGAGGTGACAAAGTTAATTATTTATCTGCAGTGACGGCATCCTAGTTTGAGTATATATCACCGGCGCTAGTATCGCTATAACTTGCGGTACGTACGCGACGTTGTCACTTCTGTTATATATTTCATTAAACACTGATATAGCCGTATCGTTCTCGCCTCTGAAATCTGGCATCACTGTACAAGACTTTTAACCATGTCTAGAAGTTTCTGTTCACTAACTGAATTTTGGAAATTAATGTAAAGCATGCACTTGTGGATAATAAATCCATTTTTCAATATCTTACCTGTCACTTATATTACAAAATTTGTTATACTGTTTGGTTAGTAATAATAATATTTATATTATAATAATTTATAATATAATATTATTCTTATTAAATTTAAAATAATTTTATTACTACTGCATATATATATATATATATATATATATATATATATATATATATATATATATATATATATATATATATATATATATATATATATATATATATATATATATATATATATATATATATATATATATATATATATTACAGTTTTTAAATCATATAGGTAATTTTACTGCTGAACACTAAATACTTTTGTGTTATATATATGGGCAATTCCACGGGAAATTTTTCTACGACATTTTAGAATCGGTTAAACATATTTTTTTATCGTTCTTGATAGAAAAATATTAAATACGTATTTTTTTATTGTTCCATATTTGCCAAAATTTTCGAGTTATGAATTTTCGAAATTTTTGATTTTTAAAAGTAGTCCCATTTTCAATAGCTTATAACTTTGAAAGTATTGAGTTTGGAAAAGAGTTGTCAAAGGAAGAAAGTTTTGGTTTTTCTTCAACTTTTAAAAGATTTAAAAAAAAAAATTTTTTTTTAATTTTTAATAAAAAAAAAATTTTTTTTTTATAAACAAATTAATTTTTTTTAAATTTGGGCGCGATTTTTTTTTACTTTTTTTTTATTTATTTATACCTACTAATATACAGAAAAATTTCCAAAAAGATTCAAGATGGGCCGACTCATAGTTTTCGTTCTATAAATTTTTTAATTAATTTGTTTATAAAAAAAAAAAATTTTTTCTTAAAAATTAAAAAAAATTTTTTTTTTAAGTTACATAAAAGTTAAAGAAAAACCAAGATTTTCTTTCTCTGACAAGTTTTTTCTAAACTCAAAACTTTCAAAGTTACAAGCTTTTAGACTTATAATTCACAGTTTTCGTTCTATAAAAAATTTATGGAACGAAAACTACGAGTCGGCCCATCTCGATTCTTTTTGGAAATTTTTCTGTATATTAGTAAGTATAAATAAATAAAAAAAAAGTAAAAAAAAATCGCGCCCAAATTTAAAAAAAATTAATTTGTTTATAAAAAAAAAATTTTTTTTTTATTAAAAATTAAAAAAAATTTTTTTTTTTAAATCTTTTAAAAGTTGAAGAAAAACCAAAACTTTCTTCCTTTGACAACTTTTTTCCAAACTTAATACTTTTAAAGTTATAAGCTATTGAAAATAGGTCTACTTTTAAAAATCCAAAATTTCGAAAATTCATAACTCGAAAATTTTGGCAAATATGGAAAAATAAAAAAATACGTATTTAATATTTTTCTATCAAGAACGATAAAAAAATATGTTTAACCGATTCTAAAATGTGGTAGAAAAATTTCCCGTGGAATTGCCCATATATAGAAAATTATTATTTTTTACTTTGCACAGTAAAGTTTTATTTAAACTCGAATAATATAATTTTAATATTTTTATCTTGGAGTCGGCATTTTTTTGTTATTATTTAATCAATAAGAATTTGAAAAATAATTCTGAGTTCTATAAATTTCATTATTTTAAATAATTTATTTAGGTATTTTGAAAATAATTGATTAAAAAAATATTTAAATTATAGTACTAATATTATCAACTTAAAAATTGAACATTCTCTCTAAAGAATAAGTAAATATGCACTTATTCATGTTTCAAAACTCTTCCACATAAGAAATAAGTGCATGTATACTTAAAATAAGTGAAATTCCACTTGTTTTAAGTGTAAATACACTTAAGTTTTTACGTTTTAAATTATTCATATTCAGAGAGTTCTTTAAGGGGTTACACCACTTTGACCCGTCCAAAACATAAGCTTTTTCAACAATTTTTATTGAAGAATAGAAATTTTTTTAGGAAAATTAAATTACAGTAGGGTATTGTACTACTCTTGAACTACAAAAAAATATATATAAATTTCTTTCTTTTTTTAAATTGTCGGTTTGACAGATGATATGTTAAAGTGCTTTAAAAATGTATCGCTATACGGTGGACACTATAACTCGGTCCAGAATTAGGCTAGACCAAAAAATAAAAATGCTTTAGTTTCTGTAGCTCAAAATCTAGCGAAATACGTATCCGTTTTAAAAAAAATTTATTTTTCGCAAAATGGCATCGATTTGAAGGAAAAAGTCCATATTTTTGCCTAAATTTCATTATTTAAAGTTGTCTAGAAAATTTAAATATTAATATTTCGAAAAATCCGTACGTATTTCGCTAGATAATTATATCACAATCAAAATAAAAAAAGAACTAAGAGGATCGATTGAAATTTGTGGCATCCAGAGTGTCCACCGATTTTTAAAATACAGTTTTGAGAAAAACGCGTTTAAAGTTTTCATTACAATGTAAACGTTGGCGCGCGACCCTGCTTGAACAGTTCGAAAATTGTCTTTTTACTTGAGATATCGATATATAACTAATGACATATCATTTTGGTGACCATAAGGAGTATTTTAAGCAAAAAAATTTTTTTCAATTTTTTGAAAATTTCAAAGTGGTGTAACCCCTTAATTTATTGTGAATATAGACTATGAACGCTGAGATGCTTTTTGTATAAAATCGAAAAATTTAAAAATATGAAAATTAAAGTCGAATATCTTGCTATGAAATAAATTCATATTTGATTTTAGGAAAGTATTTGAAATCAATTACTTAAAGTTCTTTGTTGTTTTGAAGATAAATATAAATAATAAATATAAAATATAATTAAAATATAAAATATATGTTTAGGTTTATTTAAAAAATGAATTTACATTTTGAAATATCAATTTAAAACAATTATTACTTTGATTTATTTTACAATAAATCAGTTATAGGTTATATATAATTACTTGTTAACCTTTATTTTACTACTGTTTCTAATAAAAATTATTATTTTAATTAATTAGGGATTAAAAATGAATTTGTTTCAAAATTTAATAAATGCATTGCTATACAGTCAACCAAACGTTTGTAAGATTCAACCAAATAATTTCTTCCAATACGTTTATTTGTATTAACCAAATGGTTATTACACTTAACAAAAAAATTTTATTTAATATAACTAAAAAATTTGTTTATTTTAACTCTTTAACGTCCAGCGGTACATATGCTGTACTATAAAGAATAAAAAAACCTATCTTCAAATAGGGTTAATATATTTAATTACAAAATGATATCTAGGGATTTTCGGGGTCGCTGATTACGAATCTAATGTCAGATTTTGAAAATTCAAAATGGCGGATCCAATATGGCGTACCGAAAAGTTTAAAATTTGATGGATTTTCATGAAACTTGGTATGTAGGGGTTTTCGAGGTCGCTGATTACGAATCTGATGTCAAATTTTAAAAATTCAAAATGGCGGATCCAATATGGCGGACGAAAATATTAAATTCGATGGATTTTCATGGAACTTGGTATTTAGGGGTTTTCGAGGTCGCTGATTACGAATCTGATGTCGGATTTTGAAAATTCAAAATGGTGAATCCAATATGGCGGATCGAAAAGTTTAAAATTTGATGGATTTTTATGAAACTTGGTATGTAGAGGTTTTCGAGGTCGCTGATTATGAATCTAATGTTAGATTTTTAAAATTCAAAATGGCGGATCCAATACGGCGGACGAAAATTTAAAATTAGATGGATTTTCATGGAACTTGGTATCTAGGGGTTTTCGAGGTCGCTGATTACAAATCTGATGTAGGATTTTGAAAATTAAAAACGGCAAATCCAATATGGCGGACCGAGAATTTTAAATTCATGAATTTATATGGAGCTTTGAATCTAGGGGTTTCCGATGTCACTGATTACGAATTAGATGTCATATTTTCAATATTCAAAATGTCGCATTTAAAGATAATGGATAAATTTTAGAAACTGTGTTAGGTCTTTAATAATTTTTAAATACGAAACCAACTTACACTTTGCGTGACCCAGAACTAACGACGTGGACTTAGTAAGCCACTAGTTCCAAGCTACATTGGATTTATAATCAGTTACCACAAAAACCCCTACATACCAAGTTTCACAAGAATCCAACGAATTTTAAATTTTAGGTCCGCCATATTGGATCCGGCATTTTAAATTTTTAAAATCTGACTTAAAATTCGTAATCAGCGACCCCGAAAACCCCTAGATACCAAGTTCCATGAAAATCCATCGAATTTTAAATTTTCGGTCTGCCATATTAGATCCGACATTTTGAATTTTTAAAATCTGACTTAAAATTCGTAATCAGCGACCCCAAAAACCCCTAGATACCAAGTTTCATAAAAATTCACCAAATTTTAAAATTCCGGTCCGCCATATTGGATCCGCCATTTTGAATTTTTGAAATCTGACATCAGATTCGTAATCAGGGACCCCGAAAACCCCTAGGTACCAAGTTTCATGAATTTTGAATGGAAAAAAAAATTTGGACGTTAAAGGGTTAAGAGAAAAGATTTGTTTGATTCAAATAAATACTTTTAGTAAACGTATTTGGTTTATTTAAATAAATATTTTTGTTTACTTAATTTTTTTATTTATTTTCCTTTAATAATTTTTGAATTTCCTAATTTAATATTTTCTAGTACATATATTTGGTTAATTTATAATTTATTATATAATCATTGATATTTTAAAATTAAACATATAATAAATCATAAATTAACCAATAATATGTATACTCGAAAATATTAAATTAGGAAACTCAAACAGTATTAGAGGAAAATAAATAACAATTAAGTAAAATATTATATATTTTTTCATAAAAGCAAAATTACTTAATAATAAAAAAACATTTAAAATATTACATTAAACATATTATATGATTTTTATACATGTTCTCAGAGAAAAGTTTATTCAAAACAACCAACTGAAAACTTCACAAAACATTTTTGTAAATATTCTTCTCACTGGTACAAATTAAATATGCAGTAAGTCTAAAATGAACACAATGTATAATTTATTTAACCGACACTTATAATTTTGTTTCTTTGTTTTACCGATTTAACTAATAAATTTGACGCAAACGCGGACTGTAGACAAGTGAGATCGCCATTTTTTAATTCACACACGTACTTTTTGATACAAGCAAATATTTTTGTTTGACACAAATAAAATGATTTGGTTAAATCAAAAAAAATTTGTGTGTTGTGTCGAACAAATTGTATTTAACTAAACAATATTCTCTATTCAAAACACAAATTTGGTTAAATAAAACAAACAACTTTTAATAAAAAATTTCTTTCCAATTACCAAACAAATTATACACTCCCGCTCAATAACTTTTGCCCACCCTACAGCGATTGAAGGTTTTACAAAAAGTTTTGTATTTTGTTTATTATTAAAGATAAAAAGCTCAAAAAGGTCTCTTTTTAAAGCACTTTTCCTGAGCTTTAACACTGTATAAAACAAAAATCAAAAAAATTAATTTGTTAATGTTTAAAAAATGTTATTGCAACATAAAATTTTTCGTTTTTTTTTGTTTTTTTTAAAGTGATACAGTTTGATAGAAAATGGTCGCATTTTAATCCCACATATATTTTCTGAAAGCTAGTTTTATCACCTTTAAAATGCATTTTTTTTAAATTTTATACGATAATTTTTATGAAAAATATGATTTTTTGTTTAAAAAAATAGCCATTTTTTTCAATTGTTGATAACTCTAAAACGGTTACTTTAGGAAAAAATTTTTAAGAACATAAATTATTCCTTTTTATGTGCAGAATTACAAAAAAAATATTAAAAATTTTTTATTCAAAAATTTTTTTTGACTTTTTTTGAAAAAAAGAATTTTTTCAATTGTTGATAACTCAAAAACGGTTACTTTAGGAAAAAATTTTTAAAAACTTAAATTATTCCTTTTTATGTGCAGAATTAAAAAAAAATGCTTGTTGTAGTAAGTGTAAAAAGCGAGTTTCTACAATTAAAACTAAAAAATATAAAAAATGAAAAAATTATTTTTTTCAAAAAAAGTCAAAAAAAATTTTTGGAAAAAAAAATTTTTAATATTTTTTTTCTAATTCTGCACATAAAAAGGAATAATTTATGTTCAAAAAAATTTTTTCTTAAAGTAACCGTTTTTGAGTTATAAATAATTGAAAAAAAAATTTTTTTTCAAAAAAAGTCAAAAAAATTTTTTTGAAAAAAAAATTTTTAATATTTTTTTTGTAATTCTGCACATAAAAAGGAATAATTTATGTTCTTAAAAATTTTTTCCTAAAGTAACTGTTTTAGAGTTATCAACAATTGAAAAAAATGGCTATTTTTTTAAACAAAAAATCATATTTTTCTTAAAAATTATCGTATAAAATTTTTAAAAAATGCATTTTAAAGGTGATAAAACTAGCTTTCAGAAAATATATGTGGGATTAAAATGCGACCATTTCCTATCAAACTGTATCACTTTAAAAAAAATAAAAAAAAACGAAAAATTTTATGTTGCAATAACATTTTTTAAACATTAACAAATTAATTTTTTTAATTTTTGTTTTATACAGTGTTAAAGCTCAGGAAAAGAGCTTTAAAAAGAGACCTTTTTGAGCTTTTTATCTTTAATAATAAACAAAATACAAAACTTTTTGTAAAGCCTTCAATCGCTGTAGGGTGGGCAAAAGTTATTGAGCGGGAGTGTACGTATTTATTAAAATAAACAAAATTTTTATTTAAATCAACAAAATTGTTTTATCGTGACAAATACAATTTGGCGGATAAGTCATTAGGGGAGACTGGGGTAAACCCGCTCACTTTTTTTCAGATCGGCTAAAATCTAGGAAATTATTCTCTAAATTCAAGTTAATTTTTATCATTTGAAAGCTTATGATTTCTACTAAAAAATAAAAAAGAGTTTTTGATTTATCTTTTTTAGTTTTACTTAGAAAAACTTTTTAATAAACATATACCAAATTTCGAAATCACAATTTTCCAGGGTAAACCCGCTCACTTTATCTTTTCGAGACGGAACAGTTTTTATTTTTTAAATATTAAAATTCGTCTTATTCCCGTTTTAAGTATGATTTATTATTGATAATTTATGAGTTATATAAACAATTCCATAAAAAACAAATTGGTTTAATAAATAATGAACATAGATTTCATGAATTACAACTATGGATTTAAATAGTGTTATATTTTATTAAGAGAAAGTGAAATGTAGTTACAATTTTGGTTTTAATAAGTCATAAATTGTGTTATTGTTGAAATATAATACGTGGAATTATATTATTCTAAATTTTAAATTTAAAAATAAGTGAGCGGCTTTACCCCGACTTCACGTGAGCGACTTTACCCCGAGTGTATTCCTCACATTTCAGAATAAATTTAATTAAATCTTTTTAAAATAAGACAAAACTATATATGTACTTCAAAGAAGGACATCCAATAGCAACAAAAAAAATTTGCCAGATAAATTAAGACTCAAAAATAATGATCGAAAAACTTAAAAATCCAAAATACGTTTTTTTTCTGACACCTCTAAAAACATTTGATCGTCTCTGATTCTATGTTGAATTCATGAAAATAAACGAAAGTTCGTTAATATAAGTTGAATGTTAAGTACTATTCACAGTATCAATATCTCCATCTTAAGTAGAGTTCATCGCGTTAAATCGCTAGTGAGCGGGTTTACCCTGTGCGCGGTTTTACCCCAGTCTCCCCTACACATAATTCTCATTTAACATAAAATTCAGTTGTCATAGATTCCATTTTACAAAGATCACTTGACATGAAAGGGAAGGAGCGAATTTCAAAATTGTCGAATCACAATGTTGTTGATAATATCTAATTGGTTACTTTTAAAATTCGCGCCGATATTTTTATGTAAAATGTAATTTGTGTAAAATGATTTTATGTCAAATGAGAATTTTATAAATGATTTTTATGTCAAATTTAATTTATGTCAAATGACTTTTATAACAAATGAGAATGGAAGCATTGGGTGCAAGAAGGGCGTATCACAAAAAACCTTAAGTTTTCAAACTTTAATAGCTCAAAAACTGTACATGCAAATTAAATATACTTTTTTTTAATTAATAAGTCTATTGAACTATCAAATTCAAGTGTAAAATAAGGGGAAAATTGTAATTAAATAATAAATAATAATGTTTTTCAAAAACAGTTTATTTAGCTAACGCCCTTCTTGCACCCAATGCTTCATATTATGTTAAATGTCTTTTATGTCAAATAAACTTTATGTAAAATGAAATTTATGTTAAATGAGAATATCTTGAAAAATATTACTTTTTTCGACTTTTTCTAAAAAATGCGATTTTTTCGACTTTTTCTAAAAAAATGCGACTTTTTCAACTTTTTTTCTTGTCTTAAAAAAATATTTGGGTCAGAATTTCTCAAACAGATCACCTAAAACTAAAAAATTTTCTTTTTTAACGAAAATATTCTTTTTTACTCTTAATATGGTTAAGAAGAATCCCTAAAAATATTAAGCCAAAAAATTGTCTTTGTAAAAGTTCTTAACAATTAAAATTTTTAATACTGCTAAATTAACAAATTTTTTCTCAATTTTTGGCTTAATATTTTTAGGGATTCTTCTTAACCATATTAAGAGTAAAAAAAATATTTTGGTTCAAAAATAAAATTTTTTAGATTTAGGTGATCCGTTTGAGAAATTCTGACCCATTATTAATATTTGTTGAAAAACCGTTTCTTAAATAAGAAAATTATTATTGATTTTATTAATTACTGTTATTCTAACATTATTATCATAATAATGTATTTCGTTTGTAAACTTTTATGCGTAAAATTGATATATATCATTTTATTTTCTAAAATTTTTGATAATATATTAGATAACTTTTTATGTCAAAATTTTGTTATTCAATTGCAATAATAAACCCTATGTTCGTAGTGTACATTGTTCTGTTATTTTAATTGGAAATATTTAAAATATTAACAGCATGTGACTGTTAGACATTCAATGGTAATTTTTTTAACCACATTTCTCTTTAAATATTTAATAAATTTCTATAAAAGTCGATCCGAGGCCTGCAAATGAATTTTAGGACAAAATAAAATTCATTAAGTGTATATTATGTCAAATGACGTATGATGTTAAACAAATTTTACCTCAAATTAATTTTCTGTCAAATAACACTTATGTCAATTGAAATATATGTCAAGTGATTTTTATATGAAATAAAATTCAAGTCAATTGTATTATCACGTTAAATGGAAATTATGCTAAATGATTTACAAAAGGTTCGATTTTGTAAAAAATTATAATTAAAGTATTTAGTAAAATAAAAACTTTAAAAATAATTCTTGAATTTTTTATCAGTAAATAAAAAATACTTTTCCAATCAAATATATTTTTCAAACATTTAATAATATAAAGCAATTCAGAATATTTTATAAAAATGAAGGTAGGTCAACCTACAAGTACCACTTTCACAAAAAAATTTTTCTTTTATACCAGAATTAAGAACTAATTTAGTGCTAATTTAGTACCATATTTAAAATTTTACAGCTGCTAAACTTTTTAAAAAAACGTATGGTACTGCCAGCTTGACGTATAGCTACAAGTACCATACCCTAAAAAATAACAATTTTTAAAAAACTTTTCCACAGGAATTTAGAACTAATTTAGTGCTCTAACATAGCATTAAAAAGAATTTTCCAAAAACTACCCTTAATCTCAAAAACTACCTAACAAAAAAAAAATTTTTTTAAATTTTTTTTCATAGAAATTTAGAATTAATTTAGTGCTCTCACATCGAATTAAAAGGAGTATTTTACAAAAACTACCCTTAACCTCAAAAACTACCTAGCAAACATAAAAATGTATATTTTTTCAAAACTTTTTTCAAAGGAATTTAAAGCTAATATAGCTACAAGTACCATACCCTCAAAAATATGAATTTTTAAAAACTTTTTCACAGGAATTTAGAACTAATTTAATGCTAATTTAGTACCATATATAAAAATTTAGAGCTGTTAAATTTCTTAAGAAAACGTATGGTACTACATATGCTTGACGTATAGCTACAAGTACCATACCCTCAAAAATATGAATTTTTAAAAAACTTTTTCACAGGAATTTAGAACTAATTTAATGCTTATTTAGTACCATATATAAAAATTTAAAGCAGTTAGTGCTCTAACATAGCATTAAGAAGAATTTTCTAAAAACTATCCTCAACCTCAAAAACTACTTAGGGTAACTGCGTCAATTGCGGCGGATGCTTTAATTGCTGCGCGTTTGTGAAATGTGTAATTATTTATAATTTAACAAGATAATTATGTTTAAAAATGTTTGGAAAAATTATTTTGATCAATACGTGATATAATGATCTATAAAGATACACATTAAAAATATAATTAGTTTAATTATTCAACTTTCAATTCTGCTTACCGCAGAAATTGAAACATGCTTGTAAAATGCATGTATGTACTTCAATTGCTGTGGACAAAATGACATCTAAATGTATGTTATTAAGGCCACAGAAACTGACGCGCAGCAATTGACACAGCCCGCAGAATTAGAAGCTTTTGATATACTTTTTAATTATTTAATTATAATCAAACGCTTTAATTTTATAGGCTATTAATTTTTGTAAAAATTTCTTAAGAGTAACAAACAATTAATTTAAAAAAATTGTAATTTAATTCCTTTGCTATAAATATTTTTTTTCTACGCAAAGGATATCTTAGCTGAAATGCCGCAGGAATTAGTGCACTTACCCTACAGAAAATAAAAAGGCGAAATTTAAAAAAAAATTTTATAGGAATTTATAGCTAATTTAGGGGGCGGTATCAATTGCCCTCAATTCAACTGTATACAGGAAAACTGCCCACAATAAACTGCATACAAGCAAATTTTAATAATAAAATTATTAAATTTAATTTGAAAACTGTATAAATCTAAACTGCATACCGTTAAACTGCACATTGGTAAACTGCACACAAGTCTAATTTTCTATTAAATTTATAAATAACACAGGACCACAAAATTTTCTTCGGGTAAATATACATTGACGGGACCATGTGTTCTATACGTATTTTGACGCCCTGAATCCAAATATGGGTCTACTTTTGCCCCAACACGTCACAGTTCCGAGATAAATTAAAATTTCTCCAAAAAATAGACATTTTTAACATTATTTGTGAACGTTTATAAAGAGACAAAGAGAACATTTTTTCTGATAATTTTCTTTACATCTATTAAAAATTTCATGTTTGTTTGTGAGAATTGACACCTGTAAATGTGTATAAAATCTAGAAATTATTAAATAAATTAATGGAAAAATCGTTAAGTAGATAGTTACTTCGATTTACATAAAGTTACTATGTAATTGAATATACTTGAGATTTTTGTATTTATGAACAAAATGTTTAACTTTAAATAGAACTGAAAGTAATATCAGATCTCGTAGTATTCAAAACCTGTGAAAAAAGTCATTAATATATTGAATATATTTTACTTATTTACTTGCACTATTTGTAACATTAAATACATATTTAGAGAACAATGAAGGGTTAATTCTTACAAATAAATGTACACTTTAACTGTGTAGAGTTTTTTAATATTAATTATTTATAAATTTAATAGAAAATTAGACTTGTGTGCAGTTTAACGGTATGCAGTTTAGATTTATACAGTTTTCATATTAAATTTAATAATTTTATTATTAAAATTTGCTTGTATGCAGTTTATTGTGGGCAGTTTTCCTGTATACAGTTGAATTCAGGGCAATTGATACCGCCCTCTAATTTAGTGCTCTAGAATGACATTAAATAGATTTTTCCAAAAAGCTGCATTTAATCTCAAACCCATAAAAATTGTACTATATTTTAGTCTAAAAGTACTCATGTATTAGTGAGAGTCTACTAACTTTATTGTAAAATACCTACTAATTAAATGTAACTCTTTGCATACGTATAATTGGTTTTTTTCTATAAAATTACTAAGTTTCTAGTGTTGATTGAGTAGGTTTATACTAGAAATTAGCAAATTGTTCTATTGAATTAGAAAATGTTTCCATATTTTATACTTAGTATAGAAATTTCTACTTCTAGCTTATTTAGATTGTGTAATATTATGTTCTGTATTAAAAAATAATTTTTGCTTTTCTACATATTTAACTAACGTTTATAACTTTTACTACACTTCAGAATTTTTAAAAATATTTATATTGAAATAATATTTCGTTTATATGATTATTGAGAATTGTCGAAACAAAAGATTACTGGGGGAACTGTGAATTAAGTTTTCTTAAAGCTAAAATAAAAAAATCTGCCCGCCCTTCGGGCGGACACATTCTCATCCGCGCTTCGCGCGGGGTCTCGCTTCGCTCGCTAGTTTCAGCGCGCCTCGGGGCGCGCAAATGTCGGTCGTCGCGCTTCGCGCTCCGGGCATTGTTGCGCGCTTCGCGCGCAAATGGCTCGCTGTTGTCTACAATTGATGTACATTATTTGCATTCTGGTTCCTGTTTCTTATTGTATATAAAAAAATTCCATTAATAATATCTTTTAAAGCAATCAAGCCAAAAAATATTTCGCTGTGGTACGAACTCAGTCAACTAAGACTACGTATCAGACACGAAATATATTTTTTGAGCCGCTAAAATATTTAATTGTCTTAAAGTTACTACGACTTTAAGGTTGACATTCTCATCAAATATGTGTTGATTTTTAGCTAAAATGATATATTAATTTCAATTTTGTGGATAGAGAAAAATTTCATATAAGAAACTACCAACTACTGCAGGAGGAGAGAAATAAATCAATTACAATGCTGCCATGAAATTGCAGCTTGAATCAGATCAAAAAATGCATCTTTAAGCTATTGCAGAAACACCCTTATAGCTTGGTGTGAAGACGATTTTGACATTTTTGGTATATTTTTTTTTCTATCGACAGTCGTATAAACGCACCCTTAACTGCGCAGTTTCTGTGCCTACAGCAGAATAGAATCTTAAATCGGAACCGCAATCTTAACGGTAAGCGTAAATAAGAGTTAGAGAAGGATAAACAATATAACTATCCTTCCATAACACATTCTTACGCTCACCATTACGGTTCCGGTTAAAGATTCTATTGTGCTTAAGCCTTTACTGTGATACTGTGAAGATTTTTTGGCTAGATAATTTTTAAGAAGTTCGTAACCCGTTTGGCTGCGTAAGACCCAAAAACTTATAAAAAAAAAATTCATAACTTTTTTGTTTTTTGTTGTACTAAAAAGTGTCTAAAGGAAAAGTTGTTTGTTTTTGCACCAAATTTAAGGAAAAAATAAAAAAAAATATTTTTTTGAAAATTGTAAAAAATACCTACAAAATTTTGAAAATTTCAAAATTTTGTATTTTTGTTGTTTTTTGACGAAATGGGCTGCCCAACGAACTCAGGCTTCATTTTTATGGACTAAAAAAGTGTGCCAAATTGCAAGACGATTCATAAAAATTTATTCGAGTTATCGTGGCGACAAATTTTTCTACAGACAGACAGACAGACAGACGGACAGACACACGGACAGACACTTTTCTAAAAACCATTTTTTTGGAATCAGGGGGCCATGAAACGTAAAGATTTAGCAAAATTAGACATTGCTCAAAATCGCACAAATCCAAGACTTTCTCATTTTTGATGAGAATGTAAAAATGTGATTGTGAATTGTTGTTTCAAAGCTTTATGTCATTGTTTCACATCAAACAGTCACTAAAATGCGTAAAGTAATCATTTTACGCACTGAAAATCACTTTACACACTGTTTTCAGTGTGTAAAATTCAATTTTACAGGTTAGTGTTGCAAAAAATATTTTTCCTATGGAAAAAGTTTTTGAAAAATATGCCTTTTTATTTGTGTTAGGTAGTTTTTGAGGTTGAGGATAGTTTTTTGCAAAATTCTTCTTAATGATATGTTAAAGCACTAAATTAATTCTCAATTCCTGTAAAAGAGATTTTTAAAAATTCTTACTTTTTAGTGTACCATACGTTTTCTTAAATAGTTTAACTGCTTTAAATTTTTATATGGTACTAAATAAGCATTAAATTAGTTCTAAATTCCTGTAAAAAAGTTTTTTAAAAATTCATATTTTTGAGGGTATGGTACTTGTAGCTATACGTCAAGCATATGTAGTACCATACGTTTTCTTAAGAAATTTAACAGCTCTAAATTTTTATATATGGTACTAAATTAGCATTAAATTAGTTCTAAATTCCTGTGAAAAAGTTTTTTAAAAATTCATATTTTTAAGGGTATGGTACTTGTAGCTATACGTCAAGCATATGTAGTACCATACGTTTCTTTAAGAATTTTAACAGCTCTTAATTTTTATATATGGTACTAAATTAGCACTTAATTATTTCTAAATTGTTGTGAAGAAAGAATTTTAAAAAATGCCTTTTTATTTCCTTTGTCTACTTTTTTAAGTTAGGGGTATTTTTTAGAAAATTCTTTTCAATGCTCTGTTAGAGCACTAAATTAGCTCTAAATTCCTTTGAAAAAAGTTTTGAAAAAATATACATTTTTATGTTTGCTAGGTAGTTTTTGAGGTTAAGGGTAGTTTTTTAAAATACTCCTTTTCATTCTATGTGAGAGCACTAAATTAGTTCTAAATTTCTATAAAAAAAATTTTGAAAAAATATATTTTTTTTTCGTTAGGTAGTTTTTGAGATTAAGGGTAGTTTTTGGAAAATTCTTTTTAATGCTATGTTAGAACACTAAATTAGTTCTAAATTCCTGTGGAAAACTTCTTTAAAAATTGTTATTTTTAGGGTATGGTACTTGTAGCTATACTAACTAATTCAAATGCAGAAAACAATATTTCTGAATTTGTAGTACTTCAATCAATATAATGTATTAAAATCAATCTAAAATTTCCTTCAGTTTTTTGAGTTATAGTACAATCTAATTCGAACTAATTGTATAGCAAGTAGATCCAGTTTTTCTCGGTAACATTAAATTCCCTGATATTTTACGTCTTTTCTGGTTGGTAGACACCCTGTTAAATGTATTATTAAAAAAACCCGTCGAATAAACCAGGAAAAATTTGGACCAAGCCGGAAATTGTTTTAAACCAAAATAAACACCGTGTTTAACTTTTGTCTTTACATTGATCAAGATATCTCTAAAAGTTAAATCAGAGAGCCCACAAATACTACTGAATTAAGCTTTATAGCAATTGGTATCAATTATAATTTTTTCAATTTTTTGATATTCAAAACATTTTTATACTGTAACGAACCAAATCATTACTCACTCTTAATTTATTAAAAGTGTCGTTTCCGGTGGTTTCCCTGCCTAATTATCATTTTATATTAATTTAATTTTACCGCGCTATAGCCAACCTAACTATTATGTTGGCGCGCATGAAAATTTAGCAGACGAAAAAAGCACGTTCTCGCGCGCCGCAAAAACGTGCACAGAGAGAGTTTCGACTCGCGAAGCATTGTACCTTCGAAAATTGTATTTCGTCGAGATATTGTACTAATATAAAAGGAAACACTTATATTTGGATAATAAAAAAAATTGTTAAGTTCACACGAGTGTTTCAATTATCTCTGGCCTTCAAATATTCTGGATTTATTAAAGGACATTGCGCAAATTGGATAGATAAGCCAAGGGAATAATTTTTGGTGAGTTTTTGTCAATTTCACTTTCAATGGATGCCTCATTTTTGATTGATCAATAGCTGCTTATTTGAAATTTCATAGAACCAAGAATGGTAAGTGAATCCACGTCTTCTTGCAATTTTTATGCTCCCGATGTAAATCCTACCCACGAATTTCCCCTTTTTTAGTATTTTACATTAGGGTTGTCATAATTTGGCGCCCAACGTATTCTATTAAAATATAGAACTTTTTATTTTTACTTTTAACATAATTGTTTTCACTTGTTATTAATTTATTGAGAATAAATTGCGCTACGAATGCCTTTATTGCATACGCAAAGCGCTCATCTTACTTTCTTTTTTACAAAGTAATTATTCTTAAAATTAAAATTGAAAATTTTCCTTCGCCTCGTGCTTAACCTCACTTCGTCGCGCAACGAATTCTTCATCCCTCAAAAATAAAAACAATTATAGAATCTTTTGCTCTTTTAAAGATAAAAAGAAATGAAGTATTATTAACTTATAATTGCAAATTTTTCTTGGATTCAACTACCACAACCAATTTCTCTCGATATGGCCATAAATACATAGACAGTATATAGTGTTAAGTGAGTCTCCGCAAGCTGAGAATCACTCACCTACAAGGCCACAGGCTACAGCCAAAATCTAATGCGTTGCTACTCTCTCTCACTGCTTTAAAATT
This sequence comes from Leptopilina syphax, assembly GCA_032872505.1. NCBI lineage: Eukaryota > Metazoa > Arthropoda > Insecta > Hymenoptera > Figitidae > Leptopilina > Leptopilina syphax. The sequence goes on along the minus strand of CM065473.1, from coordinate 34,518,019 downwards.
GTCACACTTCGCAATTAAATCTTCGCTTTTACTTATGCTATTTATTTCGCTTTATATTTATAATATTTTTCGCTACATCTTACAAAATTGAATGCAATTATTACGCATGTCTCAATAAATTGCTACTGCGTAATTTACCTTGCATTTTTTTTGCTTTGCGCTTTACAATTATTGCTAAAAATTATTTTTTTACAATATTATTTCAACGATCATAACAATTATTAATCGCTTTAAAATAATTGATAACGACTACCAAGGAAATAAATTCTCGTAATTAAAATTTTAAAACAAAAAATAAAATGTCTTTGAAAGTAGCAGGTCTCCAATTTCAATAGGACATTCAAAAACACAGCTGTATTTACAACTACAGCACATTACCTCTTTTCTGCTGGAATTTATCTCAACAAAAAAATATTGAATTTAAACTCTCATTAAAACCATTCACAAATTAAATAAAATCAATTTTATTTTTTTTGATTGTAAGAATTGGTCTAAAAGAGATTGATAGAGAAAAATTGTTTATAATTATTGAATATAATAATTTTTTTTCTCCTCTCCTTAAAAGAAATTTTTTTTTCTCTCGCCAATTTTTTCAAGACGAATTAAATTAGAAAATTGAAAAATTGCTTACAATTATTAAAACATAATAATTTTTTTCTCTTTTCAAAATTTTTTTTTAATTTCTCCGAGACAAATCAAAATCAAAATGCACAACATTAATTGAGAATTTACTTTTCAAATCCAATTAAATAATTCTGAATTGGATATTTTTTTTCTCTCTTTCCTTTCTTAAATAAATAAGTTAACCTATTATTGGTTAAATAAAATTTTTTTTAACAAAGGAAAATGTCCTTTTAATTATGGGATGAAGAAGCCCTAAAAATAAAAATTAAAAAAATAAAACAAGCACAGTGCAAACTCGTTCTCAAAACAAATCACACAATAAACAAACAACAATGTTAAGAACTCCACCCAAAACAAGCCAAAGGAAGTGGTTAGCCCTAACCAAAGACCCCCCTCTCCCGCGGACAGTATCAGCTCAATTGATAGCAATAAAATCCAAACAGAACACGAAAACGCCGCCGCAGTTTCAAACAATGAAACTTCCAACGCGAACGCCTTCGAGACATCCGCGCCCAACCCTTTCTCAACCTCCATTGGAACAATTTTAAAAACAACATTTAAGCGCCGAAGTCGCAAACCTAAAGCCACACAAACACCAATCACCTCATCACACTTAAAAAATTTCTTTTCGCGCTTCGAAAACCTTGCTGCTCACCAGGCAATGGAAAACAGCAAGCATAAAAATGAAATTCAGCAATTGTTTGAGCGTCATCTCGAAGATACGCAACAACAAATGCTCAATCTATACAGCGAAACTCACCGCGAAATCAATACAATTAGGACAGAAAACACAAAATCGGTCGAAAAACTTCGCGCTGAAATTACAAACGATATCAGAGACTTGACAAATAAAGTGTCACAGCTCCAAACAAGGCATGCGCAATCACCATGGCATGATTCTCGTTGGGCATACGACATAAGTGGCGAACACACCGCACAACCAACTTGCTTATCCCCCACGCAAACCACTAATACGGTAACATTTACGGGAACCACCATGACCACTACTCAAAGTGCATCAGCAGTTGCAGCGACAACGTTACCCCCACTTTTGTTCCCAACACCTTTACGACAAGGCCCTGCTGCGAATCGCACAATACATTTCGCCGAACAACCAGATTTTCTGTTTCAAACACCCTTAAATCAAAACAACGCAAATCAACATGATTTAACTGATCTTCCCTCGAACTCAGTTCTCAACGCCTCAACCGCGCAACGAACCCATGTTCCAAATTTGCATAAGATCATTAAATCGTGGGACCTCAAATTTCCCGGAAAACAAGATGCAAATGAATTTCTCGACGAATTTGAAAGAAAAATGACCGCTTCAGCAATCGATCCCAACGACGCGCTTCCGATTTTTTCCCAAACGCTCACAGATACCGCGTTTTCATGGTTCAACATGTTTCGCCATACACTGAACTCTTGCTGTAATGGACTCGAATGTGCTGTGGTCCATTACAGCAAGAGTACCCTTGAAGCAAGGTCATCAAAACATTCAGGGCCGTATAAAGATTTAAAACATAGATTCTGAATAATTTGGTTGGTAGCGCTAGTCGCCGAGCTCAGCGACCCCGTTTCCCCGCTCACCACTTCATCTACAAACTAGTCCATTACAGCAAGAGTTCAGTGTAAATGGACAACATGGACCGAATTTTCTAAATCATTCCGAAAAACATTTAGCGATGTAAACGACGATAACCAAATCCTCAATAAAATACATCGCGCGGTTCAATTAGAAAATGAAACAGGGATAGACTACGTCATAAAAATCGGCGCGCTCTACAACAAACTGAGAAATAAAATTCCAGAAAATATTCAGCTCGATAAAATTTATCTAAGCCTACACTCCGAATTAATTTCTCTCTTTGATCGAGATAGTTTTGCAACTTTCGAGGAACTTTTGGACCAGATACGCAAATATCAAGAGAAAATCGAATTTATGCAACAATCTAACAAATTGCGCGAGCAAGACGCAAAACGGTCAGCAACCCGCGCAATAGAAACCAATTGAATGCAATTGATTCGCAAACTTCTCAGTCCAAAACTCCCTCAACCGAAACCACTGACAAAGAAAATAAACAAAAACAAGCGAAGAAAATTAAACAAAATGCGAAACCCGAGCCCGAACAAAAATTAAACAAAATAGACACTTATCAAAAACAGCTCGAGTCCCTTAAACAAAAATTAAATATAAGCGATACAGAAAATTCTAAAGCGAATAAACCTAATAGTGCGTTAATTACACCCACTAAATCTTCGTCTTCTCATCGGTCGCGCAAACGCTCGACATCTACTTCTTCTCGCGCCTCTAGCTCTGCTTCGTCGCAGAAAGGGGGGGAAAAGCGTAGATCGTCTGCGCACAAAAGAAGCGAAAATTCACGAAACCACAACGGTCGTGGAAGTGGCCACCGAGGTGGAAACAACCAAAATAATCACGGACGCGGTTACAATAATGGATGGAATGATAACGGTCGTGGTTACAACAATAACCAAAACTACTACCATAACAACCACCCTCCTCAACATTACCAGCTAGATTGCCAGTGCAGCGCGCAAAACGTGAGACCTCCTTGTCCTCCACCGCAACCAACGCAGCCACCATGGCACGGTAATTACAACCGCGATCACCCACAAAATTTCGGTCATAACGCGCACGATAATAACAGTCATCCAAAAAACGACAGAGATGCTAGGAGAGATTAGATCTCCCTGGCAAAACCCTACTAAAACTAAACGAAAATCGACCGATTAATAACTCGAACGAAATTGCTACTCCTTCAAATTCAGAAAACATTCCTTTCGTTAATGAATCAACGTACAATCCTCAAATCGTATCAACGCTAAACAAAGCGCATGCAAGTAGAACTGATACTAGTGATTCTGAGAGCGATTACAATGATTGCTTCTACTCTGAATCTGAGACGGATTACTCCGACTCTGAGGAAGATTTCACCCCCTCAATAGGCGCGTGCATATCTTCACTTAGGTCATTGCCATTAGTAAACCAGTCAAACAATTTATTTGCACTGACTGATGAAACTAAGCGCAAAGTATACAAAGGGCACGCATCGCCCTCACCGCCTCAGGAAAGATGTACAATTTCCACGGTAATCAAAATCGGTAACGAAAGAATAACAGCGCTTCTTGACACAGGTAGTGACCGAACTTTCATGTCAGGAGAACTCTTCGACAAACTCGAAAGTTTAGCTAACGGCGACCCGATTAAGGATGCGATAACGCGCGCCGGCGTACAACTCGCGCAACGCGATCACGTAGCCGCACCTCGCCATTCCGTAAAATTCGACATCGAAATAGATAATTGCCACGGTGAAATATGGTTTGCCGTTCTCGACGGTCTAACCACACCAGTCATATTAGGCATGGACTTTATAACCGGTTGGCAAGTCATAATTGACGCAAGCCAAGATTATTGGTCCATGAAAGGGTCAACGATTCGTCACCCTTTAGGCTCTAACTCTAATGCGCGTAGCTTCCTAAATTCGGCTCAATTAATTGAACTATCTCAAGAACAAAGGGATAAATTAAATGCGTTTCTAGATGGAAAATTAACAAAATTTACATCAGGAACCGGTGTTACTAATTTAACGACACACGTCATAGAACTCACCGATCCAACGCCATTTAAATTAAAACCCTATCGCCGTAGCTTAGAAGCGAATAAAATTATTAATGATCAAATAGACATTTATTTAGATAAAAAGTTTATAGTTAGAAGCAACGGACGCTTTGCAAGCCCAGTAGTGCTCACATACCGCAAAGACGGTAGGCCTAGAGTATGCATGGACTTTCGAATGTTAAACAAAAACATACCAATCAACCCGAAATCGCGCGAATATACCGCCTTCGTCGTCCCTGGTCGTGGACAGTTTGAGTGGGTCAGAATGCCCTTCGGACTTACAAATGCGCCGGCAACTTTCCAAGCTCTAACCGATAGACTAAAAGAAAAGTTCGTAGAACATATTCGCGCTAAAAATCTGCCCGAACATTATTGCGAACAAGTCCACGCATATCTTGACGATTGGATAATAATATCCAAAACATTCGAAGAACATATTCTGCTTCTCGATGTAGTCCTTACCATTCTACAGGAAGCAGGATTGTCTATCAATCGCGATAAATCCTATTTCGCGAAATCGTCAGTAGAATATTTAGGTTTCATCCTAGACAAAAATGGTTTAAAACCAAACGCTAAGCGTGTCGAACCAATCCTCGAACGAGCAACTCCTCGTAACCGAAAAGAGTTGCGCCGGTTTAACGGCTCAGTGAACTGGTATCACCGTCACTTGCGCAATATTGCAAAAGTGCAAGGACCGCTAAATAAATTAGCGAGTCCCAAGGTACCTTGGAACTGGACTTTACGAAGACGATACTAATGATCCGCACGTTACCGAACTAAATTCTGTTAAAAGTCAAAGTTGGGACGACCAGATGCTAGAAAAAGTTCGTAAAGATCCCTCGCGCTATGAAAGATATAAAGTTGATTCGAATAATCAACTATACTATTATAAACCAAATATGGTTAAAGAAACCATCGGCGATAATAACGCCTGGAAAAAGATCCTTAAAGAAAATGAAATTTTACCAATTATTACCGAATATCATTGCACTACTCAATCCGCGCACCAAGGCATCAATAAAACTTATCTTTCGATAATTAATCATTTTTATTGGCCCGGTATGCGCGAAGACATCAAGCGTTACGTTAATGAATGCGAGATTTGCCTCAAGTGTAAACCGAAAAATACATCCCCACACGGAGAGAAAAATCAAGCGTTTGTAGTATGGAGACTTCCTATGCTAATTTTGTATGAACGTCCTGCTAAAGAGGCATGTTTTTATACCTCAGTTGCATGAAACATATACTAAAAAAGCATGGATCTCTTGCAATCGTAGTATACTGACGTCCCATGCGTTAAAGGTAGAACTTTTATGCTGATAACGTAGAAATTTATACAAATACAGCAGAAGTTTTACGCATATTGCGCATGTGCATTCTTTTACGAAATAAGCTTAACTGTCCATACTACAAGCGCTTGATTTTTCTCTCCGTGCACAAGGTTTAATCTATCCGCGCAAAATTACGGAACCCTGGGAAACAGTGTCACTCGATATCGTAGGTCCCCTACCTCGGTCAAAATCCGGTAAAAATTATATCTTAGTTTGTGAAGACACCTATACTCGTTACATTGACTGCTTCGCGCTGTCCAAAGCAGACGGTCCCAAGATTGTAAAATCTTTAAACACTCTTGTCAACCGTTGGGGAGCGCCTAGAATCGTTATCACCGACAACGGTACAGAGTTCGTAAACCGCAATGTCACATCGTTTCTACAAAAAATCGGTTCAGTACAACGGACAACACCCGTGTACCATCCTCAGGCTAACCCTGTCGAGCGCGTGAACCGTAATCTAAAAACAATGTTAGCAAGTCTTCTCGGTGAAAACCAGCGCGAATGGGATATTCTTCTCGAAGATATCCAATTTGCTTACAACACCACAGTTCACACTTCTCTCGGAGTTACACCAGCTTTCTTAAACTTCGCTCGTGAACCGAGACGAACAGGCGAACCCCCACGAGACACCAATACTGACATTAATACAGATGGGACAATCGACACTTGGTTAGATCGTGTGAAACATATAGACGCGCTTCGCGCAAAAGTAGAAAAATTAATTATAAAAGCCAGTACGAAACAAGGTAAAAATTACAATAAATATCGAAAAAACGATATCGAAATCGAACTTGGAGCTATGGTATTTTACCCCAATAATACTTTATCTAACGCATCTCGCGGTTATAGCTCTAAGCTTGCGCCTCGCTACAAAGGACCAGCCGTGGTCACTGAGAAGTTATCACCTGTGGTGGTCGTTATTAGTGATGCTAACGGTAAAAAGATTGGTAAATATCACATAAATGATCTAAAGCTTAGAAAACATAACCTTCGATCGCATTCTACGTTGTAAAATTTCTATTTCAGTTACACCCACCATGGACCCAGCATCCAACGACAACATGAACAGCGCCACTCGACCTACTCTACAGGAGATCCAGGTTTTATGCATTGAACCAACCTCTGAAGACCAAGGTGAGACCCGCAGCGCTATCACTATTGAACAACCATCAAGTGGATTGGTTGTATTGCGTAAATCAGCTCTAGAAACGCTCTTAGTTGAACGCGACGATCTTAAGGAAGAACTGGCTATAACTAAGAAACAGCTGACTTCTCTCCAAGAAGAACTGAACTCAGCATCGAACAACAATTCAGTAGATTATAAGGAAGAGCGCTATCAACTCCTAACGAATCTAAACCAGGAACGCTATAATTTAACGAATACGATCTCGAAGCTTCAAAACGAGATCACCAATCTAAAAGTCGAACGCGCAACCATGAAAAAGGATTTAGATTCATACGAATGCGATTACAACCAACTGTCTGACGATTGCTCTTACCAAGAAGATTACAGCCTCCGTCTCAAGAAATTGTTTTACAACACAGTATCAGAAGTTTACCATGCCCTCGCAGATTTGCGCGAACCAAAATTGAGACCAAAAGCCGCAGATGGATTTCTCAACTGTAAGGTGATCGGCCACAGCTTCCGTTCTTGTCAGAAGAAGTACAGCGGACGTTTTTGTCAAACTTGCGCGCATCCTAACTTCTCGACCGACGAATGTCCTTGGCCTCATTTTCCAGATGGACCTACAGGCATCCCCGAGAGTAGTAGATGTAAGACTTGTTGGCAACCAAAAGGTACGCAAAACCCACATTGCGCAGAGTGCCGCCGCAGGATGATAAAAGAAAATGTCATCAAACGCAACAAACTTGCCCAAGAACTTGAAGATGCATCATTCCCAGGTCCTTCAGCAAATCTATCAACTAGAGGTAAAAAGCAATCAGTTGAAGTCGTTGCTAACCCATCAGACTCCTTAGCCCAGAAAATAGAATCAAAAACCGAGACTCAGCCATCGCCTTCAATCCAGACGATGAATGAAAAATCTTCCCGTCATGAAACGCCTTCTCGTGATTCGATGGACAAAATTGCGCTCCGAGTTCCGCCTAACAATGCTCCGAACCTGATCTCCCCACGAGAGTCTGTCGAAGAGAACATTGCTCTGTGAGAAAATCTCGCCGATGTCCTGAAAATTGGAATGGATAAGGACGACCAAGAAGAATAGGAATCTTCACTTCTTATGCAATAATCGCAATATTGTTAGACCAAAAAAATATATTACTCTTTTATTTTGTTAGAATATACGCTTACGATAACTCTGATATTATAATTACTACTTAATTAATATTTTTAAAAACATTTGATTTCTTTAATTTTAGGCTTAGCACCGTTGTGCCAAAAAAAAACTTTTTATTTTTTGTTAACTACGCAGTATTAGTCAATGTTAATATTTAAAGTATTATTAAAAGACTTTCTTTTCTTACTCAAATTATATTTTTTGTTTCGCTTGTAACTTCTCTCGGACATTAGCCGAAAGTGGCAATGATCTGGCGCTCTTTGCGCAAAAGTACAAAAAAGAAAAGACTGAATATTAACCAATGACTACCTCTTAACCTGTACGATATTAATTTACAATAGAATAAATACTATCATTTTTCGATTCTACATATGTTCAAACCTTTCAATCTGTCTAAGCGCAATGTCCCCAAATAAGCAGCTATGAGATACACTCAATTTCTGTATAACTATTATCATGGTTGTTCATTGCCTTGTTTTTTTTATTTTTTAACGTTATTCAGATTGCCTGATCCATTGGAGGAGTTGATGAATTCTTCCTATCTCTGGAGAGAAACACTCGGTAACGACACCATAAAAGGGGGGAATTTTAACGAACCAAATCATTACTCACTCTTAATTTATTAAAAGTGTCGTTTCCGGTGGTTTCCCTGCTTAATTATCATTTTATATTAATTTAATTTTACCGCGCTATAGCCAACCTAACTATTATGTTGGCGCGCATGAAAATTTAGCAGATGAAAAAAGCACGTTCTCGCGCGCCGCAAAAACGTGCACAGAGAGAGTTTCGACTCGCGAAGCATTGTACCTTCGAAAATTGTATTTCGTCGAGATATTGTACTAATATAAAAGGAAACACTTATATTTGGATAATAAAAAAATCTTTAAGTTCACACGAGTGTTTCAATTATCTCTGGCCTTCAAATATTCTGGATTTATTAAAGGACATTGCGCAAATTGGATAGATAAGCCAAGGGAATAATTTTTGGTGAGTTTTTGTCAATTTCACTTTCAATGGATGCCGCATTTTTGATTGATCAATAGCTGCTTATTTGAAATTTCATAGAACCAAGAATGGTAAGTGAATCCACGTCTTCTTGCAATTTTTATGCTCCCGATGTAAATCCTACCCACGAATTTTCCCTTTTTTAGTATTTTACATTAGGGTTGTCATAAAACTTACATCTTCGTTATAAGAAAGTATTTTTGAAAAATTATGCTAAAATGTGACTAAATAACATGCAATATTCAATTATATAAAGTTTAAAAGCTATCCATATTTTTATATTTCCATTTTAGTTATAAAGTATTATTTTTTGCAAAATTATGCTAAAATGTTAATAAATAACATGTAATACTCAACTATAGAAAGTTTAGAAGCAATCCATGATAAAATATAAAATTAAGAAATTATTTGTGTTAAATAAATTCATTTATTAGAGTCAAGTATTTATTTAATTAATCCAATTAAGATTTATTTGATTCAACTAAATAAAATTATTTAAACGAAATAAATTCTTATTAGATCGAAATAAAAACTTTTTAAATAAGATGTTATTTTTCAAATAATTATTAATTACTTGAATCATATAACTTTTTTTAGTGTAGCTATAGTAAACTAAAAGTTATTAATGTGAACGAACATTATCTATATTAATAAAATCAGATTACTATCTGTACATTGCTCCAAACTTGAAAATTTTTATATATTTTTTCGTTTTGAGACATTAGAATTCTAAAAATATAAAAAAAAATTCTGTCTGTCTGTCTCTGTCTGTATGCAAAATTTTGTTCGCGCATCAATTGAAAACGGTTCAACCAATTAAAGTGAAATTTGGCAGTCTATTAGGTATTAACGTAACTTACAATCATAGCCTTATCCGATTAAAAAATATTAACTTGAACGAAAGTTATGACATTTTTCCAAAAAATTCGAAAAATCAAAAAAATGCAAATTTTTTATCTTTTGTAAAATGAATGCAAAACTATCCTTAGCTAACTTTTTTAGATAAATACAACCCATTTCTACAATAAAATTTTTAAAAAAGACGTATTTTAAAATTTTTTTCGTTTTCTTAGATCAACTTTTTTGTAAGAAAATAGTGATTTTTAATCTTTAAGCAAGCTTTTCAGGAAAAATTATTAACGTTTTTTATTTTTAGATCAGTATGTAAAGTAAGAAATTTGCTACATTAAACAAAAATAATTAAGCTAAATGCCATAAAAAAGAAGGAAAAATGTTGAATTTAAAGAAATTCGGTTTTTTAAATTTTTGCTAATTTTCCATAATTCTAGATTTTTTCCCGAAGGGTGGAGACTATTGAATAAGTAAAGTATTTTTTAAGAGCACAAAAATAATAAAGCTAAATGCCATAAAAAGAAGGAAAAATTTTGAATTTTAAGAAATTCATTTTTTTGCATTTTTGCTATTTTTCCATAATTTTAGATTTTTTACCAAAGGGTGGAAATAACAAATTAGGTAAAGTATTTTCCAAGAGCACAAAAATAATGAAGCTTAATGATATAAAAGAGAAGAAAAAAATGTTAAATTTTAAGAAATTCGGTTTCTCGAATTTTTGATAATTTTTGATTTTTTGCTAAAGGGTGGAGACTATTCAAATAGTATAATTATGCTACCGAAATAGCTAATGGTTACTAATTATTAATTTTCCGGTGAAATTAAATTCCCGGGTATTTTTGATTTTACAGATTGGTAGAAACATTGTTAAATGTATTGGTAGAAACTAAAACCCGTGGAAGACGGGTACGACAGCTAGTGCTATATATTGTCAAAATTTTTAAAATTCAAAATTAATCTTTTGAAATAATTATTGTCATCAATTTTACTTAAATTTGATACAGGGTTAATTTTAGTATTTTTTATTACAATTTAGTCATCAGAATGAAATTTGAGTTTTTCATTTTTTGATCATTAATTAATATAATATAATAGCAATTTTGAATTCTGTGCAATATACTGACAAAAGTCTCATATTAATTATATGGATATTGTTAATATTCTGACCTAATAGAATTTTTTTAAGAAAGTAAACTTATGATTTCAACAAAAAATTTTTATTGTTGACCTAAGAAATACAACCGTATAAAAATTAATTACAAAAAAATTTCAATTTTTAAACTTTTAATTTTTTAATTTTTCAATATTTAAATCTAACACTTTTTATTTGTTATTCAAAATGCTATTATTCTGACGATTAAATCTTAATAAGAAACACTAAAATTAACCCTGTACCAAGTTTAAGTACAATTCACTAAAGTATATGAAAAAACTAAAAATTTCGAATTTTCGAATTTTTGAAAAAATGGCATAACTTTCGTCCATATTAATATTTTTTAATCTACTATCGCTAGGATTTTAAGTTAGGCTAATGCCTAAAAGACTGACAAATTGCACTTCAAACGATCAAACCGTTTTTCCGTGATACGCGGTCGAAAATTTGCGAACATACATACACACATACACACATATACACATACACACATAATTTTCTTAATAGTATTTTCGCATTCCTTAGAGTGTAAAAATAAGGAATATAATAGAAATTTTGAATTCTATGCAATGTACAGACAAAAGTCTGATTTTATTAATAAGGATATATATATATATATATGGGGGATTTCACGGGAAGTGATCCGGCCTCATGCGTTTCCACGTCATACTTTGATGACTTGTAGTTTGCTTTAAAAAAAGATGTAAATTAGATAAAATATGTTTTGGAAAGGGGTTTTTGTGTACTTTTAAATAAAGATGTTAGTTTTAAAAAAAAAAATTTTTTTTTGACCTTGAAAATTAAAAATTAAAATTTAATTTTCATTTTTTTGTAAAATTAATTAACTAGAATTCATAATTCTAGTCCCATTTTGGGCAGATATGTTTTTGATAGAAAAAGAGCTCAGCTTTCATTCTAAATAAAAAAAAAATTAAAAAAAAATACCGATTGTACAAAAAAATGAAAATTAAATTTTAATTTTTAATTTTCAAGGTCAAAAAAATTTTTTTTTAAAAAAAACTAACATCTTTATTTAAAAGTACACGAAAACCCCTTTTGAAAACATATTTTATCTAATTTACATCTTTTTTTTAAAGCAAACTACAAGTCATCAAAGTATGACGTGTAAACGCATGAGGCCGGATCACTTCCCGTGAAATCCCCCATATATATATATATATATATATATATATATATATATATATATATATATATATATATATATATATATATATATATATATATTCTAATACTCTTTCTCTTTCTCTCTATATGTATTTCTCATGCTCTCACTCTTGATCTTATTAGTCATCATGCTTTTGACAAAGCCCTTTGTGTATTATCAGACTTTTCTCTCTCCTTTCAACATATGTTTATGTCTCTGTTCCTCATTTTCTAAACATTCGGGCCGGGTATAAAAAGTGGCCGGCTCCATATAGAAGACTCATTAGGAAAGTGATCTGATCTCTTTTATTGAAGTTTGACACGTCTCGTCAAGAGCAGTGCAGTGATTTTGTAAATTTTTAGTGAAAAGAAAGTGAGTGAAATAATTCAAATTTATTTAAATATTTGAAAAGTTTTTAATGAATTTTAAAAAACTAAATAAATTTTTTCACTTTTTTAAAAATTAAAATAACAAAATTTTCTTATTTTTGAAATTAAAATAACAAATTTTTTTTATTTTTGAAATTAAAATAACAATTTTAATTTTATTTTTTTAAATTAAAATAACAATTTAAATTTTTATTTTATTTGAACTTTTAACAATTAACTGATTTTTTTAATTTACATTAAACTTTTTTCCTCAATTTATATTTTCTTTTGATTTGTTGTTTTTAAAAAAGATTATTGTTTTTTTATTTGACTTTTTAAAATATTTTTCATTTAATTTATTAAAGATTATGAAATTTTTTAAAATTTTTGAATTAGTTTTTTAAATTTTTATGTGAATAAAAGTTTTTTGAAACATTTATTTTTTAATTTTTTAAAAATTAGTTTTATAATTTTTATATTTTAATAACTTTTTTCATTGTTTTTTAAAAGATGTTTAGTTTTATTATGGATTTAAAAAAAAACTTTTATTTATTAAAATTTGTTATTTTGCTTCCTCGTGAGGAAGCTTTGTAGTCGTTTAATTTAAAAAATTTTTAAAAATCCTTTAAAAATTTTCTTCTATATGGGACTATGTTATATAAGACCCTGAACAATTGTCCGGATGTATGTATGTGTGTGTATGTGTGTATGTGTGTGGATCCTGATTTTTGTGAACACGATAACTCGAAGAGGTTTTAACGAATTTGGCTAAAATTTACCAGGTATATTTATCTTAAAAATATCTCGAAATGGATTGATAGACTTTAAAAAATTCTCAAAAAAAATTTTTTTTTGACTTTTTTCTAAAAAAAAATTTTTTTAAGTTGTTTATTGAAGTTAATATATAATAAAATCTTATTTTTTGCATCAAGACGAATCGATTGGTATATAAGAAGTATAAATTGTATGAGAATTTATAGAGTTAATCACAATTAAAGCTGAAAAAATCGCATTTGTATCAAAAAAATGAGTTCTTTCCGCAAAATTATGTTGCTGTGTAAGAAAATCTTACTCATTTATTTCTAAAATCTTATTCATTACACCAAGACGGATCGATTGGTATATATAAAGTATATGTTTTACTTAAATTTATGGAATTAAAACCAATTATAGACAAAAAATTTGCACTTTTAATAAGAATTCATTTTTTCTTAAAAATCATGTTTCTGTACAATAGAATGTTATTATTTATTAAAAAATAAATCAAAAATCTTATTCTTTGCATCAAGACGAATCAATTGATGTATATAAAGTATATATTCTATCGAAAATTATAGAATTAATTACAATTAAAGTTAAAAATTTCACTTTTTAACTAAAAATTTTTTTGTTTATTTAGATTCATATTTCTGTATAAGAAAATTTTATTCTTTCTATTAAGACGAATGAACTTTATTTTATAAATGTTAAATTGTATTAAAAATGATTTAAAAATGAAATATATTTATCGTTAATGCTTCCTTCACGAGGAAGCAAATTTTTTTTGCTGATCGTAAAGAGGAAGCAAAATGTTCATGTAATAAACATCTGGATTTACAACTTGTTTTTATTGTTAAGGAAAACAAGAAAAAAAATGAGCGGGTACGCAACTATGGTAGTGATTGTCCAAGCGCCAAGGAAATGGCTAGAAGAAAGTAATGTCAACTCGTTTATTGAGATGTGTTTAACTGAACTGTCAATGCGGTCCAGAGATATTTTTAACGGGGGAGTGAATCCTTACGCACCTGTCATCCTCAACTATGCTGCCGTCCTTTTAAAAAAAGACACTATCTACATTTTATCTCAATCGGAGATATTGAAGGAAACGCGTTTGCATCTAGATCTCTTAATAAAATTAAAAATGTTGTAAACAAACTTATATTCTTGACTAATTCGGACACGCTCTTTTCATTGGTGCAAAAAAATTTATTAATTTTAATTATTTATTAATAAAACTGTAGATAGTGCACATTTTTTATCCAAAAATTATGGAGAATACATGAAAAGTGAACTATGTGGTAGATAGTAAGTTTAAAATTGCTTTGTCGGTCCACTTTCCTGTTTAATGCGTCACCATCTACATTATTTTCTAACTCAATCTTTTATTTCTGTTATATTTTAATCATTATTTTATATTTTATTTTATTTATAATTATATTATGTTTTTTAATTTTAAAAATACCGAACGAAAAATGACGAACAATAGAGGGGCTGATAGTAAAAATGGTTTATAATAATAATAATGAAAGCAAAAGTAGAATAAATGACTTGAGAGTAAAAACGGGTGAAAATGATTATGTAATTTCTTGATAAATTAATTATATTAATGCTTAAAAAATATTGTCAATAATAAAAAAACTTATTTCATTTGAATTAATATTTTGTAATTATTATAATTAATTTATCAAGAAATTACACAATGATTTTAATCTGTTTTTGCTTCTAAGTCACTTATTCTACTTTTGCTCCCGTTATTATTTTAAACCATTTTGACTATCAGACCCTCAATACATAAATTTTATTTACCATTAAAACTTTATTTTATTTGATTATTATGTTCTGCATGAAATTTTTATTAAATAAAATGTTAACTCTAAAAAAAGAGTAATAAAAATTGTTTTTTAATTTGCATTAAATATATGTGTTAATACAAAATAAAAGTTTTATTGGCAAATTATTGTATTATTTTTATTTTATTTGCATAATTAAACTTGTAGATAGTGCTCTCTCTCGCGGAAAGTTAACCAAAGTTTGAGAAAAAGATGTACGAAAAACGTCACTATGTACATAGCTCTCTACTTTTGTGACTTTTGAGACCAGTTTACTGACTAACCTATGTACATAGTGCTTGTGAATCAGGAATTCAGGGGTCAAGTGGGTTAAAAATCCTGAAAATTTTGTAGATAGGTCGTCTCCTTCTGCAGATAGTGACACTTTAAAAAATATTTCTCAAAAATCTCGGTAGATAGTTTAATTGACCGCTAATTATCTTCTAACCTAATTAAAATTTTTAATTACGAATACGACTATTAGATTCGTCTTTTCATTACAAATCCAAAGGTATAAAAAACTCATTTTTCATAAAATATGTAGATAGTGCCTTTTTTAAACTGGACGGCAGTATGGTGGGGTCCGTGCAAAGGTGCACGAAATGGTCAGCGGATACTGGATCCGGAGAGTGGATCTACCATTTTCTGAAATCTTGGTAAGTAATTTTTGTTTCTAAATTATTTAATTTTCATAATATTATGAATAAATTCTTTTTTAAAAGTTTACACCTTTTTAAATATTTTTAAAGTTTATAATTTAATTTATTCATATTTAACTACTTTTTAATTATTCATCAATAACAACTTTTTTAGAATTAAATTTTTTCTTTATTAAATTTTTTAATGTTAATATTTCTGAACTTTTTTTTTTAATATTATTTATTTTTTAAATTAAATTTTTTCATATATCAACATTTTAAGAATAATATTTTTTTAAACTTATAATTTTTTATTTGTTTAATTTTTTTAACCTAATTTATTAATGTCTATATTTTTATAAAATTATAATAACAACAAGAATTGTTTAGTAATTAATTTATTAAATTTTTGATGCCAAAATATTCGGCTTTTTAAATTAGTTTTAAATTACATTTTAATAATATCGATTATGTTTTTAAAATTTTAATTTAATTTAGTAATATTTAACTATTTTTTATTTATTTATCAATTACAATTTTTAGAATTTAATTTTTAATTTATTAAATTTTTAATGGTTATATTTTCACCATTTTGTAATTTTGGTGTTAAAATTTTTTCAATTAAAAGAAGTTTATCCTCTTTACTATTTAATTTAATTTTTTAAAAAATAAAGAATGGGTTGATAACTGCATCGATCTGCAGAGATTAACCGATTTTATCGTGTTAGAGGCGGGAGTATGACGCTATGGTCTTTTTGGAAACGTATCATTTGATTCGGATGAGTACTTCTTGGAGCACTTGGGGATTGTCGTGGAAATTAAGGAGGTGGGGGAATGCAAATTCCTCCTAGAGCGAAGACCTGAAATTCCAAATCTATGTGGTGATGAATTTGATTTCGATATTATCAACGCACAGGAAATCAATATTTATGATAAGCCTGAAGAAGTCGAAGAATCGGACACTGAAACTCATTCGCAAATGGAAGTAACTTTCCACAAACCAACTGAAGAAGAAGAACCGACAGATTAGCTCAGTCAGATAGATGCCTTGCATTGGCGGTCGTTTAAGGACCAAGGGTATAAGTATCCTTAGTTCGCGCCTACTTGGCTTGGTATTTTTCCGGCACGTGAGATAATCTGAGCGGGAGGTTTGACGTCGAGGTATAATGATGTGCATCGTCGATTATTGTCTGGTACACACCATTAGAACTCGACTGTCGATAATCCGGTTGTACTCAGAGAGGTTTTATACAGTTTCCCTCTTCTCTGGAGAGAAAACCCATTGACGGGTGGTCCAGGCGGAATGCGAGTACTCCTAATAAAGTCGGCTGTAGACGCAAATTAGGTTAATATATAGAAAATTTCTAAGTAGTATGGTTATGGTTGTTACGTATGACTTCGTAACTATTTTTAATTTTTTTTATTAATTAAAAATTATTTATATTATATAGCCTCATTAAAATTGGAAATCTTGTAATTAGGTTAAGTACACATATACAACAAACACTAAAAGGTCAGACAAAACAACCTATCATCGTTACAAGATTACTAATTTCAATTCTATTAAATTAGTAACTCTCATTAAACTTCCTTGGTTTCATTATTATTTAGATATGTCAATTTTATAAAATTATTGCGAAAGTCACGGACAACACCCATATTTTAAAAATGAATTTCATTACAGTTTCCAAAGAGTTTGTTTTTCATCGAAAAACTCATATGTATTGATGACAAATATTTTAAATAAAAGACACATACAAGTGAAACTACTGTGGTGAGAAATCATTGAACTCATGTCATGCCATTTAAGGAATTTGCAAGCTTGCGAAAAGCTTGCCTCGCAACAAGAAGTTCAATGAGCTATGTGTAATAGTATCCCCACTATTAATAATTTAACGAAATTCAGGGTGTGATTCAAGACTTGAGCCGATTAACGATTGAGTTTGACTTGGTTCCTCCCGCAACAAAGTTGTGTATATTTACTTTGTTGCTCTCGGGAATTGAGAGTTTTTTTTTCTGATTATATAAATAATATATATATATATATATATATATATATATACTAGGGGGGCTCCGCCCCCCTGCGCGCTTTGCGCGCCAACCCCCTTGTTTTTTCTTCTTCTTTCTTTAATAATTTACGTAAATAGTATTTTATAATATTTAAAAATTATAATTATTGGTTTAAAAAAAAAATAAAAACATAAAATTCATAAATAAATAACATAAATAACATAAAATTCTATGTTGAAATTCTGAATTTTATTATTATTGTTAATTATAATAATTATAATTTATTATTAATTAATATAAAAGTAAAAAAGGTTGTTTTGAATATACTATAGCTTTCACTTGCAAGAGGCCTTTGAGGTTATACTTGCCCTGTGACCTGTCCTTGGGGATAAAGAGGGAGGGGCAATTTTGAGGTTATATTTGACGTGTAACATGTGAGTGAGAATAGAGGAGAGGGGAGATTTTGAGGTTATGATTGTCCTGTGACCTGTGAGTGGGAAGAAGGGGTGTAATGTAATAATATAAATGAGGGTTTAAGGTTATGTTTTGAGGGGGTTTCGAGGTTACATTTGTCATGTTACCTATGAGTGGGGAGGGGGGTATGTAATCATATTTGCCATGTGACCTGTGAGTAGGGAGGGAGTTTTGAGGTTATGTTTGACCTGTGAGTAGGAAGGGGGTTTTGAGGTTATGTTTGACCTGTGAGTGGGAACGGGGTTTTGAGGTTATGTTTGACCTGTGAGTGGGAACGGGGTTTTGAGGTTATGATTGCTCTTTGACCTGTGAGTGGGAACGGGGTTTTGAGGTTATGTTTGACCTGTGAGTGGGAACGGGGTTTTGAGGTTATGATTGCCCTTTGACCTTGAGTGGGAAGGGAGTTTTGAGGTTATGTTTGCCCTTTGACCTTGAGTGGGAAGGGGGTTTTGAGGTTATGTTTGCCCTTTGACCTTGAGTGGGAAGGGGGTTTTGAGGTTATGTTTGCCCTTTGACCTATGAGTGGGAACGGGGTTTTGAGGTTATGTTTGCCCTTTGACCTTGAGTGGGAAGGGGGTTTTGAGGTTATGTTTGCTCTTTGACCTTTGACCTTTGAGGAGGGGGGATGGAATCTTGAGACAGCGGCGACAGCGATATATTTTTGTAATATAGGGAGATATATATATATATATATATATATTTTGTGAAGTTTCTGCGATATTTTATTTTTCGATTTGATATTTTGATTTTGTTTTGTTCATTATTTTGATAAAAAGGAATTTGCATTACAATTTAAAGTGATTAATTATTAAAAATATAGTGTATTTAAACAAAAAGTAAAATCGATCAATTGAATAAAGTTTAAGTCCGGTGACCCCGAGTTTTGAATATTTATTCAATTATATGAAATCAGTGAAAAAGAAAAAGGAATTTATTTCATCGTGAGTTTGCAAATAGTATAAATATATATGAGGATTAATATTGAAAATAACAAAGTGACCAAGGAAATAAAATTGGAGTACAGAAATACTTATCTAAAAACAGGTGTATACTAAGCATTCTACCTGAGGAAGTAATAAGATACTTTTCTGAAATAAGTTGAATGAAATGAAATTGTTTTGGTGAGTTGATTTAATATTGTCCATCACAGCACACAATTTATACAATTACACATTCATTTTGATACTACATGATATTGTGCAAAAGAATAGATTATTGTTTAATTTTATAATTGATAACAAGCATATAAAATTAAAATTGTCATTTGGGTTAAATATATACAATTGCTAATAATAAATCATATATTATTTTAACCAAATGGAATAGCGTATCATTGAAATCTTACACCTATTACAAAATATTTTCCTTCCTTATTTTCATTATAAATACCGTCTAATCGGAGCCGCTGAATAATAGTGGACTTTAGAAAAGAATCCACTACCTTTATTTTAAATTAATAAATTATTTTATTACATTTTTACGAAAAGTACCTAAGTTATTCTTAGATGAATTAGTTAAAGTTCTGTCTCTGTTGAGTAAGTTAATGTAGAATTTAATACAGTATAATTAAAATTTGTTTTATTAATAAATTTTGTTAATTAATTAATATTTATCAATTCATATGTAACAATGGTTAATCCAAAAAGTATTTCTTGGGGACTCTTGTCGAATTGCGTAAGGCCAATAGGGCAGGAGTACAAACAATAAAAAAAAAGAAGAAGAAGAAGAAGAAGACGAGGTTTCAAGGGCAGTGAAGCAAATATTAGTAAATCAGCAGGAGGAGCAAGTGGAGGCACATAAGGGGGAGCAGGTAGTGGAAGGCGATGTTGTTCCCTATATTGACCCTCTGAATGCTGTTGTTAAAATTGAGCCGGAAGAGCAGGAAGACGAAAAAATGACAGAATGGTAAGAAGTTATTCAAAAAAAAGGTCTTTTTATATTCGTTTCATTTTTTACTCATTTTAAAAAAAAATCATTTTTGATCAATAATCAAATTAATCATTATAAGAATTTATTATTTTAACATTTTTTTTTTAAATATTTGTAACGTCTTTAATAATTATTTATTTAAAATTAAATTAAATTCTTTAAAAGATTTTTTAATTTTCGTATTAATTTTAACAATTTTTGAATAAATTTAATTTTAATTAAAATAATATTTTTAATAAATTTAAGAACACTAAAACATTTTGAATCTAAAAACACTGTAATAAATATACATTATAATTAAATAAAAATACCACTTTTATAAAATTTTTTTAAATTTATTTTGTATCCCTGTCATTTTGTTTACGTTTTTATAATTATCAAAAATTGAAATGAAAAACATAAAGATAATTAATAAAGTTTACAAATTAGAAGGATATTTCATGTTGTAAAAAAACGCTCAAATATATATAAAAAACATTTAAATTTATTTAAAACAATTATAGATCACAATTATTACATAACCAATTTTTTAAAATCATGACATTTTGAAGGGCGCCAATAAATTTTTTTTTGCACTGAATGTTTTATACAAGTTTTTGTCAATGTTTGATCTCTAAGTCTTTTAATTGATGAAAAATTCAAATCATTCATGTCGATAATTTTACAACAATTTTCATCAATGAAATTTTTTAACCATTTCTTTTTTTCTGAACCTTGTAATGGGTTTTTCCAACAATTAATAATATTTATAAAATTTATAAACAATTTATTATTACAATTTGTTATAAACAATCATAATAATAACAACAACAAAATTATTGTTTTCAAAAAAAAGAGAGCAAACAGTAAATAAAATCCAATTTATAAATAAAAATAAATTATTAACAATAACAAAAATAAATATTAAAACTTAGCCAAAGTCTTTATACCCAATACAATTGGAAGGAAGGAGAGAGGGATACTTTATAAGTTTCTCAACCCAACTAATTTGTTGAGCGCCAGTCCTTTCTAGGACACCTCGCGAAGAGCTGTAACGTTAAGCCAAAATGCCTTACTTGCTTGGACCTGGGGAAGCCAGAAACGGATCATGAGTCCGGAAAGAGAACCTGCCCGGTTTACAGGGAAGAACTGCAAAAGATTAAAAGGGCAAACCCTTAAAATTTTTGCAGGTCAACCTGCATACAAGTAAGGATGCACAGTTGCTCCTAATGCAAACAGCAAGGGAAAATGAGGTCGATATCCTGTTCTGCAGTGAGCAGTATCAAGGAAGCAATCTCGCCCCTTGGTATCAGGATAAGGCGAAGAGAGCCGCTATAAAGCTGTGCAACCCAGAATTGCGGGTTGACAAGTTTCTGGGGACGAGCAGTGGGTTCGTGTGGATAGAGGTAGCTAATATACGTATGTATAGCTGTTACTTCTCACCCAACGACCCACTGACAAACTTCGAAGCCAATATCGAAGACCTAGAAGCGAGCCTCACAGAATCCAGGCTAGATGTCATCATCACTGGCGATTTTAACACAAAGTCGCCAGAGTGGGGTGAGACGAGACTCGAGAAGAGAGGAATTCGTATTGGAGAAATGATCTCCAGAAACGACTTATTAGCTGTAAATTGAGGCAATACATGGACTTTTAGACGAGGTGCGATCGGATCAATTAAAGATCTAACGATCGCATCGTCTAAACTACTTAGCCGCATAAGCGACTGGCAGGTCTCTGAGGAATATACAGCAAGTGACCACCAGTACATTGAGTTCTCAGTCTCAATAGGAGACACACGAGGAGGAAAAAGACAGGAAGCTCCTAGTCGCAAAACCTTCTCGTGGAACATTAAGAAACTGGACAAGGAGAAATTCGGCCGGTCCCTAAAAGAATCTATCCTAATTGAGGATTCTGGTTGGGTGAGGAGGCCGAAAAGTCTAAATGGAGAGGTGCGAGCGGTGCGAAATATAATCGTCACCGCATGCAATACGTCGATGCCACGTCGCAAAGGCGCCTTTCCAAGGAAAAAATCCTTGCACTGGTGGTCAGAAAAACTGGCCTCCTTGAGAAAGGAATGCCTCATAGCAAGAAGAACATATACCTGATCTAAGGGAGATCCCTTGCTGAAAGAGGCTTTCAAGGAGGAGAAAAAGAACCTCAAGAAAGAGATCCGGAAGTCGCGACGCCATAGCTGAAAGGACCTAATCGAGGAAGTCGATAAGGACCCACGGGGTCTGGCTTTTAAAATCGTAACTAAGAAATTAGTGACGAGGCAAAAGACCCCCGGCCTGGACAATCACACTTAGTGAACTGCAAAAAGCAGGCAAAAGATTGAAAACAGGCAAGGCGCCTGGAATCGATGGGATAAGTAACGAGATCCTAAAGTTGGTAATCGACACTTCACCCCAGATTCTGCTTCGATGCTTCAATCTTTGCCTTAAGAGAGGAGAGTTCTTCCGCGATTGGAAGCGACAGAGGTTAGTCCTCCTAAGGAAAGGTGAAAAACCTCTAGATAAGGTTTCATCGTACAGGCCTATATGCCTGCTAGATACGATGGGTAAACTTCTAGAGGATATGGTTCTGCAGAGAATGCAAAGCCACTTGACCGAAGAGAATCTTCTATCCGATCACCAATTTGGTTTCCGTAAAGGCAAGTCTACGGTTGATGCCATCCAGGCAGTTGTGGACATAGCCAAAGCAGGAAAAAATAAATTGGGACCTGGGAAAAAGAAGAGCTTCTGCGCGTTGGTAGCAATTGACATACGCAACGCGTTTAATTCCGCAAGATGGAAAGATCTCATCGAGTCGATGGAAAAGAAAAACATGCCGCCCTACTTGTTGCGGATAATGGATAATTATCTTAGCGACAGGTGGGTTATATATGAGGGAGACACCTGCACTCTCAGGGAAGAGATGCAGCGTGGGGCACCTCAAGGCTCGAGGGTTGGTCCATTTGTATGGAATGCCAGAGGTCTTCAAATAGCTTTGGAAAAAACCGAAGCTCTGCTCGTCACAGACATACGTGGTTATAGTTTCCCACGAATCGTGATATGCTGTCTGCGCAGAGATGTGTTACTACCCGTATCGTTTCTGCGTATAAGACGGTCTCGACGAGTGCTGTGCAAGTCCTTGCAAGTGTCCCGCCGGCAGATCTTATGGCAAGGGAAAGGGAGGAAGTATTTCTTCTTTTTAAAAGAAGAAATAATCCCGATTACCCAGAGGAAGAAAGACCTAGAACGGACCGCATCCGCAAATACGCGAGAAACAGACTTATCGAGACATGGCAGGACAGATGGGATGGGGAGGAAAAGGGCAGATGGACCTATCGTCTGATTCCAACACTCACCACCTGGATAAACCGAAAGCATGGAGAAGTCTCCTATTATCTGACTCAGGCGCTCACAGGTCACGGGTGTTTTAACTTGTACCTGTGCCGCTTTAAATTACGCGAGGACGAGGTGTGTGCATATTGCCAGTTCCCTGAGGACAACGCGGAGCACACCCTCTTTTCATGCAAGAAATAGGACTTGGAGAGGCAGGCCATGTTCAAAGGTGTAAACAGTCAAGTTACACCAGAGATCACGGTATCGCTGATGACCCAGTCAGAGGAGAATTGGCGGCAAGTCGAGAACTTCATAATCTCAGTTATGTCGAGGAAGGATCTCGACGGCCGACAGAAAGCGTAATTTAAACAGCGTAATTTAAACCTTGGAGTGCGGAATCCAAGGTATCTGTAGGCAGATTTCCTAAAAGTCCCTGAGCAAAAAAAAATAAATAATAATAATAATAATAATAATTTTTTTTTTGCTTAGGGACTTTTGCGAAATCTGCATACAGATTCCTTGGATGCCGCACTCCAAAATTATGTAGGGTTAGTATGGTGAAAAAAAACAAAAAAGAAATATAAAAAAAAGAAAAATAAATAAATGTTATAATAAATTTAACAAACTGGCGACCTACTACCAGCCCGACCCACTAAAACCCGTAACCCTTCTTTTGAAGCCCTTTACCCTCACTCGGAACTGTCGTAAGACTTTAGCCTTCGAGGGTGGCGCTCCAACTCTGTCGCTAATGCGACTTTCTGCTTTTCTCTGCGGTTATCCTGCGTTAATAGTTAAAAATTTAAAACTATTTCAATATAAAAGCGGAATTAATAGAACAACAATAATAAAAAAAAATGTTTAATTAAGTGTAAACAGTCAAAAGATAGAATTGCAAACGGATATATAAAAAAAAGAAAAAAAAATAATAAACGCGTATATAATATTAAAAACATAAAACGGAATAAGTTAAAATTGTATAAGGACAAATAAATCATAAAATAAATTAATAAAAAACAAACAAATAATTTAAAAGCTGTTTAAATTACGCTTTCTGTCGGCCGTCGAGATCCTTCCTCGACATAACTGAGATTATGAAGTTCTCGACTTGCCGCCAATTCTCCTTTGACTGGGTCATCAGCGATACCATGTTCTCCGGTGTAACTTGACTGTTTACACCTTTGAACATGGCCTGCTTCTCCAAGTCCCATTTCTTGCATGAGAAGAGGGTGTGCTCCGCGTTGTCCTCAGGGAACTGGCAATATGCACACACCTCGTTCTCGCGTAATTTAAAGCGACACAGGTACGAGTTAAAACACCCGTGACCTGTGAGCGCCTGAGTCAAATAATAGGAAACCTAACCGTGTTTCCTATTTATCCAGGTGGCGAGTGCCGGGATAAGGCGATAAGTCCATCGACCTTTCTCCTCACCATCCCATCTTTCTTGCCATCTTTCTATGATCCTGTGCCTCGCTTCTTTGCGGATCAGGCCCTTGCTTGGTCTTAATGCCTCATCCAAGGAACTTCTTTCTTTAGAAAAGAGAAACATTTCTTCCCTTTCCCTCGCCAAAAGATCTGCTGGACACTTGCAAGGACCTGCACAGCACTCGTAGATACCGTCTTATATGCAGAGGATACGCGTTGTTATAGATCTCTGCGCCGACAGTATCTTTTCACAGATGGTAACACATCTTTTGCTCCTCAGGGATGGGCCCATGCTGGTGCTGCGTAGAGCATTTTAGCATGAGCGACACTCGCCACCTGTCTTCTTTTTTGTTCACGGGGTCCACAAACATTTGGCATTAACCGTGAAAGATTAGCCGCACACCCAATCGCCTTTTTTGACGCCGTAGCCATGTGGTGGTGGAAGTTTAACCTTCCATCCAACTCCACACCAAGGTATTTAATTTGTTTACTCCACTTGACCTCGAATCCGTCTATCACGATTCGTGGGAGCTCACAACTACGTCTGTCTGTGACCAGCAGTGCCTTGGTCTTTTCTAGGGCCATTTCAAGACCTCTGGTATCCAGCCAGCTTTTTGCTAGTCGCAGACATTCGTTCACCAATGTCCCAAGAGCCTCCTCACTCTCGGCAGTGCACACGAACAACGCGTCGTCCGCAAAGCCGATGATCATCGCACCTTCGGGTAGATCCATTTGCAGAAAATCATCGTAAGATACATTCCATACAAATGGACCCACCCTCGAGCCTTGAGGTGCCCCACGCTGCATCTCTTCCCTGAGAGTGCAGGTGTCTCCCTCATATATAACCCACCTGTCGCTAAGATAATTATCCATTATCCACAACAAGTAGGGCGACATGTTTTTCTTTTCTATCGACTCGATGAGATCTTTCCATCTTGCGGAATTAAACGCGTTGCGTATGTCAATTGCTACTAACGCGCAGAAGCTTTTCTTTTTTCCTGGTCCCAAGTTGTTTTTTCCTGCTTTGGCTATGTCGACAACTGCCTGGATGGCATCAACTGTAGACTTGCCTTTACGGAAACCAAATTGGTGATCCGATAGACTATTCTCTCCGGTCAAGTGGCTTTGCATTCTCTGCAGAATCATATCCTCTAGAAGTTTACCCATCGTATCAAGCAGGCATATAGGCCTGTATGATGAGACTTTATCTAGATGTTTTTCACCTTTCCTCAGGAGGACTAACCTCTGTCGCTTCCAGTCGCAGAAGAACTCTCCTCTCTCAAGGCAAAGATTGAAGCATCGAAGCAGAATCTGGGGTGAAGTGTCGATTACCAACTTTAGAATCTCGTTACTTATCCCATCGATTTTAGGCGCCTTGCCTGTTTTCAATCTTTTGCCTGCTTTGTGCAATTCGCTAAGTGTGAAGAGATCTTCCTCTCCGACTTTGCAAGAACTGCAGTCCCTTCTAAGGTATGGTTCTGCAGGAGGAAATAAAGAACTTAATATCTTTCTGACCCAATCGGGATTGTCCAGGCCGGGAGTCTTTTGCCTCGTCACTAATTTCTTAGTCACGATTTTAAAAGCCAGACCCCATGGGTCCTTATCGACTTCCTCGATTAGGTCCTTCCAGCTTTGGCGTCGCGACTTACGGATCTCTTTTTTGAGGTTCTTTTTCGCCTCCTTGAAAGCCTCTTTCAGCAAGGGATCTCCCTTAGATCGGGTGTATGTCCTTCTTGCTTTGAGGCATTCCTTTCTCAAGGAGGCCAGCTTTTCTGACCACCAGTGCAAGGATTTTTTCCTTGGAAAGGCTCCTTTGCGACGTGGCATCGACGCATTGCAAGCGGTGAAGATTATATTTCGCACCGCTCGCACCTCTCCATTTAGACTTTTCGACCTCCTCACCCAACCAGAATCCTTAATTAAGATAGATTCTTCTAGGGACCGGCTGAACTTCTCCTTGTTGAGTTTCTTAATGTTCCACGAGGAGGTTTTGCGACTAGGAGCTTCCTGTCTTTTTCCTCCTCGTGTGTCTCCCATTGAGACTAAGAACTCAATATACTGGTGGTCACTTGCGGTATATTCCTCAGAGACCCGCCAGTCGCTTATGCGGCTAAATAGTTTAGACGATGCGATCGTTAGATCTATAATCGATCCGATCGCACCTCGTCTAAACGTCCATGTTTTTCCCCGGTTTACAACTAATAATTCGTTCTTGGAGATCATTTCTCCAATCAGAATTCCTCTCTTGTCGAGCCTCGTCTCACCCCACTCTGGCGACTTTGCATTAAAATCGCCAGTGATGATGACATCCAGCTTGAATTCTATGAGGCTCGATTCTAGGTCTTTTATATTGGCTTCGAAGGTGGTCAGCGGGTCGTTGGGTGAGAAGTAGCAGCTATACATACGTATATTAGCCACCTCTATCCACACAAACCCGCTGCTTGTCTCCAAGAACTTGTCAACCCGCAATTCTGGGTTGCACAGCTTGATAGCGGCTCTCTTCGCCTTATCCTGATACCAAGGTGCGAGGCCGCTTCCTTGATACTGCTCACTGCAGAGCAGGATATCGACCTCATTTTCCCTAGCTGTTTGCATCAGGAGCACCTGTGCATCCTTACTTGTATGCAGGTTGACTTAAAGGAGCTTTAGGGATTTGCCCTTTTAAGTTTCTCCAGTTCCTCCTTGTAAACCGGGCAGGAAATTCTTCCAGGGATATGGTTGACTTCCGTTTTTCCTAAATCTGTACACGTAATGCACTTTGGCTTGTCGCCAGTACAACTCTTGGCGAAATGTCCCGCTTCGACGCATCTCCGACAGTTTTTTGTTCTGTCGGGGCCCCTGCAAATTCGGGTCACGTGTCCATAGGCCAGGCACTTTTGACATCTTGTCACTTCTAAGTGCGTTCGGATGGATGCGTTTATCCAACCAATACGCACTTTGCCTAGCTTAAGCAGACTCTCGCTGTCCGTTTCACTCAAGCGTACTAGTGCCACCTTCGTACCGCCAAAACGTGTCAGAACTCTGCAAGTCACATCCAATTCGGGCCTTTGCAACTTGTCCTTTAAGACGGTTAAAACGTCCGCCTCTGAAGTTGTTTCATCCAGTTCCCGAATTTCGAGGGTCTTTTTACTGACAAGAGCCGTAACTTCGGCCTTGTCCTCAAGGACGGAAGTAAGTTTCTCAGCGAACTTTGAAGTTTCACCCCCCCCCTTTTGACCACAACAAGAACCTCCTTTTTAAGAGTTCTCCTAATTTTCACAATCTCGGTGCCGGTTTCCTCTGGCTTTACCGAAGTTTTTGCCAGTTTTATAAGATCATAGTAGGTCTCTGGATTCCGGGCCTAAATTTTTATTGCCTCCGTGGTTCTAATTTTGGGGGGGCGCTTCTAAAGTCTCTCCCTCTCTTCTGCTTTCTTCAAGGCCTTTCTCTTACGGGCCTCCCGTTTCCTATTGGAGACGGTTTCAAAGTCTTTTTCGTTTTCAGGCTTATTTACCACAGTTG
The DNA here is from genome assembly GCA_032872505.1 of Leptopilina syphax. NCBI lineage: Eukaryota > Metazoa > Arthropoda > Insecta > Hymenoptera > Figitidae > Leptopilina > Leptopilina syphax. The sequence goes on along the minus strand of CM065473.1, from coordinate 34,489,717 downwards.
CCTCCGAATAAGAAGCAACCCTGGCCGAAGCAGCCTTACTCACCTCCGTCTCCATAGCAGTAGGGTTTGCCTTGGTCTCTTTGCTCTTAACCCTCTTACCCTTGGGAGTGGTCACAGAAGAATCAGTCTCCGTACCTACATACTCTCTAGGGCGCTTCCTTGGGTCGATGGGCTTGCTCTCGCCAGATGTGGCGTGCAACATCGATCTAGGAATTTCAGGATTCGACTTTGGTTTGCTTGGGCTAATGAAGGGCCTAGGTATAAAACGCAGGTTACTGCGAAGCACCTCGTGCACCTTCCCCAATTTCACCATTCCATCCTGAACATCCTTGCTAATGTTTCTTTGTTTCCTGCAAGCACGTCACATGCTGTCAAGTATTTTTGGGATCAGATCGACCTGTTCTAAGACATTTTCTTCGAATCTGCTAAGTCCCACATCCTCAGAATTTTTGCTTTGGCTCCCTCCAAAATCCTTGGAGCCGTCTGCACCGACTACCGGGGCTTCAACCCGATCAGAAACGGTGACGGGATTACCCTCATTTCAGGTACCCGCTTAGAGTATAATATCTAAATTTTTGTCCATTTCATTTTTTTTATTCTTTGTCCCGTGTCGAGGGACAATCGGGCCTTAACAGGGTACTACCATCTGGCTAGGATGGACCCTAAACCGCCTCCGATAGTTACATAGACGTTATAGCATTGCCGGAGCATTGATGCGACGTCTATGATATCCAAGGGCATGTGAACATGTATGTTCGGACGTGGAGGTCGATGTGTCTCTCCAAGTCGCAAAACCTCCTCGTGGAACATTAAGAAACTCAACAAGGAGAAGTTCAGCCGGTCCCTAGAAGAATCTATCTCAATTGAGGATTCTGGTTGGGTGAGGAGGCAGAAAAGTCTAAATGGAGAGGTGCGAGCGGTGCGAAATATAATCTTCACCGCTTGCAATGCGTCGATGCCACGTCGCAAAGGAGTCTTTCCAAGGAAAAAATCCTTGCACTGGTGGTCAGAAAAGCTGGCCTCCTTGAGAAAGGAATGCCTCAAAGCAAGAAGGACATACACCCGATCTAAGGGAGATCCCTTGCTGAAAGAGGCTTTCAAGGAGGCGAAAAAGAACCTCAAGAAAGAGATCCGTAAGTCGCGACGCCGTAGCTGGAAGGACCTAATCGAGGAAGTCGATAAGGACCCATGGGGTCTGGCTTTTAAAATCGTGACTAAGAAATTAGTGACGAGGCAAAAGACCCCCGGCCTGGACAATCCCGATTGGGTCAGAAAGATAATAAGTTCTTTATTTCCTTCTGCAGAACCATACCTTAGATGGGACTGGAGTTCTTGCAAAGTCGGAGAGGAAGAACTCTTCATACTTAGCGAATTGCACAAAGCAGGCAAAAGATTGAAAACAGGCAAGGCGCCTGAAATCGATGAGATAAGTAACGAGATTCTAAAGTTGGTAATCGACACTTCACCCCAGATTCTGCTTCGATGCTTCAATCTTTGCCTTGAGAGAGGAGAGTTCTTCCGCGACTGGAAGCGACAGAGGTTAGTCCTCCTGAGGAAAGGTGAAAAACCTTTAGATAAAGTCTCATCATACAGGCCTATATGCCTGCTTGATACGATGGGTAAACTTCTAGAGGATATGATTCTGCAGAGAATGCAAAGCCACTTGACCAGAGAGAATAGTCTATCGGATCACCAATTTGGTTTCCGTAAAGGCAAGTCCACAGTTGATGCCATCCAGGCAGTTGTCGACATAGCCAAAGCAGGAAAAAACAACTTGGGACCAGGAAAAAAGAAGAGCTTCTGCGTGTTAGTAGCAATTGACATACGCAACGCGTTTAATTCCGCAAGATGGAAAGATCTCATCGAGTCGTGGAAAAGAAAAATATGTCGCCCTACTTGTTGTGGATAATTGATAATTATCTTAGCGACAGGTGGGTTATATATGAGGGAGACTTTTGCACTCTCAAGGAAGAGATGCAGCGTAGGGCTCCTTAATGCTCGAGGGTGGGTCTATTTGTATGGAATGTATCTTACGATGATTTTCTGCGAATGGATCTACCCGAAGATGCGGTGATCATCGGCTTTGCGGACGACGCGTTGTTCTTGTGCACTGCCGAAAGTGAGGAGGCTCTTGGGACATTGGTGAACGAATGTCTGCGACTTGCAAAAAGCTGGCTGGATACCAGAGGTCTTGAAATGGCCCTGGAAAAGATCGAGGCACTGCTAGTCACAGACAGACGTGGTTATAAGCTTCCACGAATCGTGATAGATAGATTCGAGGTCAAGTGGAGTCAACAAATTAAATATCTTGGTGTGGAGTTGGATGGAAGGTTAAACTTCCACCACCGCATGGCTACGGCGTCAAATAAGGCGATCGAGTGTGCGGCTAATCTTTCACGCTTAATGCCAAACGTAGGCGGACCCCGTGAACAAATACGGAGACTGGTGGCGAGTGTCGCCCATGCTAAAATGCTCTATGCAGCAACAGCGTGGGTCCCATCCCTAAGGAGTAAAAGATGTGTAACCATCTGTGAAAAGGTTGGACAACCAACAGGGTGGTTCCCTGATATAAAAAACAAAAAAATTAATGAATATGAGTCAAGGTGTTAATGAATTACCCCAAGGAGGAACCCCGCAAGAGGACAATAATCCCGTCGGTCTTTCTAAGAGGATAAAATGCTGCATTCAGAAAGCATTTAGAGGTAGCAAGATGCCAAAAGTGTCTTGTTTACGGACACGTGACTTGAAATTGCAAGGTCCTCGACAGAACTAAAAGCTGTCGGAGATGCGGCGGTGAGGGTCATATCGCAAAGAATTGCTCTGTCAAACAGCCTAAGTGTTTGACGTGCTCTGACTTGGCTAAGACAGACGTACTTCATGTCGCCGGAAAAGGTTCTTGTCCGGTTTACAGAGAGGAGTTGCAGAGACTTAAAAAGGCAAATCCTTAAAACTTCTGCAGGTTAACCTGCACACGTGCAGAGAGGCACAGGCCCTTCTGACGCAGACGGCCAGGGAAAAGGGTATCGACATTCTGTTCTGCAGCGAGCAATACAGAAAAATCGACCTAGGTTGGATGTACTTGTCACTGGCGATTTTAATGCTAAGTCGACGGAGTGGGGCGAGTCAAGGTTCGATAAAAGAGGCAAAGTGATCGGAGAAATGGTCTCCAGAAACAGTTTAATTACTGTGAACCGGGGAGGAGCTTGGACGTTCAGGAGGGGTCCAATCGGATCCATCATTGATCTTACGATAGCATCAACTCCCTTATTCAAACGCATAAGCGACTGGCGAGTCTCTGAGGAGTATACCGCAAGTGACCATCAGTATATCGAGTTTTCGGTCTCAGTGGGAGACACAGGAGGAGGCAAAAGACAGGAAGTTCCGTGTCGAAAGTGCCCCTCATGGAATGTAAGCTCGGTGCACTGGTGGTCTGATGCGCTGGCCTCCTTGCGGAAAGCGTGCTTTAAAGCTAGAAGGAATTATACCCGTTCTAAGGGAGATCCTTTGCTAAAGGAAGTATTTAGGAAGGCCAAGAAAAGCCTGAAAAAAGAGATTCGAGCGTCACAACGCCGTTGCTGGAAAGACCTAATTGATAATGTCAAGAAGGACCCATGGGGTCTGGCTTTTAAAATCGTTACTAAGAAATTAGGAACGAGGCAATAGACCCCCGGCCTGGACAATCCCGATTGGGTCAGAAGGATTATAAGAGCTCTATTTCCTCCTGCAGAACAGTGGGTTAGGAAGGACTGGAGTACCTGCAAAGTCGGTGAGGAGGAACTCTTTACTCTTACAGAATTGAGAAATGCAGGTAGAAGATTGAAAACAGGCAAGGCGCCTGGAATCGATGGGATAAGTAACGAGATCCTAAAATTTGTTATCGACACTTCACCCCAGATTCTGCTCCGATGTTTCAATCTTTGCCTTCAGAAAGGAGAGTTCTTCCGCGACTGGAAGCGGCAGAGGCTAGTTTTTCTAAGAAAAGGCGAAAAACCTTTATATAAAGTTTCGTCGTACAGGCCTATTTGCCTGTTAGATACGATGGAAAAGCTTCTAGAGGATATGGTTCTGCAGAGAATGCAAACCCATTTGACCGGAGAGAATAGTCTATCCAAAGAAGAAGAAGGGCTTCTGCGCATTGGTGGCTATTGACATACGCAACGCGTTTAACTCCGCACGATGGAAAGATCTCATCCAGTCGATGATAGAGAAGAGAATACCGCCCTACTTGTTGCGGATAATGAATGATTATCTTAGCGACAGGTGGGTAATCTATGAGGGGGACAATTGGACTCTAAAGGAAGAGATGCAAAGTGGTGCCCCCAAGGCTCGAGGGTGGGACTATTCGTGTGAAATGTATCCTATGATAACTTCCTGCGAATGGGTATACCTAAAGGCGCGGTCATCATCGGCTTTGCGGACGATGCGTTGGTCGTGTGCTCAGCCGAAAGCGAGGAAGCCCTTGGGACATTAGTGAACGAATGTCTGCGGCGAGTTAAAAGCTAGCTGGATGCCAGAGGTCTTCAAATGGCCTTGGAATGAACCAAAGCTCTGCTCGTCACAGACAGACGTGGTTATAGTTTCTCACGAATCGTGATAGACGAATTCGAGGTCAAGTGGAGTAAACATATTAGGTATTTAGAAGTGGAGCTTAATGGAAGGTTAAACTTCCATTACCATATAGCGACGGCCTTGAATAAGGCGATAAAGTGTGCGTCAGACTTGGCACGACTTATGCCAAACGTTCGCGGACCACGTGAAAGGAAAAAGAGACTGGTGGTTAGTGTTGCCCACGCTAAGCTGTTTTACGCAGCAGCAGCAGCGTGGGCTCCCTCACTTAAAACAAGAAGCAAAACCATTTGCGATAATATACTGTCTGCGCAGAGATGTGTTACTACCCGTGTCGTCTCTGCGTATAAGACGGTCTCGACGAGTGCTGTGCAAGTCCTTGCAAGTGTCCCGCCGGCAGATCTTATGGCAAGGGAAAGGGAGGAAGTATTTCTTCTTTTTAAAAGAAGAAATTATCCCGAGTACCCAGAGGAAGAAAGACCTAGCAAGGACCGCATCCGCAAATACGCGAGAAACAGACTTATCGAGACATGGCAGGACAGATGGGATGGGGAGGAAAAGGGCAGATAGACCTATCGTCTGATTCCAACACTCACCACCTGGATAAACCGAAAGCATGGAGAAGTCTCCTACTATCTGACTTAGGCGCTCACAGGTCACGGGTGTTTTAACTTGTATCTGTGCCGCTTTAAATTACGCGAGGACGAGGTGTGTGCATATTGCCAGTTCCCTGAGGACAACGCGGAGCACACCCTCTTCTCATGCAAGAAATGGGACTTGGAGAGGCAGGCAATGTTCGAAGGTGTAAACAGTCAAGTTACACCAGAGAACATGGTATCGCTGATGACCCAGTCAGAGGAGAATTGGCGGCAAGTCGAGAACTTCATAATCTCGGTTATGTCGAGAAAGGATCTCGACGGCCGCCAGAAAGCGTAATTTAAACAGCTTTTAATTTAGTTCGTTTGTTTTTTATTAATTTATTTTGTGATTTATTTGTCCTTATACATTTTTTAATTTGTTTTATGTTTTCAATATTATATACGCGTTTTTTTTTTCTTTTTTTATATATCCGTTTGCAATTTTATCTTTTGACTGTTTACACTTAATTAAACATTTGTTTTTTTATTACTGTTGTGCTGTTAATTCCGCTTTTATATTGAAATAGTTTTGAATTTTTAACTGTGGACGCAAGAAAACCGCAGAGAGAAGAAGAAGGTCGCATTAGCGACAGAGTTGGAGCGCCAACCTCGATGGCTAAAGTCATACGACAGTTCCGAGGGAGGGTGAAGGGCTCCAGAAGAAGGGTTACGGGTTTTAGTGGGTCGGGCGGGTAGTAGGTCGCCAGTTTATTAAATTTACTATAATATATATATTATTTTTCTTTTTTTATATTTCCTTTTGTTTTATCATACCAACCCCACATAACCTTGGAGTGCGGAATCCAAGGTATCTGTAGGCAGATTTCCCAAAAGTCCCTAAGCAAAAAAAAAAATAATAATAATAATAATGAGGGTAAACTCTGTGAAGAGATACCAGGATGCACTCCCTTTGCGGAAACTTCCTGCTATCTTGGAGAGACACATTGACCTCCACGTCCGAACATACATGTTCACGTGCCCTTGGATATCATAGACGTCGCATCAATGCTCCGGCAATGCTATAACGTTTATGTAACTAACGGAGGCGGTTCAGGTCCCATCCTGGTTAAATGGTAGTACCCTGTTAAGGCCCGATTGTCCCTCGACACGGGACAAAGAAATAAAAAAATGAATGAAATGGACAAAATTTTAAATGAAATACTCCAAGTGGGTACCCCGAAAGAGGGTAATCCCACCACCGATTCTGATCGGGTGCAAGTCCCGATAGTCGGTGCAGATGGCTCCAAGGATTTTGGAGGGAGCCAAATAGATAGCCAGCTGACATGCTACAAATCAAATGTCGCAAATCAGTTCCTGGCTATTCCCGGGATTTTTAAGAGCGTGCACCAGGCATTCAAGCGCCAAAAAAACGTCAGTCGCGACATCCAGGATGGCGTTGCGGTTTTGGAGAGTGCGTTCTTAACAATTTGTAGGAATCTGCGTTTTATCCCTGAACCGTTCAGGGATCAGGAGCCACGGACTTCAACTGTGGGAACTCCAAGGCAAAAGAGGATTGCTGTTGCAACTCTTGATAGTGCAGCAGCTACAGATTCTAATAAGGGAAAGAACGTTAGTAAGCGCCTCAGAGAAGGTGTAAGCCCGGATAAGAGTCCTCAACAAGTGACTCGGAGCGGAAAGAGTATTAAGCGAAAGGATGCTCCACAGCTTAATTCTGGGTCGCTAGTTGGAGCAAAAAAGGCGCCCTCAAGTAGTCCCAGTAAGACTTATGCTGAGACTGTCATAAAAGACGGAGCGGACAATGAGGACGGCTTTAAGGTTGTTAGAAAGAGAAGGGAACGGGCTTCAAGGAAAAAGCCCCCAGGCGAGAAAAAAGAGCTCCCAAAACACCCTTTGAAGCTTAGAACCACGGAAGCGGTAAAGATCACGGCAAGAGACCCAAAATCTTATGAGGGTATCTTGCCGCTGATAAAAGCAAAGGTTAAACCAGAAGACACTGGTACCGTAATTTATAAAATCAGGAGAACCTTTAAACAGGAGGTTCTTGTGATAGTGAAAAAGGGTGGAGATACCTTGAAGTTTGCGGAAGCACTGTCCTCGGCTCTGCATGGCGCCTTGCCATGCGACGTCACTGCTCTCGTAAATAAAAGGTCTCTTGAGATCAAGGAGCTGGATAAAACCACGACGGAGGATGAGGTGATTTCAGTTCTGAGAGATAAGCTGGACAAACCTGATCTGAAGATATAGTGCCACCTTTTGACGCGCTTTAGAAGTACTAAGGTGGCTCTAATCCGCTTAGCAGAAGCAGAAAGTGACATTCTGCTTAAACTTGGCCGAATCAAAATCGGCTGGATAAACGCTCCAATTCGTAAGCATGTTGAAGTAATTAGGTGCCAAAAGTTCCTAGCTTACGGATACAGAACCCTATTCTGCAAAGGCCCCGACAGAAGTAAAAAATGTCGGAGATGCGGCGGAGAGAAACACCTCGCGAAGAGCTGTAACGTTAAGCCGAAGTGCCTTACATGCTTGGACCTGGGAAAGCCAGAAACAAATCATAAGTCCGGAAAGAGAGCCTGCTTAGTTTACCGGGAAGAACTGCAAAAGATTAAAAAGGCAAATCCTTAAAATTTTTGCAGGTCAACCTGCATACAAGTAAGGATGCACAGTTGCTCCAAATGCAAACGGCAAGGGAAAATGAGGTCGATGTCCTGTTCTGCAGTGAGCAGTATTAAGGAAGCGACCTCGCCCCTTGGTATCAGGATAAGGCGAAGAGAGCCGCCATAAAGCTGTGCAACCCAGAATTGCGGGTTGACAAGTTTCTGGAGACGAGCAGTAGGTTCGTGTGGATAGAGGTAGCTAATATACGTATGTATATCTGCTACTTGTCACCCAACGACCCTCTGACAAACTTCGAAGCCAATATCGAAAACCTAGAAGCGAGCCTCACAGAATCCAGGCTGGTTGTCATCATCAGTGGCGATTTTAACGCAAAGTCGCCAGAGTGGGGTGAGACAAGACTCGACAAGAGAGGAATTCGTATTGGAGAAATGATTTCCAGTAACGACTTACTAGCTGTGAACCGAGGCAATACATGGACTTTTAGACAAGGTGCGATCGGATCAATTATAGATTTAACGATCGCATCGTCTAAACTATTTAGCCGCATAAGCGACTGGCGGGTCTCAGAGGAATATACTGCAAGTGACCACCAGTACATTGAGTTCTCAGTCTCGATGGGAGGCACACGAGGAGAAAAAAGACAGGATGTTCCTAGTCGCAAAACATCCTCGTGGAATATGAAGAGACTCGACAAGGAAAAGTTCGGCCGGTCCCTAAGAGAAGCCCTTTTGATTAAGGGCTTGGGCTGGGTGAAGAGGCCGAGCAGTCTGGATGGGAAGGTGCGAGCGGTAAGAAACATGATAGTCACCGCTTGCAATGCGTCAATGCCACGCAAAGGCGCCATTCCCAAAAGAAAATCCTTGCACTGGTGGTCAGAGGAGCTAGTCTCCTTAAGGAAGGAATGCCTCAAAGCAAGAAGGACATATACCCGATCTAAGGAAGATCCCTTGCTGAAAGAGGCTTTCAAGGAGGCAAAAAAGAACCTCAAGAAAGAGATTTGTAAGTCGCGACGCCGTATTTGGAAGGACCTAATCGAGGAAGTCGATAAAGACCCATGGGGACTGGCTTTTGGAATCGTTACTAAGAAATTAGCGACGAGGAAAAAGACCCCCGGCCTGGACAATCCCGGTTGGGTCAGAAAGATAATAAATTCTTTGTTTCCTCCTGCGGAACCATACCTTAAAAGGGACTGGAGTTTTTGCAAAGTCGAAGAGGAAGAACTCTTCACACTTAGTGAACTGCAAAAAGCAGGCAAAAGATTGAAAACAAGCAAGGCGCCTGGAATCGATGGGATAAGTAACGAGATCCTAAAGTTGGTAATCGACACTTCACCCCAGATTCTGCTTCGATGCTTCAATCTTTGCCTTGAGAGAGGAGAGTTCTTCCACGACTGGAAGCGACAGAGGTTAGTTCTCCTAAGGAAAGGTGAAAAACCTCTAGATAAAGTCTCATCATACAGGCCTATATGCCTGCTAGATACGATGGGTAAACTTCTAGAGGATATGGTTCTGCAGAGAATGCAAAGCCACTTGACCGGAGAGAATAGACTATCGGATCACCAATTTGGTTTTTGTAAAGGCAGTTGATGCAGTTGATGCCATCCAGGCAGTTGTAAACATAGCCAAAGCAGGCAAAAACAAATTGGGACCTGGAAAAAAGAAGAGCTTCTGCGCGTTGGTAGAAATTGACATACGCAACGCGTTTAATTCCGCAAGATGGAAAGATCTCATTGAGTCGATGGAAAAGAAAAACATGCCGCCCTACTTGTTGCGGATGATGGATAATTATCTTAGCGACAGGTGGGTTATATATGAGGGAGACACCTGCACTCTCAAGGAAGAGATGCAGCGTGGGGCTCCTCAAGGCTCGAGGGTGGGTCTATTTGTATGGAATGTATCTTACGATGATTTTCTGCGAATGGATCTACCCGAAGGTGCGGTGATCATCGGCTTTGCGGACGACGCGTTGTTCGTGTGTACTGCCGAAAGTGAGAAGGCTCTTGGGGCATTGGTGAACGAATGTCTGCGACTAGCAAAAAGCTGGCTGGATACCAGAGGTCTTGAAATGGCCCTGGAAAATACCGAGGCACTGCTGGTCACAGACAGACGTGGTTATGAGCTCCCACGAATCGTGATAGACGGATTTGAGGTCAAGTGGAGTAAGCAAATTACATATCTTGGTGTGGAGTTGGATGAAAGGTTTAACTTCCTCCACCACATGGATACGGCGTCAAATAAGGCGATCGATTGTGCGGCTAATCTTTCACGGTTAATGCCAAACGTAGGCGGACCCCGTGAACAAAAACGGAGACTGGTGGCGAGTGTCGCCAACGCTAAAATGCTCTATGCAGCACCAGCGTGGGCCCTATCCCTAAGGAGTAAAAGATGTGTGACCATCTGTGAAAAGATACTGTCTGCGCAGAGATCGATAACAACGCGTATCATCTCTGCATATAAGACGGTATCTACGAGTGCTGTGCAGGTCCTTGCAAGTGTCCCGCCAGCAGATATTTGGCGAGGGAAAGGGAAGAAATATTTCTCTTTTCTAAAGAAAGCAGTTCCTTGAATGAGGAATTAAGACCAAGCAAGGGCCTGATCCGCAAAGAAGCGAGGCACAGGCTCATAGAAAGATGGCAAGAAAGATGGGATGGTGAGGAAAAAGGTCAATGGACTTATCGCCTTATCCCGGCACTCACCACCTGGATATATAGGAAACACGGCCAGGTTTCCTATTATATGACTCAGCCGCTCAAAGGTCACGGGTGTTTTAACTCGTACCTGTGTCGCTTTAAATTACGCGAGGACGAGGTGTGTGCATATTGCCAGTTCCCTAAGGATAACGCGGAGCACACCCTCTTCTCATGCAAGAAATGGGACTTAGAGAGGCAGGCCATGTTCGAAGGTGTAAACAGTCAAGTAACACCAGAGAACATGGTATCGCTGATGACCCAGTCAGAGGAGAATTGGCGGCAAGTCGAGGTCTAGGTTAATGCCTAACATTGGTGGTCCCAGGGAAAAGAAGCGGCGCTTGGTGGCGACCGTGGGTCTAGCAAAGCAGCTTTATGCAAGATGGGATGGGGAATTAAAGGAAGGTGGACATACCGCCTGATTTCCCACCTCGCCACCTGGTTAGAAAGAAAGCACGGTGAGGTTGGCTATTACCTTACGCAGGCGATGACTGGTCACGGCTGCTTCGGTCAGTACCTTCATAGATTTAAGATCAGAGAAGAGGCGAAATGTGTGTATTGCGGCGCTGAAGTAGACGACGCGGAACACACTCTCTTCTCCTGCGGGCAATGGAGTGAGCTAAGACAGGCCATGTTTGACGCAGTGAAAACTCAATTCACCGCTAATGACATGGTCTCAACTATGCTCCAAAGCGCGGACTCTTGGCGCCACATCGAGTTCTTCATTACCTCGGTAATGAAGACAAAAGATGTGGACGGAAGAAGAGGTTAACTTGGAGTAATCACTGGAGACGATTCGCGGGAGGGGGAGGAGGAACTAATTCTCGTTCCTCCTCCCACTCCCGCGACTCCCCCCCGTGGTTAATGGAAAGATTGTTTTTTAACAATGGATAGAGAGGAGTAAGAGAGTGGACTTCCACTTGCGAAGTAAAGCCATTAGGTAGTTCCGCAAGTGGAAATAGAGTCTTGGAAATAGGGATTTGGTTTTAGTAGGTCGATAGAGCCTAAGCTAAACTTGTTTTAGCCTATGCTACACGCGGCTCAATGTTTAACCCTGCAAAACTCGTGGTACGGGCCACGAGGGATCTGATGAACAGATTTTCAACTTCCTTCGTAAAAAAAAATAATAATAATAATAATAATAATAATAATAAGGGTAAACTCTGTGAAGAGATACCAGGATGCACTCCCTTTGCGGAAACTTCCTGCTATCTTGGAGAGACACATCGACCTCCACGTGAACATACATGTTCACGTGCCCTTGGATATCATAGACGTCGCATCAATGCTCCGGCAATGCTATAACGTCTATGTAATTAACGGAGGCGGTTCAGGGCCCATCCTGGCCGTATGGTAGTACCCTGTTAAGGCCAGATTGTCCCTTGACACGGGACAAAGAAATAAAAAACGAATGAAATGGACAAAATTTTAAACGAAATACTCCAAGTGGGTACCTCGAAAGAGGGTAATCCCACCACCGATTCTGATCGGGTGCAAGTCTCAATAGTCGGTGCAGATGGCTCCAAGGATTTTGGAGGGAGCCAAATAGATAGCCAGGTGACATGCTACGAATCAAATATCGCAAATCAGTTCCTGGCTATTCCGGGAATTTTTAAAAGCTTGCGCCAAGGATTCAAGCGACAAAAAAACGTCGGTCGTGACATCCAGGATGGCGTGACGGTTTTGGAAAATGCGTTCGATATAATCTGTAAGAATTTACGTTTTATCCCCGAGCCTTTCAAAGACCAAGAGCCGCAATTTCCAACTGTGGAAACTCCACGGCGGACGAAAAGTGTTATTGCAACCCGGGATAGCGCGGCTGCAGGCGCAACTAAGACGAAAAAGGTTAATAAGCGCCCTAGGGAAGGAGTAAGCCCGGATGTGATTCCACAACGAGCGACTCAAAGTGAAAAGAGGATTAAGCGAAAGGATGCTCCACAGCTTAATCCTGAGTCGCTAGTTGAAGCAAAAGGGGCGTCCTCAAGTAGTCCTAGTAAGACGTATGCCGATACCGTCTTGAAAGACGTAGCGTACATTGAGGATGGCTTTAAGGTTGTTGGAAAAAGAAAGAAACGGGCTCCAGGAAAAAAGACCCAAGGCGAGAAAAAAGAGCTCACGAAGCCCCCTTCGAAACTCAGGTCCACGGAAGCTGTGAAGATTACGGCAAGAGACCCAAAGTTTTACGAGGGTATCTTGCCGCTGATAAAAGAAAAGGTTAAACCTGAAGATACAGGCACCGTGGTACAGAAAATCAGGAGAACTTTTAAACAGGAAGTTCTCTTGATAGTGAAAAAGGGTGGAGAGACCTTAAAATTTGCAAAAAGTCTGTCCTTGGCCCTGCATGGCAAGGCCGAGGTCATACCTCTAGTAAATAAGAGGTCTCTAGAAATCAAAGACCTGGATGAAGCCACTACAGAGAGTGAGGTGACTTCAGCATTGGAAGAAAAGCTGGGCAAATCCGACCTGCCTATAGAGTGCAAATTACTGCCGCGCTACAGAGGAACTAAGGTTGCTCTAATCCGCTTGGCAGAAGCAGAAAGTGACATTCTGCTTAAACTTGGCCAAATTAAAATCGGCTGGATAAATGCTCAAATTCGCGAGCATGTTGAAGTAGCTAGGTGCCAAAAGTGCTTAGCCTACGGACACTCTACCCGAACCTGCAAAGGCACCGATAGAAGCAAAAACTGTCGGAGATGCGGCGGAGAGGGACACCTCGCGAAGAGCAGTAACGTTAAGCCGAAATGCCTTACTTGCTTGGACCTGGGGAAGCCAGAAACGGATCATGAGTCTGGAAAGAGAGCCTGCCCGGTTTACAGGGAAGAACTGCAAAAGATTAAAAGGGCAAATCCTTAAAATTTTTGCAGGTCAACCTGCATACAAGTAAGGATGCACAGTTGCTCCTAATGCAAACAGCAAGGGAAAATGAGGTCCATATTCTGTTCTGCAGTGAGCAGTATCAAGGAAGCGATCTCGCCCCTTGATATCAGGATAAGGCGAAGAGAGCCGCTATAAAGCTGTGCAACCCAGAATTGCGGGTTGACAAGTTTCTGGAGACGAGCAGTGGGTTCGTGTGGATAGAGGTAGCTAATATACGTATGAATAGCTGTTACTTCTCACCCAACGACCCACTGACAAACTTCGAAGCCAATATCGAAGACCTAGAAGCGAGCCTCACAGAATCCAGGCTGGATGTCATCATCACTAGCGATTTTAACGCAAAGTCGCCAGAGTGGGGTGAGACGAGACTCGACAAGAGAGAAATTCGTATTGGAGAAATGATCTCCAGAAACGACTTATTGGCTGTAAACCGAGGCAATACATGGACTTTTAGACGAGGTGCGATCGGATCAATTATAGATCTAACAATCGCATCGTCTAAACTATTTAGCCGCATAAGCGACTAGCGCGTCTCTAAGGAATATACCGCAAGTGACCACCAGTACATTGAGTTTTTAATCTCCGAGGAGAATATGGGAGGGTAGAATTGCCCACAAATGGACAAAAAGAAACCCTCCTGGAACCTTAGGAGACTCGATAGGGAGAAGTTGGCAAAGTCCTTAGTTGAGGCTCGCCTTATTAAGAGACTCAACTGGCATAGGCAGCTAACTTCTGTAAAGGGCATAGTGCGAGAGACGAGGCAAATAATAGTGGATGCTTGCAACCACTTTATGCCTCGCCGGCACCAAACAAAAGCTAGGAAGGGTGCTCTGTACTGGTGGAGCGATGAATTAGCCCGCTTAAGGAAAGATTGCAATGCAGCGAAAAGGAAATATACCCACTCGAAGGGAGACTTCATGCTGCAAGAAGATTGGCATAAAGCCAGGCGAATCTTCAAGCAGGCTATAAGGAGTAGCCAACGAAAGTGCTGGAAGGACCTAATCGGGAAGACCGAGAATGATCCATGGGGTTTGGCGTTTAAAATTGTTACTAAGAAATTAGTTTCAAGACAAAAAACCCCGGGTCTAGGGAATCCGATTTGGGTCCAAAAAATCATAAGAGCGCTGTTTCCCCATGTGTTCTAGTCGCAAAACCTCCTTGTGGAATATGAAGAGACTCGACAAGGAAAAGTTCGGCCGGTCCCTAAGAGAAGCCCTTTTAATTGAGGACTTGGGCTGGGTGAAGAGGCAGAGCAGTCTGGATGGGGAGACTCGAGCGGTGAGGAACATGATAGTCACCGCTTGCAATGCGTCTATGCCACGCAAAGGCGCCATTCCTGTAAGAATATCCTTGCACTGGTGGTTAGAGAAGCTAGCCTCCTTGAGGAAGGAATGCCTCAAAGCAAGAAGGACATATACCGGATCTAAGGGAGATCCCTTGCTGGAAGAGGCTTTCAAGGAGGCGAAAAAGAACCTCAAGAAAGAGATCTGAAAGTCGCGACGCCGTAGCTGGAAGGACCTAATCGAGAAAGTCGATAAGGACCCATGGGGTCTGGCTTTTAAAATCGTTACTAAGAAATTAGCGACGAGGCAAAAGACCCCTGGCCTGGACAATCCCGATTGGGTCAGAAAGATAATAAATTTTTTGTCTCCTCATGCGGAACCATACCTTAGAAGGGACTGGAGCTTTTGCAAAGTCGAAGAGGAAGAACTCTTCACACTTAGTAAACTGCAAAAAGCAGGCAAAAGATTGAAAACAGGCAAGGCGCCTGGAATCGATGGGATAAGTAACGAGATCCTAAAGTTGGTAATCGTCACTTCACCCCAGATTCTGCTTCGATGCTTCACTCTTTGCCTTGAAAGAGGAGAGTTCTTCTGCGACTGGAAGCGACAGAGGTTAGTCCTCCTAAGGAAAGGCGAAAAACCTCTAGATAAAGTCTCATCGTACAGGCCTATATGCCTGTTGGATACTATGGGTAAATTGCTAGAGGTTATGGTTCTGCAGAGAATGCAAAGCCACTTGACCGGAGAGAATAGTCTATCGGATCACAAATTTGGTTTCCGTAATGGCAAGTCCACAGTTGATGCCATCCAGGCAGTTGTAGACATAGCCAAAGCAGGAAAAAACAAATTGGGACCTGGGAAAAAGAAGAGCTTCTGCGCGTTGATAGCAATTGACATACGCAACGCGTTTAATTCCGCAAGATGGAAAGATCTCATCGAGTCGATGAAAAAGAAAAACATGCCGCCCTACTTGTTGCGGATAATGGATAATTATCTTAGCGACAGGTGGGTTATATATGAGGGAGACACCTGCACTCTGAGGGAAGAGATGCAGCGTGGGGCTCCTCAAGGCTCGAGGGTGGGTTCATTTGTATGGAATGTATCGTATGATGATTTTCTGCGAATGGATCTGCCCGAAGGTGCGGTGATCGTCGGCCGGGTGCATGATTTTTCCCCAAAACCCAAAATATCGAAAACCCAATGAATCGAATATCAAAAAGTTGAATAGACAAAACCGCGAAAACTTAAATTATCGAATGTTTATTTAATCGAAAAATTAAATGTTCAAATGTTTATTTGGTCGAAAAACTAAAAGTTCGAATGTTTATTTAATCGAAAAAATAAAAGTTCGAATGTTTATTTTATCGAAAAACTAAAAGTTCGAATGTTTATTTAATCGAACAACTAAATGTTAGAATTTTGATTTGATCGAATCACCAACTATAAGAATGCACAAAAGATCGAAGTTTTTTTGACATGCGAGTTTACTATCTATGTTGTCTGTTAACATAGTTCCAACTGAACAAATTTCTAGGGTTTTTTTTCGGCGCGAAATTTAAAATCATTTTGAAAATAAAGTTTTTAAAGAATTAACAGGTAAATGTTTTCTATTGAAAATAATTAATTTTTTAGTGTTAAAAAATTTATTTAATTGAAAATTTAAAGAATAATTTAATGTTCAATAAGAACTTTAATAATAAATCAACTTTGAATTAAAAATAATCAAAATTGTAAAATTAGAAAATTAATTATAATATTTTGTGATTAAAAAAGTTATTTTTACTATTTACCTAATTACTATATTAACAAAATTTATGAAATTTTCTTTGTTTATTAATAACATATTTCCGAAAATTGAAACATCTTTAAAAAAATGAACTTAACATTTTTAAAAAATTTTTTTTAGAAATTTCATTAAAATAAGTATTATTAAAATAATAATTAAAAATATTATTAATTAATCTTTGGATTTTATAAAAATTATTGAACTGTCCTTAAAAAAAGAGTAAATTAAATTTTTTTAAATACGATTTTTGACAAAATATTTCATTAAAAATATTCAAGAAATTTGATTACTTATTTAAATTGTCAAAAATTAAATAACAAATTTTATGATTTTTAAAAATGCTCATAATATGTTACGAAGTATACACGAATTTGTTAATTGCACATAACATTTATTTAAAAAAGCTACAATTTTATTATATTAATTTAAAAAAAATATGTTTTTATTTTTTCTTTTTAACATTATTTAAATAAAGTTCTTTAAAAATTTAATGTCAATAATACTGCTATCTAATTAAATTGCTTGTAATTCTCATTTTGTTTACACAAAATCAAAAGTCGCTTACGAGCTATGCGAACTCTGATTTTACGAACAATGCAAATTACAAAGTTTACAATACGAAAAATACGATTAACAGCCTTTTCATTTTCTTAAAATTACGTAGAAATTCACAATAGTATTTGTTTTTATTTTTACTTTTTAAAATTATTTAAATAAAGTTCTTTAAAAATTTAATGTCAATAATACTGCTGTCTAATTATATTGCTTGTAATTCTCATTTTGTTGACACAAAATCAAAAGTCACTTACGAGCTATGCGAACTCTGATTTTACGAACAATACAAATTACTTAGTTTACACTACGAAATATACAATTAACAGCCTTTTCATTTTCTTAAAATTACGTAGAAATTCACAATAGTACATGGGTCAGAATTCGTAAAATTTTCACAGAAAATAAAAAGTTTTTTTTTTAAATCGAAATATTGAAAAAACATTTATATTTGGCCTTAAGAATGTGTCCACTAAAAACAGAAAAAAAATTATTTATTATAAAAGTTATTGCAAAATTAATTTGTTTGCAACTTTTTAAACAAAATTTTATTTCTTCTAAATGAATAAATCAATTTAAATGTACCAAGAGGGAATATAAAGGGGATAAAATATAATTTCGTTTAGAATTAGAAATTTTTTAATAATTATTTAAAAAATTTTTATAAACAATAAATTTTTTTTGATGTTCTGCGCTTTTTTAAAATTTGAAAAAAATATTAACATACACTTGAAACTATAAGAAATCAAAATCCGTTGAGAAAAGTTTAGAGCGATAATCACTTTAAAAGTTATAATGAAAATTATATTGGCGCGGTGTAGTGCATCAACGCTAAACTTAGTTTTTGATCATTTTTATGGTTATATAATTGAATATAAATGTTAATTTGACACAGTGTTTTGTTCATTTCGTAGTTAAAAATAATGTTTTAATTTTGAAAATCATCAAAATCGCATCTCTGTTTAATATAATTTTCTTTATAACTTTTAAAATAATTGTCGCTCCAAACTTTTCTCAACACATTTGGATTCATTATAGTTTTAAGTGTATGTTAATATTTTTTTCAAATTTTTAAAAGGCGCAGAACCTTAAAAAAATTAATTGTTTATAAAAAATTTATTCAATAATTATTAAAAAATAAACTTTTTAAAAATTTTCTAATTCTGAACGAAAGTATATTTCATCCCCTTCATATTCCCGCTTGGTTCGTTTAAATCAGTTCATTCATTTAAAAGAAATTAAATTTTGTTTAAAATGTTGCAAAAAAAATTAATTTTGCAATAACTTTTTTAAAAAATAATTTTTTTTTCTGTTCTTTGGTGGACACATTCTTATGGCCAAATAGAAATGTTTTTTCAATATTTCGATTTAAAAAAAATATTTTTTATTTTCTGTGAAAATTTCACGAATTCTGACCCATATGTTTTTATTTTTACTTTTTAACATTATTTAAATAAAGTTCTTTAAAAATTTAATGTCAATAATACTGCTATCTAATTAAATTGCTTGTAATTCTCATTTTGTTAACACAAAATTCAAAGTCGCTTACGAGCTATGCGAACTCTGATTTTACGAACAATGCAAATTACAAAGTTTACACTTTAAAAGATACGAAGAACAGGCTATTCATTTTCTTAAAATTACGTAGAAATTCACAATAGTATATGTTTTTATTTTTTTATATTATTTAAATAAAGTTCTTTAAAAATTTAATGTCAATAATACTGATGTCTAATTAAATTGCTTGTAATTCTCATTTTGTTAACACAAAATTCAAAGTCGCTTACGAGCTATGCGAACTCTGATTTTACGAACAATACAAGGTACTAAGTTTACACTTTAAACAATATTCTGATTTACTCTAAAATTTATTAGATTCTCAGAAAATTGTTCTATTAAATTTATTTACAAATTTCATTAATTGTAAAATTATTCAAAAACATCAATAACTAAATTTTTAAATAAGTATTTAATTATTACTTTTCCACAGGAATTAAAATTCTTAAGAACATTCAAATTCAAACCTTTTTGAAACTCAACAATTTATAAGAATATTATTACAAAACATAAAGAAGGCGATCACTCCGAGTCGAAGACTCGGAGTGATCACCTTCTTCATGTTTTGTTATAATTTAAATAACCATGAAATTTTTCAACAAAAATTTAATTATTTACAAAAATCCTAATAAAATCCTTCGCAAGAATTCAATTATTTTTAAAAGTAGTAAATTTTCTCAAAAAATTCAATTATTTGATAAAATTGTAATAAAATTCGTTGCAATAATTCAATTATTTTCATAAACAATAAATCGATTATTCGGTAATTTCATTTTTTAATCAATTTTTATCAGAAAATTCTATGAAAATTCAATTATTTAAATTGAAAAATAAATAATTTATTGAATAATTGAATGTTTGTTAAAATTGAATTTTCATAAAGAATTTTATCAAAAAATTTTTAAATAATTGAATTCTTTTGACAAATTTTAATAAAATATTAAAGAATAATTACATTTTTCGAGGAATTTGATTAAAATATTGTATCCAAAATTAATTGAAATCCTGCGATGAGTTTTATTATTCATGAAAATAATTAAAAAAAATTTCCAAAAATGTTATTAAAATTTTTCTAAAATAATTGAATTCTTGTAACAAATTTTATTTAAATTTATAAAAATAATTGAATTCTTGTAAAGAACTTTGTTAAATTTTTTAAATAATTGATTCATGCGACGAATTTTATAAAAATCTTTTTAAATAATTGATACTTTTCAAAAAATTTTATAAAATTTTGTATATTAAATCCTAATTGAACTCGCGTGAAAATTTTGTTATTTATGAAAATAATTGAATTATTTTAAAGAAATTTATTAAAAATATCATAAATTATTGAATTTCTGTGAAATTTTAACAAGAATTTTATTCAAGTTTTTAAATATATGGGGGATTTCACGGGAAGTGATCCGGCCTCATGCGTTTACACGTCATACTTTGATGATTTGTAGTTTGCTTTAAAAAAAAGATGTAAATTAGATAAAATATGTTTTGAAAAGGGGTTTTCGTGTACTTTTAAATAAAGATGTTAGTTTAAAAAAAAAATTTTTTTGACCTTGAAAATTAAAAATTAACATTTAATTTTAATTTTTTTGTAAAATTAATTAACTAGAATTCATAATTCTAGTCCCATTTTGGGCAGATATGTTTTTGATAGGAAAAGAGCTCACTTTCATTCTAAATAAAAAAAAAATTTTTTAAAATACCGATTGTACAAAAAAATGAAAATTAAATTTTAATTTTTAATTTTCAGGGTCAAAATTTTTAAAAAAAAAACTAACATCTTTATTTAAAAGTACACGAAAATCCCTTTACAAAACATATTTTATCTAATTTACATCTTTTTTTTAAAGCAAACTACAAGTCATCAAAGTATGACGTGTGAACGCATGAGGCCGGATCACTTCCCGTGAAATCCCCCATATTTATTTGAATTTTGAAGAAGAATTGTATTATTTATAACAATAATTGAAATTTTGACGAGATATTTAAAAATTTTTTTTAAATAATTGAATATTGAAGAATTTTATTATTTATAAAGATAATTGAAATTTTGACAAAAATTTTTGAACATAATTGAATGTCTGCGAAGAATTTTATTAGGGGAGACTGGGGCGAAAAGTTAAATTGTGAAAACAGTTAAAATTCATTATCTTTCGAACGGAAATAGTTAGAGCATTGCAATTTTAATTATAGAAGGGTGTTATCACCCTTAATAAATGTCCGCAGTTATGTGACATTCTGCTAATTTTTGTGGTGTCCATATTTAAATTTTTTTTTCACCCTACTTTTGAAAATTTTTTCGTAAAAGAAAATATCAACTTTTGAGTATATTTTTTGCATTTATTTTCACAGCGACTTTTTTACTTCATTATTTGGGTCCCCTGAAGAGATACATAAAGGTATTTGCTAAATATCTTTAGTCAGATTTGTTATATTTGTTGTTAGAGCCAAAAATGCACCATGGGTCGAAAAGTTAAATAATGGGTGTGGCGAAAGGTTAAATGTATCTTTACATGTTATTATAAAAATAGAATTTAACTTTTTGCCCCAGCATGGGGCGAAAAGTTAAAAAAATAAAATTTTCAAAAAAGGACAAAACATGTATTGTATGCGAAAATATCAGAAACTTTTTTACTGAAAGTTGTAGGGGACAAGTTGCCCTACAATATTGATGTATAAATATTTGCATCTATGCGGATTATATTGTCTAAAAAAATCATTTATGCAAAATTTAACTTTTCGCCCCAGTCTCCCCTACTTTTGAAAATAATTTAATTCTTCCAACGAATTTTATTCAAGTTTATAAAAATAATTGAATTTCGGTGAAGAATTTTACTATTTCTAAAAATAATTGGATTCTTGAAAATAACTTTGTTAAAAATTTTGTAAATTATTGAATTCCTGTGAAATTTTTCCAAGAATTTTATTAAAGTTTTTAAAAATAATTGAATTTCGAAGAAGAATTGTACAGGGTTGCCACGCTTTCGCTCATTTCAAATTGCCTGACTTTTTCAGGTTTTCCAGGTTGAAAAACGGAATTTTTCCAGGTTTTTAAAACTACATTTGTTGCCGACAAAAATGTAATTTTGTTTTCCCTGACAAAATTAAATTCCAGAAAAAATTCTTATTTCTTGAATCTAAAGAATATTCTCAATCAGTTTAAAAATTATTACTCAGAAAAATGTTCCATTGCTTCTTTTTTGAATAAATATTAAATCATTATTATTTTTCCATAAGAATTAAGATTTTCAAAAATTTTAAATTCAAACCATTTTGAAATTAAACAATTTTCAAAAAATTGTTATAAAACATGAAGATCCCAGTAAACAAAAACTAATTGAAATAAATTAAAAAGAATTCACAAAGAGCTTGAATGAATCCCGCTTTCTACCAAAAATCTTAATTCATTTCAATCCGTTTGAATTACATTTTTTCAACTGGGATATCGATCACTCCGAGTCTTCGACTTGGAGCAATCCATATCTTCATGTTTTATAATAATAATTAAAGATGACCGACTGATAAAATCATTATTTTATATTTTATAAGAATATTGTTACTGTAGCTTCATAAAAATTATTCTCATTTCAATTCAATTATTTTCTACAATTTTTAACTAAAATTCTTCTTTAAATTTATCATTTATTAATAAATTATTATTAATTACTTTATTAATTATTTAAATTAATTATTTGAAAAATTTCTTTGAAACTATTCAAATTCTTTTCTTTACAATTCAATTTTACGAAATTTCATCGATTATTCGGAAATTCTTCAATTAAATATATATTAGAAAATAAAAACTTTAAATAATTTCAAAAAAGTTCCATTAAACTTTTAAAAAAAATTAATATACACAATTTTTAGTTAAAAGTATGAAAAATTCAAACTTTCGGAAATTATAATTTGAAACCTTTTCAAAATTCAATTATTTCTAAAAATTCACGCTAAAATACTTTCTCTTTAAATGTGAATTAGTAAAAATGTTTACTATTTGGGAATTAGTGACTGACTTTTTGCTTTTGAATTAGTAAATTTTATTATTAAATTAGTAGAAACGACTATTTATTTATTGGTAAAATTTGCTAATTCAAAAGCAAAAAGTCAGTCATTAATTCAAATTAGAAAGTATTTTGACTAATTAAAATTTAGTGTTAAATATTCAATTATTATCTTCTATTTTTACTGAAATTCATATTTAAATCAATTTTTATTAGAAAATTCTACGAGAATTCAATTATTTAAATACAAAAATTAATAATTTGTTGAATAATTGAATGTTTCTTAAAATTGAACTCATAAAGAATTTAATCAACAAATTTTTAAATAATTAACATTCTTTTGACGAATTTTAATAAAATTTTTAAGAATAATTTACATTTTCGAGAAATTAGATTAGATTAGATTATGATTAGATTTGCATTAAAAATAATTGAATCTCTGTAAAAAAAAATTTGATTGAATTGAGAAAAGTTTTTGAAAATAATAGAAATTTATTTCAAAAATTTTATTAAATTTTTTTGAAAATAATTGAATTTTGAAAAATAATTTTATTATTTATAAAGATAATTGAAATTTGACAAGAATTTTTTTCAAACTTTTGACCATAATTGAATTTCTGTGAAGAATTTTATTACTTTTGAAAATAAATGAATTCTTGAGATGAATTTTAATTATATATTGCTTTTTAAATAATTGAATTCTTTTGTGAAATTTTATTGAAATACGTAGATATTAAAAATAATTGAATTTTGATAAATTATTGAAATTAATTTAATTCAACAAAGAATTTTATTAAAATTATTTTGAAAAAAATTGAATTGTTAAAAAGAATTTCATTAAAATTTTTGAAAATTATATATAAATTATAGGAAGGCTTTTTAAAATAATTGAAATTTTTTTTTTGATGAATTATTATAAAATTTTTAAGAATAATTACATTTTTCGAGAAATTCCATTAAAATTGTATTAAAAATAATTGGAATTCTGCGATGATTTTTATTACTTATGAAAATAATTTTAAACCTATAATATATGAAAATAATTGATAATTAATTATTAATTATTATTAATTATAATTATTATTATTAATTATTAATTAATCCCGTATATTTGTATATTTGTTAAAATAAAATAAATAAATAAAATAATTAATTATTATTTTTCATAAAAATAATTGAATTATTGCGAAGAAATTTATAAAAAAAATTTGTAAATAATAGAATTTTTTGTGAAATTTTTAGTATTTAATTAATTCATTAAAAATTAAAATTTTCTAAAATTTCAAATTAAAACCTTTTGAAGTTCACCTATTTATAAAAATTGTAAACGCAACTTTTTTAAAATTGAATTAATTTTGAAATATTTAAGTAAAATTAGATTTCAAAAATAAGCACAATAACTTTAGAAAATAATAATTTTCCAGGATTCCGATCAAAATTCCCTGACTTTTCCAGGTTTTTTCAAGGTTTATAAAATTATCTGACATTTCCAGGTTTCCAGGTTGCGTGGCAACCCTGATTGTATTATTTATAAGATATGTAATTGAAATTTTGACAAAATTTTTTGAACATAATTGAATTTCTGCGAAGAATTTTATTACTTTTGAAAATAATTTAATTCTTCCAACGAATTTTATTCAAGTTTATAAAAATAATTGAATTTTACTATTTCTAAACATAATTGAATTCTTGAAAAGAACTTTGTAAAATTTTATTCAGTAACTGAACTCTTGCGACGAATTTTATAAAATTCTTTTTAAATAATTGATATATTTCGAAAAATTGTTTGAAATTTTTAATATTAAATAATTGAATTCCTGTGAAAATTGTATTATTTATGATAATAATTGGTTTATTTAGAAGAAATTTATCAAAAATTTTGTAAATTATTGAATTCTTCTGAAGAAGAATTGTTTTATTTATAAAGATAATTGAAATTTTGACAAAAATTTTTGAACATAATTGAATTTTGGAGAAGAATTTTTTTGTTTTTAAAGATATAATTGAAATGACCAGAATTTTTTTAAATTTTTGAATATAATTGAATTTCTGTGAAAAATTTTATTACTTTTGAAAATAATTGAATTTCTGTAATTATTTGTAACTTTTCCAAAATTAATTTTTTTTAGTATTTTTAACTAAAATTCTTTTATCAATCTAGTATTTATGAAAATTGTAAAAATTATTTATTACATAATTTATAAGTCATAATTTTATGATAGTTCTTTAAAAACTAAGTTATTTAAAAAGAAATTATTGTCTGAAATAGAGTGTGTTTATTTACTCTCCCTACTACTGTAGGGTTCGAGACTCCAAAAAAAAATACATTGTTCCTTAACCTAAAATACAAACAATTCCTTATTACTAACGCACTTATATCTACGCAACTTATTTACTAATCGCCATTATTTATTACTCTAATATCTACCAATGTGCCCGGGCTTCCGTTTCCCGTTTCTTTTGCCTTTTGGCTTCATCCAAAAAAAATTTTTTTTTCATTATTATTAAAATGAAAAGAACCATTATTCCGTTCTACAAAAAAAAATAAATAAGAAATTCCCTCCCCATTTTACATTACCCCAATCATTCTTTCCTTTCTTGCTTCTTCCAATCCAAACATCCATCTTTCACCTTGTCCATTTTCGTTCAAAATCCAACTCACTCTTTCACCCACACTTTTTTCATCCATTCCTCCTCCCACACATCTTTCCAACACATGCGCCCAATCTTCTCTTTCAAACTCACATATTCTACACTTCTTTTCCCCCTCATCCATCCAATATTTACATTCATTCACACCTTCCCCCATTCTAAATTTACACACTCTGCTCCACCTCTCTTCCTTCCTAATCTTTTCTAAATACTTCGGCATTTCCTCCCTCCTTACCATCCTATACCATTTGTTATAACGCGACCCCTCTATTCGTTCCCACCTTTCCTCAGAATCCTTTCTTTTCCATCCCTTTATAAACTTCTGCCCTCCACCCCATTTTATTCCTTCTTTCAATGCTACCCTTCTGTCCCTTTCCCACTTCGATCCCCCTTTTCTTTTGACTTCCTCCTCATCTTTTATAACTTTGTAGCATTTTCTCGCCAAACAACTCCCTCTTCCTTGTTTTAATTTTTCCTCCATTTTCATTACCCTTTTCCTTTACCTACACACCAATTTCTCCCTTCCCAATTTCTCCCTCAACATATATCCCGGGCAATTCCAGCTTACCCCCATCGTCCATCTTAGAAACCTTTCATGCATTCTTTCCATTTTTCCGATTTCATTCCACCCCCATATCTCCACCCCATAACTCATTACCGACCATACCAACACATCAAACAACCATATTCTCCTCTTCCAGTCATCCTTAAATTTTCTTTTCCCAATTCCCCACACTTGACCCATTACCCTTCCTGCTCTTTCTACTCTCATTTTTACATTCATATCCGCTCTTCCATTATAACTAAACCAATATCCCAAATAACAAAATTCATCCACCTCTTCCACTATCTTTCCATTCATCTTCCATACCTCATACTCCTTTCTTTTTCTCTTTCTAAATCTTAATACTTTTGTTTTATCAACATTCACGCTTAAATCTTTTTCCCTTACATACTTTTCAAACTCGTTCAATAATTTCATTCCATTCATTTCCTCCGCCATCAAAACAACATCATCCGCATACGCTAACGAAAAGATCCTCTTACTCCCTAAAATAACACCGCCTTTACCCCTTTTATACATTTTCTCCTCCAAATCAGACATCAATACATTAAATAGTAATGGACTCAGAGGGCAGCCTTGCCTTAACCCTCTTCCCAGCCAAAATACTTTCCCCAGTTTCTTCCCAATTTTTACCCTTTCTCTCGTATTTTCATAAAATTCCTTTATCCTTTCCACTAACCCTTGCTCCACCCCTCTTTCCTTCAACACTTTCCATAAAAGACCCCTATTCACCGATGGAAACGCTGCCTTTATATCAACAAAGGTTGCCATTAATTTCCCCCCCTTTCTTCCCAAATTCCTACTCACTCAATAATTTAAAACATAAATATTGTCTAACGTCCCCATGCCCTTTCTAAATCCCGTCTGATTATCCGGTATACACCCTAACGCTTCCACCTTATCCTCCAACCTTTTCCTCACTACCTCCGCATATACCTTATAACCAGCCGGCATAAGCGTCTTCAAATTTCCTTAAACTTTCCACTTTCCATTTCCCCATCTTCTTTTTTCTTTCCATACTTTCTCCGCTATGACCCACCCCGAGATTTCCCTTTCCCATCCCCCATAATTCCACTATTAACGGAAAATGTCCCGAGTCAATCTCTCTTCCCACTTCCATTCTTTTTATTTCCTCCCTTGACTTTTCATTCGTGATGACATAATCTATTACCGTTTCCCCCCTCCCTATAAATGTGTATTCTCCTTTCTCGTCCCCTTTAACATTCCCATTACAAATAAACCACCCTCTTTCCCCTATTAAACTTAAAATTTTTCTCCCCTCTTTATCCACTTCTTTATGTTTCGATTCCCTCACATGATGTTGCTTCTCTTCATCCCACTCTTCCCCTCCCAATTCCCCCGTCCATGCATTAAAATCCCCCCTATTATAACCTTTTCATCTTTCCCCTTATCCATCCATTCCTCCAACTCCTCCCACCCTTTTTTATCCCCCCTCCATCTATATGTTCCCACAATATTCAACCCATCCCTCCCTACTCTTATTTTCCTGACCATAACCCCTTCTTTATTCCCTTCATTCCCAACTCCTTCTTCCTTAATATTCAATCTTACCCCCGAAATCATACCTCCCGCACTTCTTCCTCTAGCATGTTCCCTTTTCGCATCTTGCTGCACCCACTTAAACCCCTTAGGCAATTTCCTCTTTACTATTCCCATTCCCTCCCTTTTACCCATGTCTCACTTTACATTAATACATCCCACCTCTTCAAACTTGACCAGAAACCCTCTTCTTTATTTCTCCACCCAGAGATGTTCCAGAAAACTACCTTAATCCCCTCCTTTTCTACTCTACTACTTTCACCCCTTCTATTTAACCTCCATCTTTGCTCTGCCCACTCGAACGCCCCCCCCCCATTGCTTCGTCCAATCTCTCTTGTTCCTCCATTTCCTCCTCTCCCTCACTACGCTTTTCTTCCTGTTCTTGACACCCTTGTTCGCTCACCACCATCCCTGTCGCTCTATCCACTACCCATCTCCTTCCATTTACCCATATACAGTCCCTTCCCATTCTTACTATGTTCCCTTTAAACCTTTCCTCCCACGCCTTCCCTTCCAAAAGCCATCCCCTTCTTCTTTCTTCCCATGTCTTGTCCTCTTCTATTCTCTCTTTTCTACCCCTCAATTTACTTTTATTTCTCAAGACCTCCTTTCTCTGCTCCTCACTTCCCAATTCTATCACCCATAACCTTGGCAAACCATTCTCACCTTTACTAACCCCTTTGAATTCTTTCAGTTCCACTACCACCCCAATATCTCTAAATAATTCCTCTATTCCTTGCCTTCCTTTTATCTTGCTTCCTTTTACTACTACTCTACTTTTTCGTTTTTCCTTTTCCATCTGCTCCAATCTTAAACTTAATTCTCCCAGCTTCTCCTCCAAATCTAATACTCTTTCATTTCCTCCCCCTCTTCCCTTTTCCATCTCTTTCACCCTCTCCCTACATTGACCCACTTCCTCTCTTACCTTTTTTACCTCCTCCTGACACTCTTTTTCTATCACTTTCAACTTTTCCCACATCATTCTCTTTTCTTGTCTCCATTGCTCCTCCCACTCCTTCCACATACCTTTAATTTCCCCTATTTCCTCTTTTATTTCCCCCTTTACCTCTTCCAACCCTACATCCAACTTTTTCCCTAACTTCTCTATTCTCCTATTCGAATCCTCCTGCATTTTTTTAGCATTTCAACTATTCCCCCTTCCTCCATTTTTCTTTTCTTACTTTCCCCCTCATTGCTATTCGGACTTGAATTTTCCTCCCTCTCACTTTCCATCTCCTCACCTTCCTCCCCCCTTTCTTATCATTTTGTCTCCATGACGCCATTGTTGCTGGTGAATTTCCCACATCAACTTCAGCTAATTTTTCAAAATTCGATTTTCTTCCCCTTTTTGTACCCTTTGATTTATTCTTTTTCTTTTCTTTTTCCCCTTCAAATACAATTTTCCTCCTGAAAGCCATCGGCGTATTTAACGCTACTTCCTTTTCCCCTTTTCCCCCACGCTCCTGCACTCACTACACTAGAAAAATCACTTTCAATCTGATCTTTCTCTAAAGCTGCGTCTTGTCTCCCTCTGTTGTTTTCTACGCTAACTTTTTCCTCAAGAGACATACCTAACTTACCGACCCACCCAACTTCAAAAACCCTCTTTTAAAAATTAAAACTTTTTACAAAATTATCCTAAAAATACTTTATCCTCTTACCCTAACCCTTTCTACCCTTATTTTACTCCCCTTCCCCCTTTACACCCCTAAATCAGAAACACGTACACTCCTCTACGCTTACCCAACGCTTACCTTACACTCCTAACCTCACTATACACATTCAGATTTCACTCTTGTTTAATTCTTTTCACACTACTTTTTTCACTTTTTACCTTCAATATACCTTTCACACTTTTCTGCAACTTTCACACCCACTTTTTTCCCACCCTTTAAATCACTACTTCTATCAAAAAATTATAAAAATCGCACTAGATCAATTTCCACGTGTTATCTATCACGGTACCAGAAACGGAAGCCTATTGTCTGAAATAGAAAAAATTCAAGGTTTTGTATTAAAATTCGTGGTTATTTTTATAGTTTGGTGGTTAGTTTTATAGTTACGAGGCAAACAAAAAAAATCAAAATTTAGAGTTTTTTCATGAATTTTTGAAATTTGATTTTATCCAGTACTTTTACTAAAAATTCCTGACTTTTCCTTGAATTCCCTAACCTGTGGCAACCCTGTTAATATTATTTTTTCAGAGAAGAAATAATTAAGAAGAATTATTATTAATTAATGAATAAGAAAATAAGTATTAACTTACGTGTGAAGGTCCATATTTGCGGATGTACACCAAATTTTTGCTTCAGCTGTCTGTTATTAGATTCCAGGACATTGTTCGTACGGTCTTTTAAACCGAAAACGCTATAGCCTTCAACTTTAACTTTCTGAAACCATTGTTTTTTGTAATAATTTACAAAAGAAGCTATCGCAACTCTTGTTCGTAGCGTCAAAATTGAATTTAACATTTCATTAAATGTTGGCTCCATTTCATCTGGTGGTAATAATGGTAGCGCCATTACATGTTTCAAAAAATTGTAGCCTTCTTCGGTTTTAAAGAGAATTTTTTGCAATTTTAGTTTGATTACTCTTCTGTACATAATCTGTAATAAGATAATTATAATATATATTCTGAGCAAAAAAGCATGTGCTTCCTAAAAACGTTTTATATCTGCCAAATAAGTTTAAACGTTTTAAAAATGTTTTAAGAACGTTTTTGGAACAAAAATATTTTTTTCTCAGAAGGATATTATATAAGTATTATAAATTGTTTTTATATATTTCTTTAAAATTAGAATTTTCTTAAAAACCGTGATGAAAAAATCAGAAAATATGCAAACTGTCTTAACTCTGTTTAAAAAATTACTTTTCATTTTGTTAAGGGGGAGTGACACCTTTGAGGCCTCTTTTGAACCTGTTTTTCATGAATTTTTTTAAAACACGGGAATAAAGTAAATAAAATTTGGTTTTAAGGGATTTATTTGTTAACTTTTCAAGTTTACAAAAATATATTTATACCTAAAGAAAGTTTAAATTTGTTGCCTATAGAGGGCGCCGAAGTTGGTCTCCTTTTTTTCAGAGCAAATCGGTGGGCAAGATTCCGGTTAGACCGTTTAATCTAAATCAAAAATTCAAAGTTTTTCTGAATCTGAGATAGATTTAGCTTTCGAGTACGTAGGATATTTTAAAAATATTAATTTTTGTGTATTTGGCAGTTGTTTGAAGTAAAAAGTCGATTTTTAGGGCGAAAATTTGTCAAAAAATCTGTTGCCAAAAAAAACTAAGAAACCAAAAAAAAATCCGCTACGTACTCGAAAGCATTAGTAAATGACGATAAAAAAAAACTTTGTCCGAAGTCAATCCGATCAAAACTGTTCTAGCTAGACTGCCCACCGTTTTGAAAAACGTCATTTCGAGAAAACGCGTTTAAAGTTTTGAAAGCACTTGAAGCGCTCTTGGACATCTTTTGCAGATTTTGATTTTTTTCACATAAAATAACTTCGAAATCATCTCTAATGATATAATTTCTATTCTACACATTATAAAGTATCATTTAAGCAAAAAAAAAATTCGATTATTCTTCGGGTCAAAGGTGTCACTCCCCTTTAAATACTTTATCACTTTTGTATTTTAAATAAATAAAAAAATTGCATAATTTTTCGATTTGTCACAATTCTTTCAAAAGAAACGAAAAACTTTGTAAATATAAAATATGACTGACAAAATGTTTTAGAAAAGAACAAAAGCATATTCGGGACGCATTATTATTCCCCAAATGTCATTTTTCCGAAATGTCATTTTACCGAACTGCACTTTTGCGAATAGTCAATTTTGCGAAAAGCCATTTTTGCAGAATGTCATTTTTGCGAATAGTTATTTTTGCAAAAACCATTTTTGCGAATAAAAATTTTTGCGTGTTACGGCCGAACTCCGTAACTTTTATATTATAAATGATTCTTTAAAATACTTTAAAACCCAAATTACACACAACACAATATTTTGTTAACACGTCATAAAACGCTTACACAAAATAACCCTATGTAATCTCACAAAAGGACATTCCCTCTTTTGAATATTTTAATCCAGGGCATTTTTAATGACATAGAAATTCTAATTCTATATAAATATAAGATTTAATTGAATTTAACATTCCTTTAGGTTTCGCAATTTCGAGGTGAAAAACCTGACAATATAGTAAAGTGTTTCTTAATGAATTCCTTTTTCTTGAAAAACAGTTTATTGACCCTTTTGAAAATTAGTTAGAAAATATCAAAGTTAAATTGCTCAATATAAGGAGTGGTGCATCCAAGTCACTGAACTCGGATCACACCACTGCTTAAATCTGCAAGGTTGCAGAAATTGACTTGACAACAGTCAAGTACAATGAACTTAACATACGATTTCCCCACTAAATTGTCTTTCAATAAAATTAATTGACACTGGGAAATCTGGGCAGTTTAAGCCAGGCCGTTGTAGCCGGCAGTTAGCCCGGGCAGTTTAGGCCCGCAGTTTTAGTCCAGGCCATTGTAGCCTGAAGTTCTAAGTCCGGCATTTAGCCGTGTTAATCGTATCGAAAGTCTAACGGTTGAATAAAAAGTTTGTTTAAAGAAAGTGAATACAATTGAGAATAATATAAATAAATAAAAGTGTTACGAACGAGAAAATATTTAAATAATTAATATAGTTGATTTAACTATAATGATTATTTTGGGCTTTTGAGATGGCCCTATTTTCCAGTTTGTTGGAGGAATTCAAACTGCCAGAGCGTGAGCTCTGTTTATCTTACTGGGATTCGTGTTTCCTAGTTGCCAAAAATTCAGAAATTAATTAAGGAAGGGGGGGGGGGTAAGGAAAATGTAGAAAATTAATAGAAAGAAAAATTAAAATAATAGTTATGGTTTATTGAAATTTTAAAGAAAAGAGTCCATCCGCCTCTCAAACAATACAAGAAAGGAGGATGGGGTAAAACTAGCCAGAACGATACAGTTACTTACCCGTTCTGGAACCTTAAGTCTACCGCCAGAATTCTGCCGACGGGCGAAGATAGTACACCACACACACACGTGCACAATTGTTTTTACAATTTACTATATTCTTAAATTTTTCAAACCTTTGAAAACAGGGCGGACGCGGTAACTTTTCGAAACCGACCGGTCTTTCAAAAAGAAAATAAAATATTATTTTATGTAAATTTTCTTTACTGTCTCAAATTTTGAAAATGGCCTCCGTGGACTTCGGAGTAATTTGTATTTTTATTTTCGTCCGACCGAATTATTCGTGTAAGCACACAATTAATTCGGATCCTCGGTATCGGACGGGAACGTTATAGGATTTAAGAAATTTCTTTTACACCGATGCCAGAGTCTAGCCTCTGGGGGTCGCGGCAACCGAACTGAACAATTTAGATATCTAATTAATGAGCTTATATAGTTTTACTTCCTTAAGAAATATGGAAAGGTGGGGACAGGGCGTTGGTCCTGTTGCCATGCCAAAATTGCTGAACTTGCATTTTGTGGAATCGGTTCATTGCACTATGTTGAAATAAATTCCTTTTTCTTGTATTCTTAGAAAGAATATTTTCTTTTTAATATTCTTTTAATTATTGAAACAATTTTTAATTTGTTTATTTATTTATTTTATTATTATTCTTTTTTTAATTAATCTCTTAAAATAGGATTAATGTAAGTTGGAAATAATGGACATTTCAAAATAGAAATTCCATTCTATTTTGTAACCCTAAAAAAAAGGTTGTTACAATTCCAACGTTAAATCATTTGTCAATAATTATTTTAATGTGCATTGGAATCTTCCGCAAGTTTGCAATTTATGGCGGGCAAGGTTTATAAGCTAGGTTGGTACAGGGAAACGAGAGATAAATTATATTTTTGAAAGAAAAGAAATAATAATAAAAAAAATAATAATAATAGCCTAAACGT
Source organism: Leptopilina syphax (assembly GCA_032872505.1). NCBI lineage: Eukaryota > Metazoa > Arthropoda > Insecta > Hymenoptera > Figitidae > Leptopilina > Leptopilina syphax. The sequence continues at coordinate 34,456,478 of CM065473.1, read as the reverse complement.
TCCCATCTTTATATATCGTATAGTTGTTAATTGTATAAATATTTTTAGTTAAGGCCGGGCCATCATTCACCCTATTCTCAAGGTTCGAAAAATTAAAAGATGCATTTAAAATTGAAGGCAGATGATTATAGTAACATTCGCCGTTAGTGTGAGAGAGGAAGAGCGATAGGATAGAAAGAGTACACTATACTCCGTAAGAACAATATGCCTGAGAGAGAACGCTTCAATGCTATACACAATCTTCTTTCTCTCTCGCACAATGTCAAGGGGAGCGTGGGGAGCGCGGGAAGTATTCACTCAACGCGTTGAGTGATGCCTCTCGTCTATTCTCCATACATATGTATATATATATAGTCGCGTTTACATATTTCATTATTTTAATTCCAATAATTAATAGTTTATTTCTTTGATATTCTATTTGTAGTAAAATAGGCAATATGCATATATGCGTACGTACACGCATATATTTAATTACCGTTGTTGTTGTTTCTAATAATTATAAAATTTCATAAAAAAATAATATCCTATATTAATTGATATAGTTTATTACTCGTGTAGGTTCCAAGGGCTTGCTTCATGAGTTGAATAAAATTTAAAAATATAGAATTATTTTAGTGTCATTGCCTCGCGAGTTGCACCATTTCGCTGACACCGAAATTCCTTAGTGCAATATGATCTTTGACTTCCTTCAACTTGGTTCGAAGGAAGTTTTAATAAAATTTTAAATAAAATAATTTTCGACATCTTTTAAATTAAATATGGGCGTAACAAACCACCGTGGAATTTCCGTTTTTGTCCTCAAAAACTAGCAGCCCTTGGATTCGACACGGAGGAATATTTATCTATTATTCTATTCTGTTTATTTACTGTTGCATATTATTATTAAATTATCATTATAGATGATTAACTATTTCTGTAAACAGAGTGTTAAGAATTGAGAAGAGAAGAGAGAATCATGCTTATTTTAGTGGTTGTATTTCTTTTCTCTTTTCAATTGCTCTATTATGCATTCTGTCGCGTTACACTCATTATCACCTTCGCGGTGGGGGTGATTCACTCTCGCTGCACTTGACCGTGTTCGTACCTTCTCATTAGTATAGTTTAGACGTGCGACGGTTCTACAAAAATTAATATGTGCGGTCAAGTGTGTGTAGTTCGCGGTGCTTTACATTTTTGGATTATTCGTGATTACAATGGAGATATAAGGCAAAAGTGGTTAAAAATTCGTTACTAAATAGGTGGACATATCATTCTGTAAGTGTATTAATATTCATTAATATATATATATACATATATATATATATATATATATATATATATATATATATATATATATATATATATATATATATATATATATATATATATCACACACACATGCCATTTTTAGATTGAAACAAATTTTTCTTATTGTTCAATTAAAGAAACAATTATTCAAACATAAAATTAATAATCAATTTCCCAATAGTTTTTTTTTTTTTCTTTTTGAACAATTTATATTTATAATAAACATAATTATTTGAACAATTATTTCTTAAATTAAAACATTACACTAATTTTAATTCAACAATTTGCATCATAGATTGACAATAATTCAGGACCAACTTGTTTTATAATTAAAAGGAATTTAGTGCCAATATTAAAAATTTTTATAATATGATATTGATAATAATTTTAAAATAATCGAATAATAGCCATTAATAATTATCAATTAATTAATAATCACCAATAATTACTTAGTAGTATATACACACATTCATACATAAGTATATTTTTATTTTATTGTTGTTATTATTATTATATATATTTATTTATTTATAAAAATTTTGTTTTATTTATTTAGTTATTATTATTTATTTAATTTTGTTTTATTTATTTATTTATTATTATTATTCATTTGCACTAATAATAATAACAACAATAATCTATTAATAACTAATAATGTAATTTGCTCATAATACTTATAAATAAAAAAAAAAAATAAATATTGGCAATAACTGTTCATGAGTATCTATTACCAATAAATACTTTTCTTTTAATATGACCGTATGCATATCTATTTTTGAATATATATTTAGTTGTTTTTGTTTTGTTTTTTTTTTTTTTTGTTTTGTTTTGTTTTTTTTTTGTTTTTTTTTGTTTTGTTTGTTTGTTTGTTTTTTTTTTTTTTTTTTTTAATATTATTTACATATGCCTATTTGTCTGTATATATGTTTACTATCTATTGTTTGTATATATCATTTTATGACAGCACGCAAAAATTTTTCTTTAACTTTGAAGTTATTTAGAAACAACAACAACAACAATAGGCTTCCACTATAGTAATTTTACTTAGATTTATTTATCAATTCTCCCCGAAATATTTAGGGTAAAACTCTGAGGCGTTTTGAAAATGGCAAGGTACTGACCCAAAACTCCCATAAGCCATGGGTGCTTTCTTTCATGAAATATGAAAACAAACACCATTTGTTGGTTATATGGTAGGAAGGAAATCTAACCCTTCTATAGTGTGTGCGCCTCTGAGCGGCAAGATCTTGGTAAGACCGTTAAAAGTTTCACCGCTATAGTAAATTCTTTTCTCAAACGAAGAGAAGGTTGTGGATACGTCCTGACGGTACCGACACCATTGTCAAAACGCCTTTGGGAATGTATTATCTTTTTATACATCAATATATATATATACACCAAAAACTAGCAATGAAAGAGTGCTGACCCAACACTTCCGCACACCATGAGTGCCTGCTTTATGATTTTTGGTCACACAAAGCAATCACTCGTTGGGTACGCGGCAGGAGGGAGAACGGGCAAATGAGAAGCCTCTGGTGGCAGTTAAACCTTAATGTTTTTCCGTTAGACCATCGCAGACTGCTCTAATTAAATATGGAGTATTAATACTCCGAGCCGCGGATTTTTCTCTCCAGCACAAAAACATTGCTAACCCTTGCTGTATATGTTTTTTTTTTTTATTGTTAATTATACCTTATGTTACCTTACTAAAATGGTTGAAGATGTTGCGTTGGTAGAATAGTACCTGGCCTTGGACTCGCTGTTGGCGATGTTGATATTACTCCGGATGTTGTTGGTACGGGAATAAATTGCAATTCCGTTTGATGTGATGTTGAGGTTAATGGGGTATCAACTGACCCCATGTTGATTGAATGACTTTCCTTCAGTGCTACTGCACTGCTTGCTTTAGGATCCGTGGTTTCGTTGCTGGGGTGACATCTGGAAGAGGTCAAATAAATGACCTTGGAATTCGGAATGACAGAATAGTTTCCTGTTGTCTCGGTCCGGCAGTCAGCTGCTACTTCGGATTGTTTTTGTGTAGGTTTTAGGATATTTGAAAAGTGGTTAGCTCCACTTGAAATAGGTTTTCTACATAGGTACAGTATGATGCATATAATAATTAGCATCGAACCTCCGTAAGCTCCATAAACAAGGGTTGTATGTTTATTTTTAAATTGTTTCTGGACTGCTAGGTCTTCTAATTCTTCTTCCAATTCGTATAGAGTTTTCGAATTTGCTTCAAAACTGGACATTTTTGATCCAAGACTTTTTACTTCTACATGCCGGTCTTCTAGGGTTATTGCAAGATCAGCATGGGTTGCTAATAGGGGTGACACCTTCATAACATCCAGATGTAACTCAGTTTCGAAGATAAGCGATGTTTGACCCTTTTGTTCTGATGTAGCTGGGATGGTGACGTCTTTTGTTTTTACGGAGCATCCTGGAGCTAGTTTCATCATACCTACTCCGGTTAAATTCACCTTAACGGGAGTCATCGAATGACAGTAGATAGTAATCACTTCTGGTCGGGCAAATGAGTACAGCCATGCTGACAGGGTTCTTAATGGTTGCCAGTAAGATTCAGGTGCTGTAGTAATTTTAATTGTGCAAGATCTCATGGCTTCAATAGATGGTTGGTCCAAGAGTAAGGGTTCACATCCTGGTCTCTCTCGCACGTCGTAGATTGGTACTCCTTCCAGGCAAGCATGATAGGCTGCAGTTGAGCGGCATTCCTTCCATTCCTCCTGGTGGATCAGCAGGTAGGTTCGTTTATCTTCGTCGATAATTAAATAATCATAATCAGAGCTGATGTAGGCTCTTTGAGTACCACTACCCAAAGATTCTTGTATTGTTGGAAGAGGATGGATTTTAAAGGACTGGTATTTGTGTCTTTCCAAAAGAGGGATGTCGATCAAGACCTTCAACTTATGGTTATCGCACCAGATGGAAATGGTGGCGATTCGAATAAGCTCGTCGATGCTGACCTTGGGTCCAGGTAGAGGAAAATAAACATCTGTCAGATTGTCTTGGATCTCTCGCATGATTGGTTCAAGTTGGTTTGATGAGATGATTCCGGGATGAAGCCGATTTTGTCGAGCTTCATGGACAGCATTCAAGATGGTGGATGTAGCTTTGATGTTGTGGTCCAATCCGATTTTAAGTGCCTCCATTAATAGTATTATGGATTGTCTTCGTTCTTCTGCTTCTTTCCAGGTAGCGCTTTTTCCTTCTCTCAAAAGTAAATTTTGTAGATCCTGACGTAGGTTATCCATTTGGCCTTGTTGATTGACATATTGAGTGTGAATGATGTCCAATTGAGAGCGGACAATGTGAGTTTGTTTTCCCAAGTACCTGGTCAGATTACTTTGGGCTTGATTAAGGTCTTCGATAGCCGCATCGTACCGTTCTCCGTCGTCATAATTCAGAACGCCTGCGATGGGCCCAGCTATTTTTCCCAAAAATCCAAGCAGAGGAACACTTCGTCTTACTTTTAGTTGTGACGACATTTTCCTTGGTAGGCTCGCCCTGGTGTTTTCTAACTCCTCGATCTGTCCTCGAAATTGAAGTTGTAACTCTGATGCCATCTCCCATTTATCTGCCCATTGAAATTGGTACATGGTTTTCTCGCACCAGTCTTCTCCTGGTCTGCAATATTCCTTGAGCCTTTCCAGTCTCAACTTCAAATCATTATAATGGCGAATTTGTTTTCCGATGTCTAGAAACACAGCCACCCTCCATCTGCTTGTCGACCGTCGAACCTCTCCAGAATGTTCATAATAGACTCCACTACTGATATTGAATGGTGTAATTTGGAAAAATGTGTTGGTCATCGGGTTGTTTGTTATGAATTCATCAGAATAGGCTCCTGCTGTTAGAAGGAGACACAAGGCAATAGTGATCCGTTCCATTGTCATTTTACCTAAAATCAAAACTATGTTAATGATAACTCAGAGGGAAGATAATGGTTAAAAATGGGCAACCATTATCTTATCTTTATGCTTGGCGAATCTCTCGCCATTTTCATCTTCCAGGATAACGTTATTATTTTGGGTTAATCCTACGACGACGTAAGGGCCATTTGCACGTGAATCGAATTTATTATTCCGGATTTCTTTATATGTGTAAACTTGATCACCGACCTTGACCTTAGAAGGCCGAGCTTTAGAATCATGCCATTCCTTTGATCGTTCTTTTGCTTTGATCAATCGCTGGGCGGCCAGGTTCTGTAACTCATGCATTCTAACAATTAAATCTCTTAAGTAAACACCATAAGTCTCCAATTCGGGGCCCTGTGGGAATGAACTGGGAACCCGGGCGGTTCGACCAAAAACCAATTCGTACGGTGTGAAATTTGTAGCTTCATGGACCGATGTATTATAATTAAACATCGCAAAAGGAAGTAGACGATCCCAATCGTCAAAATCATTTGCATAATGTTTAATATAATCTGTCAGCTCAATATGGCTCCTTTCTAATGCACCATTTGTTTGAGGACGATAACCGGAAGTAGTAAGTTGTTTTACGCCGAAAATTCTTTCGAGTTTTCGCATCAAAGAACTCACAAAGCTTCCTCCTCTATCTGTAAGCACACATCTAGGTGCTCCGTACAGAGAGAAAAGGTTTGTTGCCACAGCATGGGCGATAGTAGTGGTTTTGATATCCGGAATAGGTACCGCGATGCAGTATTTACTAAAATTATCCTGCATGGTAAGAATATGTCGATTCCCATTGGGAGTGGTTCTCAATTTTCCCACTGTATCTAGGGATACCTTGTCGAAGGGTATTGCTGGGGTATCCGTTATCAACATAGGTTCGCGAGTTCGAGCCCTAACAAGTTTATTTTCAAGACAGCTTCTACATTTTCGAATAAATTGTGTCACATCATCCCGTAATCTAGGCCAATAATATCGTTCGCGTATTCGCCTGTAGGTCTTTGTAATGCCCTTATGCCCACCAATTAAACTACCATGATATTCGGTTATTATTTTTGAGCGTAATTCTGGGGGAGGGACTTCAATCTTTCCGTGGCACAAGGTGATTTTTACATCACCACCGCGGAATATTCCTGCTAATATGCCCGCCATAGTCGTTTGGGGGAGAGTACCTAATAGGTCTCCGGAATTTGCCATCCGGCAATGGGTTTGATTATCTAAAACTAAAGCGTGTTTCAAGTTCCGTAACCCTGTTGTAACGTCACTCCAGTCAAGTTCGTCAAAATGTCTTTTCTTTACTACGATTGAATAAATTTTGTATTTTCCACAAAGGGTAACCTGAACTTGTCCTTTTATTGGATTGTTATCCCGGATATCCTGTAAGTTAATTTTATCGGTAGCAATTAAGAGTTTTGAAATCGAATCAACGGGTTCACAATCTTCGGAAATAAAATGGGCAATATTGTCTTTCTTGTAGGTCACTGGTTCCGTCCATTGGTGGAAAACATTTTCCGGATTTTCTTTGAATTTTTCATGTGTAGTATTAATAGTTTGTTCGTTGTCAGAGGGTTCGGGGGAGGAAGAAGAGGGGGACTCTACATCCGAAATGTTAATATAGATTGGTAACCTTGTGTGAGGGATAGGCATCGTTGGTGGGGGTAATTCTATATTATTTGAATGTAGTCTTCGAGGCACTATGTTTGTTTTTCTTCCCACTTCTTCGTCTTGTTCTTCGTCGTTTTCTGCTTGAAAATCTGCGAATGGGGTAGATTGCGCAACTGGAGCTGGCAAGATTCTAGGAGTGAAGACCGGAAGACTGGTTGCAGGATTCTCGTGAATACCTTCTTCTTCAATCACTTCGGGCGTATCCTGGAAACGTACTACACTTCGTTTTCTTTTAGGGCAGGAATGACTCATTACGGGGGTATCCTGCTGAGCTCCACTGGCATAGGGGCTGAAAGAAGGAGCTTTGTGTTCCGAAGATGATCTTGATTCTTTTGGAGAAGTGTTGTTGTCGGTGTGAGTTGGCTCTCGCTTTTTGTTGACATTATCCAGGAATCTTTTCAGTCTTGCTGTGAATTCGCTATCATTGGTTCCTTTGCATGGATCCAAGGATTCTAGGTAGTCAAGATATTCCTCATCGCTCTCTCCGTCGGAAACATGAGTCTTCTTTTTAGGTGTTCGACCCATTCCTTCATAGTCCCATGCTAAGGTTTGGTTGGATTGATTCAAGTTGCTGAATTCACGACGTTTCAGAGATTCATCGAATCGCCTAATTGATTGATCTAGTGAATTTTCTTGATCTTCAGGATCTGCTGGATTTTGCTGTGGTTCCTGATCAGTTTCTGATTCCGGTTCCGAACTTTCTTCACTATCGGGAGGTGGTGGAGGTATTGCGACGATCACATGCTCCGGGGAAATTTCTTCCACATCTTCTTGATCTGCTGATTCGCTGGAAGATGAACTGGAGTCTGAAGGAGGTTCTAGAAGGGCGCCTTCCCTTGCTAGTCGATCTGCATTTTCGTTTCCATTTATTCCATCGTGACCAGGCACGTGTTCCCATATAACATCCAAACCTTTCATTGCTTTAACTAATCGTTCGTAGGCACTTTTATTTTTGACAGGTTTATTTTCGTTGGTTTTCCAGTCGTTTTCCTGCCATTTTGGTACCCACTCTTGGATTCCTTGGACAAGTACCTTGGAGTCAGTTTTTATCCTTAGTTGATTTATCCCTGCTCGTTTCGCCTTTTTGATAGCCGTTGTTGCAGCCTCAATTTCGGAAGCGTTGTTTGTTTGTCTACCTGTGGACCGCTGAGAGACGTTAAGTGGGTGTTCAGGACCGAACCATACTCCAATCCCTGCACGTGGTCTTATTCCGCCGTTGTCACAACATGCACCATCTACATAAACATCTGTATAGGAACTAGACATAGGGGGAATACACGAGGTTGATGGTTGGTCAGTTATTTCTTTTTGCGTGATCGGACTTTTAGGTGGGAGCTGAGGGGGAACACTAGGGAACACACTATGACTTGCACGGAATACTGGGGCGTCCGAATTTTCTTCTTTGTCGGTTTCTGTTGTTGATTCATCTGACGAAGAGGATTCGTCTTCCTGGTGACGGGCCTTCTCTCGTATTTCTTGTTTTCTTCTCCTCAATCTCTCACCAATACTACTCACATCTGGATCTACAGGTTTCGAACCTGCAGGGGGAACATAAGGTTCTTCATCATGGGGCTCCTTAGGTTTAGTTGATCCTATGGGTCGTCCTCTCTTGGGAATAGTGAGCTTTGCAGATGACGCTGCTTGATTCCTCGCAAGTATTTTCCTAGGCACGACTGGTATTTCCTTTGATGTGGTGGGCATTTTGAAACCTTTCGTGGAACTAGTGGCCTTGGGGTTTGATGATGAAGTAGAGGGGTTTTGTTTATTCGCATGAGGTGGCTTTTCTAGTCTTGCAGAAGGAACTTCTTTCTTTGGCGCCACAGGAAGTTTATAGGTAGGGTTAGGTTGTAGTGTTGTAACCTCTAAAGGGTTTTTGGGTAGAAGAACCTTAGAAGAACGTGGGGTTTTCTGTTGAATTTTGCTATTGTCACGCGATTGACTCGCTCTTGCACTGGCACTAATCACTTTTTGTTTCGCACCACTACTTATGGGAAGGGCGCGAAGAGGGGATGATTTGATTTTAGAATTTTCGCGTTGGTTATCTAACTTATCCTGATCTGTTTCTTCCGAAGATTCGGTCCACTCTGACTCGGAAGATGCAAAGTTGTCCTTTTTGTCACTAGTGTCATTATCTTTGATAGGGTTGTTAGATAGAGCCTCGACAATTCTATTTATTTTCCCGGGTTTGTACTCGAATTTATAGCGGTAGTCTCGAAGTTTTAATCGCCATTTTTGAAGTCGCGTTCCTGGATTCTCAATATAACTTATCCAGTGAACTGGTTCACAGTCACATGACAGGATAAAGTCTTGATTATACAGATAGGGTCTGAAATGCTCCACAGCGTATAACACTGCAAGGCACTCTTTTTCGGCATCGAGGTATTTTCTCTCGTTAGCGTTTAAGACTTTTGAGTAGTACGCGACGGGAAGGTCAATTTTGTCATGTTCTTGGGTCAACATTGAACCAATGGCATATTCAGAAGCGTCTGTCGTGAGTTTAAACGGTTTTGTGAAATCTGGGTATTGTAAGATGGGTCTTTTACACAGGGCTTTTCTGAGTGTTTTGAAACATTTCTGTTGCGCCTCACCCCATTTCCATTCCTCTGTTTTCTTTAACAGATCAGATAGAGGTTTAGCGATTTTAGCGTATTCTTTTATAAAGCGCCTGTAATAACCTGAAAGGCCTAGAAAACTCCTGACTTCAGTTTGAGTTTTCGGTACAGGAAAACGCTTGATGGCCTTAATTTTTGCTGGATTCGGTTTTACTCCATTTGCTCCGACAATGTGGCCTAAATAGGCCACTTCCCTTTTTAGGAATTCGCACTTGTCGGGTTGGAGTTTTAGGTTTGCTTCTCGAAGTCTATTATATAGTCTTCGGGCTCGCCTATCATGTTCCTCAAGGGTATCAGAGTAGATAATGATATCGTCGAGGTACACGAATGCTTCCGAATCAAGCATACCATCAAGAACGCTATTAAGAAGTCGCTGAAAAGTAGGGGGGGCATTTTTGATTCCCATAGGCATACGCTTATATTCGAAATGTCCATTTCGAGAAGAAAAAGCCGTTTTGTGTCGGTCGTCCGGGTGAGTTTCCACCTGGTGAAAACCACTAGCGAGGTCGAAGACAGTAAAGTATGCTGCCGTCCCTAATTTATCCAATATGGCGGAAATATTGGGGAGGGGGTAGGCATCCCCTATTACCTTCTCATTAAGCGCTCGATAATCAATAACTACCCTCCACTTTCTTTTTCCCGAAGCGTCAAGTTTTTTCGGTACTATAAGAAGAGGGGAGTTATATGGGGAATTTGAGTTTCCGATAATACCGCTATTAAATTGTTTTAATAATTGTTCGTCAATTTGTGGTAGGGCTTCATCTGGGGATCGGTATTGCTTTTTATGAATTACCTTATCGTCAGTGGTGGGGATTCTGTGTTGGATTAAATGAGTGCAACTTAAAGGTTCCCCATTGAGATGAAAAATGTCGGCATATTCCTCGGCCCATTTATTTACAAGTTCTTTTTCTTCCGAATTTAAATGGGACACAAAAAGGGATTCTTTAACCTTTTGAACTCGCTCGGTGTAGGATAACAGTGGAGTGGAAAAATGGTCAGATTCTGAATCAGACAATTCTTCGCCCTCCAGTTTGCAAAAATCAAAAGGGATTAGTTCTTGGGGAGGCAATTCTATATCGATATCCTCTTCTGTAGTATTAATCGCTACGGCGTGACACACTCCATTTTTGCTACTTACTACGGCCTCGCCCAAGTATGCACCTTTAGGGGTGTTAATTCGAGGGAGATAACCTTGTGACAAATCTGGATTGATCACGTTTATAGCGATTGGATTTCGAGTTCTGGCTCGGATTCGCAAAACCCTTTTAAAAGGTTTGATATGAGGTTTCAAAATCTCCTTTTCGGCCAGTGATTCCTTATCCACAAACGGGATAGGGGTCACTGGGTTGGAGAGAGTGACCAGGGTATTGTGCCAGAATGATATCTGGGCCCTTTCCTGTCGAAGGTAGGGCCGCCCTAGAATTCCATGTGTTGAAACAGGAAAATTATTTCTTACTACATGAAATTCAACAGGTGCACTTGCGATGTTAATTTGAATTGTACCAATCGTTCTCACTGTGTGATTCGTTATTCCCGTGATTTCTGTACTCTTGCTCGGGTCAAGAGTAAGGTCGGGATCTAAGGCACACAATTTGATTAGATTGGTGTCGGATCCTGGATCTACTAGAAACCTAATATCTGATTGTCTGAATTCTGGGGCCGTGAACTGCACTACTGGGGAGTCCTCGGCCGTGACTCCTGCTCGTAGGACCTTACGGAATTGTCCTTGAATTGGACACTCCGTTGACGCTGTGGGTTTGGACTCGTCGGCGCGTCGGTATGTCGAGTCTGTTGAAAGTTTAAATTTCCTGGGGGTCCAGGGGATGCTGCACGCGTAGGGGCCGCATTAAACTTGAAATTTGAATTTTGTTCTTGATAGTTGCGATGAGATTGAGGTTGTTGATACTGTGGGGGTTGGAAATTCATTGGTTGGATAGGGGGTTGGAAACTACCGAATTGCGACATCATCGAACGATAAAATGTTGCAAGTTGTTCAGGTGTAAATTGCAATACATCATTCGCCGATGTTTTCTGTGGTCTATGTGACTCAAATCCTCTATCATTTTCCGACCTACGCTTTTCCGGATTAGAATTATTTTTCTCGACCTGTCTTGTATAAGGACTAGGTGATCGTGGATGTTCTTCGGCGCGAGCAATATGATAAGACGTACCTCTAGATCGGTCTGAGTACTTGTGCCTTTCTTCAGCACGAAGGGCATGCTCAAAGGCTTCACTAAGGTCTGCCGGATTTCTCGTGTCCACAAAAATAGACATTTCCTCTGGCAGGCCTCGAATGAATGCCTCAAGGGCGCAATCAATGATTGGTTTCATCATAATTTCGCTTTCAGAAGTATCCTGACAACGGACGGCCAAACCTTCTATTAATCGATAGCGTGCGTTATATTTTGCTTCTAAAGAATGTTTTGCCCCACTCAGTAGACCTTGTAGGCGGTCGTTATAATCACTAACCGTCTCTGATTGTTTTAGTCTAATGCTCATAATATTATCTAAATACCATTGATACTTCTTTGAAGAAGCAAATCTTTTCTTTAAATGGGACACTAACTCGTCTAATCTATTGAAACGTTTATCCCTTACGCTTTCTCTAGCCGCACCCTTTAATTTACTGAGGACGGCCTTGATGTATCCAGGCTCGGAAGTTCCTGTCAAAAACACAGCTCCATTAGCTACGTCTTGTAGGAATTCCTTCAAAGGTGGATTGCGTCCATCAAAAATAGGGATGTGATAAGTGCATTGTTGTAGCGTCATACACTCTAAGACTGAAGCCATCGCGGCTGTTGTGTCAGGATTAGCATTGGCAGGAGGAGGGGTTAAATTTGCGAACGTGCTTCCGCACGCTAAACCGGCTCCTTGTGACACGGGGTCCGTCATTTTTAGTGCAAGTATATATATGTAGATAAAAAAAAATTTTAATTGTTATTCTCGATAATTATTTTTCACCACCGCGGAATATTCCTGTTAATTTGCGCGGGATATTTCGAGGTAAAAAAAAAATAAAATGATTTGAAAAATTTTCAATTTTGATTTTCGGAAGGTGTTTTAGTTAACAGCTGATTATAACGCGTCGCTATCCGGTTCAAAATGGAAAGGTCAATGACCAATCGACCTCTCGGGGTCCTAGGGACTCGTTTAATCCATATACCAGGCGCAGGGGTGGGGATAGCAATATTATGGTGGGACATAACCCTTAATTAAAAATTTTGTTTCCCCTTTTTTTTTTTTTTTATTTATATATATATATATATATATTTTTTTTTTTTTTTACAAATGGGGTGAACAATAGAAATTGGAGAAATTGGTAGAAAAGAGAAATTAATAAAACGAAAGAAAAGCTTTAATTTAGTTTTCCTTTTCCCTATTTTCCAAAGCCAATTTTACTCGACGCTCGATTTCTTTTCGTTTGTTTATGAGAACTAACTCGGCAAGACAATCATGAAATTCTTTCCATGAGCTTAGGGAGTTTTCCGAATTTTCCGACGAGGTTTCTTTTTGATTTTCGAGGTTACGTCTTGCTGCTATACGTTTATTTATATTTTCGTCACTCATAAGTTCTTTTTCTAATTTAGTGTAATTCTTAACTCTTATCAAGTTCCTCAGTTTCTTTCCTCCGTAAACATTTTTACATTTATGAGGCATTGCAAAACATTCTTGACAATTTAAGATAAACTAAAAGAAGCTAGATAAAAAAAATTGAATATAAAAATTTTTATGAGGACGTGGGAAAAGAAAAAAAAAAAAAAAAAAAAAAAAAAAGATACCCTTTTGTTTTATTTAATCAATCACAATGACGTCATCGTTGTAATTTACCGTAGTGTCGCTGTCAGAACTGTTGCTGTCAGAAATCAAAATAGGGGTGGGTACAATCTTGATCTTTTCTCCGTTGTAATTTTCGATACGTTTTACTCTCAACCGTAAGGTGGGGGTATCTGTAAGAATGTCTGCTGAATGTACCAAGGTCAAAGAGAGTTTTTTCAAATCCCGACCATTTATTACAGTGCCCCTTTTAAATGGGAACTTTGGGTTAAACACTATAAAATAGTGTAATCTCTCTGGAAGATTATTTTTAATATTAGTGTTAGTCAAGGAGGAAAAGGTTTCAGAAGGAATTGTTTGAGAGATAGCAGAATTTGAAATATTTGCCTCTACTGAAAATTCTTCTTGTACTCTTTCTTGTGTTTTAATAGAAATAGGAAGTGATTTGATTAAAGTTGTGTTTGATTTTCTTTTTGGTCTATTCTTTCTGCGAGTTCTTTTTCCTCTTTGTCTAAAATTATTCGACATTGCGATTTATCATAGTGACAAAAATTCTTCTCATTCCTTCACAACAAATAAAATATTTTTAGGATTGTTTTGTAATAGAATTTCGGAGACTTGTCTTCCAGTGAGCGAATCACGGAGACTTGTCGTCACGGACTATCTATAACAAAATTAAAAATTAAACGTCTAGTTTGAATTTTTAATTTTAAAAAAAAAATATTTTACTTGAGAGAAAATAATTAGAGAATTTGTTTAAGAATAAAAATTAACAACGCCTTATTCTCTCCATATAGTAATATATTATTTTAAAATTATTTTGTGATAGAACTTCGGAGACTTGTCTTCCAGTGAGCGAATCACGGAGACTTGTCGTCACGGACTATCTATGACAAAATTAAAAATTAAAAATTAAATGTCTAGTTTGAATTTTTAATTTTCAAAAAAAAATATTTTTATTTGAGAGAGAATAATCCGTTCAAGAAGAAAAATTAAACAAATTCTTCATTTTTTTTTTCATATAGTAATATATTATTTTTAAATTATTTTGTGATAGAATTTCGGAGACTTGTCGTCCAGTGAGCGAATCACGGAGACTTGTCGTCACGGACTATCTATGACAAAATTAAAAATTAAAAATTAAATGTCTAGTTTGAATTTTTAATTTTCAAAAAAAATATTTTTATTTGAGAGAGAATAATCCGTTCAAGAAGAAAAATTAAACAAATTCTTCATTTTTTTTTTTCATATAGTAATATATTATTTTTAAATTATTTTGTGATAGAATTTCGGAGACTTGTCGTCCAGTGAGCGAATCACGGAGACTTGTCGTCACGGACTATCTATGACAAAATTAAAAATTAAAAATTAAATGTCTAGTTTGAATTTTTAATTTTCAAAAAAAAACATATATTTCCCTCAAGAAAGAATAATTAGAGTATTTACTTAAAATAGAAATAGACCAAAACACTTATTCTCTCAACAAAAAGGAATGTATTATTTAGGATTATTTTAAAAGTAGAATTTCGGAGACTTGTCTTCCAGTGAGCGAATCACGGAGACTTGTCGTCACGGACTATCTACAATTAAGGTCCCAAAATTGAATTAAAATAATTTTTAATTCTATGTCAACATACCCTTTGTTAGAAAGAAAGAGGTGATATAGAGAAATTTGAAAATTTAAAAATAAGAAAGAATTATTAAGTGAAAATTTCGAAAGGAAATAGAAATCCCTTATAAGAATTCCTCCCTTAAATTCTGAGGGGTAGCAACGTCAGGAAAAATCCCACCGCTGCCACCATCAGTTTGTTACGAACGAGAAAATATTTAAATAATTAATATAGTTGATTTAACTATAATGATTATTTTGGGCTTTTGAGATGGCCCTATTTTCCAGTTTGTTGGAGGAATTCAAACTGCCAGAGCGTGAGCTCTGTTTATCTTACTGGGATTCGTGTTTCCTAGTTGCCAAAAATTCAGAAATTAATTAAGGAAGGGGGGGGGGGTAAGGAAAATGTAGAAAATTAATAGAAAGAAAAATTAAAATAATAGTTATGGTTTATTGAAATTTTAAAGAAAAGAGTCCATCCGCCTCTCAAACAATACAAGAAAGGAGGATGGGGTAAAACTAGCCAGAACGATACAGTTACTTACCCGTTCTGGAACCTTAAGTCTACCGCCAGAATTCTGCCGACGGGCGAAGATAGTACACCACACACACACGTGCACAATTGTTTTTACAATTTACTATATTCTTAAATTTTTCAAACCTTTGAAAACAGGGCGGACGCGGTAACTTTTCGAAACCGACCGGTCTTTCAAAAAGAAAATAAAATATTATTTTATGTAAATTTTCTTTACTGTCTCAAATTTTGAAAATGGCCTCCGTGGACTTCGGAGTAATTTGTATTTTTATTTTCGTCCGACCGAATTATTCGTGTAAGCACACAATTAATTCGGATCCTCGGTATCGGACGGGAACGTTATAGGATTTAAGAAATTTCTTTTACACCGATGCCAGAGTCTAGCCTCTGGGGGTCGCGGCAACCGAACTGAACAATTTAGATATCTAATTAATGAGCTTATATAGTTTTACTTCCTTAAGAAATATGGAAAGGTGGGGACAGGGCGTTGGTCCTGTTGCCATGCCAAAATTGCTGAACTTGCATTTTGTGGAATCGGTTCATTGCACTATGTTGAAATAAATTCCTTTTTCTTGTATTCTTAGAAAGAATATTTTCTTTTTAATATTCTTTTAATTATTGAAACAATTTTTAATTTGTTTATTTATTTATTTTATTATTATTCTTTTTTTAATTAATCTCTTAAAATAGGATTAATGTAAGTTGGAAATAATGGACATTTCAAAATAGAAATTCCATTCTATTTTGTAACCCTAAAAAAAAGGTTGTTACAATTCCAACGTTAAATCATTTGTCAATAATTATTTTAATGTGCATTGGAATCTTCCGCAAGTTTGCAATTTATGGCGGGCAAGGTTTATAAGCTAGGTTGGTACAGGGAAACGAGAGATAAATTATATTTTTGAAAGAAAAGAAATAATAATAAAAAAAATAATAATAATAGCCTAAACGTTCCCATCTTTATATATCGTATAGTTGTTAATTGTATAAATATTTTTAGTTAAGGCCGGGCCATCATTCACCCTATTCTCAAGGTTCGAAAAATTAAAAGATGCATTTAAAATTGAAGGCAGATGATTATAGTAACATTCGCCGTTAGTGTGAGAGAGGAAGAGCGATAGGATAGAAAGAGTACACTATACTCCGTAAGAACAATATGCCTGAGAGAGAACGCTTCAATGCTATACACAATCTTCTTTCTCTCTCGCACAATGTCAAGGGGAGCGTGGGGAGCGCGGGAAGTATTCACTCAACGCGTTGAGTGATGCCTCTCGTCTATTCTCCATACATATGTATATATATATAGTCGCGTTTACATATTTCATTATTTTAATTCCAATAATTAATAGTTTATTTCTTTGATATTCTATTTGTAGTAAAATAGGCAATATGCATATATGCGTACGTACACGCATATATTTAATTACCGTTGTTGTTGTTTCTAATAATTATAAAATTTCATAAAAAAATAATATCCTATATTAATTGATATAGTTTATTACTCGTGTAGGTTCCAAGGGCTTGCTTCATGAGTTGAATAAAATTTAAAAATATAGAATTATTTTAGTGTCATTGCCTCGCGAGTTGCACCATTTCGCTGACACCGAAATTCCTTAGTGCAATATGATCTTTGACTTCCTTCAACTTGGTTCGAAGGAAGTTTTAATAAAATTTTAAATAAAATAATTTTCGACATCTTTTAAATTAAATATGGGCGTAACAAAAAGTTAAAGAAGATTGAATTGAAAATATATATATTTAAATATAAATAATTAAAGTGTGTAATTAAAGGAATCAAAGAAATATAAGAAAAATATTGAAATATAGTGAAAGAAAATAAATAGAGAGAATTTACGTAATAAAAATTAAATATAGGGAATTGAAAAGAAATATTAAAATAAAAGAAGTGAAAATAAATTTAAAGAAATCATAAATTATATTAAAGAGTAAAAGAATTGAAGTCTCAGCATTGTGCATTATCTAAGGAATATTAAAGTTCATAGTAAAGAGGATAAAAACAAGATTCGTCATTGGATTCGAATTTCGAAGTACAGAATACCAAGTAGTGAGTAAAAACATCTTACATTTTACGACACACACGATTATTTCATTCACACGTACAGATTCACACGTAATTTTTACACACGCAAAGATTAGTTTTATTTGTATTAGGGACTCATTGGGAAAATATATATCTTATATTGTTTAATCTTAATTTTGATGATAATTTAATTATTCCTAAAACTATCCTATCTTCTCCAAATTCAAGGGATAGGATTCTCACCCCTTGGTTGAACCAATAACCAAGTAGAGGGAAGAATCCACTACCCTTTACAAATTATTTTGTCCGAAGGACACGTTTAGTTAAAGTTTCTTTAAAAATTTGATATTATTAAATTAATTTATTTAATTTTTCAAATTCGGCTCTAACATTGCAAAAAGTCATTTTTACGAATTTTCATTTTTGCGAATTGTCATTTTTGCGAATCGCCATTTTTACGAAATGTCATTTTTGCGAATAGCCATTTTTGCGAAAAGTAATTTTTACGAATTGTCGTTTTTGCGAATTGTCATTTTTGCGAAAAGTTATTTTTGCGAATTGTCAATTTTGCGAAATTTCATTTTTGAGAAATGTTATTTATGCGAATTGTCACTTTTGCGAATTGCCATTTTTACGAATTGTCACTTTTCCGAAAAGTCATTTTTGCGAATTGTCATTTTTGCGAAAAATACAATAGTAAACTTGTAGGTATATATAGATTCACTATTGTATTTTTCGCAAAAATGACAATTTGCAAAAATGACTTTTCGGAAAAGTGACAATTCGTAAAAATGGCGATTCGCAAAAGTGACAATTCGCATAAATGACATTTCTCAAAAATGAAATTTCGCAAAATTGACAATTCGCAAAAATAGCTTTTCGCAAAAATGACAATTCGCAAAAACGACAATTCGTAAAAATTACTTTTCGCAAAAATGGCTATTCGCAAAAATGACAATTCGTAAAAATGTCGATTCGCTAAAGTGACAATTCGTAAAAATGTCGATTCGTTAAAATGTCGATTCGTAAAAATGACGATTCGCAAAAGTGACAATTCGTAAAAATGGCGATTCGCAAAAATGACAATTCGCAAAAATGAACATTCGTAAAAATGACTTTTCGCAAAAATTACTGTTCGCAAAAATGGCTTTTCGCAAAAATGGCTTTTCGCAAAAATGGCTTTTCGCAAAAATGACTATATGCAAAAGTGCAGTTCGGTAAAATGACATTTCGGAAAAATGACATTTAGGGAATAATCATGCGTCCCAGCTTATTCAAAGACTATAACTACTAACTGCAGACAGAATGAATTAGTTATATATGTAATGAATCATTAATAATACACGAGTTAAAATGGAAATTGTTTAATTCAGAATAAATATTTTTTATAAAAAATAGACAATGTTAATGTTTTTCCTTTTTTATTTAAATTTTTTCTTAAAATGTGAAGAATTGTATAAAAATTTACCTGAACATAATGGTGCAAACATCCATGCTGATCCACTTCTGGAAATTCTTTTTTTAATGCATTACGCAAAGCGACCTCAAAATCAGACATTGATTCATTTACATTAAAATCAGGTAATAGCGTCTTTAGGTGCCTAAATACAGCAGAATACGCTTCTTGTGTTTTTTTTTCCATTATGATCCAGGTAAATGGAATTGCCTACAATAATTAAAAGTATATGTGTATTATGAAAAAATACATTAAATTAAGATTATTTATCAGATGATCTAAGCATTATTTAAATTATAAAGTTAAGGGAAACTAAAATTGGTCAAGGAAAACAAAAGAAAATTTACAAAATTTTTTGAAAAGAGGTGAAAAAATATTAAATTTTGAGAATTTATAAGAAAATTCAGAATTTCAATCTCCAGCGACTTTCTAAAATATTTTTAAAAAAATTACAACAGAGTTGCCACAAATATTTAATTTTATTTTTTCCTGACTTTTCCCTGATTTCTAGACAAAATTTTAACTTTTTCCCTGACCCTAAAGAATATTCTTATTCACTGAAAAATTATTAGATACTCAAAAAACATTCTATTTCATTTACTTATGAATTTCTTAAATAGTAAAATTTATTCGCAAACATCAATAACTAAATTTTTAAATAAGTATTTAATTATTATGTTTACATAGGAATTAAACTTCTTCAAAACATTCAAATTCAAACATTTTTAAAATTAAACAACTTATAATCATATTATTATAAAACACGAAGATATCAATAAATTACTCTGAGTCGAAGACTCGGAATGATTGATATTTTCATGTTTTATAAAAATTTTAATTTCTATAGGGTAAGACTCCACCAGAAAAAAAGCGATTTGCAAGTGGTCTTCCGATTTCTTTGAAAGCTTGGGAAATAGAAGTCTTATATGAGTT
Source organism: Leptopilina syphax (assembly GCA_032872505.1). Lineage (NCBI taxonomy): Eukaryota > Metazoa > Arthropoda > Insecta > Hymenoptera > Figitidae > Leptopilina > Leptopilina syphax. The sequence goes on along the minus strand of CM065473.1, from coordinate 34,436,634 downwards.
AAATTTAACCCTAAAAGGATTTTGAAAAATTTTCAAAATGGCGGCCGCTACGCCATATTGAAAATGAGTGTTGCGTTTTTTTCAAAAATTAATAACTCTGAAACTTTTTGATCGATTTTAATAAAATTTACAGGCGGTATAGTTAAAAATACGTAGTTTAATTTTATATTATGACCAAAAAAAAATTTCCAAAATTTGTCAAAAAAAAAGTCAAAAAAATTTTTTGAATTAGTTTTTAGTTCAGTTGGCCTAATTTTTGAATTTTCTAATAAGTAGATATCGATTCCTTGTAATTTCACCTTTCATTTCATAAAAAAAAATTTATGGAGACTCTAATAGTTCTCGAGATATTGCGACTTTAGTATGAGCGCGTACCGCGGAATTAAACTACGTAGCGAGGCGGAATATGAAGCGAGCGTACAAACGTGCACAATAGGGTATCCGTAACAATGCGACTTTCGAATTTTGTTTACGCCACCCCCCAGTTTCGTTCCAATAAAATAAAAAAAAAATTTCCTAAAATTTGAAGCCGATTGATTAATATTAACACGTGCCAGTGATCGATCGAAATTTTCAATTAAAAATACACAGAAAAACTGCACTTTTTAAAAAAAATTCATAAGTTTTTTAATTCTCATGCAAAAAATTCTCCAGGTCACATTTGCCTTCATTTTTAGCTGCACTATAAGATAGCACTTTGCCAAAAATTCAATTTTCAAAAAAATTTTAAATTGCGGATGTTTAAAGTGGGTCATAAAAATGCACCACAATATATCCAAGGTTTTAACACATAAATGTTGTTAAAAATTCAAAAAATTTCTCACTCGGGGCTATTTACGATCGTTTATCATGAATCTGATATCAGAAATTAATTTTTGAAAATTTTCGATCCAATATAGCGGGTTTAAAATTTTGATTTTCTACATTTTTGAAGTAAATATTCTAAAACAACGTCAAGGGCGATTTTTGGATGCGCTATCTACGAATCTAATGTTAAAATTTTATTTTTTAAATTATCCGATCCAATATGTCGGATTCAAAATTATGATTTTCTACATTTTTGAAGTAAATAGTCTAAATATTAATTTATAGATTAATAGTTACAAAAAATAATTATTGGGATGTTTTAGAAACTCTTTTTTAGAAATTTAAATTTTTATACCTCTGCTCTTAAAATCGATTATTGAGAGAATATTTTTAAAAAAATTTAAATACACCTTGCCATATTAAAAATACGTAGTTTAATTTTATATTATGAACAAAAAAAAATTTCCAAAATTTGTCAAAAAAAAAGTCAGAAAAATTTTTTGAATTAGTTTTTAGTTCAGTTGGCCTAAATTTTGAATTTTCTAATAAGTAGATATCGATTCCTTGTAATTTCACCTTTCATTTCATAAAAAAAAATTTATGGAGATTCTAATAGTTCTCGAGATATTGCGACTTTAGTGGGAGCGCGTACCGCGGAATTAAACTACGTAGCGAGGCGGAATATGAAGCGAGCGTACAAACGTGCACAATAGGGTATCCGTAACAATGCGACTTTCGAATTTTGTTTACGCCACCCCCCAGTTTCGTTCCAATAAAATAAAAAAAAATTTCCTAAAATTTGAAGCCCTTGACGTTGTTTTAGAATATTTACTTCAAAAATGTAGAAAATCAAAATTTTAAACCCGCCATATTGGATCGAAAATTTTCAAAAATTAATTTCTGATATCAGATTCATGATAAACGATCGTAAATAGCCCCGAGTGAGAAATTTTTTGAATTTTTAACAACATTTATGTGTTAAAACCTTGGATATATTGTGGTGCATTTTTATGACCCACTTTAAACATCCGCAATTTAAAATTTTTTTGAAAATTGAATTTTTGGCAAAGTGCTATCTTATAGTGCAGCTAAAAATGAAGGCAAATGTGACCTGGAGAATTTTTTGCATGAGAATTAAAAAACTTATGAATTTTTTTTTAAAAGTGCAGTTTTCCTGTGTATTTTTAATTGAAAATTTCGATCGATCACTGGCACGTGTTAATATTAATCAATCGGCTTCAAATTTTAGGAAATTTTTTTTTTATTTTATTGGAACGAAACTGGGGGGTGGCGTAAACAAAATTCGAAAGTCGCATTGTTACGGATACCCTATTGTGCACGTTTGTACGCTCGCTTCATATTCCGCCTCGCTACGTAGTTTAATTCCGCGGTACGCGCTCCCACTAAAGTCGCAATATCTCGAGAACTATTAGAGTCTCCATAAATTTTTTTTATGAAATGAAAGGTGAAATTACAAGGAATCGATATCTACTTATTAGAAAATTCAAAAATTAGGCCAACTGAACTAAAAACTAATTCAAAAAATTTTTTTGACTTTTTTTTGACAAATTTTGGAAATTTTTTTTTGGTCATAATATAAAATTAAACTACGTATTTTCAATATGGCAAGGTGGATTCAAATTTTTTTAAAAATATTCCTTCAATAATCGATTTTAAGAGCAGAGGTATAAAAAGTTAAATTTCTAAAAAAGAGTTTCTAAAACATCCCAATAATTATTTTTTGTAACTATTAATCTATAAATTAATATTTAGACTATTTACTTTAAAAATGTAGAAAATCATAATTTTGAATCCGACATATTGGATCGGATAATTTAAAAAATAAAATTTTAACATTAGATTCGTAGATAGCGCATCCAAAAATCGCCCTTGACGTTGTTTTAGAATATTTACTTCAAAAATGTAGAAAATCAAAATTTAAACCCGCCATATTGGATCGAAAATTTTCAAAAATTAATTTCTGATATCAGATTCATGATAAACGATCGTAAATAGCCCCGAGTAAGAAATTTTTTGAATTTTTAACAACATTTATGTGTTAAAACCTTGGATATATTGTGGTGCATTTTTATGACCCACTTTAAACATCCGCAATTTAAAATTTTTTTGAAAATTGAATTTTTGGCAAAGTGCTATCTTATAGTGCAGCTAAAAATGAAGGCAAATGTGACCTGGAGAATTTTTTGCATGAGAATTAAAAAACTTATGAATTTTTATTAAAAAGTGCAGTTTTCCTGTGTATTTTTAATTGAAAATTTCGATCGATCACTGGCACGTGTTAATATTAATCAATCGCCTTCAAATTTTAGGAAATTTTTTTTTTATTTTATTGGAACGAAACTGGGGGGTGGCGTAAACAAAATTCGAAAGTCGCATTGTTACGGATACCCTATTGTGCACGTTTGTACGCTCGCTTCATATTCCGCCTCGCTACGTAGTTTAATTCCGCGGTACGCGCTCCCACTAAAGTCGCAATATCTCGAGAACTATTAGAGTCTCCATAAATTTTTTTTTATGAAATGAAAGGTGAAATTACAAGGAATCGATATCTACTTATTAGAAAATTCAAAAATTAGGCCAACTGAACTAAAAACTAATTCAAAAAATTTTTTTGACTTTTTTTTTGACAAATTTTGGAAATTTTTTTTTGGTCATAATATAAAATTAAACTACGTATTTTTAACTATACCGCCTGTAAATTTTATTAAAATCGATCAAAAAGTTTCAGAGTTATTAATTTTTGAAAAAAACGCAACACTCATTTTCAATATGGCGTAGCGGCCGCCATTTTGAAAATTTTTCAAAATCCTTTTAGGGTTAAATTTAACTCATATAAGACTTCTATTTCCCAAGCTTTCAAAGAAATCGGAAGACCACTTGCAAATCGCTTTTTTTCTGACGGAGTCTTACCCTATAATATTTTTCAAAAATAAATAAAATTATTTACAAAAATTATAATAAATTTCTCGAAAAATGAAATTATCTTCAAAAATTTTTTGCAAGAATTAAATTAGGTACATTTCACAAATAATGAAATTCTTCGCTGAAATTCAAAAATTTTCAAAATTAAGAATTTTAATACAAGTTTTATTAAAAACTTGTAATAAAAGTTAAATAATAATTGTTATAAATTATTATATTCTTATAATTTTAATAAAATGTAATAAAATTCGTTGCATAAATTCAATTATTTTTACAAGTAATAAAATTTTTCACATGAATTCAATTACCTATTTAAAAAAATTGATAAAATTCGTTGTAAGAATTCCATTATTTTCATAAATTATAAAATTTATCTGAGAACTTTAATTTTATTTTTAATACAATTTATTTACAATAAATTCCTACAAAAATGGAATTATTTTCTTAAATTTGTTGTAAGAATTGAATTACATTTCACGAATGTAATGAAATTCTTCGTTGAAATTCAAATATTTTCACAATCTACTTTTTTAATAAAAGTTCTCAAAAGAATTCAATTATTTAAAAAAATGTAATAAAATTCGATGCAGGAATTTTACTATTTTCATAAATAATAAGATTCTTTACATTATTTCAATTATTTAAAAAAAATTTGAAAAAATTCATTGCAAGAATTCAATTACTTTCACAAGTTAATAAAATTCTTTACAGGATTTCAATTATTTAAGTAAATTCTTCGAAAACTGTAACTATTTTCTAAAATTTTGTTGAAATTCTTTGAAAGAATTCAATTATCAATTATGTATTTTTAAAAATTCATGCTATAATGCTTTTAATATTCAATTATTATCTAAAATTGTAACTAATATTCATTTTCAAATCAATTTTTATTGGAAAATTTTATGAAAATTTAATTACTTAAATACAAAAATGAATAATTTATTGAATAAATTAATGTTTCTCGAAACTAAATTATCATAAAGAATTTTATCAACAAATTTGAATTTTTTGGAGAAATTTTGATAAAATTTTCAAGAATAATTAAATTTCTCGAGGAATTCAATTAAAATTGTATTAAAAATAATTTAAATTTGATGAATTTTATTATTTATGAAAATAATTTAAATTTGATGAATTTTATTATTTATGAAAATAATTTAAATTTGATGAATTTTATTATTTATGAAAATAATTTAAATTTGATGAATTTTATTATTTATGAAAATAATTGAATTTTTGTAAAAAATGTAATTATTTATGAAAATAATTGAATTATTGCGAAGTTTGCTTAGAATTTTATCAGAAATTCTTTTTTAAATAATTGAATTCTTTTGAAAAATTTTATTTAAACAGTAGATATTGAAAATCATTGAATTAAGAAAAATTTTTTGAAAATAATTGAAATTTTGCAAAGAATTTCATTAAAATGTTTGAAAATAATGAAAATTTGGAGAAGAATTTTATTATTTTTAAAGATAATTGAATTTTGACGAGAATTTTTAAAAATGTTTGAACATAATTCAATTTTTGCGAAGAATTTTATTACTTTTGAAAATTATTGAATTTCTGCAATCATTTGTTACTACTCCAAAATTTAATTTTTTCCAGTTACTTAAATAAAAATCCCTGACTTTTCCCTTATTTCCCTGACCTGCGGCATCCCTGTACAAAAAGAATTTTGGAAAAGTTACAGTAGGAATTAAATAATGAAATTTAAAAACGTTTAAAATTTTTGAGAATCTAAATTGTCATGGAAAAATAATGATTAAATATTTATCTGAAAGAAAGTATTGGTGTTTCCAACAATTTTATAACTAATGATACTTTTACGTACCTAAGAGAATAAGAAAATTTTGTGTGTATTAATTCATTTTAAAATATTTTTTAGGATCATACTAAAAGTAAAACTTCTGTTTAGAAATCTGTTAAAAGCAAAGTAAAATTTCTATATGTCAACTCTTGAAAATGACTGAACTATAGAATAGTTAAAGTAAAAGAGATTACTAAAAAATATGATACATATTTTATTTTAAATTAAGTAAGACAATTATAGTCTTTCGACTTTAGAAGTCTATACCGTCATCTTAACTTATTCTGTTTAACTACAATTCAAGTAGCTCATTAATAATAAAATAAATAAAATTGTTTAAACAATTATAAACTTATGAAAAAGGCAGTATATATTGCTTTTTTCAATTAATACATAATTTGATGAAAGCATAAAAGATCCATTTTAGGGCTATGTTTTACAAATGATGAATTTTTATTTTAAAAAGGAATTTTTCTAACGCACTCTAAATGAAAGTTACTTTAAAAACAATTAATATTTTTGGATTGTTTATCTAATTTCAACTAAGCTAAATTAAACTAAATGAAAATTGGTTAAAATATTATGAAAATATAAAATACAATATTTTTTAAAAATATATTAGCACATTGGTTGCACTTATAATAAGTACTTAAAAAATGAAATAATTTTAATAATATACAGTCCAAAATATAAGCATGCTCCTGTGATTTGAATATCGTTAATTATACTTACGTGACCAAATTTGTGAGTCATCAATACTAACAACTGAAATGCATCGCCTAAAATTGTCACTACTTTGTAAGTAGCATCTAAAAAAATCATGTTATTGCTACAAAGAGTATTAGCGAAATCAATGTCTATAAAAACAATGGATTTCGATTGATCATTGACAACTGCGAGGGAAACGTTAACTGAGTGTTGGTCGTATTCCAATAGATGCTTCCATTTGTTAGAAGTAACCATTTCTATATACGAGAAGAAAGAATTCGGTTTATCAGGTATACATTTCTTTCTCCATTTAAACATGGAGCTTTCAATTTTTGGAAAAGTTACAGTTACAGCTGCTTCTCTGTGGCTAATTTTAAAAACACAATATTAATTAAACAAGATTGTAAAAGTTTTAAAATATGTTTTTTTATGAATTAGAGAAAAATATAATTATTAATTATTATTACTTACAACGGACGAACTTTGTCATAAATTTTTCTATAACTTTCCATAGTTGTGGTGACTTCTTAAAACAGTTGTTTCTTAAACTCTCTCTCCTTCAATTCCCTTAAATTCGGAGGATGTGTGTGGTTTTTTGTGGGCGTGAAAATATTGTTTTTCAAATTCCCACTACCCTTACATGTTCCATTTTTATATTTACAGCATACGTAATATCTATAAATTAATATTGGTTAAAATGCAATTAACAATTATACTTTAAAAGTTCTTTCATTCCTTCACTTTTTCTGTCCCTCACACTCTGAAGTTGTCTTTTATTTATACTTTTGTTTTTGTTATCTTTAGATAGATTGTAATATTATATTATTACGAAAAAATTTTACGCGCGGAACGTGATATTCAATTTATTATTGTTATACAAATTAAAAATATTTTTAATTTTCAAATATAAATTTTTAAAACAATTTCATAATCAAAATTTAAGAAATTGACTTATTGACTGCAAACTTAATTATTACTGTTCATATTTTCTGAAATTTTAATAAATCCTTCGAAAAAATTCAATTATTTTTATAAATAGTAAAATTCTTCAACAGAATTCAATAATTTGTAATCAAATTTAAATAAATTTATAAAATTTATAAAATTAAATAAAGAATTAGTAAAAATTTATTTGGCCTCGACACGATGTTTCTACGAGCCACAAAACGATTTCTACGATTACAATTTACAGATGTAGTTGGCTTGATTTGGGAAAAAAATGTCCGCACCGAAAGGTGGAGTAAGGCGGGGTTGCCTACGTAAAGGCATAACAGTATCATAAAACAGGTTAGTAAGTTTTATTTTGTTGAAAATTATAAAAATAATATTTTGCAGTAATAAAAACTAATAGAATGAATATAAATAAAGGGATTTTTGTTTATAAAAATATACATAATATAAAATATGTTAAATTAAAACGAAAAATATGAAAAAAATTTTTTTTTTATAATTTTGTTATTCCTTAAAATAATTTTTTAAAATGATTAAAAATTAAAATTGCTAATTAGTACCTCTAAAGGTACAATTTAATAAATTGTATAATTAATAAAAATATTAAAAATAACAAATATACAGAATTTTGAAAAAATTAAATTATTTCTAAAATTTATTGAATATTTTTGTATTATTTTGGAAAATTAGTTAATTAGTAATTGGAAAATTACATAAAATCGAAAATTAATTATTAATTACAAAATCATAAAAAAGTATTAATTTTTACCTTATATATTTGTTAAATTATCTTTAATCATGTTTTCTTGTCTATAAAAATTTATTTATTTTATTCCTTTGTATCTAAATAATAAATTTAATTATGTTTTTTATTCCTCAATTATATGAGATATTAAAAGAAATTTGGAGCTAATAAATTTTCTACTATAAAACAATAATTACTTATTCTACTATTTTGAAATCCCTTTCTATAGGCGACCAGGTCATATAAGTTTATTTCCGACATCAAAGCTGTCAATTATTTGTATAGTGGAAATAATATTCAAGCTCGTAGAAACATCGTATGTTATTACAAACAGATTTTTACTTAAATCCTTATTTCATATATAGAATTTTAATAAAGAGCCCTTTTCTCTATAAGTATCTGCTTTATTCTTTCTTTTTAAATTATCCAACACTTTCGACTGATTTTTATGAAACTTTTTACTTTGTCAATTTTTAAAAAATAATTTGACACTTTCTCAAAAAAAGAGCTCTTTACCGTAAAGCGAAAATAAATAAAGAATTACCTAATTAAAATTTATTTTGTTTCGATATGATGTTTTTATAAGCCACAATCTTATTTCCACTATAAAAATTGAGAGCTGAATGTGACTTGTGAAAGAAAGTGTCTAGAAATTTTGTGAAGGTTGCCTACGTAAAAGACTAACAGCATCAAAAAACTAGGAATTAGTAATTCAATTTGTCAAGGGGTCGTCCATATATCACGTGGACAGTTTTTCAAAGATTTTTGACCCCCCTCCCCCCTTGTGGACCCAAAAATACATGGGATCGTGGACATTTTTAAACTTTTTTAACCCCCCCTCCCCCAAAAGTGTCCACGTGGTATATGGACGACCCCCAAGTAATTTAAACGATATTTTGTAACAATGAAAGTTAAATATAAGAAACATAAACAAGCTTCGCACTCAATTATGAGTTTTAAAAAAGTAGGAAAAAGTAGCCTCGACGACAAAAAAAAGTAGGAAATAGTAGCCTCGATGACAAAAAAAAAGTAGGAAATAGTCTCTAAATTTAAATTAGTTAAAAATAATTAATTCGATAGTAAAAAATCAGTCACTGATTGAAATATAGTATGTATATGAATAAATTTTTAAAAAATTATCGAATTAATAGAAATTTCGTGAAATGGAACTGAAAATAATAAAATTTACTAAAAAATTTCATTAAAAACTTTTAACAAATCGAATTTTCAAAGTATTTTAATTTAATAATTGATAAATAATTAAATTTTATAAGGAGTCACATTATAGTGTATTCATGTTTCTTTGTGCGAAGATTCATACACAATTAAAATATTTATTAGTTAATATAAAAAAAGAAACACACTTCAAAATTTTTAATAAAATTGAATTTTCGTAAAGTTTTTTTGAAAACTTGGAAAAATAAGATTTTTAAAATTTTTTAATTCTATTGCTTCAAGATAATTGAATTTTTATAAACAAATAATAGAAAATTTTTAATATAATTGAAATTTCTTTACATTCACGGTGCGCCTGAAATTGGTTTTTATAAAAAGTTCCTGCACTCGAAATTTTCTTGTCAATTTTGAATCTGTGAAGTTTAAAGAGTATTTTAAGACCAAAAAGAAAATAATCGCTGGAGCCCTTTTTGAGAAAATTAACTTTAAATATATTTTTTAATTTTATATTTTTAAATTGTTTAAAAAATCGACTTTGATTCCATAGAAACAGTGTGTTTATACATATTGCTAAGGTCAGTCTGTAGAGAAAAAGTCTTGAAAGGTACTTAAGAAATAAACAATTTATAGGTTAGGTTCGAGTTAGATTTATCTTGATAAACAGTTTATTTCTAATTATTTGAATTTGAAACAAATTTTCCCAAGCCTCCCAAGTACCTGTGGCGAGTGACGCGTGATACACATTCGGACGGTATCAACTTTGAACATTCACCATTTCAACACTAATTAATTATTAACCCTGTGATTTTCCAGAAAACTTCTTTGGTCCATAATGAACAACTTTCTCACTGAAAGTTCTTTGTTACTTAAAATTCGCCCGTTAAACGAGAGCCGTGAAGATTGTAGTTCGTGATTTTTACATTAATAAAGAAAAAAATTAATAACAATTTTGTTTATAAACAAAACCACTTTTTTCTTTTTTTTATCATTCGTAGAATACCTTAAGACGTATTTTCTTTTTTGGTACATTGAAAAATATTTAAAATCATCTGAATTATCGCGAGTTGAAGTGAAAAATGTCATTAAATTTGCAGTTTTCAAAAAATCAATTTTTCTCAACTATTTCGAAAACGGTAATAGATACAAAAAAATTTCATAAGAAAAAAAGATGCACAATGAAATTTTCTATAAGGATGTGTATTTAAAATATTAAAATTCAGAAATTGAATTTTAACCTTCCTGCGCATAAAGCCGAGTATACTCGTCAAAACTAAACCGTTACCGTATGCATGAGGACGAGTATACTCGTCCAAACATATTTGTTAATAACTTTTGTTTAAATAAATATTAAGACATCGCACAAGTTGCAAATTTCTTTCAATGAACAAACGAAGCTATTTGAATTATTTCGCACACTATATATTATTTATTTAACAATAAATATTGCATATAAAATGTTAAAACAAATTGAAAAATTTCTGTTTTATAAATTAATGTTTGTTTATCGGATTTTCCAAACATTGTCCATCAAAGGGTTTTTGGGTGCGCTGATTACGAATTCAACCTCAAAATTAAAAAATTCAAAATGGCGAATCCAGTATGTCGGACAATTATATTTTTTAAAAGTGGACTTTTAAAAAAATTTATAGAATTTTACCAAAACTTATTATCAAAGGGTTTTAGAGGTCGCTGCTGACAAACATGGAGTCAAAATGACAAAATTCAAAATGGCGGATCCAATATGGCTGATGACAATTTTGAAAAAGTTTTCTAATCGTCCCGTCTATTGCTATCTAGGTGTTTTTGAGGTCGATAATTACGAATCTAAAGTCAAAAATTTAAAATTCAAAAAATCCTAAATGGCGGACCCAATATGGCGGACGACAATTTTTTAAAAGTTTTGTAATCGTCCCGTATATCTCTATCTAGGGGTTTTTGAGGTCGCTGATTACGAATCCGAGGTCAGAATTCCAAAATTGAAAATGGCGAATCCAATATGGCGAATGATAATTAAAAAAATTAATCCGACCCTCTATCGCTATCTAGGGGTTTTCGGGGTCACTGATTACGAATCCGACATCAGATTTTGAAAATTTAAAATGGTGGTTCCAATATGGCGGACATTTCCTAAAATTCATCGGATTCACTTGAAACTTGTTTCTCAGGAGTTTTCGAGGTCGCTGACTACGAATCCGATATCAGATTTTGAAAATTCAAAATGGCGGATCTAATATGGCGAACATGAAAATTAAAAATCGACTGAATTGACTTGAAACTTGTTACTCAGGGGTTTTCGGGGTTGCTGATTACGAATCCGATATCAGATTTTAAAAATTAAAAATTGTGGTTCTAATATGGCTGACAACATTTCCTAAAATTCATCGGATTCACTTGAAACTTTTTACTCGGGGGTTTTCAGGGTCGCTGATTACGAAACCGATTGCAGATTTTAAAAATTCAAAATGGCGGATCCAATATAGAGGACGAAATTTGCTAAAATTCATCGGATTTACTTAAAACTTTTTACTCGGGGGTTTTGGAAGTCGCTGATTACGAATCCGATTTTAGATTTTGAAAATGCATAATAGCGGATTTAATATTCAAGTGAATCCGATGAATTTTTTAAAATGTCCGCCATATTGGATCCGCCATTTTGAATTTTCAAAATCTGATATTGGATTCGTAATCAGCATCCCCGAAAACCCCCGAGTATTAATTTGTGGACAAATATGTGTGTTTTTGTAGCCAAAAATCTGCTTGCGTCTATACACGTCATCGACAGTTTGAGCCCACCTGCACCATGACGTGCATACACGTCATCGACTGCCAAGGGGTTAAGGAAAATATTTATTATTATTTTTGTATGCGACTATTCTAATTAATTACATTTAATTAATTATAATTTACATTTAATAAAACATTAAATTTAACAATCATTCCGAGTCAGTAAATGTTTAAATAAAAATACTATTATTTATTACTTTTTTTAACAATGAACTTTAAATAAAATAAACAAAAACAGATTGAAATTTTTTAAAAAAATTTTAAATGCTTATTGTTGTTCCATTTTTAAACTACACATAATAAATTGCTAATATTGGATCTGACATTTTTAATTGAGGAATTTTGACTTTATATTCGTAATCAGCGACCCCGAAAACCCCTAGATACCGATCGCCGTGCAAATCCTACATCCTGAAAAATGTATGCATTTGCAAGCGACTTTGTGGGTAGAAACGTATGCGCAGGAGGGTTAAGTGTCTAGGGGACTTCGATTTCGGCCGAGAAAAATTTACGTGTCCTTCTACGATCCAGGTGCTCAATTGGAAAATTAACTTCTGTTAATTTATCGGTTATCAAAAGTAGCCAAAAAGTAGCCTCGTGTCAAAAAAGTAGGAAATAGTAGGTTTTAGTAGAAGAGTGCGAAGCCTGCATAAATAAAGGGATTTTGAGAAATGTACATAATATAAACATGTCAAATTTAAAAAAAAATATTTTGATAAATTTTTTATTTTTTCAATCTTGATATATTCATTAAAATAATTTTTTAAAATGATTGAAAATTAAAATTGCTAAATATTTTCTTTTAAGTTACAATTTATTAATTTGTAATTAACAAAAAATTTCGGAAAATTACATTTATTGTATTTTTACATTCTCATAAAAAATGAGAAAGTCTTGGATTTGTGCGATGTTGAAAAATTTCTAATTTTGATAAATCTTCATTTTTCATGACCCCCTGATGAAACGAAATTCACCCCCGATGAAATTTTCAAAATTTTTTATTTTTTACAATTTTCAAAAAAATATTTTTTTCTAATTTTTTTCTTAAATTTTGTACAAAAACAAACAAATTTTCCCTTGGACACTTTTTTGTAAAAAAAAAAATTATGAATTTTATTCAAAATTTACTATTTAATGCTTTTTTAAATTTTATGTCAGCCATGTATAAAGTATAGAAAATTTAACCGATACACACATTGTTAAAAATGAAATTTTATTTTAAAAATTTTAAAATCTTATCGTAAATTATTTACAAATATTTTTATTGCAAATTACGCGTGAAAACAAAACTTTTCATTATAAAAACATCCAATTTAATCAATTTTGACCGAGTTATAAGCATTCAAAAAAAATTTAAGTAAAAAACGTCATTTCTAAAAAATCTGTATCTCTTGAACCGCTTTATGAAAAAATTTGAAAAAAATCAAGGTAGCTCATTTCAAAGAGTACTAAAAGAAAAAAAGTTTTAAAAAAAATTTGAGATGCAAAAGCAAAATAATTTCCGATTTGGCCTGGAATGTCCCACATACAACTCAAGATTCAGCTAAAATAAAAAGATCAAGAATATATTCCTACCCAAAACATAAATTTAGAAAAAATACCAGGAATAGATTTTACGCAAGTACATGTATATAATTATGTGGACGTCCACATGAAAAGGGCCCATATTGTCGGTTCTAGTTTTCAAGATAATCGCAATGCGCAACTTAGTAATTTTGAAGCAAAAGCTTAAATTTAAAAAATTTTTTATTAGTCCATTTTTTGCACTTTTTTGTAAATTTTAAATAAAATTCATAATTTTTTTTTACAAAAAAGTGTCCAAGGGAAAATTTGTTTGTTTTAGTACAAAATTTAAGAAAAAAATTAGAAAAAAATATTTTTTTGAAAATTGTAAAAAATAAAAAATTTTGAAAATTTCATCGGGGGTGAATTTTGTTTCATCAGGGGGTCATGAAAAATGAAGATTTATCAAAATTAGAAATTTTACAACATCGCACAAATCCAAGACTTTCTCATTTTTTATGAGAATGTAAAAATACAATAAATGTAATTTTCCGAAATTTTTTATTAATTACAAATTAATAAATTGTAACTTAAAAGAAAATATTTAGCAATTTTAATTTTCAATCATTCTAAAAAATTATTTTAATGAATATATCAAGATTGAAAAAATAAAAAATTTATCAAAATATTTTTTTTTAAATTTGACATGTTTATATTATGTACATTTCTCATAATCCCTTTATTTATGTTTCTTATATTTAACTTTCATTATTACAAAATATCGTTTAAATTACTTGACAAATTGAATTACTAATTCCTAGTTTTTTGATGCTGTTAGTCTTTTACGTAGGCAACCTTCACAAAATTTCTAGACACTTTCTTTCACAAGTCACATTCAGCTCTCAATTTTTATAGTGGAAATAAGATTGTGGCTTATAAAAACATCATATCGAAACAAAATAAATTTTAATTAGGTAATTCTTTATTTTCTTTTTTTTCTTTTATTTTCGCTTTACGGTAAAGAGCTCTTTTTTTGAGAAAGTGTCAAATTATTTTTTAAAAATTGACAAAGTAAAAAGTTTCATAAAAATCAGTCGAAAGTGTTGGATAATTTAAAAAGAAAGAATAAAAGCAGATACTTATAGAGAAAAGGGCTCTTTATTAAAATTCTATATATGAAATAAGGATTTAAGTAAAAATCTGTTTGTAATAACATACAATGTTTCTACGAGCGTCAATATTTGTCATTTTTAATATTTTTATTAATTATACAATTTATTAAATTGTACCTTTAGAGATACTAATTAGCAATTTTAATTTTTAATCATTTTAAAAAATTATTTTAATGAATAACAAAATTAAAAAAAAAAATTTTTTCATATTTTTCGTTTTAATTTAACATATTTTATATTATGTATATTTTTATAAACAAAAATCCCTTTATTTATATTCATTCTATTAGTTTTTATTACTGCAAAATATTATTTTTATAATTTTCAACAAAATAAAACTTAATAACCTGTTTTATGATACTGTTATGCCTTTACGTAGGCAACCCCGCCTTACTCCACCTTTCGGTGCGGACATTTTTTTCCCAAATCAATCCAACTACATCTGTAAATTGTAATCGTAGAAATCGTTTTGTGGCTCGTAAAAACATCGTGTCGAGACCAAATAAATTTTTACTAATTCTTTATTTAATTTTATTTTAGGGTAAAGAGCCTGTTTTTTGAGAAAGTGTCAAATTATTTTATAAAAAATTACCAAAGTAAAAAGTTTTGTAAGAAGCAGTTGAAAGTGTTGGATAATTTAAATGGAAAGAAAAAAAGCAGAAACTAAAGTGACCATATGGAAATAGTGTCAATGCGGGACACCCGCTTATTTATATGATTTAATAAACAAAAAAATGTCATTTGTCACAAGAAAAAAGAATCAGGGAATTTGTAGGAGTCAATTGGAGCGGAATTGAAACAAAGGCGCGTCTTATGACATTTACATATTTATATTATGGTTATTTTGTAACATTGAATCACATATGTTTCTGACGATTGAATTTTTCTTAAAATATCACGAAGTCTATCTCTCTCACACTTATATACGCGCTACTGTGCTAACCTGTAGATGCAGGATATTCTTAACTATTTTCCGGGATATGCAGGAAATTTTATGTCAAATGCGGGACGTTTTGCGGGACGCTAGCCTTTGCGGGACAAAGGGGAAAAATCCGGGACAGTCCCGCACAATCCGGGACGTATGGTCACTTTAGCAGAAACTTATAAAAGAAGGGGGCTTTTTATTGTAATTATATATGAAATAACGATTTAAGAAAAAATTTGTTTTTGATAATACGATTTTTCAACGAGCGTCAATATTGTTTTCGCTATACAAATTGACAGTTTCAACATCAAAAATAACCTTATAAATTGGTTGCCTATTGAAAGGGGCTTCAAAATAGTAGAATAAGTAATTATTGTTTTAGAATAGAAAATTTATTAGCGATAAATTTCTTCTATTATCTTATATAATTGAGGAATAAAAAAACATAATTACATTAATTATTTTTATACAAAGGATTAAAATAAATAAATTTTTATAGACTAGAAAACATGATTACTAATAATGTAACCAATACATAAGGAAAAAAATAATACATATTTTTACGGTTTTTTAATTAATAAATAATTTTTAATTTTATATAATTTTCCAATTACTAATTAATTAATTTTTACATATAATAATACAAAAAAATCCAATTTTTATAAATAA
This sequence comes from Leptopilina syphax, assembly GCA_032872505.1. Lineage (NCBI taxonomy): Eukaryota > Metazoa > Arthropoda > Insecta > Hymenoptera > Figitidae > Leptopilina > Leptopilina syphax. The sequence goes on along the minus strand of CM065473.1, from coordinate 34,420,441 downwards.
TTTAATTTTTCAAAATTCTGTATATTTGTCATTTTTATTATTTTTATTAATTACAATTCAATAAATTGTACCTCTAGAGGTACTAATTAGCAATTTTTATTTTTAATCTCTTTAAAAAATTATTTTAATGAATAACAAAATTTAAAAAAAATGTTTTTCATATTTTTCGTTTTAATTCAACACATTTTATATTATGTATATTATTATAAACAAACCCCATTTATTTATATTAATTATATTAGTTTTTATTACTGAAAAATGTTATTTTTATAATTTTCAACAAAATAAAACTTACTGCCCTGTATTATGATACTGTTATGCCTTTACGTAGGCAACCCCGCCTTACTCCACCTTCTGTTGTGCGGCCATTTTTTCCCCATATTAAGCCAACTACATCTGTAAATTGTAATCGTAGAAATCGTTTTGTGGCTCGTAGAAACATCGTGTCGAGACCAAATAAATTTTTACTAATTCCTTATTTAATTTTATTTTAGGGTAAAGAGCCCTTTTTTTATTAAGTTCTTTATTTTTTTTTAAAAAGTGATCAAAGTGGAAAATTACACGAAACATACTAGAGAGTGGGGGAGAGTGGGTTGGCAACACTTGACAGTTCCCGACCTCCAACGCCGTTAATATACATAATTTTAATAATATTCTTTAAAGAAATTCCATTATTTTCGAAACAACTTTAATTGAATTTCTCGAAAAAATTTCGTTATTCTAAAATATTTCTATAAAATTCTTCATTTCAATTTAATTATTTCTTAACATTTTTAAAAATTCTTGCGAAACAATTTAATTATTTTTATAAATAATAAAATCCTTCTAAACAATTCAATTATTTTTTCAATAGTAAAATATTTACAAAAATCCATTGATTTTCAAAACAATTTTAATTGAATTCCTCGGATGAATTCAAATATTTTTAAATATTTCCATAAATTTCAATTATGTCAAAAAATTTTAATAAATTCTTCGAAACAATTTTTATAAATAGTAAAATTCTCCGCAAGAATTCAATTATTTTCAATTCACTTTTAATAAAATTCTTCTTCATAAAATTAAAATGTTTTCAAAATTTTCAATTAAAATTATTAAAGAAACTCCATTAGTTTAAAAAAAATTGAAAGAAATTCTTTAAAAGAATTTAATTAGGATTTTAAGAAATTTTAATAAAATTCTTTGCGAGAATTTAGTTATTTGGTACCTATATTTGGTAACATTTTTTTTGGTAAAATTAGTTTGGAAATATAAATTTTTGGGAAAAATAAAATTGGAAAAAGAAAACATTGGAATTTGTAGATTGGTAAATGTGACCCCTATTCCAGTTATTTTACTAAATAATAAAATTCTTTGAAGGAATTCTAATATCATCAAATTTTTTGATAAAATTGTTTGCAACAATTTGATAATTTTCAATAGATTAATTTTAAAATTGAAAATATTTGAAAAGAAAAATAATAAAAAAGTTAATAATAATGCAATTTATTTTGCATTATTTTTGTTTACGAATCACAATTTTTTTAAGAAAATTATTATTCTGTTTTAGAAAAAGAAGAAAAATATTTGCATAATTTATATTTTTTTTAATCTTATTTTTGGAACAGGATTTTCCACAGGAATTAAGACATTAAAAAATTTCAAATTCAAATTTTTTTTAAATTAAACTTATAAAAGTATTGTTATAAAATATGAAGACATCGATTGCTCCGAGTCGAAGACTCAGAGTAATAGACTTCTTCATGTTTTATAATATTAAAGATGACTGAGAAATAATTATTAAAATAGTAGATATTAAAAGTCATTGAAATTAGAAAAATTTTTGAAAATAATTGATATTAGGACAAGAATTTTTTTGACATTTAGGAAAATAATGATTGAACTTTGGAGAAGAATTTTGTTATTTATAAAGATTATAGGGTAACGGGTACAGTGACCGACACCCATCCAGTGAACGACACCCTAAATTCAAAATCGCAACAAATATAAAACAAAACATCATTAATGTATATTTTAAAAATATTAATATTATAAAATACAATATGTGGAAGCTATTAAAGTAGGAACAATATTTAATTTATTTTTCACAACATTTTACTTTATGTGAAGATAACCTCAAAAAGTGAATTTTGAGGTTATCTCTATAGAACTTGAAATTTTATCCGAAATATAAACGAAATTAATATTGCTGTAATTTTAATAGCTTCCAAACATTTCATTTAATAATATTAACATTTTTTAAATATACATTAGTAATGTTTTGTTTTATATTTATTGAGATTTTTAATTTGGGGTGTCATTCACTGAATGGGTGTCGGTCACTGTACCCGTTACCTATTGGTATTTTTACAAAATTTTTTTTTCAAATTTTGTACATAGTTGAATTTTATAAGAATTTTATTATTTTTTTTTAAATAGTTGAATTTCTGCAATTACTTGTAATTTCTCTAAAATTAAATTTTTTTAGTGTTCTTAACAAAATTTTAAATTAGAAAGTTTTAAAATTCTATTACTTTTAAAAATGCTAATTTTATTTAATTATAAAATTACATGCTTACATTACAGTATCTGCTTTTTCACGAATAACGTATCTGTAATTGTTCCAAATATGGTCATTAAACAAAGCCATTGTAATATTTCACTTGAACCTGTAAATTAACATTTTTCACTCCTTTAATAATTTTCATTTAAATAGGTATTATTGAATCATAATAATATTCAAAACAATTATATACACTATTAAATAATAATTACAATTATAATACCTGTCTCACTGATCTCTATGTGACCTGTCTACGATCACGAACCAGACAACAATGCGCTTGTATAGTATAAATGCTCGTTCACAGCTTAAGCCCTGAGCAGAATAAAGGCGCAAGCACAATTTAGATACAGCTTGCGTCTGCGGCCTTAAAAAGCAAACTGTATGAGGGTGAATTTACAAACGCATTTGTTCCGCTGTACTAATAGTTTATATAAATTAAAAACTAATTATACAACTATTAGTGAATAAATAATGTTATAAATGTTTGCGTTTATATTAGTTCCTTTATTGCCAGAATATATATTGCACTACCATTTGTTGCCAAAGAAAAGTGTGTATAACACTTTAATATTTAAGACAAGAAGTCCCGGGTTCTTTCATAATGTTAACTGGTCATTCATTAAAATAAAAGTATTTTACTTAAAAAGTGAAGAAGAAAATTTTTGTTATTTAAAAAAATTGAATTCTTCCAAAGAATGAAATAAAATTTATTTAAATTATTGCTTCTTTCGACGAATTGAAATTAAATTTTTAAAAATAATTACATTTCACAATCAATTCCTGTAAAATTGTATTAAAAATGATTGAAATCCTGCAATGAATTTTATTATTTTTGAAAATAATTGGGGCGCATGATTATTCCTCAAATGTCAATCTTATAATGCTCATAGCGTCGAAAATCTTAATGTCTAAATACAATGTGGCATAAGTTTTATTTTACTAATTGGTATTAAACGTAATGTTTATTGAATTTCTGCGATATAATTCTGCGTATAAATAGACATTTGGCAAATGATAATAAATAATTTTTTTAAAAAGTAGATTAATATTTACGAACTGCGAACTGTGTCATATCACTTTCAGTATGTTTCATTTGAGTTGATTATAGCACGATATAAGTCACGTTTCAACAATTTTTCTTTAATTTCTTGATGGTTAACTTCATGACTGTGATTTCTGAGCAATGTAAAATGTTTATCATCTTTGGAGATAGCACGCGCTTTACATTTTCCACTTTTATAATATTTACAAGCGTAATATCTGAAAAAGTTGAAAACAAAATTAACATGAATATATAAAATTATTATAATTTACAATTACTTTTACTACTGCAAATTCTAAAATTAATTATTAATGTGTGAACTTTTATTAAAAACAATTTTGTTTTGTACCTGAAAATTTATAGGTTAGATTGAATCAATTCTGAAATTACATTTTACATATCCTTTATTTTAATAGCATAATTCAATGTAAATAATATAAAGTAATACTTATGTTACCGATTCTTTTTTTCTATAGCCATCGTGAATATTACCATGAAGTGCTCGCGTGAATTTTTCTCGTTCGCCGGTATCCATAATGCACTTGACTGCTCTTTACACAAACTGATGATGGCGATGGTGTGTTGAGGATTTCTAACAATACCAACAGCCTTTTCTCAACTAATAATTAAGAAGAAGAAAATCAGAAAGACTGAATTTAATAATCTAACTGATTAAGTGATTGTCAAAATAGATGCACTCTTTGAGTATGTAGATTAACGGAAACAGCGAATTGACTTTGCAACCCCCTCTGAAGGAATTAAAACAAAAGTTTTTCGGAAGCGACAGGTTCGCGAGCGTTATCGAATATTTACGAATTTTACCGATGTATACGTCTCGTATATTTCCGGCATGTTCGCCAATTTCCGATACATTTTCGCCTAAATTCTTAGAGATTACGAATAAAGATTAAAACTTCTAGAAGCTTCTCTTATTTTGTTATTTATAAAGATAATTTGGATTTTTACAAGAATTTTTTTTTTCAAATTTTGAACATAGTTGAATTTTATAAAAAGAATTTTATTTTTTCTTCAAATAATTGAATTTCTGCAATTATTTAAACATTCTATTATTTTAATATCATAAGATGGTAAATGGTAGGGGAGGGTGGTCCCATACCGACCCCCTAAAGTGCAAAGGCTAGAAATGTGCCAAAAATGTGTTTCTTTGTCTTCGTCAAAATTTTTTTGAGTAAAGGAACTATTTTTCAATGTTTTCTGACAATTACCGATGTTTCTGATTGTCATTAATAAAAGATTTAAAGAAAAAGCGAAAATTTGCATTTTTAACTTTTTCAAAATGGGTGGTCCGAAACCGACCCCCCATTTTTTTTGGGAAAATCTCGAGAATAATCAAGATATAAAATTTTGATAGTAATTAAAATAAAATTCAACAGTCTGTAAAGAACTGTTAAATTATTTTGACTTCATTTAAATACATTTTTGGACCTTTTTCTGAACAAAAAGGTAAATAAATGAATCATTAGTAACTTTACTCTGAGATTATTTATGTCTTTAAGTTATGTTGACATAGTTAAACTTGAATTAATATTATTACTTTATTTAAATAAATTTTAAGGCCTTTTTTGAAATGATAATAAATATAAAATGTTAAACAGTGTCTAAATTTCCAATATAATAGCAGCAATGGTTTTGCCTGTTTTAATTTTCGCCCTATTTCTAGTAAAATATATACGAATTTTTTTATTAATTCTTTTTCGTTTTCGTACTTAACTGCTTTCAAAGATGTCGAAAAGCACAACTTTTCTTAATTCATATCGCCTTGTCGAGAACATTTCACAACTGACAATGAATAAAATATTTAACCAAAAGAGAATTAAAGTTAAGTAATAGGTGCTGTGATTGTTAGTAAAATATTTTATAAATTCCTAAAAAATAAAAGTAAATATGCAAAACCTATCCTCACTTCATGTGAACAATAAGGAAGAAGAGAATAAACAATTACAATGTAAAAATAGGGGGGTCGGGTTGGGACCACCCCCACTATTTTCACAAAATGTTTTGCCAATCACTTATATCAATGGAATTATTTTAATTTAAATGTTGTGCGTTAAAGTTAAGGTCATACACAATCAAAATTAATTTCGTAAAAATTTTCCTGTATTCAAAAAACACTGTTAGCTCGAATTCCGTATAGGTCAAAAATTAATTTAAACAATGCTAAAATCTAATATTGCTAGAATCTTCAAATTGAAATCAAACGCATTGATAAAACCTGTGGCCCAGTTGTTGGTGTTGTGAAAGTGTTCGACTGATGGTACTGACGAATTTTTTAGTGGTACCATCTTTAAGAAACATGGGGGGGTCGGTATGGTACGAGGGGTCGGTATGGGACCACCCTCCCCTATTCTATTATTTTATTTAAAATTTTTTTCGAAAAAATAAATTTTGTTTTTAAATTAGATTTTTTATTTTATAAATATATTTTAACTCTTTGCCGTTCATATGTTACGAAATGTCGTCTAGAGTCCTTTTTGGGGGAGCAGCCAATGAGAAGAGGTGTTTATGCTTGTGTTGGTAAGTTAGTTATGTGTGAGAATGTAAGTGTCTAAACTTGCAGTATCGTACCTTCTAAAAATTGGAACCCATTTATATTTTACAATAAATTATATTTAATTATACTAATTGATCACTAAAAATACGATTTTTTGTGTAAAGTATAAATGTATATTTGCAATTTATTACAATTTAAAAATGGTAAATTTGATTGTTAAAGACTTTTATCAAACATAAATATCCTATGTAAACATAACCTCAAAATCAAACTAACATTCGGCCCTGATATTTTCCACGTGATTCAACTGTCAAACTGCTTGTTTCTGAGGTGGGGAAAACTAATGTACGGCAAAGAGTTAATAACATTTTGTAAAAATAATTGTACTTTTCGCGGAATTCATTTAAAATTGTATGGAAAAATAATTGAAATTCTACAATAAGTTTTATTATTTATAGAAATAATTGAATTTTTGCATCAATTTTAATTGAAAAAATTGAATTCTTAAGAAAAATGTTATTATTTAGAAAATTAATTGAATTCTTGCCCAAAAAATTTATTAAAATCTTTAAAATCATTCAAATTTTGCGAAAACTTTTATTATTTTTGAAAATAATTGAATTTTTCAGAAGAATTTTATTATTTATGAAATTAATTGAATTCTTTCCAAAAAATTGATTAAAATCTTTAAAATAATTAAATTCTTACAAGAATTTTCTTACTTATGAAAATAATTGGATTTTTATAAAGAATTTTGTTAACATTTTCAAAAATAATTGAATTTTCCTGAAAAATTTAATTGTTTATAAAAATAATTGAAATCCCCTACAAAATTTATTTATTTATAAAAATAATTGAATTCTTTACAAGAATTTTGATTTAAATCTTTGAAATAATTCGAATGTTGCAAAGAATTTTATTATTTTTCGAAATACTTGAATTCGTCAGAAGAATTTTATTATTTTTTGAAATACTTGAATTCGTCAGAAGAATTTTATTATTTATGAAAATAATTGAAATTTTGTGAAGAATTTTGTTAAGATTTTAAAAAATAATTGAATCCTCCTGAAAAATTTAATTATTTATAAAAAAAATTGAATTCTTTACAAGAATTTTGATTAAAATGTTTGAAATAATTTAAATTTTGTAAAGAATTTTATTATTTTTTGAAATAATTGAATTCTTACGAAAAATTTTTATATTTTGTGTAAATTGAATGTTTGAGAGGAATTTTTTAACATTTTTTTTTATTAATAGAATTGTTTTGTAAAATTTTAGTAAAATAGTAATTAAAATTTAAATTCTTTTTGGAAAATTTTATTAAAAAGTTATTGAAAATCATTAAAATTAAAAAGATTTTTGAAAATAATTGAAATTAGGACAATAATTTTTTTGACGTTTATGAAAATAATTGAACTTTGTAGAAGAATTTTGTTATTTATACATATAATTGGCATTTTTACGAGAATTTTTAAAAAATTTTGAACATGATTGAATTTTATAAGAATTTTTTTTTTAAATAATTGAATTAATGCAATTGTTTGTAATTTCTCCAAAATTGAATTTTTTTAGTGTTTTCAACAAAAAATTAAATTAGAAAATTTTTGAATTCTATTATTTTTTAAATTGATAATTTTATTTTAAAAAGGTAGTAAGAAGTTAGCCGCGCGCTTTAGCGCGCGAATTATTGCTAGTTCTAAATTAATTGAATTAGTGTGGAAATTTTATTATTGGGGAAAAATAATTTACTTTTGAAAGAATTTTATCAATTTTTTTTAAATAATTTAATTCTTTTGTGAAATTTTATGAAAATACTGGATATTGAGAATAATTGATTTTTGGATGAATTTTATCTATTTTTTTAAAATAATTTAATTCTTTTGTGAATTTTTTTGAAAAGAAATGAATAAATTAGAAGAATTTGATTATCATTTTTGAGAATAGTTTTTTGATTTTGTTTTTTGATTTTGTATTAGCGAATTTAAAGTAGTAGAAATTCTAATTGTTTACATTGGTTTTTAAATAAATTAAAATTAAATTTTATGCAGCTACGAATTTTTTTTTATTTTATAAATTTGTAAAATACAACTTAAGTACCTACTAAATAAATCTGGCACCACTTCAAATGAATTTCCAAGATCCAGCCTCCCTAATATTGGCAAATGGTTGTGAGGTGTTAGCAACGTAAATGCATCTCGGAAACGCCATTTTGTTGGACAGAGTTGTGATTTTTTAAACTTGCATACGAAATATCTGTAATTTTTTAAAAACAAACTCAAAAAATATTGAAAGGTTTGATCGCAATAAAATTTAATTAATGAACTTAAAGCGGTTTAAAAAGTATCAGCACTATTAACTTTCATATAAAGACACATAAATAGAAATTCAATTTTACAATCGAAGAAAAAGTGGCGTCATGCACTGCAAGTTCAGAATTAAAATTTTTATTTAAAAGCAATTAAATCGTGAATTTCGAAAAGGGCTCAACTCCTCTTTTTTAAATTTTACAGGAGACACCAAAAACTGTTTATTTGAAATAGCTTTGATTAAAAGAATCCATTTTTATTTTGTAATAAGTAGACAATATTTTACATGAGAAAATGATAAAAGAATTAAACTTAATAACAGTGAGTTTGAGAAAATTGATATTATAATTGTCAGAGTTGAGCTCTTTTTGAAATTCATAAAAAAAATAAAATCGTTTTAATCACAGAACTATATTAATTAAATGTTTTACTATTGAAAAACAATTTATTTATTTATTAAATTTTAAAATGTATTAAATTTTGTTTTAACTCAACAATTTATCATTAGGTTATAAAACAAACAATCTTAGGTTAAAAGTCAAAGAAAACATAATTTAATACACTTTTCTCTGCTAAAAATACCTCAAATGAAATTTTCCTTTTAAGAAAACGTCAATGGATATATAACATGCAGAAAATGTAGAAAAGTGAAATTTGAGAAAAAATTCCGAATTGAGTCCTTTTGGAAATTTACGATTGAATTATATATTTAATACTAACATCGTATCATTTGAAGTGCGGCGATTGATAATGTACAGATGGCTACCATACATGTGTTCATTTACAGGATTTTGTAGACTTTGAGCCATTTTGTATTCCACAAATTAAAAAACACTTTTTATATATTAATAAAGAAACAGGAAAATGTTTCTTAATGAATACCCATATATTTATAAGATAAACTTCTAGAAGTTTTAATCTTTATTCGTAATCTCTAAGAATTTAGGCGAAAATGTATCGGAAATTGGCGAACATGCCGGAAATATACGAGACGTATACATCGGTAAAATTCGTAAATATTCGATAACGCTCGCGAACCTGTCGCTTCCGAAAAACTTTTGTTTTAATTCCTTCAGAGGGGGTTGCAAAGTCAATTCGCTGATTCCGTTAATCTACATACTCAGGGTGCAGTCCCATGCTGAGCAGAAAACAGAATGCAAAGCAGAATTTCGTGAGTGCAAGAGAGATAGTCAGATATCACTGTCCTTTCCAATCTCACAAAATTCTGCTTTGCATTGTGTTTTCTGCTCAACATGGGACCGTACCCTCAAAGAGTGCTGGCGCTTGTATAGTTTAAAGGCTCGTTCACAGCTTAAGCCCTGAGCAGAATAAAGGCGCAAGCACAATTTAGATACAGCTTGCGTCTGCGGCCTTAAAACGCAAACTGTATGAGGGTGAATTTACAAACGCATTTGTTCCGCTGTACTAATAGTTTATATAAATTAAAAACTAATTATACAACTATTAGTGAATAAATAATGTTATAAATGTTTGCGTTTATATTAGTTCCTTCATTGCCAGAATATATATTGCACTACCATTTGTTGCCAAAGAAAAGTGTGTATAACACTTTAATATTTAAGACAAGAAGTCCCGGGTTCTTTCATAATGTTAACTGGTCATTCATTAAAATAAAAGTATTTTACTTAAAAAGTGAAGAAGAAAAAAGCTAAAATTTTTTTGTATCGTATTTCTTCGAGGAAAAGATAAAAAAGATGGAGAGAGGAAGAATGTAAGTATAATAACTATAATATTATAATGAGAAAATTTGTCAAGTTTGAGATGACCAAAATATGAAAAAAGTGAATAAGCTTTTTTTTGGTATAAAAAGAAATAATATCTAACGCAGTTATGTTAATTTTGACAAGTATGAAAATGGTAACATTGGTATTTAAAGATAAAAAATAACTATTTCGTTCTTCCTTTTTTGGTAAATAATTAAACGACATTCATATTTTATGAAGTGCACATTAGGATATCAATTGAGGCTTTGGATCGAATAACTCGCCCGACGCTCGGAGACACGCGCTAATGCCAGTCAGTGAGCGCCTCTGGGCCACTCACTGCTACCCGACTGGTATTAGCGCGAGTCTCCAAGCGTCGGGCGAGTTATTCGATCCAAGGCCTCAATTCACAAAAAGGCTTCAGTGTTTTGAAAAATTATGATTCTTAAAATACAGTGTTAAATATTCATTTTTATTTTCTTACAGTGTACCCATAGGAGGTATATATTTCATTGAAGGATATTTGTACATTTTAAACAAAATGGAAAGAAATATAGCGTAAGTTATGTCTGCACAATATATTAATTATAGATATGTAAAAAAATTGTACTGCATTATTGTATTGAAATTAAATTTTAATCGATTTAAATTGTCCTCGATCGAAATTATTTAAAATTATTAAAGCTTTTACTGTTGACAAAAAATTACAATTTATTGAGAGAAATAATTTAATAATTTTGAATAGAAGTTGAGTTCCTGAAAATAATATTAAAAAAGTGAAAAAGTTTCATTTGTTTACTGTTGAAAATTAGTTTTAAATATAATTGTGTTTTTAAATAATTCTAACTGAAAATTTGAAATTAAATATATTTTACATAAAACGTGTTCGTTTCACTTGGAATTGATCATTTTATTAACTATCTCAAAAAAGGTTTAATTTCACTAATAAAAAAAAACTTTTAATGCTCACTACATTTATTGATTTTGTATTAAAATTATTTAAAAAAATGTTTCTAAAATACTATGCAATTAAAGTATAAAATAAAAAATTTATAAAATTTAAATTATATTTTAATTTAGTTACCTGATGTGTCGAAGTCATAAGAAGAAAAATTGCCCAGGACTAGGTAAAATCAATAGAAATAATCAATTTATATTGACATCAAATCACAAACATACAGTCGATCCGAGGGAAGAGGAGGAATTTTTATTAAAAAGAGAGCTCAGAAATAGTACAAGAACACAGCCAGATTCATTGAGAGATGTTTACAACAACATAATGGATCTGTACATAAATATATCTTTTTTTTAAAGAAATCGCAAATAAGTTTTAAATTTTAATGTTATATAACATTTATAAAATAGGTGATAAAATCATCTTTAAAATGCGTTATACATAATTAATTTACGATTACTTGTTAAAAAACTACATTTGTTTGAAATTAGCAAAAAAAAATTGAAAATTTTGTTTTTTTTTAAACAGTAATTTAACAATAAAAAATTTTTTTTTAAAATTTATTCTTTAAATATTGTTAAAGTAGATGATATAAGCTTTAAAATGAGACCTCACAAACCTTGATATCTTTATTAGAAATCAAAATATAAAACTTTTTGTAACACCTTCAACTGTGATAGGGTGGGCAAATCCTGTTGGGCGGCACTGTAGATAATTTACTTGTTTTTACCGACACTATTAATAGTGATAAATGGAGTTTTTTGAAATCTTACAAATCTGGTGTGCTTTCATATTATCTCTCAACAGGAGAAGACAATGCTAGCTGTTGTACAATTTTCGACAACAACTTCCCAAGGAGTGCATTTCGGGCAGAGAATTATTTTATACACATTTCAAAGAAATGTATACCACAAGGCGGTTGGACCGATGGAATTATATCTTAATTGATGTTAAAAAATAATCGCGTAAGTATATTTTTATTTCTTTTCTTCTCTTTTTTCTATTTTTGTTCAGTAATTTTCAAGAAATTCATACAACTCTTATTTATATTAATAACAATTGAATCTGTCGTAATGCAACTTTATTCTAAAAACAATTTTTTGTATAAAAAAATTTCTAACAGGTTTTATTATTATTAATTCATAATTAATTAATTAATTTATTTATTAGGTTTTGAATTATCAGAACATTAACAACTTAAAAAGAGCTCAAAATTTAGATAATTTCAAATTTCAATTCATCTCTATTGAATCCTATTTTCATTTAACTGATTGGAATATTTCAGTTCGAATTTTATATTTTATTAATACACATTTTTTTTATTTTTCAAATTCTGTCCAATAATATTATAAGAATTGTAAATTCTAACTTTTTTTTATTTTAACTTATTCATGTACCTCAAATTGATAAAAGATTAAAATACTTGATTAAAAATCAACTTCCCTTTAATCATGTAAAAATATTTAATATACTGTCATTAATCAACAGTTATATCCCATTGCACTTGGACTACTAGAGCAACTTACAATTGAAACTTACAAATCATTTTTTCTGAAAATAAAAGAAATTGTGCCAATATTCCAAATGACTACAGTAGTTACAGGAAATGAAGTAATTTTGAAAGAGTCTATTGAATTTGTATTCCCGGAAGCAAATGTTCTAAGGAGCCTTTATTATTATCAAGAAGTAAAACTAATTTTATTATTATTATTATTATTATTATTATTATTTTGTTTTACGAAGGAAGTTGGAAATCTGTTCATCAGATCCCTCGTGGCCCGGACCACGAGTTTTGCAGGGTTGAACATTGAGCCGCATGTAGCATAGGCTAAACTAAGTTTAGCTTAGGCTCTATCGACCTACTAAAACCAACTCCCTATTTCCAGGACTCTATTTCCACTTGCGGAACTACCTTATGGCTTTACTTCGCAAGTGGAAGTCCTCTCTCTTACTCCTCTCTGTCCATTGTTAAAAAACAATCTTTCCATTAACCACCGGGGGGGAGTCACGGGAGTGGGAGGAGGAACGAGAATTAGTTTCTCCTCCCCCTCCCGCGAATCGTCCCCAGTGATTACTCCAGGTTTAACCTCTTCTTCCGTCCACATCTTTTGTCTTCATTACCGAGGTAATGAAGAACTCGATGTGGCGCCAAGAGTCCGCGCTTTGAAGCATAGTTGAGACCATGTCATCAGCGGTGAATTGAGTTTTCACCGCGTCAAACATGGCCCGTCTTAGCTCACTCCATTGCCCGCAGGAGAAGAGAGTGTGTTCCGCGTCGTCTATTTCAGCGCCGCAATACACACATTCCGCCTCCTCTCTGATCTTAAATCTATGAAGGTACTGACCGAAGCAGCCGTGACCAGTCATCGCCTGCGTAAGGTAATAGCCAACCTCACCGTGCTTTCTTTCTAACCAGGTGGCGAGGTGGGGAATCAGGCGGTATGTCCACCTTCCTTTGGATTCCCCATCCCATCTTGCCTGCCAACTATCGACTAGTCTGATTCTTGCCGATTTGCGGATAGCCATCTTTAGGCTACCGCTGCTCTATTGTTTCTGCGAGACAACTCGTTCTTTATTGAGCTGAAAGACTTCCTGTCTTTCTTTTGCCAACAAATCTGTTGGCGGTGTATTCGCAAGAACTAGAGCAGCGCAATCAGACACCGTCCTGTAGGCTGAGATTACTCTCCGTGCGCTCCCTGTCTGCACAGAGAGCAATCTGTCCAAGATGCCGTGGGTCTTAAGGGCATCAGCCCATACAGGGGCAGCATAAAGCTGCTTTGCTAGACCCACGGTCGCCACCAAGCGCCGCTTCTTTTCCCTGGGACCACCGATGTTGGGCATTAACCTAGATAGGTTACCCATACATTCGGCGGCCTTGAGTGTTGTGATGTTCACGTGAGGACCGAAGCTTAACCTTCGGTCCAACGTCACTCCCAGGTACTTAAGTTGATTTCCCCATGAGACTTCAGTTCCTCCTATTTTCACCTTTGGGGCTTCAAAAACTCGCCGGACTGTAACAAGCAGAGCCTCGGTCTTCTCTAAGGCCATTTGCAGGCCATGACGAGACAACCAACGCTCTACTCGCCGCAGTCCTTCATCGAGTTTTATCTCGAGGAATTTGGTTTTCTGCGCTCTACACACCAGAAGTACGTCATCCGCAAAGGCTTTCAGGATCGTGTCTTCGGGCAGCTCCATTCTCAGGAGATCGTCGTACATGACGTTCCATATGAATGGACCCACCTTAGACCCCTGTGGTGCCCCGCAGGTCATCTCTTCCTTGAGATGGAACACATTGCTTTCGTACACGACCCATCTGTCACTGAGATAGTTGTCTATCATTCGCAACAGATAAGTCGGCACTCCTTTGCGTCTCATTGACTCAATGCAGATGTCCCATCTCGCGGAATTGAACGCATTCCGGATGTCGATGGAAACAAGAGCACAGAAACCCTTCCTCTTCCCCTGATTGACTTCCTTTGCCAGTTTCACAACAGAGAGTATTGCATCAACTGTTGACCGGCCTTTCCGGAAGCCAAACTGGTCCTCTGATAGGCTATTTTCGCCTACCAGGAATCCCTGAAGTCTTTCTAGAACCATCCCCTCTAGAAGTTTGCCCATCGTGTCCAATAAACAAATTTGTCTGAACGATGAGACTTTATCCAGAGGTTTATCGCCTTTCCTAAGGAGGACCAACTTTTGCACTTTCCAGTCACTGAGGAACTCTCCGGCTTTTAAACACGCATTAAAGACGTTGAGAAGCAACTCTGGGTATACCGCGACGACCTCTTTTAGGATCTCGCTTGGTATTCCATCCCTGCCTGGCGCCTTGCCATTTTTCAACGCCCTTGCCGCCTTTTTTAGTTCTTCAAGCGTGAAGAGCTCCTCCATCTGTACTACGCAGGTATAGTCCTCCCTGGGGCTCGGTTCCACATGGGAAAACAGCGCTTTTATGATTTTTTGGACCCAAATCGGATTGCCCAGACCCGGGGTTTTTTGTCTTGAAACTAATTTCTTAGTAACAATTTTAAACGCCAAACCCCATGGATCATTCTCGGTCTTCCTGATTAGGTCCTTCGAGCACTTTTGTTGGCTACTCCTTATAGCCCGCTTGAAGATTCGCCTGGCTTTATGCCAATCTTCTTGCAGCGTGAGGTCTCCCTTCGAGTGGGTATATTTCCTCCTAGCTGCATTGCATTCTCTCCTTAAGCGGGCTAATTCATCGCTCCACCAGTACAGAGCACCCTTCCTAGCTTTTGTTTGGTGCCGGCGAGGCATAGAGTGGTTGCAAGCATCCACTATTATTTGCCTTGCCTCTCGCACTATGCCCTTTACAGAAGTTGGCTGCCTATGCCAGTTGAGTCTCCTAATAAGGCGAGCCTCAACTAAGGACTTTGCCAACTTCTCCCTATCGAGTCTCCTAAGGTTCCAGGAGGGTATCTTTTTGTCCATTTGTGGGCAATTGTACCCTCCCATATTCTCCTCGGAGACTGAAAACTCAATGTACTGGTGGTCGCTCATGGTCACCTGATCTAATACCTTCCAATTTCTGATTCTACGGGCCAGATGGGGAGATGCAATTGTCAGGTCAAGAATTGACCCTGACGCTCCCCGCCTAAAAGTAAGCTCTTTTCCCCGGTTCATCACCACTAGGTCATTCGCAGAGACCATATCGGTGACCAAGATTCCCCTCCTGTCCTGACGGGTCTCCCCCCACTCGGGGGACTTACTATTGAAATCCCCCGCAATGAGGACATCCCCGCCGAAAGCTCTTATGCTTTCTTCAAGAGAGCGAATCTCGGCATCGAACTTTTTAAGGGGGTCGTTTGGGGAGAAGTAGCAGCTGTAGATACGAACACCCGCCACCTCTTCCCAAACAAAGCCCTTATCTGTCTCCAGGAAATCACCAATAGCGATGTCCGGGTTACACACTTGTATTCCGGACCTTCCCGATGCGTCCTGGAACCAGACAGAGAATTCTGGCTTTCTACACTGCTCACTGAAGATCAGTATATCAGCCTTCCTCTGTCTAGCAGTCTGCATCAGAAGGTCCAGCGCGGCTCTTCCTCTTCCGAGGTTAACCTGGAAAACCCCGTATTTTGTCTTTTAGACCTGAGAGGATTCCCCAATAGACTGGGCAAGCCCTGCTTCCCGGAAGGTGGTTTGTCTCCTTTGACCCCTTATCGGAGCAAGTCATGCAACGAGCAGAACCCTTACATGACCTGCTTTTGTGGTCCAGACCACCACACTTCCAACAAGCATCTCTTCTGTCTGAGCCACTGCAGCCCCGTGCCAAGTGGCCGTAGCACAGGCATCTGAAACACCTGTCTACTTCCACCCTGATTCGGACTCTGCAATTGACCCAGCCGATTCTGACCTTTCCGGTCTTTAATAGCAACTCCGCGTCCGCATCTGGCAGACGCAGAATCGCCATCTGCGTACCTCCATACCGGGTGACTAGTTGGCAAGGCGTTTCCAACTCAGGCTTGCCCAGACAACCCCGTATTGCCTTCTGTACGTCTGCCACGACTATAGTCTCATCGAGGTCTACGATTTCTAGTGACCTCGTCGAGACTACTGTCTTGACCTCTGCTTTTCCATCCAGGGCAGTGGTCAGCGCACTGCTGAATCCAGTGAGATCCTGCCCCTTCTTAAGAACCAGGAGGATTTCTTTCTTCCTGGATCTTCGGACCGACAGGATCTCGACTTTGTTTTCATCAGGGCTGACCTTTGAGAACATATTGTCCAATATCCCATCATAATCTTTTCCTTCCCCTACGCTTATTCTAATTGCGTCTGTCTTCCTTTTCTTTCTCTTTCGGGAGGGTTTTCTTGTTCCCCCCTTAGGGTCATCCCCAGTCTTTTCTTTTACTTTTTTCTTTTTCCCCTGGACTTTTTTCCAGGGCCCGCCATCAGCTTGAGTGGCTGTCCGAGCCTCCTCAGCGTTGGCTTCTTCAGCTGTCTGATGGGGAGACCCGGACGCCTTCCCTTTCTTCGACTTTCTTTCTTTGGGCGTAGTTGAGGCCCCCCTCTTCTTTCTTTCAGAGGTGGGGGTTCCCCCGGGAGTTTCTCCTACGCGTCCGACTTGTCGTCTCGCTATGAGAGGAGGAGGATAATTTTCTAATTTTTTAGAAAATTCTCTCCCCTCTTCCATTAGGTCCCTGGCGATGCCAACGAGGCTCTCACCATAGTGGAAAGCCTCCACTGCACTATCCTTGACCGGCTTCGGATTGTTCCTTAAAATCCCCTCTTTTACGATTCGAAGAGACTTAAACAATTCCTCCGACATTTCGGACTGCCTCTCCATGAGTCGAAGCATGGTCTTCCATCCCTCAACCCATAGGGATGCTGGAACCGTTTTACTACTGAGGGCAGAGGCTTCTGCAACCTCCGTCTCCATTTTCTCTCCGCTGTTTCGATCCAAAAGATCTGTGTTTTGTTGGCCACCCCCAAAATCCGTGGGCCTTACGTCGACCACCGGGGCTTTCACCCGATCGGAATCGACGGCAGGATTACCCTCTATCGAGGTACCTGCTTGGGGTATAATGTTATTCACATCACACATTTCCATTTTTAACTTGAAAAAAAAAATTGATTTATATGGGTGTGATTAGTGTATCGTGTGTATTGTGTTGTGATTAGTGTGTAGGTGTTGTAATTGTGTGTAAACCATATATGTGTTAGAATGGTGTGCATTTGTTGTGTACTGTGTCTGACGGACCAGAACGACCATGCACACCCCCCGTCTCTCATGCGTATCTCACATTCACGGGGGTCGCGCGTTTATAGCACCCCCCCACATACAGAAAAAAAAGGAAGAAAGGAAGAAACCTCCGCAAAGTGTTCCTCTTTCATTCCACATACACTTTCATACATCAGTCTCAATTCCATTGAGACAAACCGGATACCGCCAAGGCTGGCCTATTGAACAGACTTCCCGGATCCACAGTGTCATCAATAGAAGAGAGACTGCCCAATCGTGGAAGCGGCCGTCTATAGGCTACTCTGGTTCCGCATTTAGGGCAGGGGCCGTTTATAGGCTACTCTCCTGCCCACATGTACTCCTTCATACACATTCGTAAAAGCGGCCGTTCATAGGCTACTCTGCTTCCCATTCATGGAAGGGGCCGTTTATAGGCTACTCTCCTTCCCATTCATGCTCCGAACATACCGAACACTTTGGTTCGGATTCTCCTTCGCCCAAACAAAGGGATAAACGCGTTTATAGCGCACCCTACGTTCATACTGTACCATTCACACAGACGAGGAGTATACACGAACGCACCAGTCCGACAAACTACCCTCCTCCTCCTCCAAACTACTTCACCCATGTACACGCATATACGTAAAAAAAATAATACATAAATGAGTATAAATGCGTATAGAAGATGGAGTCCCGGGCTTGGGACACGGTTCTAAGCGGAGTTATTATTATTATTATTATTATTATTATTATTATTATTATTATTATTATTTATTTTTTTTTTTTGCTTAGGGACTTTTGGGAAATCTGCTTACAGATACCTTGGCTTCCGCACTCCAAGGTTATGTGGGGTTGGTATGACAATTAAAAAAAAAAAAAAGAAATGTAAATTTAATAAACTGGCGACCTACTGCCAGCCCGACCCACTAAAACCCGTAACCCTTCTTCTGGAGCCCTTTACCCTCCCTCGGAACTGTCGTAAGACTTTAGCCTTCGAGGGTGGCGTTCCAACTCTGTCGCTATTGCGACTTTCTGCTTTTCCCTGCGGTTATCCTGCGTTAATAGTTAAAAATTTTGAAACTATTTCAATATAAAAGCGGAATTAACAGCACAACAATAATTAAAAATAACAAATGTGTAATTAAGTGTAAAAAGTCAAAAGATAAAATTATAAACGGATATATAAAGAAAAAGAAAAAAATAAACGCGTATAAAATATTAAAAACATAAAACTGTACAAAGATGAATAAAAAACACAAACAAATTAAAAAATGTATAAGGACAAATATATCACAAAATAAATTAATAAAAAAAACAAACAAACAAATTAAAAGCTGTTTAAATTACGCTTTTTGGCGGCCGTCGAGATCCTTCCTCGACATAACCGAGATTATGAAGTTCTCGACTTGCCGCCAATTTTCCTCTGACTGGGTCATCAGCGATACCATGTTCTCCGGTGTAACTTGACTGTTTACACCTTCGAACATGGCCCGCCTCTCCAAGTCCCATTTCTTGCATGAGAAGAGGGTGTGCTCCGCATTGTCCTCAGGGAACTGGCAATATGCACACACCTCGTTCTCGCGTAATTTAAAGCGACACAGGTACGAGTTAAAACACCCGTGACCTGTGAACGCCTGAGTCAAGTAATAGGAAACCTGACCGTGTTTCCTATTTATCCAGGTGGCGAGTGCCGGGATAAGGCGATAAGTCCATCGACCTTTTTCCTCACCATCCCATCTTTCTTGCCATCTTTCTATGAGCCTGTGCCTCGCTTCTTTGCGGATCAGGCCCTTGCTTGGTCTAAATTCCTCATTCAAGGAACTGCTTTCTTTAGAAAAGAGAAACATTTCTTCCCTTTCCCTCGCCAAAAGATCTGCTGGCGGGACACTTGCAAGAACCTGCACAGCACTCGTAGATACCGTCTTATATGCAGAGATGATACGCGTTGTTATCGATCTCTGCGCAGACAGTATCTTTTCACAGATGGTCACACATCTTTTACTCCTCAGGGATGGGGCCCACGCTGGTGCTGCATAGAGCATTTTAGCGTGGGCGACACTCGCCACCAGTCTTCTTTTTTGTTCACGGGGTCCGCCAACATTTGGCATTAGCCGTGAAAGATTAGCCGCACACTCGATCGCCTTATTTGACGCCGTAGCCATGTGGTGGTGGAAGTTTAATTTTCCATCTAACTCCACACCAAGATATTTAATTTGCTTACTCCACTTGACCTCGAATCCGTCTATCACGATTCGTGGGAGCTCATAACCACGTCTGTCTGTGACCAGCAGTGCTTTGGTCTTTTCCAGGGCCATTTCAAGACCTCTGGTATCCAGCCAGCTTTTAGCTAGTCGCAGACATTCGTTCACCAATGTCCCAAGAGCCTCCTCACTTTCGGCAGTGCACACGAATAACGCGTCGTCCGCAAAGCCGATGATCACCGCACCTTCGGGCAGATCCATTCGCAGAAAATCATCGTAAGATACATTCCATACAAATGGACCCACCCTCGAGCCTTGAGGAGCCCCACGCTGCATCTCTTCCTTGAGAGTGCAGGTGTGTCCCTCATATATAACCCACCTGTCGCTAAGATAATTATCCATTATCGGATGGTGATCAGATAGACGATTCTCTTCGGTCAAGTGGCTTTGCATTCTCTGCAGAACCATATCCTCTAGAAGTTTACCCATCGTATCTAGCAGGCATATAGGCCTGTACGATGAAACCTTATCTAGAGGTTTTTCACCTTTCCTTAGGAGGACTAACCTCTGTCGCTTCCAGTCGCGGAAGAACTCTCCTCTCTCAAGGCAAAGATTGAAGCATCGAAGCAGAATCTGGGGTGAAGTGTCGTTTACCAACTTTATGATCTCGTTACTTATCCCATCGATTCCAGGCGCCTTGCCTGTTTTCAATCTTTTGCCTGCTTTTTGCAGTTCACTAAGTGTGAAGAGTTCTTCCTCTTCGACTTTGCAAAAACTCCAGTCCCCTCTAAGATATGGCTCCGCAGGAGGAAACAAAGAACTTATTATTTTTCTGACCCAATCGGGATTGTCCAGGCCGGGGGTCTTTTGCCTCGTCACTAATTTCTTAGTTACGATTTTAAAAGCCAGACCCCGTGGGTCCTTATCGACTTCCTCGATTAGGTCATTTCAGCTATGGCGTCGCGACTTCCGGATCTCTTTCTTGAGGTTCTTTTTCTCCTCCTTGAAAGCCTCTTTCAGCAAGGGATCTCCCTTAGATCAGGTATATGTCCTTCTTGCTATGAGGCATTCCTTTCTCAAGGAGGCCAGTTTTTCTGACCACCAGTGCAAGGATTTTTTCCTTGGAAAGGCGCCTTTGCGACGTGGCATCGACGTAATGCATGCGGTGACGATTATATTTCGCACCGCTCGCACCTCTCCATTTAGACTTTTCGGCCTCCTCACCCAACCAGAATCCTCAATTAAGATAGATTCTTCAAGGGACCGGCTGAAATTCTCCTTGTCGAGTTTCTTAATGTTCCACGAGGAACCGCCAGTCGGTTATGCGGCTAAATAGTTTAGACGATGCGATTGTTAGATCTATAATTGATCCGATCGCACCTCGTCTAAAAGTCCATGTATTGCCTCGGTTTACTGCCAATAAGTCGTTTCTGGAGATCATTTTTCCAATACGAATTCCTCTCTTGTCGAGCCTCGTCTCACCCCACTCTGGCGACTTTGCATTAAAATCGCCAGTGATGATGACATCCAGCTTGGATTCTGTGAGGCTCGATTCTAGGTCTTCTATATTGGCTTCGAAGGTGGTCAGCGGGTCGTTGGGTGAAAAGTAGCAGCTATACATACGTATGTTAGCCACCTCTATCCACACAAACCCGCTGCTTGTCTCCAAGAACTTGTCAACCCGCAATTCTGGGTTGTACAGCTTGATGGCGGCTCTCTTCGCCTTATCCTGATACCAAGGTGCGAGGTCGCTTCCTTGATACTGCTCACTGCAGAACAGGATATCGACCTCATTTTCCCTAGCTGTTTGCATCAGGAGCACCTGTGCATCCTTACTTGTATGCAGGTTGACTTGAAGGAGCTTTAGGGATTTGCCCTTTTAAGTTTCTCCAGTTCCTCGTTGTAAACCGGGCAGGAAATTCTTCCAGGGATATGGTTGACTTCCGTTTTTCCCAAATCTGTACACGTTATGCACTTTGGCTTGTCACTAGTACACTTTTTGGAGAAGTGTCCCGCTTCGCCGCATCTCCGACAGTTTTTTGTTCTGTCGGGGCCCTTGCAAATTCGGGTCACGTGTCCATAGGCTAGGCACTTTTGACATCTTGTCACTTCTAAGTGCGTTCGGATGGATGCGTTTATCCAACCAATACGCACTTTGCCCAGCTTAAGCAGACTCTCGCTGTCGGTTTCACTCAAGCGTACTAGTGCCACTTTTGTACCACCAAAACGTGTCAGAAGGCGGCAAGTCACATCCAATTCGGGCTTTTGCAACTTCTGCTGTAAGACGGTTAAAACGTCCTCCTCTGCAGTTGTTTCGTCAAGTTCCCGAATTTCGAGGGTCTTTTTGCTGACAAGGGCCGTAACCTCAGCCTTGTGCTGAAGAACGGAGGTAAGATTCTGAGCGAACTTTGAAGTTTCACCCCCCTTTTTTACCACAACAAGAACCTCTTTTTTAAGAGTTCTCCTAATTTTCACAATCTCTGTGCTAGTTTCCTCTGGCTTTACCGAAGTTGTTGCCAGTTTTATGAGATCATGGTAGGTCTCTGGATTCCGGGCCACAATTTTTATTGCCTCCGTTGTTCTAATTTTGGGGGGGCGCTTCTGAAGTCGCTCCCTCTCCTCCGCTTTCTTCAAGGCCTTTCTCTTACAGGCCTCCCGTTTCCTATTGGAGATGGTTTTAAAGTCTTTTTCGTTTTCAGGCTTATTTAC
This sequence comes from Leptopilina syphax, assembly GCA_032872505.1. Lineage (NCBI taxonomy): Eukaryota > Metazoa > Arthropoda > Insecta > Hymenoptera > Figitidae > Leptopilina > Leptopilina syphax. Next base: position 34,397,747 of record CM065473.1, on the reverse strand, counting down.
CACAGTTGCCTCCGAATAAGAAGCAACCCTGGCCGAAGCAGCCTTACTCACCTCCGTCTCCATAACAGTAGGGTTTGCCTTGGTCTCCTTGCTCTTAACCCTCTTACCCTTGGGAGTGGTCACAGTAGAATCAGTCTCCGGACCTTCATACTCTCTAGGGCGCTTTTTTGGGTCGATGGGCTTGCTCTCGCCAGATGTGGCGTGCGACATCGATCTAGAAATTTCAGGATTCGACTTTGGATTGCTTGGGCTAATGAAGGGCCTAGGTATAAAACGCAGGTTACTGCGAAGCACCTCGTGCACCTTCCCCAATTCCACCATTCCATCCTGAACGTCCTTGCTAATGTTTCTTTGTTTCCTGCAAGCACGCCACATGCTGTCAAGTATTTTTGGGATCAGATCGACCTGTTCTAAAACATTTTCTTCGAATCTGCTAAGTCCCACATCCTCAGAATTATTATTATTATTATTATTATTATTATTATTATTATTATTATTATTATTATTATTATTATTATTATTATTATTATTTTTTTTTTTTTGCTTAGGGACTTTTGGGAAATCTGCTTACAGATACCTTGGATTTCGCATTCTAAGGTTATGTGGGGTTGGTTATTTTTATTATTATTATTATTATTATTTTTTTTTTTTTTTTTTGCTTAGGGACTTTTGGGAAATCTGCCTACAGATACCTTGGATTCCGCACTCCAAGGTTATGTGGGGTTGGTATGACAAAAAAACAAAAAGAAATATAAAAAAAGAAAAATAATTAAATGTTATAATAAATTTAACAACCTGGCGACCTACTACCAGCCTGACCCACTAAAACCCGTAACCCTTCTTTTGGAGCCCTTTACCCTCCCTCGGAACTGTCGTAAGACTTTAGCCTTCGAGGGTGGCGCTCCGACTCTGTCGCTGATGCGACCTTCTGCTTTTCTCTGCGGTTATCCTGCGTTAATAGTTAAAAATTTAAAACTATTTCAATATAAAAGCGGAATTAACAGCACAACAATAATAAAAAAAAAATGTTTAATCAAGTGTAAACAGTCAAAAGATAAAATTGCAAACGGATATATAAATAATAAAAAAAGAAAAAAAAATTATAATAATAATAAACGCGTATATAATATTAAAAACATAAAACGGAATAAATTAAAATTGTATAAGGACAAATAAATCACAAAATAAATTAATAAAAAACAAACGAATAAATTAAAAGCTGTTTAAATTACGCTTTTTGGCGGCCGTCGAGATCCTTCCTCGACATAACCGAGATTATGAAGTTCTCGACTTGCCGCCAATTCTCCTCTGACTGGGTCATCAGCGATACCATGTTCTCCGGTGTAACTTGACTGTTTACACCTTCGAACATGGCCCGCCTCTCCAAGTCCTATTTCTTGCATGAGAAGAGGGTGTGCTCCGCGTCGTCCTCAGGGAACTGGCAATATGCACACACCTCGTTCTCGCGTAATTTAAAGCGACACAGGTACGAGTTAAAACACCCGTGACCTGTGAACGCCTGAGTCAAGTAATAGGACACCTGACCGTGTTTCCTATTTATCCAGGTGGCGAGTGCCGGGATAAGGCGATAAGTCCATCGACCTTTTTCCTCACCATCCCATCTTTCTTGCCATCTTTCTATGAGCCTGTGCCTCGCTTCTTTGCGGATCAGGCCCTTGCTTGGTCTTAATTCCTCATTCAAGGAACTGCTTTCTTTAGAAAAGAGAAACATTTCTTCCCTTTCCCTCGCCAAAAGATCTGCTGGCGGGACACTTGCAAGGACCTGCACAGCACTCGTAGATACTTTTTTATATGCAGAGATGATACGCGTTGTTATCGATCTCTGCGCAGACAGTATCTTTTCACAGATGGTCACACATCTTTTACTCCGCAGGGATGGAGCCCACGCTGGTGCTGCATAGAGCATTTTAGCTTGGGCGACACTCGCCACCAGTCTTCTTTTTTGTTCACGGGGTCCGCCAACATTTGGCATTAGCCGTGAAAGATTAGCCGCACACTCGATCGCCTTATTTGACGCCGTAGCCATGTGGTGGTGGAAGTTTAATTTTCCATCTAACTCTACACTAAGATATTTAATTTGCTTACTCCACTTGACTTCGAATCCGTCTACCACGATTCGTGGGAGCTCATAACCACGTCTGTCTGTGACCAGCAGTGCCTCGGTCTTTTCCAGGGCCATTTCAAGACCTCTGGTATCCAGCCAGCTTTTAGCTAGTCGCAGACATTCGTTCACCAATGTCCCAAGAGCCTCCTTACTTTCGGCAGTGCACACGAATAACGCTTCGTCCGCAAAGCCGATGATCACCGCACCTTCGGGCAGATCCATTCGCAGAAAATCATCGTAAGATACATTCCATACAAATGGACCCACTTTCGAGCCTTGAGGAGCCCCACGCTGCATCTCTTCCTTGAGAGTGCAGGTGTGTCCCTCATATATAACTTACCTGTCGCTAAGATAATTATCCATTATCCGCAACAAGTAGGGCGGCATGTTTTTCTTTTCCATCGACTCGATGAGATCTTTCCATCTTGCGGAATTAAACGCGTTGTCGATTGCTACCAACGCGCAGAAGCTCTTCTTTTTTCCAGGTCCCAATTTGTTTTTTCCTGCTTTGGCTATGTCCACAACTGCCTGAATGGCATCAACTGTGGACTTGCCTTTACGGAAACCAAATTGGTGATCGGATAGACGATTCTCTTCGGTCAAGTGGCCTTGCATTCTCTGCAGAACCATATCCTCTAGAAGTTTACCCATCGTATCTAGCAGGCATATAGGCCTGTACGATGAAACCTTATCTAGAGGTTTTTCACCTTTCCATAGGAGGACTAACCTCTGTCGCTTCCAGTCGCGGAAGAACTCTCCTCTCTCAAGGCAAAGATTGAAGCATCGAAGCAGAATCTGGGGTGAAGTGTCGATTACCAACTTTAGGATCTCGTTACTTATCCCATCGATTCCAGGCGCCTTGCCTGTTTTCAATCTTTTGCCTGCTTTTTGCAGTTCACTAAGTGTGAAGAGTTCTTCCTCTTCGACTTTGCAAAAACTCCAGTCCTTTCTAAGGTATGGCTCCGCAGGAGGAAACAAAGAACTTATTATCTTTCTGACCCAATCGGGATTGTCCAGGCCGGGGGTCTTTTGCCTCGTCACTAATTTCTTAGTTACGATTTTAAAAGCCAGACCCCATGGGTCCTTATCGACTTCCTCGATTAGGTCCTTTCAGCTACGGCGTCGCGACTTCCGGATCTCTTTCTTGAGGTCCTTTTTCGCCTCCTTGAAAGCCTCTTTCAGCAAGGGATCTCCCTTAGATCGGGTATATGTCCTTCTTGCTTTGAGGCATTCCTTTCTCAAGGAGGCTAGCTCCTCTGACCACCAGTGCAAGGATTTTCTTACGGGAGTGGCGCTTTTGCGTGGCATTGACGCATTGCAAGCGGTGACTATCATGTTCCTCACCGTTCGCACCTCCTTATCCAGACTGCTCGGCCTCTTCACCCAGCCCAAGTCCTCAATTAAAAGGGCTTCTCTTAGGGACCGGCTGAACTTTTCCTTGTCGAGACTCTTCATATTCCACAAGGAGGTTTTGCGACTAGGAACATCCTGTCTTTTTCCTCCTCGTGTGTCTCCCATCCAGACTGAGAACTCAATGTACTGGTGGTCACTTGCGGACTAAAAGTCCATGTATTGCCTCGGTTTACAGCCAATAAGTCGTTTCTGGAGATCATTTCTCCAATACAAATTCCTCTCTTGTCGAGTCTTGTCTCACCCCACTCTGGCGACTTTGCGTTAAAATCGCCAGTGATGATGACATCCAGCCTGGATTCTGTGAGGCTCGCTTCTAGGTCTTCGATATTGGCTTCGAAGTTTGTCAGTGGGTCGTTGGGTGAGAAGTAGCAGCTATACATACGTATATTAGCCACCTCTATCCACACGAACCCACTGCTCGTCTCCAGAAACTTGTCAACCCGCAATTCTGGGTTGCACAGCTTTATGGCGGCTCTCTTCGCCTTATCCTGATACCAAGGGGCGAGGTCGCTTCCTTGATACTGCTCACTGCAGAACAGGATATCGACCTCATTTTCCCTTGCTGTTTGCATTAGGAGCAACTGTGCATCCTTACTTGTATGCAGGTTGACCTGCAAAAATTTTAAGGATTTGCCCTTTTAATCTTTTGCAGTTCTTCTCTGTAAACCGGGCAGGCTCTCTTTCCAGAATCGTGATCCGTCTCTGGCTTCCCCAGGTCCAAGCACGTAAGGCACTTCGGCTTAACTTTACAGCTCTTCGCGAGGTGTCCCTCTCCGCCGCATCTCCGACAGTTTTTACTTCTGTCGGGGCCTTTGCAGGTTCGGGTTGAGTGTCCGTATGCTAGGCACTTTTGGCACCTAGCTACTTCAACATGCTCACGAATTGGAGCATTTATCCATCCGATTTTTATTTTACCAAGCTTTAGCAGAGTATTACTTTCTGCCTCTGTCAGACGTACTAGAGCAACCTTAGTTCCTCTGTAGCGCGGCAAAAGTCGACACTCCATCTTCAGGTCAGGTTTACCCAGCTTTTCTCTTAGTGCTGCATTTACCTCATCCTCTGAGGTGGCTTCGTCCAAATCCTTAATCTCTAGAGACCTTTTATTCACTAGAGGTGTGACCTTAGCTTTACCATGCAGGGCCGAAGACAGTGCATCTGCAAATTTTAAGGTCTCTCCGCCCTTTTTAACTATCACGAGAACCTCCTGTTTAAAAGTTCTCCTGATTTTCCGGATCACGGTACCCGTATCTTCTGGGTTTACCTTTGCTTTTATTAGCGGCAAGATACCCTCATAAAACTTTGGGTCGCTTGCCGTAATATTAACAGCTTCCGTGCTCCTTAGCTTCAAAGGAGGCTTCGGAAGCTCTTTTTTCTCACCTAAGGTTTTCTCTTTTGGAGTCCGATTCTTTTTGTTTTTAACAACTTTGAAACCGTCTCCGTTGTCCGCTCCGTCCCTCAAGACAATCTCAGCATACGACTTGCCAGGACTGTTTGAGAGCGCTTCTTTTGTTCCAACTAGCGACTCAGAACCAAGCTGTGGAGCTTCCTTTCGCTTAATTCTCTTCCCGCCTTGAGTCGCTTGTCGCGGACTCGCATCTGGGCTTGTACCTTTCCTGGGGCGTTTATTAACGCCTTTTGCCTTATTAGGACATGTCTTTGCGCCGTTCAGAGGTGCAGTAGTGCTCTCCGTCTGCTGTGGAGCTACCACAGTTGGGTGTTGCGGCTCTTGGTCTATGAAAGGCTTGGGGATAAAAGGTAAATTCTTACAGATTATCTCAAACGCACCTTCCAAAACCGTCACGCAATCCTGGATTTCCCGACTGACGTTCTTTTGGCGCTTGAATCCTTGGCGCAAGCTTTTGAAGATTCCCGGAATAGCCACGAACTGGTCTGAGACATTTGTCTTATATATTATCGGCTGATTATTGTTTTGGACCCCCCAAAACCCCCATCGGGGTTCCTCCTTGGGGTAATTCATTTATATTATGATTCATAATCATTTTTTTTTGGTTTTAGAATCAGGATACCACCCTGTTGGTTGTCCTTTAGTGAAAAGCCCCGCCACCACGGCAAGGTCTACTGAACATATCCAAGATGCCAGTCGTGTCTGGCAGCGAACCCGCTTCTCCCAACTCATCAAAGAAATCAGTCATGTCTAGCAGCGGACCCACTTCTCCCAGCCCATCAAAGAAATCAATGATGTTCGGCAGTGGATCCACTTCTCCCAGTACATCAAAGAAATCAATGACATTTGGCAGTGGATCCGCTTCTCCCAGCACGTCAAAGACATCTATGATGTTCGGTAGTGGACAACCCGGCGGGGGAAGTCCTCTCTCTTACTCCTCTCTATCCATTGTTAAAAAACAATCTTTTCATTAACTACCGGGGGGGAGTCGCGGGAGTGGGAGGAGGAACGAGAATTAGTTCCTCCTCCCCCTCCCGCGAATCGTCTCCAGTGATTACTCCAGGTTAACCTCTTCTTCCGTCCACATCTTTTGTCTTCATTACCGAGGTAATGAAGAACTCGATGTGGCGCCAAGAGTCCGCGCTTTGGAGCATAGTTGAGACCATGTCATTAGCGGTGAATTGAGTTTTCACTGCGTCAAACATGGCCCGTCTTAGCTCACTCCATTGCCCGCAGGAGAAGAGAGTGTGTTCCGCGTCGTCTATTTCAGCGCCGCAATACACACATTTCGCCTCTTCTCTGATCTTAAATCTATGAAGGTACTAACCGAAGCAGCCGTGACCAGTCATCGCCTGCGTAAGGTAATAGCCAACCTCACCGTGCTTTCTTTCTAACCAGGTGGCGAGGTGGGGAATCAGGCGGTATGTCCACCTTCCTTTGGATTCCCCATCCCATCTTGCTTGCCAACTATCGACTAGTCTGATTCTTGCCGATTTGCGGAAAGCCATCTTTAGGCTACCGCCGCTCTGTTGTTCCTGCGAGACAACTCGTTCTTTATTGAGCTGAAAGACTTCCTGTCTTTCTTTTGCCAACAAATCTGTTGGCGGTGTACTCGCAAGAACTAGAGCAGCGCAATCAGACACCGTCCTGTAGGCTGAGATTACTCTCCGTGCGCTCCCTGTCTGTACAGAGAGCAATCTGTCCAAGATGGCGTGGGTTTTAAGGGCATCAGCCCATACAAGGGCAGCATAAAGCTGCTTTGCTAGACCCACGGTCGCCACCAAGCGCCGCTTCTTTTCCCTGGGACCACCAATGTTGGGCATTAACCTAGATAGTTTACCCATACATTCGGCGGCCTTGAGTGCTGTGATGTTCACTTGAGGACCGAAGCTTAACCTTCGGTCCAACGTCACTCCCAGGTACTTAAGTTGATTTCCCCATGAGACTTCAGTTCCACCTATTTTTACCTTTGGGGCTTCAAAAACTCGCCGGACTGTAACAAGCAGAGCCTCGGTCTTCTCTAAGGCCATTTGCAGGCCATGACGAGACAACCAACGCTCTACTCATCGCAGTCCTTCATCGAGTTTTATCTCGAGGAATTTGATTTTCCTGCGCTGTACACACCAGAAGTACGTCATCCGCAAAGGCTTTCAGGATCGTGTCTTCGGGCAGCTCCATTCTCAGAAGATCGTCGTACATGACGTTCCATATGAATGGACCCACCTTAGACCCCTTTGGTGCCCCGCAGGTCATCTCTTCCTTGAGATGGAACACATTGCCTTCATACACGACCCATCTGTCACTGAGATAGTTGTCTATCATTCGCAACAGATAAGTTGGCACTCCTTTGCGTCTCATTGACTCAATGCAGATGTCCCATCTCGCGGAATTGAACGCATTCCGGATGTCGATGGAAACAAGAGCACAGAAACCTTTCCTCTTCCCCTGATTGACTTCCTTTGCCAGTTTCACAACAGAGAGTATTGCATCAACTGTTGACCGGCCTTTCCGGAAGCCAAACTGGTTCTCTGATAGGCTATTTTCGCCTACCAGGATTCCCTGAAGTCTTTCTAGAACCATCCCCTCTAGAAGTTTGCCCATCGTGTCCAATAAACAAATTGGTCTAAACGATAAGACTTTATCCAGGGGTTTATCGCCTTTCCTAAGGAGAACCAACTTTTGCACTTTCCAGTCACTGAGGAACTCTCCGGCTTTTAAACACGCATTAAAGACGTTAAGAAGCAACTCTGGGTATACCGCGACGACCTCTTTTAGGATCTCGCTTGGTATTCCATCCCTGCCTGGCGCCTTGCCATTTTTCAACACCCTTGCCGCCTTTTTTAGTTCTTCAAGCGTGAAGAGCTCCTCCATCTGTACTACGCAAGTATAGTCCTCCCTGGGGCTCGGTTCCACACAAACATTTTGGACCCAAATCGGATTCCCTAGACCCGGGGTTTTTTGTCTTGAAACTAATTTCTTAGTAACAATTTTAAACGCCAAACCCCAAGGATCATTCTCGGTCTTCCCGATTAGGTCCTTCCAGCACTTTCGTTGGCTACTCCTTATAGCCCGCTTGAAGATTCGCCTGGCTTTATGCCAATCTTCTTGCAGCGTGAAGTCTCCCTTCGAGTGGGTATATTTCCTTCTCGCTGCATTGCAATCTTTCCTCAAGCGGGATTATTATTATTATTAATATTATTATTATTATTATTACTAGCTGTCGTACCCGTCTTCGACGGGTTGTAGTTTCTGATAATGCACTTAACAGTGTATCTACCAACCTAGAAAACCGGAAAATAGCCGGGAATTTGATTTGACAGGGAAAAAATAATAGTTAGTTACTATTGTCTATTTCATTAGGAAAATAATACCATTTGAAACAGTGACCGACTTTTTATTATCAAATTAGTTATTTTTAACTAATTCAAATGAAGAAAACAATATTTCTCAATTTGTAGTACTTCAATCAATATAATGTATTAAAATCAATCTAAAATTTACTCCAGTTTTTTGAGTTATAGTACAGTCTAATTCGAACTAATTGTATAGCAAGTAGATCCAGTTTTTCTCTGTTACATTAAATTCCCTGATATTTTACGTCTTTTCTGGTTGGTAGACACCCTGTTAAATGTATTATTAAAAAAAACCCGTCGAATAATAAACAATTCATTTCTACAATAAAATTTTTAAAAAAGACGTATTTTGAAATTTTTTTTCGTTTTTTTAGATCAACTTTTTTCTAAGAAAATAGTGATTTTTAATCTTTAAGCAAGCTTTTCAGGAAAAATTATTAGAGTTTTTTATTTAAAGATCAGTATGTAAAGTAAGAAATTTGCTACATTAAACAAAAATAATTTAGCTAAATGACATAAAAAAGAAGGAAAAATGTTGAATTTTAAGAAATTTGGTTTTTTGAATTTTTGCTAATTTTCCATAATTTTAGATTTTTTACCGAAGGGTGGAGACTATTGAATAAGTAAAGTATTTTTTAAGAGCACAAAAATAATAAAGCTAAATGCCATAAAAAGAAGGAAAAATGTTGAATTTTAAGAAATTCATTTTTTTGCATTTTCGCTATTTTTCCATAATTTTAGATTTTTTACCAAAGGGTGGAGACTATTAAATATAAGTAAAGTATTTTTGAAGAGTACAAAAATAATGAAGCTTAATGATATAAAAGAGAAGAAAAAAATGTTAAATTTTAAGAAATTCGGTTTCTCGAATTTTTGATAATTTTTGATTTTTTGTTAAAGGGTGAAGACTATTCAAATAGTATAATCATACTACCGAAATAGCTAATGGTAACTAATTATTAATTTTCTGGTGAAATTAAATTCCCGGGTATTTTTGATTTTCCAGATTGGTAGAAAAATTGTTAAATGTATTGGTAGAAACTAAAACCCGTCGAAGACGGGTACGACAGCTAGTGCTATATATTTTCAAAATTTTTAAAATTCAAAATTAATCTTTTTAAATAATTATTGACATCAATTTTACTTAAATTTGATACAGGGTTAATTTTAATATTTTTTATTACAATTTAGTCATCAGAATGAAATTTGAGTTTTTCATTTTTTGATCATTAATTAATATAATATAATAGCAATTTTGAATTCTGTGCAATATACTGACAAAAGTCTCATATTAATTATATGGATATTGTTAATATTCTGACCTAATAGAATTCTTTTAAGAAAGTAAACTTATGATTTTAACAACAAATTTTTATTGTTGACCTAAGAAATACAACCGTATAAAAATTAATTACAAAAAAATTTCAATTTTTAAACTTTTGATTTTTCAATATTTAAATCTAACACTTTTTATTTGTTATTTAAAATTTTATTATTCTGAAGATTAAATCTTAATAAGAAACACTAAAATTAACCCTGTACCCAGTTTAAGTACAATACCAAGTTTAATACAATTACTAAAGTATATGAAAAAACTAAAAATTTCGAATTTTCGATTTTTTGAAAAAATGGCATAACTTTCGTCCATATTAATATTTTTTAATCTACTATCGCTAGGATTTTAAGTTAGGCTAATGCCTAAAAGACTGCCAAGTTTTACTTCAAACGATCGAACCGTTTTTCCGTGATACGCGGTCGAAAATTTGCGGACATACATACACACATACACACATACACACATACACACATATACACATACACACATAATTTTCTTAATAGTATTTTCGCATTCCTTAGAGTGTAAAAAGAAGGAATATAATAGAAATTTTGAATTCTATGCAATGTACAGACAAAAGTCTGATTTTATTAATAAGGATTATTATTATTATTAGTTGTGATTTAGTCCTCCCAAACCCTAAAAATTGGGAAGTAAATGCTTTGAAGCAATTAATGGCAAATGAAGGCATAATTAAAAAGAGCAGTTTGACAGAAGTAGCGAAAGTGAGTAATTAGTAGTTTAAAAAAATTTAATTAATTCTTTTATAGAATAATTTTTTATTTACATTTATAATTAAAATAAATATGAATTTTTCTGTAGACTAGAAACTCGAAGAAAAAAGATACATCTAACGAGAAAATCATCATCAATAATTCTGAAGATGATGACGTAATTATTGTCGAAGACGATGATTCTGGTAAAGAAGAGCATGCTGATAATGTTAACTTATTTAAAGAGTTTGGGTTAACGGTACATGAACCAAGCCAATCCAAAAAAGCAACAATTGCTTTGAATCAAAGTAAATTTTTAAAATATACTAAATAGTACAATGTATCTTATTAGACTACAAAACTTTTGAATTAGTAAAATTTAACTGTGTGATTATAAAGTGAAAAATTAATCAGTAATTAAAATTTTTTAACATTTTTAATAATTAAAATTTATAAATTCGGAGTGATCAATACATTCTTTTTTTAAATTATAAAAATTTATAAAATTTGTAAATATATAAAAAAATTCAAATAGGAAAAATAAATATTTTAATTTTACAGAATCAAAAGAGAAAAAGAGAATTTTGAATCCTGAGAAATTCACTGAATATCAAAGATGCATAATTTCTTTGAAACAAAAAAAGTTAAAATTGATGTCAGAGACATTGGAGTATCAGAAAAAAAGGATAAAGTGCAACTTAGCATGTTGGATAAAATTAACAAGACATTGTCAAAAAAATAAGTTTACATTCTCACAATAGACATTTAAAAATTTAATATTTCAGTTAATGACATAATGTTTTTCAGCTTCTATTTATAAAGCTATTTATTAAAATTTTCAACTAATATTCATTTGAATCTTTTTTACCAGCACCTTTTTTATATAATGGACGCTATAAAAAAGTGTCCTTGTAACATAATTTTTGTAAAATTAAATAATATAACAATGCGACTTGTGTTCTTATGAAATATAGACGTTTTCTTTAATTCTGATTTTTTAAAAAATAATAATCGGAAACATAAATACGAACCTTTATCCCACAAAAAATTTTATTTCTATAGATATTTTTTCAAGTCTGTTGTTTCTCAAAAATTTTCTAATCAGAAATAAGGTTAAAAATTATTTAAAAAATTTCACAAATGTATTTGAAAATAAAAAATATTCTTAGTTTAATAAGCGTCTATGTTATTTGTAATTTTTTCTTAAGGTTATTAACTTATAAATATACATTTTAGAATGTTATAGTTTTCAGTTGTATTTTAGAAATGTTTTCATAGATTTAATTTTTACAATTCAAAAACAAATTTAAAAAATTATTTTTAAAATTTGAATTTTTATTTTACAATTTACATTTTTCAGTACTTTTATAGTTTTATTATTTAATTTGTAAAGATTCTATAATTATAAATTAAATATTCAAAGACGTTTGATTATCGATTAAAGAGAACTTATCGATTTTCGTTTCGATTCACTTTTGTTCAAAATTGCAATTGCAATTTTTCTTTTTTCTTGTGTCATTAAGTTAATTAATTTATAATAAATTGACAACAAAATGCCATCTGCAAGATGCTCACAAACTCAAAGAAAAATTATGTTAAGTTTTATGCTAAAACATCAAGATATAGCAAGGGGAATCATAAAACACGGAAGTGATTACAAAGGAAAATCGGTGAGGTTATATTTTTTTATTACAAATAAACCAAACATTACTCCAAATTTAAATGAAATATATTTATTTAAATTACATATTTTTAATTAATGAATTAGTATATAATTATATTTTATTATTATTATTTATTCTTTAGTAATACTAATTAAATAATTATTATTAATTAATTAATATTTGATTTAGATTTAAAATTTAAATTAATTATTGTTTAAACAATTTAAAAAAAAATATGAAAAATATCTTTATTACTTAAAAATTTAAGGGTTCTTTTTGGAATGACCTTACCAAAATACTAAATGAATCGGATCCAGATGTACAAAAAACGTCGTCCTTGTGGAGAAAAGTATATACTTGACATATTATTCCTTAAAATACCCAACACAATTTTTTGTTAAATTGATCTAAATATTCTAATTCTTTATATAGACTGCAAAATAAAATTAAAAAATATATGAAGCTTACAAATACTTTTTTTAATTTTAAATAAGTAAAATAAAACTATTGAATCATTTATATTTTGATTATTTTAAATTGGTTTATTTTTAAGAATTACATTTTTTCATAAATTACTACATTTATTTATATTACTATTCTATATTTCTTTGATTTTAATTAGTTATTGATTTAAAAAATGTCATTAAAATAAATAATAATTAGTATAAAAAATTAAAGTAAAAAATTTAATTATTTTTTTAAATTACTTATTTAAATAAGTAATTTAAAAAAATAATCAAAAATTAATTCATCAAACTGCATTAATGAATTTTAAAAACTAGTCATGGAGTGATTGGAAGATTTATACTACTCAAAAACTGGATACAATAAAGAAAGAAGAGGAAAGAGGAGAACGCAAGACAAAACAATTATCCTACTTAGAACAGATACTAATCGCCAATTTAATTCCGAAAGAAAGTTTTGGTGCTGATATCCAAGAAGGAGGCTTTGGCAACACTTCAAAAAAAGATCTGATTGATAAGAAAACAAACAAGGTTGTTACTTTTAAAAATATTTATACAAATCATAAAAGTTTATGCTTTTTAATATAGTTAAAAACGTTTTAGAAATTAACGTTTAAAGAAATAATTTTTCATTAAAATAACGTAAATAAAACATTTTTTTAAATTGAAAAATGATGTATTCTTAGATTACCTATATCAATTAATAAAATAATTTATTTAATTTAAAAGATTTGAAATTGCACACACAAACAATTTTTCTATAAAGAAACCTAATTAAGCAATTAGAAAATGATTTTATTAAAATTAATTTTAATATTTAAAGAACAATTTTTCTGAGGATGTAAAAGTAAATTATAAGCATATCGAAATTTTAAATCGTTATATTCTCATACATTTTATGATATTAAATTGAGAGTCACAAAAAATTGTAAGGAACATGTTGTTTCAAAATTTGTATATAAATATATTATAAGCTGAAATTAATTATTAATGCAATATAGGAGGAAATTAATGATAAGAAGATAATTATTGAAAATAGAAAGAAAATAAGTAATAAAAATAAAAAGAAGAGAATTGTAGAAAGCGAAAGTGAAGAAGAAATTGAAATCAAGGATGTCGATTATGCACTTGAAGACAGTGATGATTTGAGTTTCACTCTCAAATCTGGTGAGCGCTAATTGTTTAATTAATAATATTAATCAGAGAGATTAAATAGTTTTTTAAAATTATGTGCTATTATGGTTTAGGATCTTTTCTTTGAAACTCGAAAAAGTTAAGCTCCATAAATTACAATATATTTTTAATTTTAGAAAATACTACCACTGATTCTTATGAAGAAGAAAAAAATGATGATTATGATTGCAATGATGGTGATGGTGGTGAAGATCAGGGTGAAGATACAGTAAAGGAAGAGGAAGAAGATAAAGTGAAGAAAGGGAAAGAAGATGAAGGAGAAGTGAAGGAAAAAAAAACTCTGAAAAAGAGACGTAATGAAATTGACACAGAAGATCAAGGTGAAGATACAGTAAAGGAAGAGGAAGAAGATAAAGTGAAGAAAGGGAAAGAAGATGAAGGAGAAGTGAAGGAAAAAAAAACTCTGAAAAAGAGACGTAATGAAATTCACACAGAAATTTTAACACAGAAAAAAAATCGATACCTTGAGGAATTCGAAAATAAATTTGGAAACTCTGAAAAACCGAAAAGGGACGCAGAAACGAAAAATTCCAAAAAGGGAAAAGATTATGGTACATAATATAATATAGTAAATAACAATAAACAACAATTAATAATGTAATAAACAATAGCAAAACAATTCTTTTTTTAATCTATCCGTCACATTGGATTTTGTTTTGATCAAAACGTCATTTTTACAAAAAGTCTTGAAAAGCGACTCATAAAATACTCTAAAATTTATTGTCACTAAAATATATAATTTTTAAACAACAACAATAATAATAATAATAATAATAATAATAATAATAATAATAATAATAATAATAATAATAATAATAATAATAATAATAATAATAATAATAATAATAATAATAATAATAATAATAATAATAATAATCTCCGCCGATGGTTGTCCACTACCGAACATCATCGATGTCTTTGACGTGCTGGGAGAAGTGGATGCTTATCCACTGCCAGACATAATAGACATGATGGATATGTTCGGTAGACCTTGTCGTGGTGGCGGGGCTTTTCACTAAAGGGCAACCAACAGGGTGGTTCCCTGATTCTAAAACCAAAAAAAATGAATGAAATGGATAAAGATTCAAATAAATTACTCCAAGCGGGTACCTCAAATGAGGGTAATCCCGTCACCGATTCTGATCGGGTTCAAGCCCCGGTAGTCGGTGCAGACGGCTCCAAGGATTTTGGAGGGAGCCAAATAAAAAATTCTGAGGATGTGGGACTTAGCAGATTCGAACAAAATGTTTTAGAACAGGTCGATCTGATCCCAATAATACTGGATAGTATGTGGCGTGCTTGCAGAAAGCAAAAAAACATTAGCAAGGATGTTAAGGATGGAATGGTGGCAATGGAGAAGGTGCACGAAGTGCTTTGCAGAAACCTGCGATTTATACCTAAGCCCTTCATTAGCCCAAGCAAACCAAGGTCGAATCCTGAAATTCCTAGATCGATGTCGCACGCCACATCCAGCGAGAGCAAGTCCATCGACCCAAGGAAGCGCCCTAGAGAGTTTGAAGGTCCGGAGACTGATTCTTCTGTGACCACTCCCAAGGGTAAGAGGGTTAAGAGCAAGGAGACCAAGGCAAACCCTACTGTTATGGAGACGGAGGTGAGTAAGGCTGCTTCGGCCAGGGTTGCTTCTTATTCGGAGGCAACTGTGGCAAATAAGCCTGAAAACGAAAAAGACTTTGAAACCGTCTCCAATAGGAAACGGGAGGCCCGTAAGAAAAAGGCCTTGAAGAAAGCGGAGGAGAGGGAGCGACTTCAGAAGCGCCCCCCCAAAATTAGAACAACGGAGGCAATAAAAATTGTGGCCCGGAATCCAGAGACCTACCATGATCTCATAAAACTGGCAACAACTTCGGTAAAGCCAGAGGAAACTGGAACAGAGATTGTGAAAATTAGGAGAACTCTTAAAAGAGAGGTTCTTGTTGTTGTGAAAAAGGGGGGTGAAACTTCAAAGTTCGCTCAGAATCTTACCTCCGTTCTTCTGGACAAGGCCGAGGTTACGGCTCTTGTCAGTAAAAAGACCCTCGAAATTCGGGATCTTGACGAAACAACTTTAGAGGAGGACGTTTTAACCGTCTTAAAGCAGAAGTTGCAAAAGCCCGAATTAGAGGTGACTTGCCGACTTCTGACACGTTTTGGTGGTACGAAAGTGGCACTAGTACGCTTGAGTGAAACGGACAGCGAGAGTCTGCTTAAGCTGGGCAAAGTGCGTATTGGCTGGATAAATGCATCCATCCGAACGCACTTAGAAGTGACAAGATGTCAAAAGTGCCTAGCCTATGGACACGTGACCCGAATTTGCAAGGGCCCCGACAGAACAAAAAACTGTCGGAGATGCGGCGAAGCGGGACACTTCTCCAAAAAGTGTACTAGTGACAAGCCAAAGTGCATAACGTGTACAGATTTGGGAAAAACGGAAGTCAACCATATCCCTGGAAGAATTTCCTGCCCGGTTTACAAGGAGGAACTGGAGAAACTTAAAAGGGCAAATCCCTAAAGCTCCTTCAAGTCAACCTGCATACAACTAAGGATGCACAGGTGCTCCTGATGCACACAGCTAGGGAAAATGAGGTCGATATCCTGTTCTGCAGTGAGCAGTATCAAGGAAGCGACCTCGCACCTTGGTATCAGGATAAGGCGAAGAGAGCCGCCATCAAGCTGTGCAACCCAGAATTGCGGGTTGACAAGTTCTTGGAGACAAGCAGCGGGTTTGTGTGGATAGAGGTGGCTAACATACGTATGTATAGCTGCTACTTCTCACCCAACGACCCGCTGACCACCTTCGAAGCCAATATAGAAGACCTAGAATCGAGCCTCATAGAATCCAAGCTGGATGTCATCATCACTAGCGATTTTAATGCAAAGTCGCCAGAGTGGGGTGAGACGAGGCTCGACAAGAGAGGAATTCTGATTGGAGAAATGATCTCCAAGAACGATTTATTAGTTGTAAACCGGGGAAAAACATGGACGTTTAGACGAGGTGCGATCGGATCGATTATAGATCTAACGATCGCATCGTCTAATATATTTAGCCGCATAAGCGACTGGCGGGTCTCTGAGGAATATACCGCAAGTGACCACCAGTACATTGAGTTCTCAGTCTCAATGGGAGACACACGAGGAGGAAAAAGGCAGGAAGCTCCTAGTCGCAAAACCTTCTCGTGGAACATTAAGAAACTCGACAAGGAGAAGTTCAGCCGGTCCCTAGAAGAATCTATCTTAATTGAGGATTCTGGTTGGGTGAGGAGGCCGAAAAGTCTAAATGGAGAGGTGCGAGCGGTGCGAGATATAATCGTCACCGCTTGCAATGCGTCGATGCCACGTCGCAAAGGAGCCTTTCCAAGGAAAAAATCCTTGCACTGGTGGTCAGAGAAGCTGGCCTCCTTGAGAAAGGAATGCCTCAAAGCAAGAAGGACATACACCCGATCTAAGGGAGATCCCTTGCTGAAAGAGGCTTTCAAGGAGGCGAAAAAGGACCTCAAGAAAGAGATCCGCAAGTCGCGACGCCGTAGCTGGAAGGACCTAATCGAGGAAGTCGATAAGGACCCATGGGGTCTGGCTTTTAAAATCGTAACTAAGAAATTAGTGACGAGGCAAAAGACCCCCGGCCTGGACAATCCCGATTGGGTCAGAAAGATAATAAGTTCTTTGTTTCCTCCTGCAGAACCATACCTTAGAAGGGACTGGAGTTTTTGCAAAGTCGAAGAGGAAGAACTCTTCACACTTAGTGAACTGCAAAAAGCAGGCAAAAGATTGAAAACAGGCAAGGCGCCTGGAATCGATGGGATAAGTAACGAGATCCTAAAGTTGGTAATCGACACTTCACCCCAGATTCTGCTTCGATGCTTCAATCTTTGCCTTGAGAGAGGAGAGTTCTTCCGCGACTGGAAGCGACAGAGGTTAGTCCTCCTAAGGAAAGGTGAAAAACCTCTAGATAAGGTTTCATCGTACAGGCCTATATGCCTGCTAGATACGATGGGTAAACTTTTAGAGGATATGGTTCTGCAGAGAATGCAAAGCCACTTGACCGAAGAGAATCGTCTATCCGATTACCAATTTGGCTTCCGTAAAGGCAAGTCCACAGTTGATGCCATCCAGGCAGTTGTGGACATGGCCAAAGCAGGAAAAAACAAATTGGGACCTGAGAAAAAGAAGAGCTTCTGCGCGTTGGTAGCAATTGACATACGCAACGCGTTTAATTCCGCAAGATGGAAAGATCTCATCGAGTCGATGGAAAAGAAAAACATGCCGCCCTACTTGTTGCGGATAATGGATAATTATCTTAGCGACAGGTGGGTTATATATGAGGGAGACACCTGCACTCTCAGGGAAGAGATGCAGCGTGGGGCTCCTCAAGGCTCGAGGGTGGGTCCATTTGTATGGAATGTATCTTACGATGATTTTCTGCGAATGGATCTGCCCGAAGGTGCGATGATCATCGGCTTTGCGGACGACGCGTTGTTCGTGTGCACTGCCGAGAGTGAGGAGGCTCTTGGGACATTGGTGAACGAATGTCTGCGACTAGCAAAAGGCTGGCTGGATGCCAGAGGTCTTGAAATGGCCCTGGAAAAGACCGAGGCACTGCTAGTCACAGACAGACGTGGTTATGATCTCCCACGAATCGTGATAGACGGATTCGAGGTCAAGTGGAGTAAACAAATTAAATACCTTGGTGTGGAGTTGGATGGAAGGTTAAACTTCCACCACCACATGGCTACGGCGTCGAATAAGGCGATGGAGTGTGCGGCTAATCTTTCACGGCTAATGCCAAATGTTGGCGGACCCCGTGAACAAAAAAGAAGACTGGTGGCGAGTGTCGCCCACGCTAAAATGCTCTATGCAGCACCAGCGTGGGCCCCATCCCTGAGGAGTAAAAGATGTGTGACCATCTGTGAAAAGATACTGTCGGCGCAGAGATCGATAACAACGCGTATCATCTCTGCATATAAGACGGTATCTACGAGTGCTGTGCAGGTTCTTGCAAGTGTCCCGCCAGCAGATCTTTTGGCGAGGGAAAGGGAAGAAATGTTTCTCTTTTCTAAAGAAAGCAGTTCCTGGGATGAGGAATTAAGACCAAGCAAGGGCCTGATCCGCAAAGAAGCGAGGCACAGGCTCATAGAAAGATGGCAGGAAAGATGGGATGGTGAGGGAAAAGGTCGATGGACCTATCGCCTTATCCCGGCACTCGCCACCTGGATAAATAGGAAACACGGTCAGGTTTCCTATTATTTGACTCAGGCGCTCACAGGTCACGGGTGTTTTAACTCGTACCTGTGTCGCTTTAAATTACGCGAGAACGAGGTGTGTGCATATTGCCAGTTCCCTGAGGACAACGCGGAGCACACCCTCTTCTCATGCAAAAAATGGGATTTGGAGAGGCGGGCCATGTTCGAAGGTGTAAACAGTCAAGTTACACCGGAGAATATGGTATCGCTGATGACCCAGTCGGAAGAGAATTGGCGGCAAGTCGAGAACTTCATAATCTCGGTTATGTCGAGGAAGGATCTCGACGGCCGCCAAAAAGCGTAATTTAAACAGCTTTTAATTTGTTTGTTTGTTTTTTATTAATTTATTTTGTGATTTATTTGTCCCTATACATTTTTTTTAATTTGTTTTGTTTTTTTTATTCATCTTTGTACAATTTTATGTTTTCAATATTTTATACGCGTTTATTTTTATTTTTTTTTATATATCCGTTTATAATTTTATCTTTTGACTTTTTAAACTTCTTAAAATTTTTGTTTTATATTGTTGTTGTGCTGTTAATTCCGCTTTTATATTGAAATAGTTTTAAATTTTTTAACTATTGACGCAGGAGAACCGCAGACACAGAACAAAGTCGCAGCAGCGATAGAGTTGGAGCGCCTCCCTCGAAGGCTAAAGTCTTACGACAGTTCCGAGGGAGGGTAAAGGGCTCCAAAAGAAGGGTTACGGGTTTTTGTGGGTCGGGCTGGTAGTAGGTCGCCAGTTTGTTAAATTTATTATAACATTTACATATTTATCTTTTTTTTTTAAATTCCCTTTTTTTATTTTACCAACCCCACATAACCTTGGAGTGCGGAATCCAAGGTATCTGTAAACAGATTTCCCAAAATTCCCTAAGCAAAAAAAAAAAAATAAATAATAATAATAATAATAATAATAATAATAATAATAATAATAATAATAATAATAATAATAATAATAATAATAATAATAATAATAATAATGAGGGTAAACTCTGTGAAGAGATACTAGGATGCACTCCCTTTGCGGAAACTTCCTGCTATCTTGGAGAGACACATCGACCTCCACGTCCGAACACACATGTTCACGTGCCCTTGGATATCATAGACGTCGCATCAATGCTCCGGCAATGCTATAACGTCTATGTAACTAACGGAGGCGGTTCAGGGCCCATCTTGGCCAGATGGTAGTACCCTGTTAAGGCCCGATTGTCCCTCGACACGGGACAAAGAATTAAGAATTAAAAAAAAACACAAATGAAATGGACAAAATTTTAAACGAAATACTCCAAGTGGGTACCTCGAAAGAGGGTAATCCCACCACCGATTCTGATCTGGTGCAAGCCCCGATAGTCGGTGCAAATGGCTCCAAGGATTTTGGAGGGAGCCAAATAGATAGCCAGCTGACATGCTACGAATCAAATGTCGCAAATCAGTTTCTGGCTATTCCCGGGATTTTTAAGAGCGTGTACCAGGCATTCAAGCGCCAAAAGAACGTCAGTCGTGACATCCAGGATGGCGTGGCGGTTTTGGAGAGTTCGTTCTTAACAATTTGTAAGAATTTACGTTTTATCCCCGAGCCGTTCAAAGACCAGGCGCCGCAACATCCAACTGTGGGAGCTCGAGATCAGACGGAGAGCACGACTACAGCTCTGGACGGCGTAACTGCACGCCCTAATAAGGCAAAGGGCGTTAATAAGCGCCCCAGGGAAGGTGCAAGCCCAGATGCGAGTCCGCAACGGGCGACTCAAAGCGGGAAAAGAATTAAGCGAAAGGATGCTCCACAGCTTGGTTCTGAGTCGCTAGATGGAACGAAAGAGGCGCCCTTAAATAGTCCTGGCAGTTCGTATGCTGAGACCGTTTTAAAGGACGGAGCGGACAATGGGGACGGCTTCAAAGTTGTTAAAAGCAAAAAGAAACGGACTCCAAAAGAGAAACCCTCAGGTGAGAAAAAAGAGCTTCCGAAGCCCCCTTTGAAGCTGAGGAGCACGGAAGCTGTTAAAATTACGGCAAGCGACCCAAAGCTTTATGAGGGTATCTTGCCGCTGCTAAAAGCAAAGGTAAACCCAGAAGATACGGGTACCGTGATCCGGAAAATCAGGAGAACCTTTAAACAGGAGGTTCTCGTGATAGTGAAAAAGGGCGGAGAGACCTTAAAATTTGCAGATGCACTGTCTTCGGCCCTGCATGGTAAAGCTGAGGTCACACCTCTAGTGAATAAAAGGTCTCTAGAGATTAAGGATTTGGACGAAGCCACCTCAGAGGATGAGGTAACTGCAGCACTAAGAGAAAAGCTGGGTAAACCCGACCTGAAGATGGAGTGTCGACTTTTGCCGCGATACAGAGGAACTAAGGTTGCTCTGGTACGTCTGACAGAGGCAGAAAGTAACACTCTGCTAAAGCTTGGTAAAATAAAAATCGGCTGGATAAATGCTCCAATTCGCGAGCATGTTGAAGTAGCTAGGTGCCAAAAGTGCCTAGCATACGGACACTCAACCCGAACCTGCAAAGGCCCCGACAGAAGCAAAAACTGTCGGAGATGCGGCGGAGAGGGACACCTCGCGAAGAGCTGTAAAGTTAAGCCGAAGTGCCTTACATGCTTGGACCTGGGAAAGCCAGAGACGGATCACGATTCCGGAAAGAGAGCCTGCCCGGTTTACAGAGAAGAACTGCAAAAGATTAAAAGGGCAAATCCTTAAAATTTTTGCAGGTCAACTTGCATACAAGTAAGGATGCACAGTTGCTCCTAATGCAAACAGCAAGGGAAAATGAGGTCGATATCCTGTTCTGCAGTGAGCAGTATCAAGGAAGCGATCTCGCCCCTTGGTATCAGGATAAGGCGAAGAGAGCCGCCATAAAGCTGTGCAACCCAGAATTGCGGGTTGACAAGTTTCTGGAGACGAGCAGTGGGTTCGTGTGGATAAAGGTGGCTAATATACGTATGTATAGCTGCTACTTCTCACCCAACGACCCACTGACAAACTTCGAAGCCAATATCGAAGACCTAGAATCGAGCCTCACAGAATCCAGGCTGGATGTCATCATCACTGGTGATTTTAACGCAAAGTCGCCAGAGTGGGGTGAGACGAGACTCGACAAGAGAGGAATTCGTATTGGAGAAATAATCTCCAGAAACGACTTATTGGCAGTAAACCGAGGCAATACATGGACTTTTAGACGAGGTGCGATCGGATCAATAATAGATCTAACAATCGCATCGTCTAAACTATTTAGCCGCATAACCGACTGGCGGGTCTCAGAGGAATATACCGCAAGTGACCACCAGTACATTGAGTTCTCAGTCTCTATGGGAGACACACGAGGAGGAAAAAGACAGGATGCTCCTAGTCGCAAAACCTCCTCGTGGAATATGAAGAGACTCGACAAGGAAAAGTTCGGCCGGTCCCTAAGAGAAGCCCTTTTAATTGAGGACTTGGGCTGGGTGAAGAGGCCGAGCAGTCTGGATGGGGAGGTGCGAGCGGTGAGGAACATGATAGTCACCGCTTGCAATGCGTCAATGCCACGCAAAGGCGCCACTCCAGTAAGAAAATCCTTGCACTGGTGGTCAGAGGAGCTAGCCTCCTTGAGAAAGGAATGCCTCAAAGCAAGAAGGACATATACCCGATCTAAGGGAGATCCCTTGCTGAAAGAGGCTTTCAAGGAGGCGAAAAAGGACCTCAAGAAAGAGATCCGGCCAGTTTATTAAATTTATTATAACATTTATTTTTTCTTTTTTTAATTGTCATACCAACCCCACATAACCTTGGAGTGCGGAATCCAAGGTATTTGTAAGCAGATTTCCCAAAAGTCCCTAAGCAAAAAAAAAAATAATAATAATAATAATAATAATAATAATAATAATAATAATAATAATAATAATAATAATAATAATAATAATAATAATAATAATAATACCCATGGGGTCTGGCTTTTAAAATCGTTACTAAGAAATTAGCGACGAGGCAAAAGACCCCCGGCCTGGACAATCCCGATTGGGTCAGAAAGATAATAAATTCTTTGTTTCCTCCTGCGGAACCATACCTTAGAAGGGACTGGAGTTTTTGCAAAGTCGAAGAGGAAGAACTCTTCACACTTAGTGAACTGCAAAAAGCAGGCAAAAGATTGAAAACAGGCAAGGCGCCTGGAATCGATGGGATAAGTAACGAGATCCTAAAGTTGGTAATCGACACTTCACCCCAGATTCTGCTTCGATGCTTCAATCTTTGCCTTGAGAGAGGAGAGTTCTTCCGCGACTGGAAGCGACAGAGGTTAGTCCTCCTAAGGAAAGGTGAAAAACCTCTAGATAAGGTTTCATCGTACAGGCCTATATGCCTGCTAGATACGATGGGTAAACTTCTAGAGGATATGGTTCTGCAGAGAATGCAAAGCCACTTGACCGAAGAGAATCGTCTATCCGATCACCAATTTGGTTTCCGTAAAGGCAAGTCCACGGTTGATGCCATCCAGGCAGTTGTGGACATAGCCAAAGCAGGAAAAAACAAATTGGGACCTGGGAAAAAGAAGAGCTTCTGCGCGTTGGTAGCAATTGACATACGCAACGCGTTTAATTCCGCAAGATGGAAAGATCTCATCGAGTCGATGGAAAAGAAAAACATGCCGCCCTACTTGTTGCGGATAATGGATAATTATCTTAGCGACAGGTGGGTTATATATGAGGGAGACACCTGCACTCTCAAGGAAGAGATGCAGCGTGGGGCTCCTCAAGGCTCGAGGGTGGGTCCATTTGTATGGAATGTATCTTACGATGATTTTCTGCGAATGGATCTGCCCGAAGGTGCAGTGATCATCGGCTTTGCGGACGACGCGTTATTCGTTTGCACTGCCGAAAGTGAGGAGGCTCTTGGGACATTGGTGAACGAATGTCTGCGACTAGCTAAAAGCTGGCTGGATACCAGAGGTCTTGAAATGGCCCTGGAAAAGACCGAGGCACTGCTGGTCACAGACAGACGTGGTTATGAGCTCCCACGAATCGTGATAGACGGATTCGAGGTCAAGTGGAGTAAGCAAATTAAATATCTTGGTGTGGAGTTAGATGGGAAATTAAACTTCCACCACCACATGGCTACGGCGTCAAATAAGGCGATCGAGTGTGCGGCTAATCTTTCACGGCTAATGCCAAATGTTGGCGGACCCCGTGAACAAAAAAGAAGACTGGTGGCGAGTGTCGCCCACGCTAAAATGCTCTATGCAGCACCAGCGTGGGCCACATCCCTGAGGAGTAAAAGATGTGTGACCATCTGTGAAAAGATACTGTCTGCGCAGAGATCGATAACAACGCGTATCATCTCTGCATATAAGACGGTATCTACGAGTGCTGTGCAGGTCCTTGCAAGTGTCCCGCCAGCAGATCTTTTGGCGAGGGAAAGGGAAGAAATGTTTCTCTTTTCTAAAGAAAGCAGTTCCTTGAATGAGGAATTAAGACCAAGCAAGGGCCTGATCCGCAAAGAAGCGAGGCACAGGCTCATAGAAAGATGGCAAGAAAGATGGGATGGTGAGGAAAAAGGTCGATGGACTTATCGCCTTATCCCGGCACTCGCCACCTGGATAAATAGGAAACACGGTCAGGTTTCCTATTACTTGACTCAGGCGTTCACAGGTCACGGGTGTTTTAACTCGTACCTGTGTCGCTTTAAATTACGCGAGAACGAGGTGTGTGCATATTGCCAGTTCCCTGAGGACAACGCGGAGCACACCCTCTTCTCATGCAAGAAATGGAACTTGGAGAGGCGGGCCATGTTCGAAGGTGTAAACAGTCAAGTTACACCGGAGAACATGGTATCGCTGATGACCCAGTCAGAGGAGAATTGGCGGCAAGTCGAGAACTTCATAATCTCGGTTATGTCGAGGAAGGATCTCGACGGCCGCCAAAAAGCGTAATTTAAACAGCTTTTAATTTATTCGTTTGTTTTTTATTAATTTATTTTGTGATTTATTTGTCCTTATACATTTTTTAATTTGTTTGTGTTTTTTATTCATCTTTGTACAGTTTTGTGTTTTCAATATTTTATACGCGTTTATTTTTTCTTTTTTTTATATATCCGTTTATAATTTTATCTTTTGACTTTTTACACTTAATTACACATTTGTTATTTTTAATTATTGTTGTGCTGTTAATTCCGCTTTTATATTGAAATAGTTTCAAAATTTTTAACTATTAA
The DNA here is from genome assembly GCA_032872505.1 of Leptopilina syphax. Classification (NCBI taxonomy): domain Eukaryota; kingdom Metazoa; phylum Arthropoda; class Insecta; order Hymenoptera; family Figitidae; genus Leptopilina; species Leptopilina syphax. Next base: position 34,372,664 of record CM065473.1, on the reverse strand, counting down.
CGCAGGATAACCGCAGAGAAAAGCAGAAAGTCGCAATAGCGACAGAGTTGGAGCGCCACCCTCGAAGGCTAGAGTCTTACGACAGTTCCGAGGGAGGGTAAAGGGCTCCAGAAGAAGGGTTACGGGTTTTAGTGGGTCGGGCTGGCAGTAAGTCGCCAGTTTTATTAAATTTACATTTATTTTTCTTTTTTTTTTAATTTTCATACCAACCCCACATAACCTTGGAGTGCGGAGTCCAGGGTATCTGTAGGCAGATTTCCCAAAAGTCCCTAAGCAAAAAAAAAAAAAAAAAAAATAATAATAATAATAATAATAATAATAATAATAATAATAATAATAATAATAATAATAATAATAATAATAATAATAATAATAATAATAATAATAATAATAATAATAATAATAATAATAATAATAATAATAATAATAATAATAATAATAATAATAATAATAATAATAATAATAATAATAATAATAATCCCCGCCGGGTTGTCCACTACCGAACATCATAGATGTCTTTGACGTGCTGGGAGAAGCGGATCCACTGCCAAATGTCATTGACTTCTTTGATGTACTGAGAGAAGTGGGTCCGCTGCCAGACACGACTGGCATCTTGGATATGTTCGGTAGACCTTGCCGTGGTGGCGGGGCTTTTCACTAAAGGACAACCAACAGGGTGGTTCCCTGACATAAAAACCAAAATACTAATGAAGATGAGTCAAAGTTTAAATGAATTACCCCAAGGAGGAACCCCGCAAGGGGACAATACTCCCGTCGATCTTTCAAAGACCGTCGCAGGCCCCACGGATTTTGGGGGGGCCAAAACGAAAATTCTGCGGAGAAGGGACTTAACAGTTTCCAAAAAAATGTTGTAGAGCAGGTCGAACTAATGCCTAAAATACTCGACGGTATGTGGCGGGCCTGCAAAAAGCAGAAAAACATTAGCAAGGACGTCCAGGACGGAATGTTGGCGTTGGGAAGGGTGCACGAGATAATTCGCAAGAACATGCGATTTATCCCCGAGCCCTTTATAATCCCAGAGCCAACAAACGCGAACTGTGTAACACCATCACACAAGCGTGCTGCGGCGGGTCAGAGCGGTGCATTTAATGATAAGAAGCGCCCAAGAAACGGGAATAGTCCGGATGCGAGTCCACATCCTGATGGCCAGTCTGAGAAGAGGAAGTGCGAGGAAGTACCTACGCAAACCCTTCCGTTGGAGCCAGGTAGTGGAGGAGCAGCCGAGAAAATAGTCAAAGAGACTCACGCTTCAGTGGTCTCAAAGGATGACAAAGTAGATGGCGACGGCTTTGCCGCTGTCATCGATAAAAAGGCAAAGGCCAAAAAGAAGGCCTTAAAAAAGAAACAAGAGAAGGAGCTCCAAAAGTATCCTTCAAAGCCGAGAATTACAGAGGCAGTAAGGATCTCAGCGAAAAACCCAAAGGCTATCGCTGAGATCGTGACTGAAATGAAACGCACTGTGAAGCCTGAAGAGTCAAATATAGAGGTTCTCAGGATCAGGAGGGCACTTAATAAAGATGTTCTCCTGGTCGTGAAAAAGGGAGGTGACACCTTAAAATTTGCGAGGGCTCTGGCCTCGGCCTCGCATGATAGGGCCGAGGTTACGGCTCTTGTAAACAAGAGGTGTCTGGAATTGAACGGCCTCGATGAAACTACGACCGAGGAGGATGTGGTTTCGGTTTTGAGGGAGAAATTGGGGAAGCCTGACACGGACATAGTGTGCAGACTTCTGCCACGTTTTAGTGGCACAAAGGTTGCGTTGGTCCGCCTGGCAGAGACTGATAGTCAGATTCTGCTGAAGATCGGCAAGGTAAGAATAGGATGGTTAAACGTCCGAGTCCGAGAGCATCTGGAAGTTGTGAGGTGCCTAAAGTGCCTTACATATGGACACGTGACCCGATCATGCAAAGGCCCCGACAGAACTAAAAACTGTCGGAGATGCGGCGGTGAGGGTCACATGGCAAAGAACTGTTCCGTCGAACAACCTAAGTGTTTAACATGCACAGATTTAGGAAAGACAGATATTGTCCATATATCCGGGAAAAGCTCTTGTCCGGTTTACAGGGAATTGCTGCAGAGGCATAAAAAGGCAAACCCTTAAAGTTTCTGCAGGTCAACCTGCACACCTGCAGGACGGCGCAGGCCCTCCTGATGCAGACGGTCAAGGAAAAAGGGATCGACATCCTGTTCTGCAGCGAGCAACACAGGAAAAACGATCTCGCTCCCTGGTACCAGGATAAATCAGGTAGGGCCGCTGTTCAAGTGTGCAATCCTGAGCTGCGGGTTGCAAGGTATCTGGAGACGAGCAGTGGATTCGTTTGGGTAGAGGCTGCGGGCATACGTATGTACAGCTGCTACTTCTCGCCAAACGATGCACTGACGGACTTCGAAGATGACATTCAGGAACTCGAGTCGAGCCTTAGAGAATCCAAGCTGGATGTACTCGTCACCGGGGACGAGTGCGCATTGGTGGCTATTGACATACGTAACGCGTTTAACTCCGCACGATGGAAAGATCTCATCCAGTCGATGATGGAGAAGAGAATACCGCCCTACTTGTTGCGGATAATGAATGATTATCTTAGCGACAGGTGGATAATCTATGAGGGGGACAACTGGACTCTGAAGGAAGAGATGCAAAGTGGTGCCCCCCAAGGCTCGAGGGTGGGACCATTCGTGTGGAATGTATCCTATGATAACTTCCTGCGAATGGGTCTACCTGAAGGCGCGGTCATCATCGGCTTTGCGGACGATGCGTTGGTCGTGTGCTCAGCCGAAAGCGAGGAAGCCCTTGGGACATTGGTGAACGAATGTCTGCGGCGAGTTAAAAGCTGGTTGGATGCCAGAGGTCTTCAAATGGCCTTGGAAAAAACCGAAGCTCTGCTCGTCACAGACAGACGTGGTTATAGTTTCCCACGAATCGTGATAGATGAATTCGAGGTCAAGTGGAGTAAACATATTAAGTATTTAGGAGTGGAGCTCGATGGAAGGTTAAACTTCCATTACCATATAGCGACGGCCTTGAATAAGGCGATAAAGTGTGCGTCAGACTTGGCACGACTTATGCCAAACGTTCGCGGACGACGTGAAAGGAAAAGGAGACTGGTGGTTAGTGTTGCCCACGCTAAGCTGTTTTACGCAGCAGCAGCGTGGGCTCCCTCACTTAAAACAAGAAGCAAAACCATTTGCGATAATATGCTGTCTGCGCAGAGATGTGTTACTACCCGTATCGTTTCTGCGTATAAGACGGTCTCGACGAGCGCTGTGCAAGTCCTTGCAAGTGTCCCGCCGGCAGATCTTATGGCAAGGGAAGTATTTCTTCTTTTTAAAAGAAGAAATAATCCCGAGTACCCAGAAGAGAAAAGACCTAGCAAGGACTACATCCGCAAATACGCGAGAAACAGACTTATCGAGACATGGCAGGACAGATGGGATAGGGAGGAAAAGGGTAGATGGACCTATCGTCTGATTCCAACACTCACCACCTGGATAAACCGAAAACATGGAGAAGTCTCCTATTATTTGACTCAGGCGCTCACAGGTCACGGGTGTTTTAACTCGTACCTGTGTCGCTTTAAATTACGCGAGGACGAGGTGTGTGCATATTGCCAGTTCCCTGAGGACAACGCGGAGCACACCCTCTTCTCATGCAAGAAATGGGACTTGGAGAGGCGGGCCATGTTCGAAGGTGTAAACAGTCAAGTTACACCGGAGAACATGGTATCGCTGATGACCCAGTCAGCAGATAATTGGCGGAAAGTCGAGAACTTCATAATCTCGGTTATGTCGAGGAAGGATCTTGACGGCCGCCAAAAAGCGTAATTTAAACAGCTTTTAATTTGTTTATTTGTTTTTTATTAATTTATTTTGTGATTTATTTGTCCATATACATTTTTTAATTGTGTGTGTTTTTTTTATTCATGTTTGTACAGTTTTGTTTTCAATATTTTATACGCGTTTATTTTTTTCTTTTTTTTATATATCCGTTTATAATTTTATCTTTTGACTTTTTAAACTTCTTAAAAAATTTTGTTTTTTATTGTTGTTGTGCTGTTAATTCCGCTTTTATATTGAAATAGTTTTAAATTTTTTAACTATTGACGCAGGAGAACCGCAGACACAGAACAAAGTCGCAGCAGCGATAGAGTTGGAGCGCCTCCCTCGAAGGCTAAAGTCTTACGACAGTTCCGAGGGAGGGTAAAGGGCTCCAAAAGAAGGGTTACGGGTTTTAGTGGGTCGGGCTGGTAGTAGGTCGCCAGTTAATTAAATTTCTTATAACATTTCTTTATTTATCTTTTTTTTTATATTCCCTTTTTTTTTCTTATTGTACCAACCCCACATAACCTTGGAGTGCGGAATCCAAGGTATCTGTAGGCAGATTTCCCAAAAGTCCCTAAGCAAAAAAAAAAAAAAAAAAAAAAAAAAATTAATAATAATAATAAAATATTAATAAAAGGCTATTTATGTTATAGATAAAGTCACTGAAATTAGCGCAGTAGAAGTATTTCAGGATAAATTGAAATTACAAAAACAACAATTTTTGGAAAGAAAAAGAGAAAGCGAGGAAACTGCAAACTACAAAGCCAAAAAATTAATAATAATGACAGAACATTTTAAATTCATGGAAGAAATGGAATTGAAAAAATTGAAGGTTTTGCAAGAAACTAGAGATAAGTTAAAAGCGTAAATTTTTTTGCGTCATGTCGTTTCCTTGTATTTTTCGGAAAATTTATTGAAATTTGCCGGAAAAAATCTGAAAATTTTTCAGAAGAGATTTCTAAGTTGTTTCGAAAAACCCATCTTTACAGGTACTTAAAATTTAGTTAATATGTCGTTTACTGAATATGCTTTGTGTTATCAATTTGCGAACATTATGTTAAGAAAAATAATTTTTGAAAATAAATAAATCTTTTTAACATATAATCAAAATAAGTTACATAAATTTATTCACAAGAAAACAATTAAATTTATTTACCATGAAAGAAATATAATTAAGTTTCTGGAATTTGAAAAACATAGTACGCCAATAGTATTCGCATACAGGTTTTTATTTTTGTATAGAACAAAAAATGTTAATAAATAATTTTAAAAGAATATTGCCCTTAGTGTTAAAATACAGTCAAGATCGTTAATAAGATATTTTCACATAAAAGTGGAAGGTGGGAAGTGGGAAAGTTAAAAAATATGGGAAGTAGGAGTAGACAGTAAAAGTGGAAAATCAAAGATTAGAAGTGAGATTGAGAAGTAAGAGTGTAAACTAGGAAGTTGAAGTGGGAGGTGGGAATTTGGAGTGGGAAGTGAGAGTAGGAAGTAGAAGGTTGGAAGTGTAAAGTGGGAAGCGAGAGTGGAAGGTGGAAAGTGAGAGTAGAAGGTAAGAAGTGGGAGTGGAAAGGGAGAGTGGAAGGTGGGAATTTGAAGTAGGAGTAGAAAGTGAAAGTCGGAAGTAGAAGTTAGGAAGTGGGCGTAGGAAGTGAGAGTGGAAAATGGGAAGTTGAAGTAGGAGTAGAAAGTGAGAGTGGGTAGTGAGAAATGGGAGGTTGGAGTGGGAAGTGATAGTAGGAAGTGATAATGGAAGGTGGGAGTGGAAAGTGGGAAGTTGGAGTGGAAAGTGTGACGTGGGAACTGAGAGTGCAAAGTGGGAAGTTGAAGTAGGAGTGGAAAGTGAGAGTGGGTAGTAGAAGGTGGGAAGTGAGAGTGGAAAGTAAGAAGTTGAAGTGAGAGTGGAAAGTGGGAAGTTTAAGTAGGAGTGGAAAGTGAGAGTGGGAAGTAGAAGGTGGAAAGTGGAAAGTAAGAAGTTGAAGTGAGAGTGGAAAGTGGGAAGTTGAAGTAGGAGTGGAAAGTGAGAGTGGGAAGTAGAAGGTGGGAAGTGAGAGTGGAAAGGGAGAGTGGAAGGTGGGAATTTGAAGTAGGAGTAGAAAGTGAGAGTCGGAAGTAGAAGTTGGGAAGTGGGCGTAGGAAGTGAGAGTGGAAAATGGGAAGTTGAAGTAGGAGTAGAAAGTAAGAGTGGGTAGTGAGAGTTGGAAAGTGGGAAGTGAGAGTGGAAAGTAAGAAGTTGAAGTGAGAGTGGAAAGTGGGAAGTTAAAGTAGGAGTGGAAAGTAAGAGTTGGAAGTGATAGTGGAAAGTGGGAAGTTGAAGTGGGAGTGTAAAGTAAGAGTGGGAAGTGGAAGGTGGAAAGTAGGAAGTAGAAGGTTGGAAGTGTAAAGTGGGAAGCAAGAGTGGAAGGTGGAAAGTGAGAGTGGGAAGTTGAAGTTGGAGTGTAAAGTGGGAAGCAAGAGTGGAAGGTGGAAAGTGAGAGTGGGAAGTTGAAGTTGGAGTGTAAAGTGAGAGTGGGAAGTGGAAGGTGGGAAGTGATAGTGGAAAAAAGGAGACACTAATTCAGGGGCAATAGTTTCAAAAATTGTATTCACTAAATTCAAGTCAACTGCTTTATTATCTGATTTGTGCTCATAAGACTTATCAATTAAACCAAAAATCAAAAGATTATTTTTCCTAAACATGCGATCTTCACATTCTTTTAAACATGCAGGTAAAATTTTGTCATGCATATTTTGAATCAAATTATCTGAACTAATTTCCAACATATCAAGACGAGCAGTTATATTAGAAATGGAAGACTCACATTTTTCAATCTTGTCATTTTGTCTAGTCATTTGATCTGTCAAATTAGAAATTGACAATTCAACACGTGACATCGAACCCCTCAATTCCTCATTCTCCTCTCTCACAACAGTCCTCAGCTGATCTATTGAAGCCAAAGCAGGTAATGCTGGGTTACTCGCGGTTAACTGAGTGGGGGAAGGTGCACCACAACACTTTCTCAAACCAACTCCTGGGATCATGGGTGTTTTTGATATACAACCACGGTGATAAGGTGCATTGCATCCAGGGCATGTAGAGATCTTTTTAACAGCTCGACCATTACACAAAGTACACCGCATACTCTTATTGCTATCCGAATCCTCGTCAAGTAATTCAGATATCTCATTTTCATTCTCGTCAGACATTCTAAGTCACGTGATATCACCCTACAGTTCGATAAAAAAGTACAGAGCACACTCAGTCACAAGAGTAATTCACGCACATGAGATTAACAACAAATTGACCATAGAAGGGATCGCACTCAATTTTAATTCAAAGTAACATAATCCTTCAATGAGAAAAGCCAATCTTGGCACTGATATAAATAATTTGAACAGCAATGAAACCAGAAAACAATGTTACACTTTCAACTGTTCATCACCACGTGTTCACTTATTCATTGAACCAATTTATTAATAAAGATAATAAAAAGTTGAAAAAAAAACTCCAATATTATTAGATATTATGAAAGGCCGCTGTACCACATAGTTAGGAACAAAAATTGGATTATAAATAACTAAATATAAAAGCAATAAGACCGAAATATTCAAGAGCGACAAATTCAATCGACTTAACCGTTTAGCAGCCATGCTTGAATTAATAATTTAAATTAATTAATAATTTAATTAATTTTAATAATTAAACTTTAATTAATTTAATTAATAATTATTTAAACTAAAATTAACCTTTAATTAATAATTTAAACTTTTGAGCATTCAATTTTTTTAACTATAAACTTCTATGCTACAAATTAAATTTTATACCAATACCACAACATAATTTTAAATTTTAAACATTTTTTCAGGTATTTGATTATTTTTATAAAATATAATAAACTCATTCAGAGTAATTCAACTAATTTCAAGAATATCAATATTTGTCACAAGAATTCTTTTTTTTTCAAAAGTAATAAAATTTTTTAAAGAAATTCAATTATTCTTAAAAAAAATTACGAATATCTCGTCAAGAATTCAGTTATCAATTATATTCAAAATGTTTTAACAATTAAAAATTTTTCAATAATTACTATTTTTATAAAATCTATCAAATAATTTTACAAAAACATTTAATTATTTTCATAAATAATAAAATAAAATTTTATTTATGAATACAATTATTGACATCGCAAAATTTCAAATTTTTTTAATACAATTTTAAATAAATTCTTCGAAAATTGTAATAACTATTCTTCATAATTTTATTGATACTTGCCGAAAGAAGTTAATTTTAAGAAACATTCAATTTATATTTAATTAAATAATAAAATTCGTTACAATAATCTATTATTTATTTACTTATTTATTATATATTATATTTATTATTTATTTTAAAAAATAACTTTTAATTCGTCGCAGAAATTCAATTAGGTATTTTGATAAATAACGAAATTTGTAACAAGAATTCAATTGTTTGAATAGTAATAAAATGCTTGAAAGAAATTATTTTCAAGTTTTTAAAAATTCTCGTCAAGAATCAAATTATGTTTATGAATAGGTCGTGAAACTTTTTCCAGTATTCAATTATTGTAAAAAATTTAAATAAAAATCTTGGCAAAATTTTAATTATTTAAAAAAAATTTAATAAAATTCTTCGCAGATAAACCAAAGGCCACAAAAACATTATCTGAATAATAATAATAATAATAATAATAATAAAAAATTAAAATAAATTTAATTATTATAATTTAAAAAACATAAAATATTTAAAAACAAAAAATTCTTATTTCTATTAATCAATAAAAAATAAATATTTATTGTCCTTGAAAACAAAAATTCAGAGGAGTATAAGACAAGACGACCCAAATAACGTGACATCTTTTGTGAACGTTTTCCCTTATTAACAAAAATTAATGGAAAATTATAAATTAGAATATTTAAAAAATATTTCTGAAGCTAACATTGTAAAAAATCAAAATTAAAAATGTTATATTTATTTTACAATCAAAAATTAAATATCTATTTCTATGAATTAAAGAAGAATGCGATAATAAATTATTAATAGAGAAATCTTAATCATTAAAAATGTTATCTTATTTTTTGATGAATTTTTAGAAATAAAAAGTAATTTATTTATATTCTATTATCTCCAATATATTAATTTGTGAAAATATTTTTAAAATTTTTTATTACAATTAATTTAAAAGAACATATATTATATTTATTTTTCTTCTTATTTAAACTTTAGTAAGATTTCTTTATTATGCATTTTATAAATTTATAAAAAATTTTTTTTTAATTTTAAAAAATTGTAACTTAGATTCTACATTTTTTAATTAATTAAATTATAGTTTTAGAATATATCAGTAAATAATTTAATTATCCAAAATTGTTAATATTTTATTTAAACTTTGTACATTGTTTTTTTTATTAAAATAATTTAATTTTATTATTATTACATATTATTAATTACTGAATTTATCCAATGTTTTATTTTATAAATAAAGAATTATTGTAAAAATTGTGTGGATTACATTTGCATTATTTAAAGAGTAGTTAATTTTTCTTTATTATTTTGACATGTTTACATACGTCAAATCACTTGAAATTATCCTTTTGACATAAAAAGATTTCATGTAAAAATCAAAAGAAATCAGCTAGTATTCAAACGATTTTCTTCTTTCCAATAAACTTCTAACCTTTTTGTATTAAAAAGATTCCTTTTACAATAAAATTATTACTACTAATGGTTAAAAGACATAATTTAAAAGAAAATTAGTTTTAAAGTTAATAGATTATTTCTGTGAGTGATAATATGTGACTGTCCACGAGAAAACAGGGCTTAGCTCCCAAACGTGAATTTCACAGGGCGAGCGATTAAAGTACTACGATTGAAGTTAACTACGCTTGACATACCCATCTTTAAAACGATATATTGTCGAAAGTAGTTGATATTTTTAACTTTTGACTTTTGCATCTGAAAAAGCAACATAAAATCTGTCGATTCCATAAAAAACTCAAATTGATTTTTTGGACCTAAGCCGTGTTTTGTCGTGGACAGTCGACGATTGAAGTTAACTACGCTTGACATAGGGTGTTTTCGACGTTGACACTCTGAGCGCTCTGAAAGTACGAAACGTGGTTGGTTGGTCTAGGGGAATTCTGAATGTTGATTGGCTGACCTTCAAAATTCATAGTTTCATGCTCTGGTTTCCACACTCTGTATAGCTCTGTATCAAAGGTCCGAGCTATACAGAGTGTGGAAACCAGAGCATGAAACTATGAATTTTGAAGTTCAGCCAATCAACATTCAGAATTCCCCTAGACCAACCAACCACGTTTCGTACTTTCAGAGCGCTCAGAGTGTCAACGTCGAAAACACCCATAGCTTTAAAACGATATATTGTCGAAAATAATTGATATTTTTAACTTTTGACTTTTGCATTTGAAAAAGCAGCATAAAATCTGTCGATTACCATAAAAAACTCAAAATTTATTTTTTGGACCTAAGCCCTGTTTTCTCGTGGACAGTCACATATATGGCGTTAATTTCATAAATATTTAACATTTTTATTTTATGTGTCTCTCATATTTTATTTTGGAAAACTAAAATCGAATTCACAATTAATAACCCTAAAAACATATAGAGCTGCTCTGTATAAGATGAAAATTTAAATTTAGAATTATTTCAAAAAATTTATTAGAAAAAATAAAATATTAAAATAAAATAAAATATTTTTAAGAATGTCTCTTATAAACTGTTATACAAAAAAAATGATAAAATCCTAAAATATTAAATTTTTTAAAAATTAATTACGTAAATTGTGAAGATCACGATTATGTCATTTCAAGCGAAATTGATAATTTAAAATCAATATACTTTTGAAAAAACTTAAAAGATTAAAAATTTCCTACAATAAATTTAAAAACATTTCGTTTTTGATATAAATACGAGTAAAAATTGAATTTATACATATTTTTACAAACCTTATCTTCTCATTCAAACTTTAGAACTTAATATACTCTGATAAAAGGACCTATTGAAGAGAAAATTCAAAAAAAAAATTAATACTTACATAGGATTTACGTTACCTCATTGTAAAGGAGCATCAATCCTTGCACTTCGTTCTTTATTGCTTATGTCTCCTCAATTATTAATCAAAATTATTATTATTTATTATATAATTATTATTATTAAGAGTCTAGTCTCTTTCAGTATAATCAAGTTATATCTTTTGGTGTTGTTAGCAGCGAGAAATATTTGTATTTTTTAAAATTTACACTGATCTTTCCCTTCAATGTAATGTTTCACATTTGAAATCTCAAAGGAATTCAACATAACAAAATAAACTAAATTAAGAAAAGTCCAAAATTTCCCTATAAACATAATTTTTTATATATATATTACTTCTATTTTCTCCTAAAAATATTTTTACGGAATCAAATGATTTTACTCTTGATAATGCAACATACATCTGACCATGATTAAAAACATCTCGTCTTAAATCAATGAATATTTTATTAAATGTTTGACCTTAAGATTTATTAATGGTCATTGCGAAAGCCAATTTTATAGGAAACTGTCGTCTTTTAAAAGTAAATGGATATAAATTTTCACAATATAAAGTTACTCGATGTAAAAAAACAATATTTCCACTCTTATCTCCGGTTAATATTTTACATTTAATAACATTATGTGATAAATCTAAAACAATTAACCTTGTTCCGTTACATAATCCTTCATTAATACTAAGATTTCTAATAAGCATTACAACAGAATTAATTCTTAAATGTAATTCATGTGGTGGTAAAGAAGGTGGAGAGAGAGTGTTTAAATATTCTGGTAATAAAACTTCAGAAAATTTTCCATTATCACAACTTTCAGTAGAATCAATACTTTTATATATTTTTTCACCTTTACTGTCTAAGAGATTTACCACCCTCTTATTAATATCATAAACGTCAACATTTCTTGGTGCTAAAATTGCACACATTGACAAATCTTTAAATTTTTTCTGTTCTATCAAATGACTATACATTTCTTCAGCAATATCTATATTTCCTTGTTGAATAATATGTTCTGGTAATTCGATGTTATCATCTATATCATTCAATTCGCCATTACCAACTTTAAGTAGAAATTCTACAAATTCTGTTTCCTCTGGTAAAGCTCTCATATTTTCTGTTAATGTGTATTTTGTGAAATGTTGCCATAAATGACTATTTTTTATTGATAAATTTATTATTTCTGATCTAGTACCTCGTTCTTTTATCGGTAAAATTTGTCGAAAATCTCCTCCTAGAATTACAATTTTTCCACCAAAAACTTCATTTGATTTCATTATATCTCTTAATAACTTATCCATAATTTCTAAGGCATATTTTGGAGCCATTGGTGCTTCATCCCAAATAAAAACATCAATATTTTTTAAAAATTGTCCTTCTTTTGACTGAACTTTAATATTTGAAGATGAATCATTGTACAATGGAACAGGTAAGCCTAAGACTTTATGTACAGTTTTCCCATTAGGAAGCAGTGTGGCAGCTATGCCTGTAAATGCCATGTTGCAAACATTTATTCCTTTACTTTTTAATAAATGCCATAAGGTAGTATATAAAAAAGTTTTTCCAGATCCTCCACAACCATTAATATATAAGCATTTAGAACTATTAGAAGAAGAATCTTTTATTACTTCAAGTATATAATCAACTATATTTTTTTGTTTAACATTTAATTTAGTATAATTCTGCTCTCCTATTTTTATATGTTCAAAAATATTTATATCATCAACCTGCGCAGGAAAATTTTCATCTATATCTAATAAACCCTGAAAATCGGTTAAACAATATCCTTCATTCAATAACATTGATTTTATATTTCTATAAGCTATTTTTTCAGCTTCAATATTGTCAATTTTTGAATAGTCTTCTGACATTTGACCTTTAAATTTCTCCCAAAGTTTTTCCGGATGTACAGGATGACAATGAATTAGAATTCTTACAAATAATTGTCGAAGTGAATGAGGCATCATCCATAAAGTAGCTTCTTCCATTGTCCTAATCCACTCACTATCATCTTCTATAAGTCCTAATGCCAAACAAGCAGATGTAAAAGATTCATGAATAACTCCATTAACTGTTCTTAAACTTTGGAAAGAAGTTACTCCTTTTACTGTAAGTAACAATAATCCAAGGTGAAATAATTCCAATTGGCGTGGATTAACTGAATACATTCTTCCCAATACTTTCTCTTTACGACTCCTTTTTTGCCATTCAAGAGTTTTTTTTATCCACGTATAATGTTCTGGTATTTGTGTATAATAATACTGACGAGCAGTACTATCACGCTCATTAAGTTTAAAAAAATCGAGCAATTTTGTATTTTTCTGTAAATCAAAAGAAACATTGTTATTATCTTTCCTTTCGCGAATAATAACATTCTGTTCATTTGGTAAATGTATGGGTAAAAGATTTATACTATGGCTCTTTTCCCCTAAAGGTTTACTTAAAATTCTCCAAACAGCCTTAACAGGACCTACATACCTATTTTCTTCATAATGATTAATTTCATTGTGATTAACAGTTACCTCACCATTCGCATTTGTAATAATAATGGATGCAGCATCATGACCCTTGAAAATATATTTATATAGATATTTAACAGATTTAATACTTGAAACTATTTCCACATTTATATGGCAATTAAATATTTCCGAAAGTGTAGGGCAATATGGAACCACATTAGAATTGTCAACAACAAATCCATTTGGTCGCTCATACGTTTTATTATTATTTCTTCGACGACAACGAACATAACAGTTTTCTTCAATTGTAGTTTCTTCTTGGTAACTTTTTGGAAAATTTTTTGAACATTTACCATCAATTAAACACCAATCTCCACAAGGTCCGTGAATGTTATTTTGCATTATTATGTTATGCAAGGAAGGATTGATATTTTCATCAGGAATTTCTGCAGAAATATAACGATCAACACTTTCAACTGTTAATATTTTAGAATTTTCTTTTAATATAACTAACAAATGAATATGTGGTAATCCTCGCTTTTGAAATTCAATAACATAAACATAAGACTTAACCTCTCTAAATAATTTGTTGTCAACAATAACATTTAAAAGTTGTTTCACCTTCAATGCAAAAACTCTAGTTACTATATCAGGTCTATCAGAAGCAGTTTGATGAGGTAATAAATTTTCTTGTATCTCTTTCCAATTTGGATTACACGTCATTGTAATAAATAAATCTGGTCTACCATGACGACCAACAATAGCCATGGCATCCTGATATTGTTGCATCATATTACGAGGTGATCCTATAAAAGTGGAAGGCAATATAAGCATTTTTCCAACATGTACATCATTTTCTAACTCATTATTTTGTAAATAATCGATTAATCCTTGATATGTTTTACTTCTCAATTGAGCTTGATTGTTTGCACAAAATTGCAATCTATCTTTCTCTATTTTTACATAATTGTCAACTACCCATTGTTAAAACAATCTTCCCCCATATAAAAATTGATTAAATTCCTTATCTCTTATAGCAATTTTGTATTTACAATAGGCAGACCTAGAAATATTATGTTTTTTACTTCTAAAATCACTATCACTACGAAGCATATTAATATTATAACCTTTATTTCCAAGTGGATAAAATATGGGATAGATCCATGGTTCAACATTCGGATCTAAATTACTAACTGATTTCAGTTCCTTTGTAGACTTATTATAAACTGTTACATAAGATTCTGGTATTTCTCCTTCTGAGTTTGTATTGAAAATAGCAGCAACTTCATTGTAACTTTGATAATTATATATTTTTTTATCAAAACCTTTTTTCAACGTGAACAATAGTTGTAACTCTGGAACATCTTCATTATTTTGTCTTGCTAATTCAGTTTCTATTTTAATTACTTCTGACATCATCATGTAAGATTTTGTGTATGCGTTTGAAGTTCTCATAATATTTTCTATATTTTGTAAAAGTTCTTTGTCCAAATTTTCGTTACTTTTTAATCTGTATCTGATTGATTCGTCAGGGTCATAAATAAATAATTGACCAAAACATGGATCCTCACCTTTATCCGGATATAAAGCACTATTAATTTGATAGTAAATTTGACCTTGAATTTTATAACAAAATGGTCCTCTTCTTCTGCCATTAAAATTAATTACATTAGCATTTAAAGATGCAAAAGAAAAAGAATTATTATATAGTCTTATATTCTTTTTAAAGTGACCTGATTTTTGATGAAACCCTTCTAACAAAAGCCTTAATTCATCTGGATATTGTATTGAAGTTAATACAACACCTCCATGACTACAGCAGTCATTAAAACTAAGTTTTTTACCAGCAACTTTTTCATCTTTAAAATGTTTAGCTTGACAATGTGTGCAGTAATTATTCATCGGACCTAGATAATTTTCAACATTTAACTCATTTTTAATTTGATGCTTTAATCGAGTATTCTTTGTTTTTAACAAAGAACTTGTATCACTATTTTCATTTTTTAATTTAAGGTTCTCAGTATATTCAATTTTGGATTCGACTTGAAGTTTTTTCTTAGTTGAAGTGTGCTTTTCACCTAAATAATTTACGTTATCAATTGTACGTTTTAATTTTTGCCTCTCACGATAATTTTTTTGTATTTCAGCCCTACTTTCTTTAAGTGTTTTTGATGCTATATTTCCTTCATTTATTTCATTTATTATTTTCGGGAAAGAAATGGATGTGTATGCTTCCTCTGAATATTTTTCATTGTCAATTTTACCTTTTAATTTTTGCCTCTCACGATAATTTTTTTGAATTTCAGCCCTACTTTGTTTAAGTGTTGTTGATGCAATATTTCCTTCACTTATTTTATTTATTTCTCTCGGGAAAGAAATGGATGTGTATGCTTCCTCTGAATATTTTTCATTGTCAATTTTACCTTTTAATTTTTGCCTCTCACGATAACTTTTTTGAATTTCTGCCCTACTTTGTTTAAGTGTTGTTGATGCAATATTTCCTTCATTTATTTTATTTATTTCTGTCGGAAAAGAAATGGAAGTGTGTGCCTTCTCTAAATAATTTGCATTATCAATTTTACGTTTTAATTTTTGCCTCTCACGATAACTTTTTTGAATTTTAGCCCTACTTTGTTTAAGTGTTGTATCCAGCTTTTGTATCCAATATAACCAATTTTCAATTTTGCCTTTAATCCAATATAACCAATTTCCAATTTTGCTTTTTATCGAATATAACCAATTTCCAGCTTTTTTATCCAATATAACCAATTTCCAATTTTTATCCAATGTACCCAATTTCCTATTTTGCAATTTAACCAATATAACCAATTTCTAGCTTTTGTATCCAATATAATCAATTTCCAATTTAACCAATATAACTAATTTCCAGCTTTTGTATCCAATATAACCAATTTTCAATTTTGCCTTTAATCCAATATAACCAATTTCCAATTTTGCCTTTTATCCAATATAACCAATTTCCTATTTTGCAATTTAACCAATATAACCAATTTCCAGGTTTGTATCCAATATAACCAATTCCAATTTTGCAATTTAACCAATATAACCAATTTCCAGCTTTTGTATCCAATTATAGATGATTTATAAATTATAACAAATTTTTATAAACTTATTAATAAACATAAAAAATTAACTTTATTAAAACTAAACACAACTCAATTTAATTATTTAAATAAATAATGATTGAAAAAAATTTACAAACAGTATGTTAATGTAATTTTATTATTAATTTACTATTAACTTATTATCACTAATTATATTCACTAATACTTACTATTCACTAATTCACGAAGTATTCACACTTATAATTCACTTATTTATTTAACTTTATATTCACTCACATATAGTGAGTGAATTCACCAGGAATTATAAATTT
This sequence comes from Leptopilina syphax, assembly GCA_032872505.1. Lineage (NCBI taxonomy): Eukaryota > Metazoa > Arthropoda > Insecta > Hymenoptera > Figitidae > Leptopilina > Leptopilina syphax. The sequence goes on along the minus strand of CM065473.1, from coordinate 34,355,927 downwards.
TTTTTAACTTAATTTTTTCGTTGAAGACACGTAGAACGTGCCCCAAGGAAAATAATCGACGATATGATTTTGAAATTAAATTTTCGTTCTTATATTTAAGAACGTGGTGGTAAGCCCTAAGCGTGAGTGTCCTCTTCGCACTCGTAGATTGATTCTGAGGCCAATATATATATATATATATATATATATATATATATATATATATATATATATATATATATATACCTGTATTAGACCCTACGAAGGATTACCACAAACAATACGAACCCTTGAACAATAGCCTTTGTAAATGAGGGACCCAGGTATCTTCCTTCATCGCAAGGAAAATTATAGACAAAAGTCAATATATATATATACTTTCTAATTGAAACACAATAGGTAACGTCTGGGTAACGGCGCCAGTAACGCTGGCTTTAGTAACGGCTACCATTCCTTCTTTCTCTAAAGGAAATATAAATAGGAATGTCTCTCTTTACCTAATTTGCATATCTGCTGATTTCATATAAGGATATACAGTGAGTTTTCTAAAAAATCGTAGCTTCTATATAATGAAGTAAAAAAAATTTTGACCTATATGTTTTTTGTAGGGTTTTTCCTGCTCTTTCAAATGGTGCAAAATTTTTTTTTAAAAAATTCAAAATTTAACCCTTTTTTGAAAATTAAAATTTAAAAAAATTTTTTTTTTCAAAAAGGACCCTTTTTTCCTTTTTTTTGTACGAAAAGAAAGCTTAAGATGTGTACTTTTAATAACTAAAACGAAAAAAATGACGTTTTTTTGTTTTCGAATTATTAATTAATTAATTAATAAAAATTAATAAAAATTGAAGTACTTTACAACAAAATAAATTTAACGCTATTCTGAAGTTACTACTGTATAGCACTACAAAATCCGCATCTAACGAGTCTAATATGAATTATTTTTGATAAATTGACGTTTTTTAAATAACCATTTATAAAAATTAATTAACAAATGTATATAGTTTATAAAAATAAAGATAAAGTGTTAGTTTTATTTAAACAAATGTTTATACAATTCTATTTTTTAAAAAATGTATTCCAGTTATTTGCAATAATTGACAGTTTAAAAAAAACATTTAACATCTTTATGCGTACGTGTTCTATAACTCTATAACCAGGCTTAATATTTATTAACATTTTCTACAAAACAATTTTTTATTTAAATTTTTACATTTTTGATGTAATAAGAGATGATTTCTTTTTTATCTTACCAACTTTTTATTATTTTAATATCAATAATAATTTAATTTTACGTAAATCCTAATAAATAAATTACAAAAAAATTACTTAATTTTTAATTATTATATTAGATTTTTATAATAATTTTCATGATTTAATTTTATATTCATTTTCAGAACTCAATTAAATTTTTTTATATTTATTTATTAAGCTGCAATTTATATAGGTTTGAATTTTGGCGCGCTTTGAATTCAGTACTATGAACTGGCACTAGGTGGCCTACACTTGCTAATCTCACAAGCGACTTAAGCATTCAAAAGTATATAAGGAGATTAGCAAATATGCTTTTTTTATTCTTCTAGAATATTTTGACCACAGGTTTGTACTCATTATTTGATTTCTTATATTTTGATTTTTCGTTGTATTATTTTTTTTGTTTTTTTTTCTGTGGAGTTGTTTTTCATTTCTTCACTGAAAAAAGTAAATTTAAAATTAAAGTAATTAATTTTAATTATTAATTAATTAAATTAAAAAATTTTTACTTTACAAAGTAAATTTAACTTTTAACTGAGTATGGATTCAAAAATGCTTTCACGTGTCTGAAAAGACAGATGCATTAAAATTTGTTTTTACCAAATTGTTAAAAAGTTATAAACAATTTTAAAAAAACACGATTTTTCGAGAGAAAAATTTTATTTCAGACGTATTTTCACCGGCAAAAAGTAGGTAGATACTCTCAAAAACTTAAAATATCGCGTCCATGGACCCTTAGCTACAAAACCCTGAAGCGATCAATTTTTTTTCAAAATGGCGGACGCTAATATGGCGGCTAAAACTAAAAAAATGGCTCACATATGATACATAGTGCTCTCACTTTTTCAAGTTACTGAAATCGCCTGAAACTCGTTACTCAGGGGTTCTTGAGGTCGCTGACTACAAATATGATGTCAGTTTTCAAAAATTAAAAATGGCGGATCCAATATGGCGGACAAGTTATGTAAAAATTAATTGCATTCACCTGGAACTCGTTACTCAGGGGTTCTTGGGGTCGCTGATTACGAATATGATGTCAGTTTTCAAAAATTCAAAATGGCAGATCCAATATGGCGGACTAGTTTTGTAAAAATTAATTAGATTCACCTGAAACTGTCTACTCATGGGTTTTTGAGTTTGCTGATTACGAATATGATGTCAGTTTTCAAAAATTCAAAATAGCGTATCCAATATGGCGGACGAGTTTTGTAAAAATTAATTAGATTTACCTTAAACTCTCTACTTGAGGGTTCTTGAGGTCGCTGATTACGAATATGATGTCAGTTTTCAAAAATTCAAAATAGCGTGTCCAATATGGCGAACAAGTTTTGTAAAAATTAATTAGATTCACCTTAAACTCTTTACTCGGGGGTTCTTAAGGTCACTGATTACAAATATGGTGGCAGTTTTCAAAAATTCAAAATGGCGGATCCAATATGGCGGACGAGTTATGTAAAAATTAATTGGATTCACCCGAAACTTGTTACTTTGGGGTTCTTGGGGTCGCTGATTACGAATATGATGTCCGTTTTGAAAAATTTAAAATGGTGGATCAGTTTTGTAAAAAAAATTTGGATTCACCTGAAACTCTCTACTCGGAGATTTTTTAGAGGCGCTGATTACGAATAAAAATTGAAAATGTATCGCTATTGGACGGTACATTTTGTACATAACTTTATGTTCCGTGAGTTACATTATTCTCCCAAGTGTCTTTGACAATTTTATGAAGTTGACGGCGAAAAATTTCTATGTGACTGACGCCCAGTTATCGGTTTAAGGTAATTTCAGTAGTTTAAGAAATGTTTTTGTAGATATCAAGATTAAATAAATTATTGTAAAACTTATTTTTCTTTAAAATAGATGTACTGAGCTACAATAAATAATTTTTGTAATAGATAATATCCTATTTTAGCTTGGAGAACACACAGTAAAGTCCCCGGGTGTCGCACACCCAGTGTGCGGTTTAAGAATGGATTCTTACACGGAGAGAAAAAACAAGGCTTTTCCCTGTGCCTTCAATTCATGCTGAGGTATGTTGTTTCATTTTTAACTTCATAAAAGTGATTGTTTTTTATTAATAGGATTTCTTATGGGAAACTTCATTGAGTTCACTAAGTAATAAATATATTTATTTTGTATTTACAGTAAGATTTTAGAAACAAAAACCAAAATTCACAAATGGCGGGTATATAAGGAACACAATAATTTTTTCCGAATTGTTATAGTGTGTTGTCAGAACGTAAGTTTTTCGTAATTTCTTTTGTTTTTTATCACCTAATTTGGTTTTTAGTGTCCAAAGATGATTCGAAATTGTAAAAGAGTGTTAGTACCGACAAGTCACAAAAACGACCAGTGATTCCATCTTCGACCTCAACTGATGATACAGCAACGTTTAAAACACATTCGCTCTTTTAGTTTTGTTTTTACATTTGTTTTATATTCTATGTTTACTTTTGAGCAATAAAAAATCACTTCTTTGGGACGCATGAATCTTCCACAAATCCCATTTGACCTAATGACAAGTAACCGAAATTCACTTCGCCGAATCACCAGTTGCCATAAGATATATGTATTAGAATTATTATTTAATCTAATTTTCATTTTCCCGATGATTCATTTGCTCTAATTTTTATTTTGCAGATATATTCTTTAACAGAGATTTCGTTAGTCCGAAAAAACATTTGACCTAATTTTCATTTGTCCAGTTAATTGTTTGTTCTTTTATTCGAATTGTCAAATCGTCGAATTCTCAGAACATCTAATTGTCACTTCGTCGAATGCTCAAAATGTCGAAATGTCAGTTTGTCGAATCGTCAAAACGTCGAATTGACAAAAATTCGAAAAATTTGTTTGATCTCAGTAAATATTTGTTTGTTTTAAATTAATGTTAACTTAAATCAAACAAATTTTTCGAATTTTTGTCAATTCGACGTTTTGACAAATAGACATTTCGACGTTTTGAACATTCGACGAACTGACAATTAGATGTTCTAAGCATTCGACGATTTGACAATTCGAATAAAAGAACAATATCTCACATAAACATAAGGTAGAAATAGATTTATGTCAAACAATTAAAATAACAATTTAAAATTAGGTGAAATAATGTTTCGGCTAAACAAAAGTTATGTTAAATAATCTTTCTGATAAATAAACATTCGGCTGAATGCTACTTCGAGGTAAGTGAACTTCTGTTAAATAAACATTAGAGCAAATAGGATATAGTTTATATGACAATTCTGTAGAAAGTAAATACTGGTAAATAATTATTCGAGACAATGGTAATTATAACGAATGACATTTCGATTAAATGAAATTTATAACTCATTACATTTACAGCAATTGATATTTAGGTTAAAAAACATTTCGAATGAAAAAAAATTTAATTAATGATTTAGAAAAATAGGAATTATAACAGATTAAATATCGGAAAATCGAAAATTAGTCCAAACAATTGACTGGACAAATAAAAATTAGGTCAAATGTTTTTTCGAACTAACGAAATCTCTGTTAAAGAATATATCTGCAAAATAAAAATTAGAGCAAATGAATCATCGGGAAAATAAAAATTAGATTAAATAATAATTCTAATACATATATCTTATGGCAACTGGTGATTCGGCAAAGTGAATTTCGGTTACTTGTTATTAGGTCAAATGGGATTTGTGGAAGATTCATGCGTCCCACTTCTTTAACTTTAAATACGTTTTCCAACGGTTTTTATTGCCTTCTTCCTTGCCCCATTTTGTAATTTTGAAAATGCGTCTTTTTTGTCTTTTTTGATTAAAATTCCAGCTTTGATCAAGACAATTATTTAACTCTTCAATGTGCTCGCCAAGATCAAGAAAAGAAACAAAAAATTAAAGCAATATTTTAATACACAAAAAAGTTGTAAGACTTTAAAGTTAAAATCTGTTCCTAATAGCCCCAGTTTACGGTAATAGTTTCACCGGATTTCGCGATGAATTTCTTGCGTTTAGCGGTTAGGCCACGCCTTAGCTTTTATTGGCCTAAGCTCGTTGCAAGAATCTCACCGGGAAAAACCTGCATGAGCGTCCTGCATTTGTACTGTGATTCAGGGTTAAAATGTCGAATTTGATCAAAAATCGTCACTGAAGGGTTTTTAGGGTCTAATTACAAATTCAGTGTTAGTTCTTCAAAATTTTAAATTACAGTTCCAATATAGCAGAATTTTTTAAAAATTATCCCGATTGACCTAAAACTGTTTACTTCTGGATTTTAAAGATCACTCATTACAAGTCTTATGTCAGTTTCATAAAATTCTAAATAGCATATCCAATATCGCGGATGACTTTTATAAATAATCTTATTACCCTAAAATTTATTACTTGAGGATTTTCGAAGTCGCTGATTTGGAAACTGACATTATATTCGTAATCAACGACGCCGAAAACCCCACAGTGACGAGTATCAAGTGAAATAGACGACATTAAAATTTTTTGTCCGTCATATTTGGTCCGCTATTTTAAATGTTCGAAAACTGACATCATATTCGTAATCAGCGCCCCCAAATAATCCCCGAGTAGAGAGTTTTAGGTGAAACTAATTAATTTTTACAAAACACGTCCGCCATATTAATTCCGACATTTTGAATTTTTAAAAACTGACATCATATTTGTAATCAGCGACCACAAGAACCCCCGAGTAGAGAGTTTAAGGTGAATCTAATTAATTTTTACAAAATTCTTCCGCCATATTAATTCCGCCATTTTGAATTTTTGAAAACTGATATCATATTCGTAATCAGCGCCCCCAAATAATCCCCAAGTAACGAATTTCAAGTGAATCCGATGAAATTTTAAAAAAGTCGTCCGCTATATTAATTCCGCTATTTTGAATTTTTAAAAACTGACATCATATTTGTAATCAGCAACCTCAAGAACCCCCGAGTAGAGAGTTTCAGGTGAATCTAATTAATTTTTACATAGCTCGTCCGCCATATTGGATCCGCCATTTAAAATTTTTGAAAATTGCCATCATATTCGTAATCAGCGACCTCAAGAACCCCCGAGTAGAAAGTTTAAGGTAAATCTAATTAATTTTTACAAAACTCGTCTGCCATATTAATTCCGCCATTTTGAATTTTTTAAAACTGACATCATATTCGTAATCAGCGACCTCAAGAACCCCCGTGTAGAGAGTTTCAGGTAAATCTAATTAATTTTTACAAAACTCGTCCGCCATATTGGATCTGCCATTTTGAATTTTTGGAAACTGACATCATTTTCTTAATCAGCGACCTCTAGGACCCCTGAGTAGAGAGTTTCAGGTGAATCTAATTAATTTTTACAAAACTCGTCTGCCATATTGGATCCGCCATTTTTAATTTTTAAAAACTGACATTATATTCGTAATCAGCGACCCCAAGATTCCCCGAGTAACGAGTTTTAGGCGATTTCAGTGACTTGAAAAAGTTGGAGCACTATGTTTCATATGTGAGTCATTTTTTTAGTTTTAGCTGCCATATTAGCGTCCGCCATTTTGAAAAAAAATTGGTCGCTTCAGGGTTGTGTAGCTGAGGGTCCATGGACGCGATATTTTGAGCTTTTGAGAGTATCCACCTACTTTTTTCAGGTGAAAATACGTCTGAAATGAAATTTTTTTCTCGAAAAATCGTGTTTATTTGGAAAAAAATTGTTTATAGCTTTTTAACAATTTGGTATAAACAAATTTTAACAGCAGAATCTGAAAGAGGAGTAAATTTTACATTAAAAATGGTTTGTGTCAATTTTTATATATGCATTTTATTAAAAAACGAGGTCCTCAAAGTCAATTGAAATTTTTCGTCCGTCTGGTCCTTAATGGGTTAAAAACATTCATTTGGATGAGAAATATCATAACGTAATTAGTATTCATTTGACAAGCTTAAAAAATGACAGTTTTTCACATTTTATAAAGTGGGATGAATTTGAAATTTTACATATTGAACCCCATCTGGGAAAAAGACTTTTTGCAGAAATGTTTTTTATAAAAAAGGAAGAAGAAAATAGTTTAAATAAAATTAATGATTTAGGCAATTTTGATAAATCGTATGAAATGATTCTAAACCTCTCAACAGATATTTTAACATAAGAAAGTTCTCACTTGCTTTTCTCTATTTTTGTATTATTATTATTTTTATTTTTGTCTCCGTTCTTATATTCTCTCATTAACCTTTGTAATGAATCGTTGACGTTTGGAGTTTAGTTTTAATCTTGACTTCACAATTTACACCTGTTTAATTTATTTTATTTTGTTTTCAGTGGTTTTTCTTTTTGTAAATTGTTGATTCTTTTATTATTTATTTATTTGTTTGTGTATTATTTTTGATTATTTATATTATTGTTTTTAACAATGGAGTACGTTTTCTTGGTATGTTTTTTAAATTTTATTTCTAATTATTTCTAACTTTAATTTCTAATGCTATAGTAAATATTGTTCATATTTTACTATAATTCTTTATTTATTAGTCTTTTATTTAATTTTTAATTCTATTATCCTTTTTTATTGTATTTTAATTTTATTTTTATTCAATTTTTTATTTATTAATTAACGTAAATTCCTATTAACATTAACATTTTTATTAATTAATATTTTCTATAAATTTCAGTTAATAACTCCAAATGTTACATTACAATTTTCGGATTAGAAATCCTTTAATTCTTTTGATATGCAATGTAAAACATTTAATTGGTAAGATATTTTTATTGTTTTCTTTATAGTGACTTTTATGTTCATTTTAATTATTGTTTTACTTTTTGTTAATTCTTGTTCTATTCATCAATTTTGTTTTATTTATTTATGTTCTGTTAAATCATCATTTTAAGTCTTCGTGTATTTCTTTTTTGTTTTTTTTATTTTTATTGTTTTAATGTTTATAAATTATTATTTAATTTCTTCGTATTTTAATTTTATATTTTTGTTTTTTGTATTATTTTGTAGACTCCCTGATAAGGAAATCGTATTGATTTCGAAACGTTGGAGCATTTTATACATTAAAAACCACTTGTCCGAATGTATTCGTGTAAAAAGTTATTTTACCTATTAATTTATTAATTATTAATATTTCAAGTAACACGTAACTTTCTATCTTTGTATACCTAACCTTCTTGACAACAGTGTTTACTTACGGTGTTGTGATTCGCGTCGCGTCAGTTGATCAAATTTGTTTTTTAACTTCGTTTCTTAACAAAAACTTCGATTGTTTTGTAAATCATAAATTTTTTGACAGCTATTAACCTATCAAAATGTAGTATATTGTGAAAATTGTGAAAATAAATGTAAACTCATTGTAATTCTCATTTTTTTACAAAAAATGTATTATATGTATTTTTGTCGCTGTGAGTAAATTAAAATGATATATACCTATATATATATTTGTTTGTGTTATATTTTTTATATGTTAACTGACAATTATAATTATAGTATAATTATAATAGTAATAAAACATCATCTTCTACTACTGTTAAATAATATTATTCTCATTCCTAACATATCCGCTTAAATTGTTTTTTGCATTTCTTTTATTTGAACGCTTAAAAATGTCAAATTATTTAAGAATAAATTATATTTTAATACTTATCTGAAAAAATATATTATTTTAGAGCAATATTATATTTAATGTATATGGAAAAAATAGTATTCATATACGACCGTAAAAACGACCCTAAATACGGGCCTAATTACTGCTGTATTTACTGTTTCAATTACACCACCCTACTGAGGCTCATATTTATGCCTGTATTTAGGGTCGTATTCACAGTCATATTTACGGTCGTTTCTTTTTAGTAGGGGTGGCGGATTTGGTGTATTCAACTTAAATATTATGTAGATGTTAAAATCATTTATTAAAACAACTAGAAATAATGAAAAATAACAAAAAGAGAAAAAAACTGATGATTTTACATTATAGAAAAAAAGTTTCACTTCAGTTATGGTTACAATTTGGACATGTGAAGTAGCTGGTGATTGTTTTAACGCAACTAGAAGAAGAGAAGACCGCAAGTGTCACATATTCGAGAATTATTGCGGTGGAGCACAAGAGGCATTAGTACACAAAAAATTCAAAGACAATTGAAACTCGTACAAAAAGTGATCCGGCACTGTACGTTACAAAAATTACGCCATCATACCTTACAAGCTATTGATGAAAATATGATGGTGTTACTTTCATACAGCGCGAATTGTGAAAAATGTAAAATACAAAAAACTGTTGTCCAAGGTCTAAACAATACGTTCCATACATTTACCTGACTCAATTTTCAAAAAATCTTCACTCTGTCACTGTTAACACACATATCCAATAAAACTTTTTATTTTTTTCACTACTTTTTTTATTCAAAATCACTTAGAGTACAAAGCACGCGTTTGGTCATTCATACTACTGCATATAAAATGTCATCACGATAAAAGACATCGACCATAGTGATAAGGCTATGGTTACATAGCAGATTACATAGCAGACGTTACATGACAGATTTGCCAAGTCCGCCACCATACCTTACACGCCACGATACCTTACATTTTCCTATTATATTATTAACTTTTAATAAGCTTTAATTAAATTTTCCAGCAGGAAGCAATTAGAAAAATTTTTTTTACTCTATAAATCCAAAATATCTGACTGATGTTTGACTACTGAAGTTTTTGTGATTTTTCATTAAAATACTTGTATTTTATTTACTCTAGAAGGAGTACGTTAATTTACACACCCTCTAAAGAGTAACTGGGGTATCCCGACACCCCACACTTAAAACTTGTTTTATAAGGTTTATATTTGACGTAAAAAAATTTATTATAATGAATTGATTGGTTTTTTAGTAAGGAATACAATAATATTATTCATATTTTGATAAATTAAAAAAATTTTAAAAAAACCATAATTTTTTTACAAAAAACGTAGTTTCTTAAAAATTTGACTAATTTAAAAACTATTTTAGGTTTTTAAAGTTAAATAGATACACTTTTAGGGGAAAAAATTAGTTTTTGTATTACTTCGAAAAAACATAATTATTTGAACATCTAAAGTGAAAGAAATTAAAGACAATTGACGAATAGTGAAAATCATAAAAATGAACTATAAAAAGGACTTGAACAATTAATATTTACTAAAAATGGTGTTATAAATTAAAAATTTTACAAACTTAATATATCTGAATATAAATATATCTGAATATATTAACATTAAAATTAATAACTTATAAAATGATTCTGTAAATTAATATTTAATCAAAGTTTTAATTAATAATTCTTAATACCTCTAATATATGTTAAAATATTATTAACAATATAGAATTTATAATTTAAATTTGACTGTCATATACTACATTTTTCTGTATTAGAATTTAGTTTCTGACTGTAGAGAGAGCACAGAAATTTTTAATAAATCTTAACTCAAATTTCATAAGTTGTTACAAATACTGTATGTCTATTTTTCATACAAATAGAATTTTTGTATGAAAATGTTTCTTTTTTATATAATACAACTTTTTCATGCATAATCTATCAATTTATACTTTATCAGCTGATTTTAACTGATTGAAAACAATTTTTTCCATAAATTTGAATTTACTTATCTTGATAATTTTTCTAACGTTAGGGAGTAACTGGGGTGTCCAGACACCTCAGACGTATTTTAACAGGAGATAGAGCTCTTCCTAGAGCAAAACTTTTGGCGGCACATACAGGTGTCAAAAGATAGAGGTTCAAACTAAATTATCAACGGGTTTTGAGCTTAAAAAAATTATTGGTTAAGCCATGAGAATCTTTGAATTTTGCTTGGGGTGTCCAGACACCTTAGTTACTCCTACTAGGGTTAAGGTACTACTACACTTTAGAAAGCTCTTAAAAGACCAAATTTAAAAAAAAAATTTCTTATGTCTTTTATTATAAATATAAAAAAAAGTTTTTTGCCTATATTAGTACATATTTGAGGAATAAAAATAATAGTTTGTTTTTAACTTTTATTTAATATCATAATCTGCAGACAGCATCCAGATCGAAACTCCAAAAAGTTAATTGTCCAATTGCGGACAGTTTATCTCAAGATTGACAAATCGGAAACAAAAAATCCAAACTGCTTTTTAAAAAGGAAGGTGTCTTACATAGAAATCCACCACCAATAATGAAAAATCGACTAAAATAAAAAAAGCAGATGTTTCAATAATTTGTTTAAAAATACATTATGTTTTTCAGTATTTTTCCAGTCTGCAAAAATGTTTTTTTTTATTTTTTTACTATTTTATGGTGAATTCACACACAGGACATGCTAACAAACAAAACGACTTATTATTTATTAAAATCGGTTCAGTAGATTCAGAGATAAAGTGTCCGCAATTTAAAAAAACGCGTTTAAACCTTATAATGTATCGTTAGAGGCCATCCATAAATTAACTAACATTTCTTTGCAAATTGAAACCCCTCCACTTTTTTATGTCAGATACTGTTACATACATTAGCACTAATGTTTCTACTGGTCGTACCAAAAAGCTGGACCCCACCATCTCCTTAAAGACTTACTTAATTTGTCAATGGCTCTTTATATTTATTGAATAATTATTGAAAAATTTACTTTTATTTTTTACAATTGGTTATGAATACTTTAGGAGGTGTTTAGTAAAGTCATAAGAAGTTACAAAATACAATAAAAAAATTAAATTTTTTTAAATTCTAAAGTGTAGTAGTACCTTAAATACTCAAGTATTTGCAACAAATTCATATGATTTTTAATCCTGAAAAACTCTTTTAATTGATAAAATATCTTTAAAAAAGCTTTTGTTATTTCAAGAAAAAATATATAATATAAGAATGTATCTTTCAGTGTTCAAATACTAGTGAATTTACCCTATGATAATAAAATAATATCATGGACATAAGAAACACAGGTGCACATGGCGCGCTGCAGTGTGCATAGTAAAGCAACTGGACTCAATCCTCTACTTCGAAACTTTTACAATAAAGGAACGCAGGCGCGTAACCTGACAAAATAAATGGCTGACGCGACGCGAAACGAGTGATTCCTTTTATTAACTTCGTCAATTTTATATAAAAAAACAATAACCAATCATTAAAAAAAAGAAAAATATGTTAAATGCACTCTTTATATATATATATATATATATATATATATATATATATATATATATATATATATATATATATATATATATATATATATATATATATATATATATATATATATATGTTACGTACCAAGCCCGAAATTGTACAAAGCCCGATCTGTACAACGATTTTTGTACTGATCGCGGTTAGTACAAGCTGCTTTGTACAGAGCTGTAATTTCCGGGCTCTGTACAGATATGTGTACTGAGCTAGCTCGGTACAGAGATGTTTGTACAAAGCCAGCTCAGTACGATTTCTCCTGTACAATGTTGTCCATAGCAGTCGATTAAGGAGGTTGTTTACAGCTATGCAAACAAATATTGAATTGTCATTAATGAATTTTTTAATATTATTGTTATTTGCATCTTCTGGAAGAACAAATATTATTATTCAAGAAAAAAATTTGAAACTTACAAAAATTGTTTATTTAGTCATTTTGCATATCATCAAAGTTTTCTTCATATTAAAAGGTTAAACTTTTTCAAAACTGATTCGATTTAAGTCAATGATGGCTTATTTTCTTCAAAAAATGGTTTTCTATAACTTGACTGCTCAGATTTTTAAACAAATGCACCGTTTTGGAAATATGCTTATTTGTTTAAAAAAAATTTTTATATTAAATCACTTTTTTTAAACAAATAAGTAGGGGAGAGGGCCCTAAGGTGGTCACCCATCTTTTGAACGACTGTAGATTTCAAATGGAATTATATATAAAGGTCAATAATACGGCGTTTGAAACTTTATCTTGTTACCTAACTTCCTATCATAAAGTTTTTTTCATTTCATTAATAAAAAAAAAGTTATGTCACTTTTTAAAAAAAGTTGAAAATTCGACTTTTAAAAAAGTGGCCCCAAGGTGGTCACCATACAAAAATTCACTAAAAAAGTTTTAAAACAATGTAAAAAACGTATTACTAAGTTGTTTATTTAATATTAATTGTTTTTCAGGATCACAGAAACATATTATATATATTTTTTTGCACTTTGTCCTTTCGTCAAATATGATACTTTTTGTATAGGTATGTATTAGATAGGTAAAATTTTGAAAATAATTCTATTTCATTATTATTCATCATAAAACTTAAAAATTGATAATATTCACATTCACAGTGATAAATATGGCGTATAAACACATTTTCATAAAAAATCAAAAGTGACCACCTTGTGGCCAAAAAAGTGTCCACCTTAGGGCCAAGACACAATTTTTTAAACGTTAATGAAATAATTTTTTAAAGCACAATATTAATTATATTCATTTGGAATATTATTGTACGATATATAAAGATAATTATAACGATTTTTACTAATTTAAAATGGTTAATTTTGATGATTTTAACACCCTAAGAAAAAAATTTCTCGATCATTTAAAAACAGAAATTTTACGATGTTTACGTTACAAAGAGACTCATACGACTATTTACCTCAAAACTTTACTAAAATCTTTGTCTTCTCAAATAATAACAATAACAAAAAACATTTGAAGATACTAACTAATATACAAAAATTTTCTTTTGGTGACCACCTTAGGGCCCTGACCACCTTGGGGCCCTCTCCTCTATAATTTCAAAACGGTAAATTTGTTTATAAATCTGAGCGGTCAAGTTATAGAGAGCCATTTTTTGAAGAAAATAAGCCATCATTGACTTAAATCGAATCAGTTTTGAAAAAGTTTAACCTTTTAATATGAAGAAAACTTTGATCATATGCAAAAAAAAAAAAAATTAACCATTTTTGTAAGTTTCAAATTTTTTTATTGAAATTTGATATTTTTTCTTCCAGAAGATACGAATAACAATAATATTAAAAAATTGTTTAATGTCAGTTCAATATTTTTTCTGAAGGTGTGCATACCTGTAAACAACCTTCTTAAGGATTGTCACGGCGGTGGTGAGGGGCAAGGGGATTGCTCCCATTGCTCCCATGTATGTATGTATGATAATAGTAGGTAAACAGGGAGCGTTCTAACTCAAGATCCCTGCACCGACATGTTACCGACACTTTTAGCCCAGACTCAAACCACTTAGCCAAGACTCAAACCCTTGGGGGGGGGGGGTATTCAGACTGTTATGCTGAGCCAGATATGACGTCATACTTCCTAGAATTTTCGGGGAGGGGATATTGAGATCATGATGCGAATGTGATTCTTGGAATTTATCTAATTTCTTGGAATTATAAAACAATCCTAGAATTTTCCATAGGGGTTGATGACTCAGAATTTTGGAATTTTTTATTGGAATTTCCCGTTTTTGTTTTTTTATAGGGTGCATTCTTTAACGATGACACATAAACATAGGGAGAGTTCTATCTAAAGATTCCTGCACCGACAATTACCAACACTTTTTAACCTATATTCAAACCACTTATCCTAGACTCAAACCAATTTAAGGTACAGATCAAGATAAGAAAGTTGATATGACGTCACAGAATTTCCTAAAGGTGGAAGGTGGAATATGAAAAGTGATTCTTAGAATTTATCACAAGAATTTTTTCCATTTAATTGTTCATAATGATTTTTGATTTATTGCTTCCGATCATTTTTTTTTATTGTTTTGACTAAGGTTTAACTAAATAATTTTGGCAAAGTGTTATTTGCTATATATCATAATTTTTTGGAATATGAAAAGTGATTCTTAGAATTTTTCTCAAAAATTTTTTCCATTTACTTCTTCATAATGTTTTTGATTTATTGCTTCCGGTCATTTTTTTTATTGTTTTGACTAAGGTTTAACTAAATAATTTTGGCAAAGTGTTATTTGCTATATATTTAATTCCTGGAATTATTTTTTCATTGAAACTATTGTTTTTAAAGCCGATAACAAATGAACTCTGCAAAACAAATTTAAAATTTCAGCTAGACTCAACAGAAGTAAGTTATTTTACAAAAAATATTTAACTGCAGTCAAGATTTAAAATCCAAGTTTATATTAATTAATCGAATTTTTCAGGTGACTAAGCTTTTCGTCGATTTACGTGTTCTCCTCGTATCTTTGATAAAGAAGATCATAAAACCATCTTATATTAAAATAACGCAAGATGGTCAGTTTTTATCTGCAGAAGATTTTAAATTTCTTAAGGATACGTTAAACGACTCACGAGCTTACCTACCACTGGACTCTGTTGATTTCGGTGCCTCTTTTACTATTCACCTTGGTAAAATGAAATTGTCGAATGAAAAAATTAGAGAAATTAAGCAGCGTTGTCAAAACTACCTATCGGTTTTGTGTCAACAACTTGTTCAACGTCTACCTACTAACATACACCTTTTCAAAAATCTCCGCTATTTCACACCAGAAGAAAGTCTTGAACCAGTGAACAGAATTGACTTTTTTAAACTACCATTAGCATTGGCAGGTAAAAATTTACATAATATTATTAGAAATTTAAAAACATTAAATAAAACGTAAATTCTGATCAAATTAATTATTTATGACCCAACGTCGACGTAGATTTACTTAAAAGCCAATGGGATCAACTGGTTCTAGTTAATATCACAAACCATTTCAATGGAAAAATTCCAACTACTTCCGTTGAATTTTGGAGCAGAATGACAGAATTTAAAGATTCATCAGGACAACTATGCTTTTCAAATTTGGCTTCTTTCGCTTTAAAAATTATGTGTCTTCCTTTCTCTAATGCATCTATAGAACGAGCTTTTAGTGTTATGAACACTATAAAAACAAAAGCAAGAAATAAGCTCTCAGTTGCTGTGCTTATGGCTATAATGCGAATTCGATTACGATTTGGCGTTACCAAAGAATGCTGCAGTTCGTTTGAACCTTCTCAAAAAATGTTCGAGCTGTTCACGTCCCAAATGTATGCTTCTGTTAACGAACCAAACAATTCCTAAAATAAAGAGAATCAGGATGAAGTTTCCTATTTTGAGGCTCTGGAACTTTTTGCTGATGAAGAATACTGCATTTAAAATTGTTATTTAAAAAACTAATGCGGGCTAGATATACTTTTAAAAATCGATCTGTGTAGTTAAAATCTGTATAAAGTATTTAAAGAGTGACAACTGTAATATAAGAGTTTAAAAGTTGTATTAATGTTTTATTTGAAAAATTTATAAACAAGTTTTCTTTTGAAAAAGTTTATTTAAATAAGATTTATAAATTAACATTAATAAGTTATAATAATAAATTATATTCTCTTAATTAAAATTTTCAAATGCGTCTATTTTATTCAGAAATTCAATTATATTGCATACTACTTTTTATTATAATAGAACAAATTTTACCTTTTAAAAAATAATAAAAAGGTTTTTTGGGTCAGGAGTGGAGAAGGGAGTGGAGTAAAGAGTACAAGGAAAGAGCCGGAATAAAAGCGGTTTTCTGGAATGTGGGGGGATGAACAATAAAGATGAGGGATTTAGGAAAACATTGGAGAAGTTCGATGTTCTGATGTTATGTGAAACGTGGATTGAATTGAAGGATTGGGAGAGAATAAAGCGAAAGTTACCGAAGGGATACAGATGGAAAATAGAAGGTGCGAAAAGAGAATTTCAAAAAGGGAGAGGAGCAGGAGGTATGATATCAGGAGTAAGGGTGGAGATAAGAGAGGCAAGGAACTCGGTAAGAGAAGAAGAGGGATGCATGGTTAGGAGTATAAAAATAGGAAGAGAAAATTTAGACATAGTGGGGATATATAGAAGACGGGGTGAGGAAAAGGGATGAAAGAGTATAAAAGAGTGGATGGAAAAAGGAAGGGATAATAAAGTGATTATTGAAGGAGACTTAAATGTGTGGACTGGAGAATTGGGGGGTGGTGTATGGGATGAAGAATGTGAAAAGCATGTGAGGGTATCACGGCATAAGGAGGTGGACAGTGAGGGAAAAAGGTTGTTGGAATTACTCGAGGAAGAAGGTTGGGCTATATGTAATGGAAACATTGAAGGAGATGAAGAAGGAAATTACACATACTGTGGGAAAGGAAACACTGTCATTGACTATGTCTTGACGAATGAGAAAGGTAGAGATGGGATAAAAAGGATGAAGGTAGGAAGTGAAATAGGGTTGGATCATTTTCCACTGGTTGTAGAATTGAAGGGGACAAAACCTAAAAATAGGAGAATGGTAAAGACGACAGAAAATCCAAAGAAAATTAAAATGGGAAAGTGGAATAAAGAAAGATTGTCAGAATTTGAAAAAAGGATGCAAGAGGAGATGGAAGAAAGGATTGAGACCGAAAGTGTGGATATGAGAATAGGACGTTTAAGGGAAACAATTGATAAAATTAAAGAGGTCATGGGACATGCAGAGAGTAAGGAATTAAGGTATAAAGGGTGGTGGAATGGTGAGTGCGATAAAAGTAGAAAAAGAATGAGGGTTTATATTAAGGAGTGGAGAAAAGGAAAAATAGAGAGAAATGAGTACAATAGGAAGCATAAGGAGCATGATAAACTATTAAAGGGGAAAAAAGAAAAGGAGAAGAAAAGGTTTATGGAGGAGGTTAAAAATTCCGTGAAAGATGGAAGAGAGTGGGAGGTTATAAACAGGAAAAGAAGGAAGGGTAAACAAATTAATAAGAACATAAAAATGGAGGAGTGGACACAATATATCATGGAGATGAGTGGAGGAACAGAACACAAAGTAAGAGGAGAAAGAAGGAAAGCAGTAATAGGAGAAGACGAGGAGAAGGTGTCGAGAGAAGAGGTAGAGGAGGCAATAAATAAGTTGAAGAAAAATAAAGCAGTGGGGCAAGATAGGATGGAAGGTGAAAGTATAAAATATGGGGGGGGGAGAAATTAAGGGTGGAAATATGGAAGATTGTGAGAGTATGGATGGGAGAAGGATGGCCCATGTTGGATGGACCCTGTTTATACCCAAAATTATTTGGTTAATAGAAATTTGAAGGAAAAAGGAGGAAAAATGGTGGCACTCTTTGTGGATTTTAAGGCGGCCTTCCCTTTGGTTAATAGGGGAATTTTATGGAAGGTACTAAAGGAAAGGAGAATAAAGGAAGGAATTGTGGAAAGAGTTAAGGAGTTATACAAGGATGTCAGAGCAAGAGTTAAAATAGGAGAGAAATTGGGAAAAGAGTTCTGGTTGGGAAGAGGGTTGATGCAGGGTTGTCCTATGAGTCCCATTCTCTTTAGCTTACTAATGGCGGATTTAGAGGAAAAGCTGGAGAGAAGAGGAAAGGGAGGAATAAAATTGGGAAAGGGAAAAATATACTCACTTGCGTATGCGGACGACGTGGTACTTATGGCGGAAAAGGAGGCAGGAATGAGATTGTTAATGAAAGAATTTGAGAAGTATGTAGGAGAAAAAGACTTATGGGTGAATGTAGAGAAAACAAAAATTGTGAGGTTTATGAATAAAAGGGATGATGGACAGAATGAATGGAAAATGAATGGAAGAATAGTTAAAGAGATGAGTGAGTTCTGTTATCTGGGTTTCTGGTTTACGTATAATGGTGGGCATCATTTGAACGTGAATAGAAGAGTAGAAAGAGCAAACAAAATAATGGGGCAAGTATGGGGGATAAGGGAAAGAAGGTTTAAGAATGACTGGAAAAGAAGATTGTGGTTGTTTGATACGTTAGTATGAAGTGTAGTAAGTTATGGGGTGATAGTATGAGGATGGATGGAAATGAAAAAAGTGGAAAGCATGCATGAGAAATATTTGAGGTAGGTGATGGGTGTAAGTGGAAATTGTCCGGGATATATGTTAAGAGAGGAATTGGGTAGAGAGAAAATGTGTGTAAGGCAGAGAAACAGGGCTTGGGGTTTTGAGGAAAAAATGAGACAGGGCAGAGGGTGCAAGTGGACGCGTATATGTTGGATGGAAGTTAAAGAAAGAGAGGGAAAAAGAAAGAATGAATTGGCTAAATGGGAGAATGAGAGGATAAATGAGCTAAAAAAAGGTATGAATAAGGGAAGAGGGTGGATGAAGGTGAGAAAGAGATGGGAAGAGAATGATAGAGAGAAAAGGTGGGAGAGGATAACAGAATCTAGATACAATAAGTGGTACAGAATAATAAAAGGAAGAGAAGTGCCAAAGTATTTAAGAAGTTTTAAAAAAGAAGGAAAAATGAACAGAGTGGTTAGGTTTCGAATGGGGGAAGGAATGAGGGTATGTAGATATTGGGTGAATGAAAGTGAGAAATTATGCAGAGTATGTGAGTTTGAAGTGGAAGACTGGGAACATGTTTTGGATAGGTGTGCGAGAAGAGAGGAAGATGAAAGAGGAGTGGCTGAATAAGTAATATGGATTTTGAATGAGAATGGTGAAGATGAGAGATGGATGTATGAATAAGAAAGAATAAGAGTGAATGAGGGGATTATTTAAATTAAATATAAAGAGGGTGGGATCGTTAGTTTAGTTTAACCCCTTGACTGTGGATGACGTGTATACACGTCATGAAAAAAACTGGCCCAAACAATGGATGACGTGTATACACGTCATAGCTCAAACAAGAAAACATCTTAACGTATATTCGCAAAAATTCTTACTCGGGGGTTTTTGGGGTCGCTGATCACGATTCTGAAGTAAGATTTTCAAAATAAATAATTTTTCATACAAAATAACCGCTAAAATTTTTGAAAAATATCAAAAGTGGATAAATTATATTAAAAATTCTTACCATTTAAACTTTGAAAATTTATAACAGATTCGTAATCAGCGACCCTAAAAACCCCCGAATAACGAATTTTAAGCGTATCCAATGAATTTTTTAAAATCGTGTCCGCCATTTTGGATCCGCCATTTTAAATTTTAAAAAACTAATGTCAGATTCTTAATCAGCGATCCTAAAAACCCCCGAGAAACAAATTTAAAGCGAATTCAATGAATTTTTCAAAATCGTATCCGCCATATTGGATTTAACCCTCCAAGAGTTTTTAAAATGTAGCTCAAATTTATTTTTTATAAACCCTTTGAACATATGCTCATTTTTGTGAAATTTTCCAAAATTTTCAATCTTTTGCTATATTTAAGTAGAAATATGAATTAACCCCTTCAGTGTGTAGCTAAAATATAACAAAATGGTCCCAAAATGTGTAAGACCTTCTTGTGAATAAATTTTCATGACACTAGGTACTAAGAGGTTTTTGGGGTCGCTGATTACGATTCCGGTGTTAGTTTTCAAAAATTCAAAATGGCGGATCCAATATGGCGGACACGATTTTGAAAAATCCATTGAATTCGCTTAAAATTCGTTACTCGTGGGTTTTCGTGGTTGCTGATTACGAATCTGACATTAGTTTTTTAAAATTTAAAAAGGCGGATCCAAAATAGCGGGCAAGATTTTAAAAAATTTATTGGATACGCTTAAAATTCGTTATTCGGGGGTTTTTTGGGTCGCTGATTACGAATCTGTTATTAGTTTTTCAAAATTAAATGGTAAGAATTTTTAAAACAATTTATCCACTTTTGAAATTTTTCAAAATTTTTGGCAGCCATTTTGTGTAAAAAATTATTTATTTTGAAAATCTTATTTCAGAATTGTGATCAGCGACCCCAAAAACTCCCGAGTAAGAATTTTTAAAAGAATGTATCCACTTTTAAAAATTTTCAAAATTTTTGGCGGCCATTGTGGATGAAAAATGATGTATTTTAAAAATATGACTGCAGAATCGTGATCAGCGACCCCAAATCCCTCAAGTAACAATTTTTAAAAAAATTTATCTACTTTTAAAATTTTTCAAAATATTGGCGGCCATTTTGGATGAAAAATTTTGTATTTTAAAAATATGACTTTAGAATCGTGATCAGCGACCCCAAAAACCCCCGAGTAAGAATTTTTAAAAGAATTTATCAACTTTTAAAATTTTTCAAAATTTTTGGCGGCCATTTTGGCTGAAAAATTATTTATTTTGAAAATCTGACTTCATAATCGTGATCAGCGAATACTCAGGCAGGTATTAATTTCGAAAGAAATACATAAATTTCATAAGAAAAAGATTTGTATGGGGAGTATGAATCCTTAATATGAAACGAGTAGATATGCAAATTAGCTAAAGAGAGACATTCTTATTTGAGGCATTCCACGCCAAACCAACATATCGTCAAAATTCACATTTTTTATTTGGATCAAACATTTTTTATTCTTTAGTACTAGTTAAAAAAGAGCTTCATGATTTTTTATAGATTTTTTTACCCAGTCGTTTACAAGATACAAATTTTTCAAAATTTTACGTTTTAAAAAAAAAATTTTTGAATGCTCATAACTTCTACAAATGTGGTTCGATTTTAAACTTTCTTATATAAAATTTTTTTGTTTTTTCATAAACTTTTCAAAAATTTTATGAAAAATATTTTTCAAAAATTTTTTACTGCATTTTTAAAAATTTCAAGATTAAAATTTAATTTTTAAATCTGTTTGTATCCTTCAATTTTCTTTTAGAAAATTCCAAAAAAACTACTTCTTTTTACGCAAATTTTAAGCCTTGTCTCGTCGTGGGTATATGATTTTTACTATTTTTTCAGAATTTTTTTAAATTATGGAAATTCAGTATTTACTCATCCAGCCGCTGCAATATGCAACAAACTGATTTTACACGATTCAGTTTTGCCTAAACTAAGAGAAATTTCTACATAAAATAGTATTGAAATACTCAACGCGCTTTGCATGCCCTCTGTCGGGAGTTTTTGTTATAAAAACTTAGTGAATTAGCCCAGCAATCATACCAATGGCGTATATGTGATATAGACGAGAAAAAACTATTGCTAAAGTTCATACTATATACTGTGCAGAAATTACTCTCAGTGTAATATCAATTAAAATACGATTCCATCACAAGTTTAGTGATCCAAAAGAATAAA
The DNA here is from genome assembly GCA_032872505.1 of Leptopilina syphax. Classification (NCBI taxonomy): domain Eukaryota; kingdom Metazoa; phylum Arthropoda; class Insecta; order Hymenoptera; family Figitidae; genus Leptopilina; species Leptopilina syphax. Next base: position 34,333,812 of record CM065473.1, on the reverse strand, counting down.
TTTGTTAAAATGTTATTTTATTGTTTTATAAAATTAAATAACAAATCTCAAATATAGATATTTAATTCTAAATATAAGAATCATCTTAAATATAATTTATTCTTTATGATTAAGGTTTTCCTCCTATTTAATAGATATTTATTTTCTTATCTTTCTTACATTAAAAAATTAATATTTTCCAAAAAAAATGTAACATATTTTTGCATTTTTATATTATTTTATAATCCTCATAACGCTATTTTAAAAGATTTTCTAAACTCTAAATCCTTTTTTCTTCTTCATCCATTCTTGCAACGGCGTTGGAGGTACGCTAAAAAATGCAGCCGCTCGAGCAAGTCTTTAATTGCCATTGAATCAACAAATTTCAACCGCCAAGAGTTATACAAATGGGTTAATGTAGACAAAAATTTACTAAACGTTGTAGCTAAATTTTTAACTATTCAAAATTATGAAAAAGTGATTGAAGCTCTCAATATTCGATGCTCAAAGGCTCAAACAGTTTGCGAAATATTTAGTAGACAAAACAATAATTTAAGAAGATTTTTATATTTATGATTGAGTACCTATATTTAAGATTTGTTAAAATTTAATATCATAAAACAATAAAATAACTTTTTAAAAAATTTATTCTTTTGGATCACTAAACTTTTAAAGGAATCGCATTTTAATTGATATTACACTGAACTTTAGCCATATTTACATATTTCTTGTCAATACATATCACATACGCCATTCGTATGATTGCTAAGCTAATTCACTAAGTTTTCATAACAAAAACTCACGACAGAGGGCATGCGAAGCGCGTTGAGTATTTCAATACTATTTTATGTAGAAATTTCTCTCAGTTAAGGCAAAACTGAATTGTGTAAAATCAGTTTGTTGCATAATGCAGCGGCTGAATGAGTAAATACTGAATTTCCATAATTTAAAAAAATTCTGAAAAAATAGTAAAAATCATATACCCACGACGGGACAAGGCCATTTTCATATGGTCGAACAAATGAGTGACTTTACTCCCTTTTTTATCTAAAAGCGCCATTTTTGTGCATGTGGGATAAAAAAATCTTTATAATTCACTGGTGAATTCACTCACTATATGTGAGTGAATATTAAGTTAAATAAGTGAATTATTAGTGAATACTTCGTGGAAATTGGTTCAATGGGATAAAAGGCAAAAGTGGAAATTAGTTATATTGGATAAAAGGAAAGCTAAAAATTAGTAAAATTGGATAAAAGAAAAAATTGGAAATTGGTTATATTGGATGTAACGATGCTTAATAAGGGACGCCTTGACATTTATTCCAATCACTGTGAAATTTATCGTGTCAGACTCTCAGTGATTTTACCAAATAAATTAACCGTCGAGTGTTTCCCGCAAGTGAGTTGAGCAGCGAGCTCTTTAAATATTCGGACGACGAAACGGAAAGGCAGTAGAAGCTCGACAACCAAGCAAGACACTTCTCTCAGATTATCAGCGCCATTCACCACTAGAGTCCGCCAGGCATCAGCGCATCCGGGTCTCGGCGAAAAAGGTGTACCAGGTACGTAGACGGCTTCTCTTGGGCCCGCCACCTCGGCGCCAAAGCAGCCGCTTTCTTATCTCTCCACTTCTATCCATTAAACCCTTATTCCTTTTGACCACCCTCTGGCGCACGCTGCCCCGGCTGTCAGAGAAGAACTCCACCATTCCACGGTGCACGCCGCCTCGGCTGCCGATCCTTAGTGTAAATCGCGGTAAAGACCTCTTAGAATCGCGAGTGCGCGAGTGCGTTTCTTCGCGAGTGGATCCTCGTCGGGAGTGCCGTCATAAAAAACCCCCGCAACGTACGCTGCCCAGGCTGTTGCGACGCGCGAACGAGTGAAGTGTTCTCCCGAAAGTGCGAGAGCGATCATCAGGCCCCCTAGGATACAAGCCCACCGACCGACCGCCGATGAACTCACGTGAGGAGAATCTACCTTACCAACACGTGATGAATCCCAAGCGAGCCCCTTACCCACAGAGGAAATAATTTCCTTGAGACTCATTCTTCTGCCGCGAGAGCTGCGTTGGCCGTCAATTAACGAGCGCTATCCTGGCCGCGAGTGGAGGAAAATTTAAATTCGAACAAGGGAATACTCACTTCGCCTTGACGATAATTCACGAGATTATTCACACTTTTTCTTTTATTTAATCAAATGAAGTTAATTTATTTTTTTGAGTTTTGCCTTCGAACGAACAAAAAGAGACTTTAAAATTTATTTTGTCATTAATCCTTAGAAAGGATAATTTTAGTTGCATTACCAGCTTAATAAGTGCATTTTCTTTTGTCACGTCGCACCGAGAGACTTACTTCTCTTTAACGACAATTCGCGAGATCATTTCCATTTTTCTTTTTTTTATTTGATCAAATGAAGTTAATTCATTTTTTTTGAGTTTCGCCTTCGAACGAACAAAAAGAGACTTTGAAATTTATTTTATTATTAATCCTTGGAAAGGATAATTTTAGTTGCATTGCCCGCTTAATAAGTGCATTTTCTTTTGTCACGTCGCACCGAGAGACTTACTTCTCTTTAACGACAATTCGCGAGATCATTTCCATTTTTCTTTTTATTTAATCAAATGAAGTTAATTTAATTTTTTAGTTTCGCCATTGCATGGCCCGCTTGATAAAAGCATTTTCTTTTGTCACATCGCATTAATAGACTTACTTCGTTTAAGCGATCATTGTAAATAGATTGACTCAACGCTTACAAATAAAATCAGCACATTCAAATACTTTTTAGTGGATCTTATGAATCTGGTCATTGGATTTGTGCTTATTATGATGGAATAAGCCTTTACATTTTTTATAGTCTTAATAAAAAATATTTTAACTAAAATGTCGAATTTTAGAATTCGACATTTTAGCGTACTAAAACCGAACACAACTCGGTTCGGTTCGAATTTTGTAGTAACTCGAATGTCGAATATTCGACATTCGAACTAAGCTAACTCGAAAGTCGAATTTTCGACATTCGAACTAAGCTAACTCGAATTTCGAATTTTCGACATTCGAACTAGGCGAAAAAATTCGAACAGTTCGGTTTGAATTATTTTGCACAGCTCTAGTAATTATTGTTACTTTCTGTTCAAATATCCATACTCTGTATCCTTTAGAATTATCGTCATAACCAAAAAAATTCCTTTCTTACCGCGTTCTTCAAGTTTCGATTTTACAGGTTTCCTGTCCAGCACGATCACCTTGCTTCCAAATTCCTTGAAATACTTCACGTTTGGTACACTAACATTCCACACTTCATAAGGCGTTCGTCCATCCAGGCTGGACTCCATTTTTCTTCAAAAATTCATTGAACTGTTTATTTAAAAATCCTGTCCCGTTATCTGTCTAATAAAACTTCATCTTCTTCTCTTTGTGATTCTCCACCAGAGGTTTGTAGTCCTTGAACGCTTGGAATGCTTCATTTTCAGTTTTCAGGAACCGGACTTCGCACCAACGCGAACTGTCATCTATGAAAGTCATAAAATAATTGGCTTTGCTGTAAGATTCCACTCTCATCGGACCACACAGATCAAAGTGTACTATTTCCAACAAGTCCGATTTCCTTTCAGATTTTTTAGGAAAAGGAGTTCTTGTTATTTTCGACCGAAGGAAAATTTCACATTGAAATTTATTGTCACATTTTCCCAAGTCCATTCCTAATATTCTTTTACTACGTTCACAGTTTCGAAGATCGTTTACATTGACGTGGCCCATACGTTGATGTCATATTTCGAGTTTCGTAGGAGCTAAAGAATGATTTTCCGCACTTATTTTACACTTATGCTCATTGTTTTCCCGTACAAAATACAGATCGCCAATCCGATCGGCAATAAATTTTGTTTCACCATTTTTTCCGGTCACTTTAGCACAATTTTTACTAAATGAAACAACAAAGTCTTTGTCTGTAATTTTTAAAACCAAAATTAAAGAACCCCGCACCGCATACATGGGAATTTGGGGTCCGGTGAAATTTTTTGTAACTTCGCAGTTTTGTAGCTTTTGACCTCCTGAACAAAAAATATTAATGGCAAAACTCAAAAAAATGAACAGATTTTTTGTTATTTAATTTCAAAGTTTAAACAAATACATTGTAAGTAATTGAAAAGTTGACAAAGATTCTAGAATGATTAAACATTATTTAACTGAATAAACTTGCCTGAACTTTACACTTGGAAGTTTATTGTGTTGTTTATTGTACATTTGATAATATTTTTGAAAAATTAAAAATGGCGAATCCAATATGGCGGACGACTATTTTAAAAAAAATACTTTAACTCACTTGAAAGTCGTTACTTGGGGGATTTTAGTATTGCTGATTGTGAATTTCAAGTTATTTTTGAGAAATTCAAAAAGTCAAATCCAATATGGCGGACGAATACTTGAAAAAAATACTATAATTTACTTAAAAGTCGTTACTTGCGGGTTTTTCGTGTTGCTGATTTCGAATTTCAAGTCTATGCTTAATCTTACTGACTTCAGGCTGCAGAATGTATATTCTTTTATGTGATTTCTCAAACTAGATGCTTATATGTATAAGTAAGGTTATAGTAATATATCTTTAGCATCACTGCAAAGCGCAATACACTTACAAATACGTCAATGATTTAAAAATGCTGATGAATTGCATAGGTTCCTATGCAGATAGCATTTGAATTCAAAAGGATCCTGTGTCTTTGAAAATGTAAGAAAACTATATCTCATTTACGTTCCTGCAAATGTTCCTAAGTGAACAAGTTCATATAAAATCCTTCATAGTATTCTTTTTGAGATCTTATGAGTTCCTACCTAGATTCTCTTACAATCAACTTATAAACAGAATCTCTTATAAGATCTAATATAAAAAATGTGATAATTCATATGTTAAACCATGTAGGATCTTACTCACTTTTTGTTTAAGATTTTTTAAGGAACTCTAATTGTAACTTCCCTTTATAAGAATCTCTGTAGGAAACTATATAGCTGGGATAGAGATAGATAGAGATAGAATGTTCCCACAAATATTGTGATGTTATTTTGTTTGGATTTATAATTGTAGTATGATGTTATTGCGATTGATAAAAATCCATAGTTTTAAACATTTTTTAAAGAAATATTTTATTTATTTGTTCTCACAAATGTTTCCATGTTTAGTTTCGTTTATACAGAAACATTCACATGTTATTCTTATACATTATGTCTACACGTAGATAGAATATTTAGGATCTTGTGTTGTTGTTTTGTTAGCTTCACGAGCCTTTACGACGTCTTACATAAGTATCGCCTGGGATTTTTAAGATCCTGTGAGGGAGCTCACGTAGGAACACACGCTTAAACTAACAAGGAGTTATTTTTCTATAGGCAAACTTTTTTACTATAAAAAAGTAAAGATCACCTTAAATAATAATTTTTGAAACAATAATTTTTATTTTAAAATAATAGATTTTATTATTTTGGTAGCTTTCCTTTATTCTAATTACCACTACCGTTGTCTCCGCATCCGAAACATAAAAAAATTACTTCTTCTTTAATTGTTGCCGGACTTACTTGTAAGTATAATATTTTTCTTTGTGTAATGTACGTCACTGTTCGCTACATATACATCAAATATAATCAGTTTTCTTATCATTAAAATCGTTCCTCTTCTTTTGATAAACGCTACCTTAGTTGCTAGGATTAAAACAGACTTCATTTGCTTCTAAGATAGTTGACTAACTTATCTTGAAGAAAAGGTTTCTCTTCATATGAAGTGGGTCATGCTAGTCGCTAGAATTAAAACAGAGTTCTTATGTTTTTGGCATCATTGAATTACTTACCTAATTACTTACCTACTTAATTGCAGAAGGAAATATTTCCACTGCAATTAAAAGAGTTCATTTGCTTCTCTGATCGTTGTATAACTTACCTCGAAGGAAATATTCCTCTTCTTTTGTTTAACGCCACCTTTGTTGCTGAAAATAAAACCGAATTCATTTATTTTTGTGATCATTGTATAACTCACCTTGAAGGAAATATTCTTCTTCTTTTGTTTCCGCCACCGTTGTTGCTGTAAATAAAAGAGAGTTCACTTGTTTCTGTGATCGTTGTATAACTTACCTCGAAGGAATTATTCCACTTCTTTTGTTGAACGCTACCGATGTTGCTGGAAATAAAAGAGAGTTCATTTGTTTCTGTGACGGTGTATAACTCACCTTAAAGGAAATATTCCTCTTCTTTTGTTGAACGCTACCGATGTTGCTGAAAATAAAAGAGAGTTCATTTGTTTCTTTGACGGTGTATAACTCACCTTGAAGGAAATATTCCTCTTTTTTTGTTTCCGCCACCGTTGTTGCTGAAAATAAAAGAGAGTTCATTTGTTTCTGTGATCGTTGTATAACTTACCTCGAAGGAATTATTCCACTTCTTTTGTTTCCGCCACCGATGTTGCTGAAAATAAAAGAGTTTATTTGTTTCTGTGACGGTGTATAACTTACCTCGAAGGAATTATTCCACTTCTTTTGTTGAACGCCAACGTTGTTGCTGAAAATAAAACCGAATTCATTTGTTTCTGTGATCGTTGTATAACTTACCTCGAAAGAATTATTCCACTTCTTTTGTTTCCGCCACCGATGTTGCTGAAAATAAAAGAGTTCATTTGTTCCTGTGACGGTGTATAACTCACCTTGAAGGAAATATTCCTCTTCTTTTGTTTAACGCCATCGTTGTTGCTGCAAACAAAATTCATTTGTTTTTGTGATCGATGTATTACTTACCTTGAAGGAAATACTTACTTTCGTTTGATATTTGCCACTGGTGTCACTGCAATTAAAAGAGAGTTCTTTTTATCATCTTTAAATGCCATATCTTGAAGGAAATATTCTTCTTTTGATGTATGCCAATAGTTTTCGCTGCTTCTAAAAAATAATAGGTTTATTTGTTTTTGAGTCTTTTATCTACTTACCTATCAAATGATAACACTTTTCCTTTGAATAATTTTAAAACCGGACAAGTGTGAGTTGCACTCGCACTGAATTGGCGGGTTCCGTACAAAAATATAAGAATAATGCGTGTGATATTGTAACAGAAATTGGTAGAATTTTTTCAACTTTTGCATTATTTTGGTAAGTTGAATTTTCGACAATAGGTTAAAAATAAATAAAAAAGAAAAATTAAAGTATTATATATATTTTATATTGTAAGCATTAAGCAAAGGAACAAATATTTTGAAAATTTCCAATATTGGTTCCTCTGCTTATTGCTTATAATATAAAACAAATATAATACTTCAATTTTTCTTTTTTATTTATTTTTAACCTATTATCGAAAATTCAACTTACCAAAATAATGCAAAAGTTGAAAAAATTCTACCAATTTCTGTTACAATATCACAAGCATTATTCTTATATTTTTGTACGGAACCCGCCAATTCAGTGCGAGTGCAACTCACACTTTTCCGGTTTTTTTTACATTAATTTTTTAATTTTTGTAAAAATTTTTTAAAAAATTAAAAAGAAATTTTTTTAAAAATTTTTTTAATAAATTTTTGTGAAGGTATCAAAAATACACAAAAAAATAATTAAAAGAAAATAAATAATATTTTTTTTTTTTGAAAAATTTTTTTTTTTTTTTAAATTTTTTTTTTTTTTGAAAAAATTTTTTTTTTTTTTTCGAAAATTTTTTTTTTCAATTTAAAAATTTTTTTTTTTGAAAATTTTTGAAATAAATTTTTGGTGATCTAACTGTAAAAATATACTAATAAACCAATTTTTTTGTGAAAAATTTTTTAAAAATTTAAAAAAAAAATTTTTTTTTTAAATTTTTTGTAATTAGACAGTGAAAATATAATAATTAACCAATTTTTAGTTAATTAGATCAAATAATATGGAAATTAAAAGTTTTTCATGGAAATTATCTAATACTCTATCTAACTATCTAATTATCTAATGGAAATTAAAGCGTTTTTCCTTGACAACGCTATGGCCATCATTACATATCAAGTTCTCTATATTTTTCCTGTAATATTCGAGTAAAAATACACCAGCATGCAAAATTTCAGCTCTCCATGTCGAATAGTTTAGAAGTTAAGGGGGGGGAATGGTCACTTTTTATGCATTTTTGGCCAAAAATCTTGTTATTTCCTTGACAACGCTATGCCGATCACGTCCAATCACATTCGCTATATTTTTCCAGTAATCTACGAGTGAAAATACATATCTGGACCAAATTTGAGCTCTTTAGGTCAAATAGTTTAGCCGCTAGGGGGGGGGACACGATTTGGCTACGGACGCCAGAGTCTCACCAATAGGGTTCCGCCGTTACACCGTAGGTGTACGGAACCCTAAAAATGGCATTTAGAAATCGACTGAATTGTTATGTATGTGATAACCTATATAGACCAAATCAAATGGCTCGAATAGATGGTGACGACAATATTCTGAAAAGAGATATTGCAATACGTAGACGTAATGAGCGTAACATACTACCAGCTGCTATAACCGATCGTACAAGACTGTGCATTAATTGTAATCAGTCCATTCGCCTAGAAATAGAAGCTATCGAAGTTGATCCTAGATGCACTAGACTTAACGTTTTAACTCAAAATCACTACCGAACTTGCGTGTTTTGTAATACTGATGTTGATATTCATAGACTGTCTATTGAAAGCCGTGTTAACATTTTTGTAAATGTGAATATTTTCGTTCCGGATGACGTTCGAATTTGTGACCTACACATTGATGAAAACGGATTTGTATTCCGAGCTTTGCAAGATGGGCTGCAATTCGTTAATAGACCATACATTATAGATGGTCAGGAATTACAAATTATTCTCCAATTGTTGCGTACTTTAGTTATAGAGAAACGACAATTTGTTGATGTTGATTCCATTACCGATGACGAGTTTACATCTTTAGCACCTATAACAAAAGTACAATTTAATGAATTGTACGAGTTTTGTAGACCAGTACCTTGTAATGATCAAGGCTCTAGACATGTCTCAAAACGAGATCTTTTGATGTTTTTGTGCAAGATGAAGCATGGACTTGGAGACGATTTTCTAAAAGCTATGTTCGCCTACTCAAGCAGACAAGCTGCGAGTTTGGCTGTGGATACAGTTAGAAAATCGTTGATGCAGATGTTTGTTCGACAAAACATAGGATTTCATGCAATTACACCACAACAGTATATTGCGGAGCACGTCACAGAATTTTCCAACGCACTGTATAATCCGAACCCAGAAATCGCACGAGTAATTGCATGCATGGACGGTACCTACAGCCACATTCATAAAAGTAGTAACTTTCGAGCCTTACGACAATCATTTTGCCTTCACAAAAGTTCTCACTTACAGAAACCTGTTTTAATTGTAGCACCAGATGGTTACATTTTAGCTATCCAAGGTCCCTACTTTTCCGACAGCAGAAATAACGATGCTTCCATACTGCGTAACGAGTTTGACAGAGACAATGACCGAATGAGTGAATGGTTTCAGGAAGGTTCGATTATAATTGTGGACAGAGGGTACCGTGATGCGACGGAGATGCTTACGAACCGTGGGATCATCTAGAAAATGCCTGCATTACTTCAACCACAACAGCGTCAATTTACAACTGAGGAAGCCAATCAATCACGGTTGGTAACAAAGAGCCGTTGGATTGTGGAAATGCGAAATGGACATTTGAAAACTATGTTCAAGTTTTTCGGAAACATAATATTGCATCCGCATATTCACAATCTCACGGATTTCTACCAAATAGCAGGTGCCATCATCAATCGTTTTCATCCAACTATTTACATGGAGGGAGCAAACGCTGAGATGGCAGCACGTTTGCTAAGAAGAACGGAAGAAGTAAATGTTGTGCAGCAACTTGTAGAAGTTGAAATGCTACATACAAGAAATGCACGTCGTTGGATTGCATTAAATGCAGCATTACTGCCTGACTTTCCACAATTAACCCTGCAGTATTTGAAAGACTTGACGTTTGGTGTCTATCAAGTCAGATTGGCACCATCCTACGTTTAAGATAAAATCCAGCGTCAAAATGAGGAGGAAATATTTCTGGAAGTGAAAAATTCACAAAATCAAAGAGCTATTCCTGGTCTAATAAGACTAAAAATAGGATCTAGATTCAGAAACCAAACATAGCATCAATTGTGGATTGCATACAAACCTTTAGAAGAACAGCACAGAGATAATGCAGAAGAAAATGAAGAAGATCCTATTGTTGGTTACTATTGCACATGTAAAAGTGGTGCTCGTACACTTGGTACATGTGCACACGTAGCAAGTGTCCTTTGGTTGTTAAGATATGCCCGAAATGAACAAAACGTTCATTATCCATCAACAAGAATTTTTCAAACAATAATGGATGCAGGAAATAGGCCTCCACCAGTTAATCCAAACGATTTAATCGAACGAATGAATGATTCAGATTAAATCAAAATACATTATGACATTTCCTTTACGATATTCCAAATCGTTAAATAACTCATCTGTGATATTCCAATCCTTTCGATGTACGCCGCCGTTACGCTGCATCTGAAATAGTTAGTGATTTAAATCTTTTAATTACTTACCTGATGGATGATACTCCCGTCCTTTCGATGTACGCTGCCGTTACGCTGCATCTGAAATAGTTAGTGTTTTAAATCTTTTAATTACTTACCTGATGGACGATACTCCCGTCCTTTCGATGTACGCCACCGTTACTCTGCATCTGAAATAATGAGTGTTTTAAATCTTTGAATTACTTACCTGTTGCATAATATGCTCGTCCTTTCGATGTACGCCGCCGTTACGCTGCATCTGAAATAGTTAGTGTTTTAAATCTTTTAATTACTTACCTGATGGACGATACTCCCGTCCTTTCGATGTACGCCACCGTTACTCTGCATCTGAAATAATTAGTGTTTTAAATCTTTTAATTACTTACCTGTTTCATAATATGCGCGTCCTTTCGATGTACGCCGCCGTTACGCTGCATCTGAAATAGTTAGTATTTTAAATCTTTTAATTATTTACTTGTTGCATAATACTCCCGTCCTTTCGATGTACGCTGCCGTTACGCTGCATCTGAAATAATGAGTGTTTTAAATCTTTGAATTACTTACCTGTTGCATAATATGCTCGTCCTTTCGATGTACGCCGCCGTTACGCTGCATCTGAAATAGTTAGTGTTTTAAATCTTTTAATTACTTACCTGATGGATGATACTCCCGTCCTTTCGATGTACGCTGCCGTTACGCTGCATCTAAAATAATTAGTGTTTTAAATCTTTGAATTACTTATTTGTTGCATAATATTCCCGTCCTTTCGATGTACGCCGCCGTTACGCTGCATCTGAAATAGTTAGTGTTTTAAATCTTTTAATTACTTACCTGATGTATGATACTCCCGTCCTTTCGATGTACGCTGCCGTTACGCTGTATCTGAAATAATTAGTGTTTTAAATCTTTGAATTACTTACCTGTTGCATAATATGCTCGTCCTTTCGATGTACGCCGCCGTTACGCTGCATCTGAAATATGAAATAGTTTTTGGTTTTACCATTGAATTACTGAGGTCTCGCCCATACACAACTTGGACACTTTTGGGGGATTAAAAAAGTTTGAAAATGTCCACGATCCAATGTATCTGAATATAGCAACTGAAAAAATAGCATTTTTTTTGTTGTAGTTACCTGTTATATTATATTCCATTTTCTTCGTTGTAGGTCACTATTATTGCTGCACATTATAAATACACTTGGGGCTATATATATATTTTTTCTGACGGGTAAGGTTGTGGGCATAGTAATAAAAGTAAATATTGCTTTAATATGTATCAGCAATGTGTGTTGTGTAAAAACCTTTCATTTTATTTCAAAACTTTTTCACTTCGTGAAAAGTTATTTTTTAATGCCTCAAGTAATCTATACTTAAAAACTTAACAAATAATGTTGTTGTTTATTTGAATTCTTTAAAACTGACATTAAATTCGTAATCAACCATCCCTACTTTTTGAATTTTTCAAAAATAACTTGAAATTCGAATTCAGCAACACGAAAAACCCGCAAGTAACGACTTTTAAGTGAATTATTGTATTTTTTTCAAGTAGTCGTCCGCCATATTGGATTTGACTTTTTGAATTTCTCAAAAATAACTTGAAATTCACAATCAGCAATACTAAAATCCCCCAAGTAACGACTTTTAAGTGAGTTAAAGTATTTTTTTAAAATAGTCGTCCGCCATATTGGATTCACCATTTTTAATTTTTCAAAAATATTATCAAATGTACAATAAACAACACAATAAACCTCCAAGTGTAAAGTTCAGGCAAGTTTATTCAGTTAAATAATGTTTAATCATTCTAGAATCTTTGTCAACTTTTCAATTACTTACAATGTATTTGTTTAAACTTTGACATTAAATAACAAAAAATCTGTTCATTTTTTTGAGTTTTGCCATTAACATTTTTCGTTCAGGAGGTCAAAAGCTACAAAACTGCGAAGTTACAAAAAATTTCACCGGACCCCAAATTCCCATGTATGCGGTGCGGGGTTCTTTTCGCGGAGATTCGGAACTTGCAACACGTTATTCAAAGTAATATTTTTCGTTGTTCCATTGACGTCAGTCAAAAGTGATACGGTTCCTTTCGCAATAATTTCCGTCAAATCATTACTCGCGAGATTCAATATTCCTCCATTTATTTCATTTAATTCAGAAAACACTTGAGAGTCTTTGCAAATATGCGACGTAGCACCGCTATGATTTTTACACGAATCACTTCCGGCGAGGGCAATACATCGCGAGATTCTATAGCGCATCTAAAGTTTTTAAACGTAGATGGCAAACTATATAAAAGCATAACAGTCTTTATCGATTTTTACGTCCATTTCCTGGAGTTTATCAATTATGTCAAACATTTTACCAATATGATCCCGCACTTCGTCTTCTTCCCCCATTTTCGAAAGCATGAGTTGTTTTTAAAAGGGTCGCTTTTCTAGCTGGCTCTTTAGATTAATAAATTCCCTCTAACTTTAGCCACACATTGTTACATCCCTAGATATAACTTTTCAAATTAATTATAAGGTTACATATATAATTTCAATAAAAACAACACAAAAAAGATTATAAAATATGAATATATGCATATATATATATATCTCAAACAATTAATAAATAACATGTAACATAAATACTGTATATATATATATATATATATATATATATATATATATATATATATATATATATATATATAACAAGAATATTAAACCCTGTAAGATAAATAAGTAACTCGCGCATATGAGTTACCATCTAAGTCAATTGAAATTATAATCGACCGTGATCTAGAGCGGTGCGATAAGTGGTCGGCGGCCGGTTGATTACCTACTCTCATGGTAATTAATCTTCCGTCGTTCACTTATCATGAATCGCGACAAGTGATATGACTATATGAAGCTTCTCAAATTAAACACTAGACTAGAGATTCAAATATTGTTCTTGACTTAGATGAAACATAGAAAATAAGTATAAAACGCATGACTAATTAATTAATAGGCGAGTGTCATATTACTTGTCTATATTAATAATAGATGCTAGTAATTGTTATAAACGAAATTAATACTAAATACGTGCTTTCTAGAAATCGGCCAGAATACGTGACTACGTGACTTCTAGATTTTGGCCCGATTGCGTGCCTTTTAAGCAAAATCATCCCCAATCAAGTAGCTTTAAACTACTATATAAACCCCTGTTCTTACAGCCAAAATGTCAAATACTCCGGTGTGTTTCTGCCCGAACGGTATCGTCGAGTCGGCCCTTCGATTGTAATATTGAGTTGTAGAATCAGTGTTAAAACACCTAAAGAATAATTGTTTTCTTTAAGGAAATAACTTGCACTATTCTTAATTTATATAATTACTTTCGTCGTATAATAGTTCAATTTTACTATTCTCTTTCTAATTTTAATAAAATTAGTGCAAGTTCTTTCCGATTACTAAGAAAACAAGTTTTCTTTTGGTATCAAGGTACATTGTCAGAAAGAACACTTAGAGATTGTGAAAAGAGCTATCGAAATAGTCGTTTAGTGCTAAAAGTGCTAAAACACGAACTAAAAACTTATAACTACATACTACCTGTACTACGGTGACGCAAGCCTGGTTGCAGTCACATCATTGTAATCTCATTATCAACAAAACTTCAAAATTGTAAGTAACTGTAATTGTTTAAACTAAACATTATAAATAAACAATCACATAAAAGGGAATATGCATATATTTATTTAACGAAAACCCGTAGTTTCTTTAAAGTCAAACGAATTCACACTTAAAAATAAATGTCAAGTCTTACCAACTTGATAAATCAGCACTTGTCTCCACTTTACTAATAATTTAGTAAATTATACTAAACCTTAGCTCGGGTCGTAACAGCTGATTTGGTGGCAGCGGTGGGATTCGCTACTTTTGTTAATAATTATTAATTATTCCAAAACCTATTCGAATTTCATTAAACTCACTCTTTAAAATTCATTTTTAGCATCATTCAACTAATGAATTATTCCTTTCTTTAATCGGCAATTGCGGATAGAATTGTACTCGGTTATTGTGCAAGTAATTGAAAATTAACACTTAGAATTGTTGTTTCTGCTCGCGGTTAGGAGTTATACGCAGCCTTTTCATTCCATTCACGTGGTGCAAGTTAAAATTCAATTACATTTAGGATAAAATATTAGCTTGACAAAAATTCATACAATTACACAAATCACATCACTTTACTACACACTAATCGTTTTAAAAGGTTGATTTTACGCCTTTTTGGCGAATTTCGACCTTGCAATTTTGCTCTTGTAAAGTTGTTAATAAAACGATTTCATTACACGTTAACATTTAATCTTTAAAAGTAACAATTTACGCCTTTTCGGCGAATTTGTTAATTTAAAGATATCAATTGAAAATTAATTAAGTCGAAACATAATTGAGGTTATTTTACGCCTTTTCGGCGAATTTCGACCTTAATACTCTGAAATTCTACGCCGAATTGGCGGGAATCTCTTTTGTTTCACTTTGATAATTGATTTTCTTTTTACTAAACATAAAAACAACAGGTTAAACTAAGTTAAAGACAAAATGTCTTTTCTTTCAGTTTGACCTAACATGTAAAACGAGGACCAAGTCTTTAAAAAGCCTAGAAATAGAGGAGGAAAGAAAGTTCAAAAGAGACATCAAGAAAAGTCCTTAGAAACTGTTGAAAAATTATTGGAGGTTAAAACGTTACAAACTCAAGAAGAATTCTCCGACTTCTTCGAAAAGTTATTACAAAATACCGAAACATTAATTAATAATAAAAATTAAATTATAAAAACAATAACTATAAAATATACATAAGTATAAAAATAAAATGAGTTAATTGTAACTTTCTTTGTCGAAATTTATTACTTATGCTATCTTTTATCCAAAACTAACATAGTAACAATTTATTCAGACTATTTATAAAACAAACCTGCAGATTTCCTCTTCGCTCCTATTATAGAATTTAATTTAATAGAACGAAATAAATTGGTTCCTTTTATCAAATCAAAAAAATTATAACTCTGAGAATATTCTTATTCCAATTTATGCGAAGAATTCAAATTTAATATCATAAATACGGAATCAAATTCAACAGTATCAAGAATTATAAGATAAAAATTATTCAGTCATGTGTTTTGTTTATGTAAGTGTTTTTATTGCAACATTAATTATTTTAATCACTTTTTTGTGGTTTTCATAAGACAGTATTTAAATTACACAGTTCAAATTAGGCGCGAGTCCCCTTTGGACAAGAAATTGCATTTACTTAAACTACTGTATCTCGCCTTTAGGTAACGGTCTCACAGTAGTTCAAATTAATTCAGGTCGGACTGGCGATTCACAGCAAGTAAATATATATAGATATAGAAATACATTAAAAATCTTATCCTAACAAAATAAATTCTAATCTCATAAATATAATAAAGCTCACATTAACTAATTAATTATTAAAATCAAGGCAAGCTTATGCATAAATATTTTGATTTATCTTTAAATTATCCTAGTGGACATTTTATTTCTTATCACTGTGTTTCTCAAAATAAAAGATTTCTCATTGAACCTACCATATCTATAAACTTAATAAAACGTTCCGAATTAAAATCCTTTGTTAGTACTAATAAAAATAGAACTCATTCACTTTTTAACGGAGAAATTAAAACTATTGGTGAAGTAATTTTACCGGTTCACATAACAAACGAATATTACACAAAAGGCGAATCAAGCGAAAAAGTATCATTAAAATTTGGTATATTTAATTATCAAGCCAATTCTAATATAATTGCAATTTTAGGAGCTAGTTCTCTTGATCAATTTTGTCAATTTAATTATTTTGTTAAACAAACAGTTTCTCAAGACGGAATTTGGGATAAAGATATAATAATAAATAGACTTAAAAGTGGAATTGAAGCAATAGCTAAAAATCCAACAGCATTAAGTATATTTGATAAAAATTTCTAATACGTCAAATAATAAGACCATTAGAAAAATAAATTCAAGCATATAGATGCATCGGTACACTGAAACACCTTGTAATTATCCAATTGGTGAATTTAATTCTAATTATATTATTTCTCAAAATAAAAATTATATTCTTGATCCTACAATACCTAAAAATCTAATCAAGCAATCAGAACTTTCGTTAATATTAATAAAGATTTAACTTATTCACTTTTTAATAACGAAATTCAAACTATTGGTGAAGTAAAATTACCAATAAAAATAATAAACATATACACTGATGAAAAAGAAATAATTGGCGAAGTCCCAATTAATTTTGAAGTGGTAAATTATCAGAGTGATTCTAACATTATTGCAGTTTTAGGAGCTCCCAGTCTTGATCAATTTTGTCAATTTAATTATTTTTAAGACAAAATATTTTATCAAAACGAGAGCTGGACTAAAGACACAAAAAGAAAAATAATCCTAGATAGTCTTGAGGCGATAGCTCAAAGTCCATCAATATTAGGCCAGGTTAAAGAAAATAAAAATTAGGACACGTGAATTTTACTAATTATAACTGACTATAATTTTGAAATCATAATAAAAACCAGCTTCACTACAATTCATTCATAATAATAATTAACTAAAACTTTAAAAATTTAATAAAAGGCAAAATATTAAGAAACATTAAATTCAAATATAGCGCGAAAACGTATATTATTGACTTTAACTACTCATTGACTTCGCGCGCGGTATACTCGCAGTAGTTCGAGCCGCGTCAAGTCAGACGCCCATACCGCGGAAACAACTACACTTATTAGGCTTAATTAGTGATTCATTCGGACGATACGACCCGAGAGGCGATCGAAATTTTTTTTTGTTTTCGTTTTAATTATCGAACTGTCATTTTGAATATCGTAATAGGACGAACTTCTCACCGAATCGAACAATCCGATCGAACAACCGAGAAGCTCGTTTATAATTATTCAAAATTTATTTCGGAAGTTGTAAACAATTAACTGAAAGGATGTTTTATAGTCGTAGTTTTAATTCCTTTTTATTATAAAAAATATTTTAAAGCTCACACAATTATTTTGCTACAATTATAATTTTTGAAACATTATAAGTGTACCTGTTTTTCACTAAATCCATTGATTACTTCAAAAATAAGACAATTTTATTAAAAATGATCTTTTTCAAAAAAACTTAAGTTAAAGTAAATGTAGCATTTCTTATAACTGAACGTTAAGAATTTAAAAAATGTATTAACATTATACTTACCTTTTTCCTAAATGAGTTATAAGAAAATATATTACAAAAACATAGTCTCTTAAATTTTTATCGTTAGAAATAAAATGACAACATTAAAAAAGACAATAATTTATTACTAATACAAAACATTAAACTAATAGCAAAATAATTTAAATTGATCGAACTCTATTTTTGAACATTTCATATTTTCCTTATTGAAATCTCAAATTTTTAATGACAACATTAAAAAAGACAATAATTTATTACTAATACAAGACATTAAACTAATAGCAAAATAATTTAAATTGATCGTACTCTGTTTTTAAACGTTGCATATTTTCTTAATTGAAATCTCAAATTGAATGCAATTAATTAAAATGAGATTTTTAAATTAACTCATATAATCCGCCTAAATATCAACCGTCTTTGAAAGAACGGAAAGTTAAACATTTTTTAACAATTGTTGATAGTGCTTGGAATTGTTTTTTCGTAAGTAACATAGTGTCGAGGATTAATATTTAATGGTAACAGTTATTACATTATTATAAATTACGTAATAACATAATAAACATCGAAGTAGAAATAAACATTTTCAAGTAGAAGATGATTGAATGCACTTAAAAATTGAATAATCTTTTTTGTTAGTCCAATCGTTAATGCATAATAGTTCTCTAGCAATATCTTTTCCCAAACGATTTCGATGCTTTCGAATAATTAATGATGAGTGGGAAAAGAGACGTTCTACAGGAACAGATGTAGCCTGAATGCTAAGGAAATCACGAGCCATGCGTGATAAATTAGGATAAATATTTTGATGATTTTTCCACCAAAGAAGAATATCCGCAGTTTCATGAGCACGATCTGAATTCACATAGTCGTCTATTTCTTTTCTCCAATTTTTGTCCATCTGGTTTTTGCGAGTTTGCTTTTTAGTTTTAGGAGTATCTCTTTTATATAATTGGAAAAGATCAATTTCATCATCACTTGAATCATCATTTTCAATTTGCTGATCAGAAATTTCTATTTGAGTATTGACTTCAGGAGGTGTTACATAATAGTTTTCTCGGTAAATTTTTTCAAAAGTTTTAACGGATTCTTTTTTCATCATTTTTCCCCACTCGCTTTTTTCGAATACTTCAATTTTATGTCTAGGGTCAAGTACTAAAATAGAACAGTAAATCCAATTAAATTTTCTGTAATGTTTTAATAATTTTGTTTGAGCTGCGTACAGAGCGTTTCGAATATTTGAGTCAATTACAGTCGCATCTTTATTATCAATTTCATGAATTCCTTCGTCAATTTTGTCCAATAATAGATTAAAAGCGATTATAACTAAAGGTAAAGTTGAATACTTCTCTCCTGAAAGAGCCTTTGAAATATATTTAAACTGTTTCAGGTATTTGTGAGCTGCAGCAAGGAGAGTCCAATCATTTTCGTTTAAGCAATAACTTTTAAGGTTTGCGTTTAAAATACATAAATGGTTCAATGCTGTTTTCATTTTAAGGGCTTTTCCAATCATCTCATCAGTAGAATGCCATCTTGTTTTTACGTCGATACCGGGTGCTACAAATTTCGTGTTTGTGGAGATACAGCAACATTCTAGTTTTTGTCGTAATTGCTCACTATACTTAATTTTAATAAATAATTTCTTTAATTTTTTAATTGGAGAATAATTGTCAATAATCAGATCATCTGTTGTCATTTCATCATCGCTATCGGCATCATCTTCTTCAATTTCATAAATTGAATCGCAAGCTTCCTCTTCTTTTATCAAATCTAATGCCTTCAGGAAATCTTGAGCACCTAAATTCTCAACATGTGCAACACAACGAAAATGTTGATTTTCTGCATCAAATCCAATACTTTCTTTATCCATTAATAATTTTAGTTCCGATATAAATTTTGTGTTGCTTGCCGCATTATCTAGCGTTATTCCTTCTACTTTTCTTTCAAGATGATATTCTTTTAAGAAATTAAGAAATATCTTCGCCATATCATTTCCTGTATGACAACCATTTGCAGGTATGAAATCCAATGTCAAAGATTTTAATTTCCATTCAGCATCAATATAATGACCTAATCATGGATATCAAAATTAATTTCTCTACTAAGTCAAAATTTTTACTATATCAGATTTAAAATAAAACACGAGCCATTAAAAAGTTAAATAAAAATAAAAACTATTATTTTGCAAATTTTTTAAATATAATATTCAAGGTTACTTAGGTTTTTTTTATCAATTTAATTAACCATTTAAATAATTAAATCTGTTAATTTCGAATTATTTCTAATTATAGGCAAGAAAAAATATAGAAAAGTACACTAATAAAAGAATTTAGTCAAACAAATTTAATTATTTTCGAAAAATCTGATAAAACTCTTCGAAAGAATTCAATTTTGTAACAATATTTTGATAAACTTTAATAAGAAAATTACTAATTTTGAATAAAATCTATTATTTTAACAAAATTCAAAGACATTGTTCAAGACAATTAAAATATTTTCAAAAGTTTGGGAATTTAATTATTTTTAAAAATGTTGATAAAATTCTCATTCAATTTTTAAGAAATAATCCATTATTCTATTAATTATTTATTTTTGTATTTAAATAAGTGAATTCTTGTGGTAATAAAGTTTCTATTTTTTACAGAGAAAAAAAAATATTAATTTTACTACTCAATATGTGTGACTATTAAATATTCTATAAATTATCTAAATTGTATCAAATTAGATTTTTTTTAATTTTCTCTGTTAATTATTGATATTTTTTCTGAAGAATGCAAGTTTTCTAAATTTCAAACCAAAATTTTTGTTATATCGTATTACTTTTATTATAAAATTTCGCATGAATCTAACTAAATCCGAAGTAGACAGTGAAAATTAGTAATATTTTGTTAAAAAAAAGTAAATTTCCTGACTTTTTAAGATTTTTTCTAATTAAAAAAAATTTCATGACAATTACAGGTTTTCCAGGACCGTAGCAACCCTGAATATTAATATCAATTCACCAACCTGTAATTCCATAAAAACAAGTTGCTGCAATAGACGTCCAACTGTCGACTGTAAATGATATTTTAGACGAGTTTTCGGAAAGTGTTTTGATAACATTGGCAAGCATTTCCTTAAAAGTTGAAGAAATCAATGATCTCAAAGAATTTCTCTGAGGAAATTTTGCATTTGAATTTAAATAATTAAAAAATTCTTGAGTTGCCTCATCATCAAAAAAGTTTATCGGAAGATTTTTTTTTGAGACCCATTCCACTATCATTCGGTTTAAAAAGTTTTGGTCGAATTTCTAAAATAATTTATTGGTTTTTGTATTGTTCTTAAATTGTAAAAAATAGTATAATTATTGTTAAAGCAATAACTACTTTTTTTGGTTGATCTGAGCTTTCAGGAAAAATTTTTTTGGCTTCTTCAATATGGAATTTTTTTAAATGACGAGTAGTTCCGGTAGTGTTACCATCTAACATCTTTATTACAACTTCTTTATTATTGGCAGCACAAAGTTTACATGTTGCAAATTTTTCCTTTTGAGAATTGAAGTGATATTCGTAAACGCTCTGCATAACTTCTTTTTTCATCTTTTTTACAGCGGAAATGGAACCATTAGAATGTTCACTTTCAAGAGAATTGAGGGGTTCATCACTACACAGCAAAATAATAAATTATTAACCAATAACCGGTTATAGTAAATAAGCAACTAGGTTAAATTAATCTTTCAAATCCAAAACAAAAACATATAATACGCTTATAAATGTATAAATGTATGTATATTACTGTGATAAACTCCTTTTATTAGTGCTGTCCATCTTTTCTTTACACTTCTCTTGAATTAAAAAAAGGTTATTCATCAGAAAAATTAAGTGTCAAATTCGATATTTTTCGAATGATTCGATCGAAGTCGTTTGAAAATAGAAACGATACGATACGAAAAAAAACAAAAGATTACTCGATATGTTCGTTTGACGAACAATGACAATAGCGATAATTATCCGAACGAAAAAGTTAACCATCTCGTATCGCCGTGAATCACTAGGCTTAATCCTTTAAGCGCCATCCACATCTAACCCCTCATGAGTTCATATTTCTATTTTATAGAAAGATACAATAATTTATACCCACTCATTCTATTAAAATCAAGATTCTTTAAAGAATTCGAAGCGAAATTCATTATTGACCCATCATTACAAATAAATTTGATTAAAAACAAGGAATTAAATTCTTACTTTGGTATTGATTATACTAAAACTCTTTCATTAAGGGAAGGGACAATAAAAACCTTAGGGAAAACTAAAGTTTGCATTAATCATACAATTCTCGAATTTCATTCTATTAATTAAACAGGGTTCACAGATATAACCGGTATTTTGGGAATACCTTTTAATTTCGAAATTATTAACGAATTTTATTAAAGTAAATTCATTAAACGTTTATGAAAATTGGTAATCAAATAAGCAAAATGCCTGACGATAACGAATCTGATACTAATGACCTCATGGTTACCACCATGGCGGAATGCTTTGCACTACAACAAGGAACTATGCATATTCCTCTTTATGATGGTAAAAACATGCCCTTAAGAGATTTTCTTGAAGATGTAAAAAATGGAGAATCTTCTATTCCCGATAATTGCGGTAAACAATATGTTAAATTGGTATTATCTAAATTAAGAGGTGCTGCACGTGATAGCACTTATGGTAAAACTTTTGAAACCCTTGAAGCTCTTGTTAAACATTTGAAACAAAGATATGCCCCAAAAAAATCTTATGTATGGTATCTTCATGAGATATCCACGATTCGTATGACCCGAGGTGAGAGTATAAGCGAATTTTACGATAGATTAACACTTCTAGTAGCCGGAGCAAAGGCTGCATTACTTAGTTCATACGGAGAAGAGAAAATGGCGAACATGCTAGAACCTTTAGACGATTGTGCTTTAGAAGCCTTCATTAACGGTGTTCCTGATGCAATTTCTAGCTTAATAGAAGCTTGTAAAAGCGACAAATTAAGTGATGCGGTAGACATCGCGTTACAATATGAAATTAGACACCAACATCAAACAGATAACTACAATCACACTTATCATGTCTCAAGGTATCAGCAGCCGAGCGAAAATAAAAGTTATAACACTAATTTTGAGGTAAGAAATAGGAGTCCCAGCCCTAGAGTACGTTTCAATTCTGAAGATGAACCTATGAAACCACGCTCTCATTCTCCAACTCCTATAGGAATTTTAAAACAACCTGTTTTGCCTCAACCTCAACAACCAATTGCTGGATTTTATCCACCCTATCCTTATTATCCTACTCAAATTAATCAACCACCTTTCATGCCATATAATCCTTATCAATTTTATCAACAACCACAAAGATTGGATGGATATAGCAATAACTCATATGGAGGCTCTAAAACGCCCCCACGCGCTCAATCACCAGCCCCATCTAATGAAAAACATTTAAACTCCTATCCAGCTCGACAGACAGACGCGACGACGAGTCAGGAAAAAGAAGAGCGTCAAGCAACTGTGAGGATACTACAAAAACAAGAACAATCCTGCAAGCACAATGCAGCAAAGAATCCCCAGTAATAATTTTAAAATCCCCAGATTTCTTAAATTCAAAGGCATCACTATTAGTAGACACTGGTGCCGACGTAAATTTAATAAAGTTGGATATTTTACAACCAGAATTGAACGTAACAATAAACGAAGCCATTCAACTTAAAGGAATAGCCCCTGTGAAAATACCTACACTTGGAACAGTTCAAGTTAATGTAAATAAAAAACCTATTACCTTTCAAGTAGTATCTTCCGATTTTCCCTTACATTCTGATGGCATATTAGGAAGAGAATATCTTCGACAAGAAAAGGTCGAAATTTCCTTTTGGCACAATTCTATTGTTACACACACAAATCCAGTAAACCCCATATTTTTTCAAGACACCGAATCAATCATGTGCAGAGAAAGTTTAGTGGAAAATAAAGAAAATAAAAGAAGAGGACTAACCATCAAAGCTAGAGGCCGACAAGTAATACCAATAGAAGTATCAAATAAAGAGATAAAAGAAGGTTACTTACCATTAATAAAAACAGAAGAAGGTCTAATAATAGGAGAAGGTATAGTAAGCAACAATAATGGATTGTGCCACATTTTTGCAATAAATACCACAGTAGAGGACGTGGAAATAGATGTTCCACCCCAAGAACTCATACCTTTCGCATATTATCCATTACCAGGCGAAGAAATAGATGAAGACTCATCAGATGAAGAATATGAAGAACCAAAAGATCGCATTGCGGCTATTATTGATAATCTAAGATTGGATCATTTAAACGCTGAAGAACAAGAACATGTCAAAGACATAGTAAGAGAATTTCCAGAAAGTTCTCACTTAACAGGAGAACCTTTAAAACCAACCAATAAAGTACAACACAAAATTATAACCGTAGACGAAATTCCAATTCATACCAGACCTTATAGATTCTCTCCTGCACAAAAAGAAGAAATAGACAAGGTCATCGATCGAATGAATTCAGAAGGAGCAATAAAACCTTCTGCTTCACCTTACAACTCTCCACTTCTTATCATACCTAAGAAAATAGATGGGACTGGAAAAAAAAATGGAGGATAGTTATTGATTTTAGAGCCCTTAATGATAAGACGGTAGGAGATTTTTACCCACTGCCTCATATTACAAGTGTAATCGATTCTTTGGGCCAAGCTCAGTATTTCTCAGTTTTTGATTTAGCAAGTGGATTTCATCAAATAGAACTAGATCCTGAAGATAGACAAAAAACAGCATTTTCAACAGTACACGGACATTACGAATACGTACGAATGCCGATGGGATTAAAAAATTCACCAGCAACATTTCAAAGATTAATGGACCAAGTCTTACTCGGACTACAAGGTGTGGAACTATTTGTTTACCTAGATGACATAGTAATTTATGCAGAAACTTTAAAAGAACATGGTACAAAAGTAAAACGATTATTAGAAAGATTAAAAGGCGCAAATTTAACATTGCAACCTGAGAAATGCGAATTCCTATGTAGAGAAGTAGCATATTTGGGACACATAATTAGTAGCGATGGTGTAAAACCCAATCCTAAAAAGATAGAAGCAGTAGAACAATTTCCAACACCAAAGACACCCAGAAATGTAAAACAATTTCTAGGTCTTGCAGGTTATTATCGAAGATTCATAAAAGATTTCTCTGCAAAAGCAAAACCACTTTCAAATCTATTGAAAAAGAACGTAAAATTTGAATGGGGACCAGAAGAAGATAAAAGTTTTAAGGAACTTAGATTAATGTTATGTAAGAGCCCTATACTTCAATATCCTGATTACAACAAAATGTTCACAATAACAACAGACGCCTCAGATTTCGCAATAGGTGCCGTCCTCAGTCAAGATAAGGATGGAATTGATCTACCTATAGCATACCTTTCGCGAGTATTAAATGCACCTGAACAAAATTATTCTACCACCGAAAAAGAATGTCTAGCTGTTCTTTATGCAGTTAATCATTTTAGACCATATATTTACGGCAAAAAGTTTACATTGGTAAGTGACCATGAACCATTAAAATGGATTAATTCAATCAAAGATCCTGGACAACGACTAGTTCGATGGAGATTGAAGCTACGAGATTACGAGTACGAATTTAAGTACAAGCCAGGAAAATTAAATCATAATGCAGACGCCCTATCAAGAAATCCCATTGAAACTAGAATAGAAGAATCAAATACAAGAAAACAAGCACGAATCCTTGTAAACACAAGACAATCTACAAATCCTAAACCTGCAGCTCCATCCACAAGTTCCGGAGTTGCTAATACTTCAACACAAAAAGAAAGAACTCTCAAACAACCAACAAAAATTAAAAGTATTATGAAACCTACAAAGAAAATAGCCACAAATACAAAATTATTAGAATAAAGTACTATTGCACAACGCGTCGCTCAACGAAATAAACTACAACCTCGACCTTTAAAAACAGAACTCATGAAAGATGAATCCTCAAGCTCTGATTCCGATGAAAGAGAACAACCACCTATACGTAAAAAGAGCAAAAGTATTCTACCTAGTTTGGTCACACCTACACCTCTTTATGACCCATATGCACCAAAAAGCGCACCCCCCACTGCACCTTTCGAACAATATGAATTTATTACAGAACCAACAACGAGTAAAGAAGTAGTGAAAATAGTTAGCCCGCCTGTAAGTGGAAGCGAAGATAGTTCAGAAGAAGAAGAAGAACAACAAATTCCAAAAACAAGGAAAGAAATAGCAAAAGAATTAGAAAAATCAATAGCCCAATTTGATGAATCAATGGCTCAACATGAAGATTGGTTAACGGAAAAAGAAGTAGCACCTAGAGATTGGCTTAATGTCTCTGTTGGAAATGATGACCCTGAAATTCATGAAAAAGCAAACGAATACATACCTGGAAGTCATTCAGATTTTGCAAAAAAGTTAAACGAAATTCTAAAAGGTGCTCATAAAGACATACAAGAATTAACCGACATGATTCAAAATATTAAAAATGATAATATAAGTAAAAACAAACAAATCATGGGGGATGTTAATAAAGGAAAAAATGTAACTTTTGCAGATCAAACTAGAAGATCTATAACACCCTTAAGCTTTAATCAACCTCTTGCAATATCAACACCTTTCAAACATCCCATAATACAAGAAGAATCATCTGAATCTGAAGAAGCAGACGAAAAAGATAACGAACCACTAAAAGACCAAACAACAATTAGATCAAAATTAGAAACATCTATTGATAGCATTCCACCAGAAATTCCAAAAATAAAATACAAAATAAAAGAATCTTTAACATCGAACGTAAACAGTTGTAGAGAAAATCTAACCTACTATCGAAATAATTACGCTCATTTTCTGTCCGCCGACTGTGAATTTATAACTCCTGTAGGAAGATTACTCATTGACATCGGAGCAATTGATCCTCAAGAAATAAAATTAAAAAATCCTCAAAAGGGACAAATACTAATTACTCCTAGAGGACAGTACAATATTTACACCTTAATAGTAAAACACAATCATTTTGATCCATTTATAAAGAAGGATATCCTAGATATATTACAAAAACTAAAAACCATTCTTCAAAACGAAAATTTAAAGGAAATTAGAATTTCCAGAAGAAATGACCTAACTGACGAATTAATGAAAGGAGAATTCTTACAAATAATAGATACAATTTTCCAAAATAGCACCATAAAAGTCACTATATGTTATGGTCAAGTTACAATTCCAAAAGAAGAAATTCGAGAGGAAATAATCAAAGAATACCATAACAGCAAAATAGGAGGACATAAAGGAGTCACAAAAACCTATCGAAGAATACGTGAAAAGTTTTTCTGGACTGGTCTCAAAGACCAAGTAACTGAATTCATAAGAAAATGTCCAACTTGCCAAGAACAAAAACTTGTTCGAGTAAAAACAAGAGAACCAATGCTAATTACGGACACTCCACTGGACGCCTTTGATAAAGTATCCTTGGATACAGTAGGAAAACTTCCTACGACTCCTGATGGTAATTGCCATATACTTACCATGCAAGACCATTTATCAAAATATTGCATTGCAGTAGCAATTCCTGATGTTTCAACTACAACAATAGCACATGCCATAGCTACAGAATTATACTCCAAATATGGAGCCCCTAAGACGATTTTAACTGATAAAGGAGGAGGATTTATAAGTAAACTCATGAGAAAACTATCTAAAATCTTTGGAGTTCAACAAGTTACAACTTCAGGATACAGACCTCAAACAAACGGCAGCTTAGAAAGAAGCCATATAGTCATTGTAGATTTTCTAAAACAATATTCTGAAAACTACGACGATTGGGACAAATTACTACCATTTTGTATGTTTGCTTATAACACATCGGTTCACGAAGCCACGAATTTCACTCCTTTCGAATTAATTTTCGGAAAAACAGCCCGAACCCCTAGTTCCTTCCCTTTAGAAGAAAAACTAGAAACTTACGGTTCATATTTAGTAGAATTAATATCGAGACTAACAGAAATAAAAAACATGGCCGCGAAAAACCTCATACAATCTAAGCTTAAATCTAAACAAAACTACGATAAAAAGGTAAAGCCCTTTTTAGGAAAAGTAGGAGATAAGGCTTACGTCCTAAGAGAAGTTAAAAAGAGCAAATTTGAGCCATATTATCACGGGCCATACGAAATTGTGGATCTCTTAGACAAACATACTGCCATTTTAACCACTAACGAAGGTCAAAGGTTTCAAAAACACATAGACAAACTAAAACTTGCTTATGAATAAGTATAATAACACAATTTTATGTTTTTAGATGGCTGAAATGGTCCTCAAAACACCTCCCCTACAAGGAGAGCTCATCGCTATAACCATATTTCCTAAAGGAAATATTGATCAGTTAGAATTCCCAAAAGGAATTCTTGAAGAATTCACTGCGGAATACAATTTAACCAAACCACTTTACTCCGTTGAATCTGTATCAGGCCCCCCAAATAATCGAAGATATGATATTAAATGTATAGTAAAAGATTTAATTCATGACAATATTTTTGTCACAAGATCCCGTAATGAAAGAAAGATTAAAGATGGTGAACATGATACTGCTAGACAAATTCTAAAATTATTAAACAAAACATACTATTTCAGCGAGCAAGAAAGAGAGTCAAACGAAAAAGCATTAACTTTTGTGATGTCTAAGGAAGAACCAACAATATTAAAAATAAAACTATTTAAATGGACAAATTGCTGTGAATTTTGCTTCCTAAGGGGTCACACAAAACTTCATTGCACAGGGCCTATTAGAAATAAAAAATTAATGTCACAAACTGACCAAAACAAAATTAATAATGACAAATTCTGAGAAATCCCAGGAACACCAATTGATAATCCAAAAAACACTCAAATTATTATTACCGAAAACTGGGATATTCCAGAATCCTCAAATCTAGAACAAAAAAAAGACGATTCCTGGGATTTTCCAGAAGCCTTTTTTAATTAAGATAAAAATCACGACAAAGAATGGCAAATAATCTATAATATAAACATACATATATATAAATAAAACTAAATAAATAATAATTAAAAATTAAGTTAATGTACAAATTAAATAATAATACTATACTCATGTTATTATAAACAAATAAGAATTAAAACTATAATAACCAAAAAAAAAAATATTATTCACATTATATATATATATATATATATATATATATTAAACTAGGTTAAAAATGTAATTA
Source organism: Leptopilina syphax (assembly GCA_032872505.1). NCBI lineage: Eukaryota > Metazoa > Arthropoda > Insecta > Hymenoptera > Figitidae > Leptopilina > Leptopilina syphax. Next base: position 34,304,815 of record CM065473.1, on the reverse strand, counting down.
CAACACAAATATATAAAATAAATAAAATTATCAAAAGAAAGACGAAAGAAAATGAAGGAAGAGGATTTGGAGGTTGCCTTCTTCTTTCCTCTTTATTTTAAAATATTCACTATGAAATTACCATAATAAATAAATTATAATCTAAAAATTACCAATAAGACACAATATATAATCAAAAAATGCTAAAATTCAAATAATAATCGAATGATACATCGATCGATATATCGTTCGAGATATCATTCGAGAATTTTAACTGTATATATATAATTACTAAATATCTTTAAAATACAATATATTGCAAAAGTAAACAATAAAATAAGATAATTTAAATAACTCTTAAGGAAAAACTATGTTGTATTAATTAAATGAATAAATAAATAAAAATAAAATTATTAAAAGAAGGACGAGAGAAAACGAAGGAAGGGGATTTGGTGGTCGCCTTCTTCTTTCCTCTTTATTTTAAAAATTTAAAAAAAATATATATATTAATTTAACAAAATATTAATAATTAACAAAGTTGATACTAAAATCAGAAATAAATAATATAAAAACCAAATTCATTATAAATTACTAACTCAATAAAGGTAAAACCAACCTTTATACATCATATCGCACTTCGATATATCGTTCGATATTCTGGACCGATATTACATACACATAATACAATATAATAAATTTTGCAATTTTAAACAATTAAACAATTAACCTAACAAATAAAACTCATAAAATGTGAAAAGAAAATGATTAATAACCAAACTAATAGTAAAAATTCATCAAAAAACCATCACAAAAACTATAATAATTCAAAAACCCTAGAAAAACAAAATTCAAAATTCCCTATATAATACAAATCCAAAATACAAAATATTAATAATAAAAATTATTCCACAGATGAATATTCCAATCTTGGGTTCCATCTCGGAAGCAATGGACTACATTTTTGTCGCATTTAAATTACTACTATTATTATTGGCAATAATAGTCATTAAAAATCTGTATGTTTGTTATAAAGTAATATCTATGCGAAGACGTCGATCAAACAACCCATCCCATATTTAATCAACCATTGAGGACAATGATCATTTTAAGGAGGGAGGACTGTAAAAAAAAAAAATCAAAACACTATGTTAACGGAGCCTAATGTTACAATTATTCTTGATGTCAACCGTGTATCGACCGCAACTATCGAATTTTCATGCGAGAGATCACGCGACATGTTTATGCTCTATCTCTCTCTCCGCCTTGCGTAGCAACGACTTGCGTCTCTAAGTGCATGCCGTCCATACTGTGAATCGACCACAGCAGCGATCTTAGCTTAATGTGAGACACCATGCGACGAGTATGTTCTGTCTCGCGCCCTGCCTTGCGCAGCGACGATTATTCTACTGTACGCGCCGTCTTTAAAAACCTCTCAACACAAGTATCAAATGAAAATTATACTCGCCATTATCCTAATATATTCAGCAATCTTTTATTATGACTCATAAACATTTCCTTTCAATAAATTATAATTCTGTAGATTGATGCTTTATTAAAGGTGATTACCAAATATTAAAGGTGAGGTATATAAAATAAGCATATGCAATCAAAACAAATAAAGACAGTTTAAAAATAATTATTAAAGAATTCAACCATTATAATTCGAATAATATTGTTGAATTATAAAATAAAAATTCATAAAAAAAGGAGAAAAAGAAAATGCGTATAAATGTGTCTGTGTGTAAAATAATTGATTACAATAAATCTAGATCAATCTCTTCTTTGATAATTGAACCACCGACGAGGAGAGGCGCCCCGCAAGAACAATGTCCACCATCATATTCGGGCGGAAAAACTTGCCCACAAGAACAAAAATAGGAACTGGAAGTCCCAACACTGAAATTAACAAAAGTAAATTTTAAGTTCCACCCACATAAAATATCACATATAACAAATACATATGTGCAGCAATAAAATAATAAATTACCTTTGAGGTTCTGGCATGGTCGAAGGTTCGTCTGCCTCCTTCATGTACTCCATGATAAGGTGATTCAACTCCACAGCCTCCGAGATCGAATTCGCTCTTAATCGCTGCAATTGATCTTGCCTTATTACCCTTAATTCCGATATTGATATATAATTCGAATTTTTCTTTGGTCGGCCTCTTTTCCTTCCCCGAATTTTGTCAGCAGCAACATGTTGATATATCACATCACTCAATTGCAAATCATGAATAATTGAGACCGATAGCCCCATTGCTTTATTTAAAAATTGCTGCAAACTTCCATACGAATTACCAGAAGAAGGAACACTTTCGGCCATACCTGAAAACAACAATAAAAGAATAAAAGAATTAATAAGTAATAATTAATGTAGAACGCATAGTCACACATATATTACACGCATTCTTCATCCACATGAAATCCTTCTTTTAAAAACAACAGACTCGAAGTTAAAATATTATTCTTCAATGAAGCCGATGACACTTTGATTAAAACTCCAGCCCGTTTGCATTTTAAGGGTTGCACAAGTTCAAAATCCCCCTCTGTCACATTCCATCCTAAACGTTCACGACAAATAGTTACCATTGTCTTTACGGCTAAATCAACATTCACTTTCCAAAATGCCACATAAAATAAACCCAATTGTTCTTCAACAAATCGCAATCTACGAGATAACCCTGCTAATTTTGTAAAGGAAGGCACACAAAATTCTGGTCTCACAATAGGACTCGGAGTCTCTAATAAATTAACTTCGGTCAAATTATTATCAAAAGCGTTTAAATCAAACTCCTGTACATAATGAGAAAACTCCGAGTTGTTAATACACTCATTCGAGGAATCAATTTCATTCAATTCAAAAACACTCCGAATTTAGTGAAATTCGGAGTGTTTTTGAACACTCCGAATTTTTAGTGGTCCATATTAGTTAAAAGAACATCACTTTTACACTAATAATTGAATACTCACCAGGATATTCAATTGTAGTTGCTGCATCAATATTTTCCCCTTCCTTTTTGAGTTCGTATATGATAGTAGAAGCTGAAGAAGAACATCTACTTTCCATCATTAAGGATTACAATAGACTAAATCAACATCACGTTCTGAAACTGTACATCTGAATGCCCCACTACTAAACGCAGACAAAAATGCATGTGATCATATAAGACAGAAGACAAAGTTCAAAAAGGATCAAAAATTACTTACCTCAGAAAAACGGATAAAAGTTACACAGCACGATCTAGACGAAACAATGTATAAGCACATTTCATTATTTCAAAAACTTGCACAGATCACATTACACCATACACTCCTTATATCACTACGATTAAATAAACAAAAAAAAATATATATATATAAATAAAATTTTGTAAATCTCTTCGAATTTTAAAATTCATCGGGACGATGAATAATCTAAGGGGGAAGGACTGTTACATCCCTAGATATAACTTTTCAAATTAATTATAAGGTTACATATATAATTTCAATAAAAACAACACAAAAAAGATTATAAAATATGAATATATGCATATATATATATATATATCTCAAACAATTAATAAATAACATGTAACATAAATACTGTGTGTATATATATATATATATATATATATAACAAGAATATTAAACCCTGTAAGATAAATTACTAACTCGCGCATATGAGTTACCATCTAAGTCAATTGAAATTATAATCGACCGTGATCTAGAGCGGTGCGATAAGTGGTCGGCGGCCGGTTGATTACCTACTCTCATGGTAATTAATCTTCCGTCGTTCACTTATCATGAATCGCGACAAGTGATATGACTATATGAAGCTTCTCAAATTAAACACTAGACTAGAGATTCAAATATTGTTCTTGACTTAGATGAAACATAGAAAATAAGTATAAAACGCATGACTAATTAATTAAAAGGCGAGTGTCATATTACTTGTCTATATTAATAATAGATGCTAGTAATTGTTATAAACAAAATTAATACTAAATACGTGCTTTCTAGAAATCGGCCAGAATACGTGACTACGTGACTTCTAGATTTTGGCCCGATTGCGTGCCTTTTAAGCAAAATCATCCCCAATCAAGTAGCTTTTAACTACTATATAAACCCCTGTTCTTACAGCCAAAATGTCAAATACTCCGGTGTGTTTCTGCCCGAACGGTATCGTCGAGTCGGCCCTTCGATTGTAATATTGAGTTGTAGAATCAGTGTTAAAGCACCTAAAGAATAATTGTTTTCTGTAAGGAAATAACTTGCACTATTCTTAATTAATATAATTACTTTCGTCGTATAATAGTTCAATTTTACTATTCTCTTTCTAATTTTAATAAAATTAGTGCAAGTTCTTTCCGATTACTAAGAAAACAAGTTTTCTTTTGGTATCAAGGTGCAGTGTCAGAAAGAACACTTAGAGATTGTGAAAAGAGCTATCGAAATAGTCGTTTAGTGCTAAAAGTGCTAAAACACGAACTAAAAACTTATAACTACATACTACCTGTACTACGGTGACGCAAGCCTGGTTGCAGTCACATCATTGTAATCTCATTATCAACAAAACTTCAAAATTGTAAGTAACTGTAATTGTTTAAACTAAACATTATAAATAAACAATCACATAAAAGGGAATATGCATATATTTATTTAACGAAAACCCGTAGTTTCTTTAAAGTCAAACGAATTCACACTTAAAAATAAATGTCAAGTCTTACCAACTTGATAAATCAGCACTTGTCTCCACTTTACTAATAATTTAGTAAATTATACTAAACCTTAGCTCGGGTCGTAACACACATCGCGAGAGGTAACTAAACCTTTTATTTGTATTAACTCGGGAGGGCTATAATTGACAAGATGATATTAGATCTCGCCTTATTATCCTTTTTCGACCATTCCGATATGGCTGCGGCATCGTTCCCTTCAGGTTTCAAGGTTCATTAACGTATTTCCACTCGTCACTCTTCACTAATAATGCTTCCATTTGCATTTTTTATGTATCGTAGTTCTCTTTGTTAAGAGTTTCAACCCGTACGTAGTTTGACGAACTCTTTTTTCCGGATTATTCACTACCATGGACGCTAACCTCAAAACTTGTGACGCACACGCCTCAGAATTTGTTCACACGAATTTTTCGTTTCCTTTTCAAAATTTCTCCTGGGCCCATAACCTATTAGAAATACGCAGAAAGGATACTGTGATTCAGGAATATAACAACAGATACAAAGAGTTAGGTTTAATTATAGCAAATGTAATATATGAAATGTTGATCACACAATACAACAATCTCTATTGAGCGTTAGAGGACAACTAATAAAAACATGGCGCGATGGCGCGTAGGACTACAAGATATAGAATCTATATGATTAAAAGGTGGCAGCACTATACAAACCGCGTATTGATAATATATTCAAATGTCATTCTAACAGATAGAAGGAAAAATTTGAAATTTTTAATAAGGAGAGAATTGTAAATTTGTTGTTATTTTCTATAAGAGGCGAAATTTGATAACATTGGATAAAAGGAAATTATAAAATTTATAATCAAATGTATAAAACTTGATGTTAAAATTCTAATGTAATATTACTATTTTTAAAATTTTAATTCCTTGATATAAGTAAATTTTATAAAACAAAAGAACAATGTCTAACAAAGGAGAAACTTTTAATTTGACTACTCATTATTTAAGTATTGTTGTCACTGAAGGAGCAATAAAATTTGCAATTTGCATGGGGTCTTCGGATTATTCTGCAATTTAGTGAAGTTGTTATATTTGATAACAAAAATAAGTGTATCAAAGGATTTTTAAAAATTTTAAAAATTGTAAGAGTTACGCCATTTTGAATTTTTTTATAAGATTTTTTAAATGTGAATATTTTTGAAACAATTTAACGGATTTCAATGAAATTTGAATATGTTATACTTAAAATCATGTCCTTTTAGAATTTTTCAAAAAAAGAAATATTTTTTTTCAAAAATACAGTAAAAAAAAATTTGAATCGATTTATGAAGCACGGGACCGATTTTTGAGTATTTTTCGATATATAATAAAATATTTCTTATAATTTCACCTTTCATTTAAAAAAAAAGAAAACGATGGAGACTTTAATAGTTTTCGAGATATTGCAATTTTTGTGGAAGCGCGACCACGTTTCAGTGCCAGTGCAGTATCTTTTACCCGCGACGCCTCACAGTGGGATTTTTTACACTTTACTCTTCAAAATTGTCTAGAGCTTACAGATTTTATTGGATTTTGATGTTCTTGGTCTTAAATGAAAGGGGATAAAATTTCTAAGAGATCACTTGAAACCGATAAATTTAAAATTCTTTGTGTTGACAAACACTTGAATTGATAGTTCTAATCGAGAAAAGTAAGTAGCACATTCAAATACTTTTTAGTGGATCTTATAAATCTGGTCATTGGATTTGTACTTATTATGATGGAATAAGCCTCTACATTTTTGATAGTCTTAATAAAAAATGTTTAAATCATGATTAAAGAGATTATTTATTTACATTATATATTTTTGAACCACCAGTAGTTTTCACAACTGTTGATCAACAACAAGAATAAAGTCTTTCTTGTGGAGTATATGCAATAGCATTCGCAACATCGTTGTTTTTAATATTATGCCCCACTCTGTCAATTACTATTATTGTAATATGAGAAATTATTTAATGTTAATGCTCGAAAACAATAGTTTATGTAAACTCTCCTCTGTACAACTTTTTAATAGTAGATCTTGCATAGTTGTGTATGACTGGAATTGCCTTTTAAATAAAAAAGATATTCAACTTCAGTATGGAGAATCAAACTTTTCTAAAAACTCTATTAAGAAAGAAATTTCTTTCCCGAGAATAATAAATTAAATAAATGAAGGAAATATTGCATCAACAACACTTAAACAAAGTAGGGATGCAATTCAAAAAAATTATCCTGAGAGGCAAAAATTAAAAAGGTAAATTAATAATGCAAATTATTTAGAAGAAGCACACCTTCCGTTTCTTACCCGAGAGAAATAAATAAAATAAATGAAGGAAAAATTGCATCAACAACACTTAAGAAAAGTAGGGCTGAAAGAACGATGCTGAAAAATGGTCAAAATTTGCCCCCGAAGGGGATTGTAAAAGAAGTATATGGTTTTATAGATTTTGACCTGCTAAATCCAAAAATCACCCTTAGAAAGTTCTAAACCTTAGGGAAAGGGTTTAAAAACCACCCTTTACTCAGAGACACCGTTTTCAATAAAAAACAGTAAAATATGATAAAATTATTTATATAATTAAGAAACGTTTACACTATAATTAAATAAATTAAGTTAACAGTAATAACAACCGCATAATTTAAATCACGATTACGACCCTTGCAGTTTTAAAAACTATCCCCTCATACATCAACACTTATGCCAAAACCCCAAAAAGTTATAAAACGTCAATATATTGATACATAACAAAGCAATAATTAATCCTTCAAAAATAAACAATGTTTACCACTACTTTAGAAATATCGGCCACCCCTAAATATGGTAAACAACTACCCCTCAACCACCAAAAAACGAAAAAAAAAATTAAAATGTCATGGACTAAGATTCTAATGTTTTTGTTAAAAAGTTATACCTACCAATAACAAATAAGCAACTATTGTTACATCTACCATTAACTCAGCAACCCTTACACATGATCAAAAACTACCCCTATATCATTTTTAAAAAATTACCTCCGAAGTTACAATTTAAAAACCAAATTATTTACGACACTTTAAATAAATAATTGATATAGTGATAATAAATTTATTGCAAACAATAAAGAAAACACATAAAATATTCAAACCTTAAAGGTAGATTTTTTGGTGGTCTAATCAATAAAGATCAGGGCTATTGGATCCAACCATTGAAGGTTAGGTATATTGTAGTCTAATCAATAAAGATCAGGGTTATCAGATCAAACAACTGAAGGTAAGAAACATTGTAGTCCAATCAATAAAGATAAGGGTTATCAGGTCCAACCACTGAAGGTAAGAAACATTGTTGACCACTCAATGAATATGTGTTATCAGGTTCAACCACGTAAGGTAAGAAACATTGTGGACAAATCAATGAAGATCAGGGTTATCAGGTCTAACCACTGAAGGTAAGAAACATTGTTGTCCAATCAATGAAGATCAGGGTTATCAGGTCCAACCACTGAAGGTTAGAAACATTGTAGTCCAATTAATAAAGATAAGGGTTATCAGGTCCAATCACTGAAGGTAAGAAACATTGTTGACCAGTCAATGAATATGTGTTATCAGGTCCAACAACTTAAGGTAAGAAACATTGTGGACCAATCAATGAAGATCAGGGTTATCAGGTCCAACGACTGAAGGTAAGAAACATTGTTGTCCAATCAATAAAGATAAGGGATAGACCTGACAATTCTGATCTTTACTGATTGGGCAACAATCTATCTTACATTCAGTGGTTGGACCTAATAACCCTTATCTTTATTGATTGGACTACAATGTTTCTTACCTTCAGTGGCTTGATCTGATAACCATGATCTTTATTGATTAGACTACAATATATCTAATCTTTAGTGGTTGGATCTAATAGCCCTGATCTTTATTGATTGGACCATCAAAGACTACCTTCAAGGTTTGAATATTTTATGTGTTTTCTTTATTGATTGCAATAAATTGATTATCACCATATCAAATATTTATTTAAAGTGTCATAAATAGCAAAATAATTTGGTTTTTAATTTGTAATTTCGAAAGTAATTTTTTAGGGATAATATAGTGGTAGTTTTTGATCATGAGTAAGGGTTGTTGAGTTTATAGTAGATGTAACAATAGTTGCTTATTTGTTATTGGTAGGTATAACTCTTTAACAAAAACATTAGAATCTTGGTCCATGACATTTTAATTTTTTTTTTCGTTTTTTGGTGGTTGAGGGGTAGTTGTTTACCATATTTAGGGGTGGCCGATATTTCTAAAGTAGTGGTAAACATTGTTTATTTTTGAAGGATTAATTATTGCTTTGTTATGTATCAATATATTGACGTTTTATAACTTTTTGGGGTTTTGGCATAAGTGTTGATGTATGAGGGGATAGTTTTTAAAACTGCAAGGGTCGTAATCGTGATTTAAATTATGCGGTTGTTATTACTGTTAACTTAATTTATTTAATTATAGTGTAAACGTTTCTTAATTATATAAATAATTTTATCATATTTTACTGTTTTTTATTGAAAACGGTGTCTCTGAGTTAAGGGTAGTTTTTCAACCCTTTCCCCAAGGTTTAGAACTTTCTAAGGGTGATTTTCGGATTCAGCAGATCAAAGTCTATAAAAACATATACTTCTTTTACAATCCCCTTCGGGGGCAAATTTTGACCACTTTTCAGCATCGTTCTTTAAAGAAATATTGTGAGAGGCAAAAATTAAAACGTATCCCTAATATGAAACGAGTAGATATGCAAATTAGGTAAAGAGAGACAGTCTAATGTTGCTTATCCTCGAAGAAGAAAGAAAGCAATAGCGTTAAATTTTATGCGTTATAAACAGAGACCGATTTATGTTATTTCTATTTGGAAAGAGGAAGAAAGCAATAGAGTTAGATTTTCTGCGTTATAAACAGGGACCGATTTATGTTATTTATTTAGAAAGAAGAAGACAGAAAGATATTTGAAAGATATATATATATATATATATATATATATATATATATATATATATATATATAAAATTTAAAGAGAAACGAAAGGCCTGCTCGAGTACCTGGCCTATTGTTTGAAGGGTTTCTTTCAACCAGTAGGCAGTCTATTGAGTGACCAGTGACCAGAGAGAGAGAGAGAGAGAGAGAGAGAGAGAGAGAGAGAGAGAGTTGCATTGGTTGTCTATTTTATACTTGAGTATATATACACTGTAAAAAATTTAGGGAGTTAACGGACTCGGGAGTTTGGAGTGAAATTTTTCGAGTTAAAAATCAACTCCAAAAGAGAGTTAACTCTAACTCCCTTCATTTAACACCCGCGCGAGTTATTTTTCATTGGGGAGTTAGCATTTGGGTGTGAAGTTTTAACTCTCTTTATTTAACTCCCCTGGCATTAACTCCCCAATGGGTGCGACTTTTATAGAATCCCCTAGGGAGTTAACATTTAACTCTCTTTTTTTACAGTGTAGTTATAGTTTATTAACCGATTTTTGCATTATATAATACAGAAAAATAAAAGTGCAATGTGAACAACACTTTTTTTCTCTTTTCAAAATTAAAACACGAAAAAAATTTGTGTGATTAAAAATATGGATAAGGAGGTAAGTTTTTAAAAATTGTGTAAAATACTACTTTTTAGTGATATAAAATGATTTTCCTTTTTTGTAATTGAGAAATGCAAGTAATAAATTAACAACTTTCCCGTCTAAGTCACTAACATTATCTACTTTTTTAACAATTAAACTTGTAAAGAAATTTAAATAACTTTCTAGAATCATTTTAAAATTGCTTGATCTCGTCCTTGAGTTTGCCTTGTTTTATTAAAAAATTAATATAATTTCAGAAATACTTTACATGGTTTAATATTTTTTTAATAAATCTTAAACCAGTACCCAGTTTTTTATTATAAAAAAGTTTATGTTGTCTTAAACAAAAAAAAAATTTTTTATTTCAGTTCAAAATTAGAGTCTTGAAGGTAATAAACAGGTGCCATAATAATAAGGTGCCAGTTTCAGAATCATGTTTTTGACTTATTTTAAAAGTTATTTTAATTAGTGATTTTTAACTTCAAATTCTTAAAAAATTGGACAAGTGCGAGTTGTACTCGCACTGCAATGGCGGGTTCCGCACACAAATATTAAAACATTACTTGCAACATTGATCGGTAATTGGTAGAATTAAAATAAACAATTATAAAAATATATTAAAATCATTTGATAAAAAAAATAACTAAAAAAAATTAAAGTATTGTATATATCTAATATTGTAAACAATAATAAGCAGAGGAACTATAATAAATTTTGAAAATTTTGTTCCTCTGCTTATTATTGTTTACAATATTAGATATATACAATACTTAAATTTTTTTTAATCAAATGATTTTAATATATTTTTATAATTGTTTACTTTAATTCTATCAATTACCGATCAATGTTGCAAGTATTGTTTTAATATTTGTGTGCGGAACCCGCCATTGCAGTGCGAGTACAACTCGCACTTGTCCAATTTTTTTTTATTTTTAGTTAAGAAATTAAAGTCAGAAAACAATCTCTCATTTATTATCTTCAAATTTCACTCTCTTTCTTAAAATATTTAATGCCACGTGTTTAAACTAAAAAAAATTTAAAAAAATTTTTTTTCTTGAAAAAAAAAATAAAAAAAAATTTTTTTTCTTGAAAAAAAAAATAAAAAAAAATTTTTTTTTGATTTTTTTTCAAAAAGTTTCTTAAATAAATTTTTTGTCGTCAGACTGTAATAATACACTAGGATATTAATTTTCAGCTCATTAGGTCAAATAATGTAAAAGTTAGGAAAAAAAAATTTTTTTTTTTTAATTTTTTAGTTTTTTCTTGACAACGCTATGGCCATCATTACATATCAAGTTTTCTATATTTTTCCTGTAATATTCAAGTTAAAATACACCAGCATGCAAAATTTCAGCTCTCCATGTCGAAAAGTTTAGAAGTTAAGGGGGGGAATGGTCACTTTTTATGCATTTTTGGCCAAAAATCTTGTTATTTCCTTGACAACGCTATGCCCATCACGTCCAATCACATTCGCTATATTTTTCCTGTAATCTACGTGTGAAAATACATATCTGTACTAAATTTGAGCTCTTTAGGTCAAATAGTTTAGCCGCTAAGGGGGGGACACGATTTATCTACGGACAACAGAGTCTCACCAATAGGGTTCCGCCGATACACCGTAGGTGTACGGAACCCTAAAAATTGGTAAAAATTTAAAGCTTAGAGTGACTATCTGTACTGTTAATTTCAAAGTATTTTTATAATAGTATTTAATGTTAAAATCCTTGAATAAAACTAAAAATTACTTAAGGGGGGAAACCACATTAGACGTCTGAAAAAATCGATTTTTTTTGCATAAATTGTTAGTTAAGGTATTCAAAAATAGGCTAACAAAGTTTTTAGAGCAAAATTCGAAGTCCTCGCTGTACTAGCAATAAACGGAGCGCGCTCCAGGTTACCGTAGATTAGTAGAATAAGCGTAGCACTTTTGAGACTAAGAAGAGCAGAAAGTCACGAAAAGAGGAATTATTAGACTTACATGCTACTTATGAAGCAAATGAAAGGATATATGAAGCATTTTACGTGAAATGTCCTAAGTTGAAATTTCAACTTCTTGAAAAAAGTTGAAACTCGAGGAATTTGTTGTTCTATCAAGTAGAAATGTGACCAAAAAAATATTTTCGATTTTTTCGAAAAATTGGAGGGGGTAGAGGGGGGTCAATTTGACCAATTTTGCCAACACCGGCTACTTTAGAATATGTTTCTGATAGGTTTTTTCGTCCTCTTTCCAATGGTAAAATTTATTTTCTAACCCTTTCGTGCCCCCCAAGAAACCAGTAAATGGATTTTGATGAAACTTACCCCTTGGGGGTTTTTGGGGTCGCTGATTCCTAATCTGAGGACAGATTTCCAAAATTAAAAATGGCGGATCCAATATGGCGGACTTTTTTTTAATTGCTTATATTTGTTTGAAACTCACCACTTGGGGGTTTTTGGAGTCGCTGATTCCAAATCTTAGGTCAGATTTCCGAAATTCAAAATGGCGGATCCAATATGGCGGATTTTTTTTAAATTGCTTATATTTGTTTGAAACTCATCAGATCTTTGTTTGCAGGTACCGTCAGCAGGGGTAATTATGGAACAAAAAAAACGCGATTTTTTGAGTTTCTTCTTCACTAAAAATCTAAATTGTACAAAAAAATTTTATTAGCTATTCATAAATATTGTGAAAATTCTTCTAAAGATTTCCTTCAAGTTTCATTTACAAAAAAAAATTTTTTTGACGGAGTTATTTAAACATAAATATTGCTCCGTAATTGCCTCGCATTTGGGGCAATTATAGAACAAAATGTTATAATTAATTATAAAAGGAAGTATAACAAATTTTCTTTGTCTGTATATTAAGAGAACTTTATTTAGTACTGCAGAGTAAAATAATAATAGATAATAATAGTAAACTAAACGCGAATTTAATTCGAATAAATTAGTAGATTTTTACACTTTTGTGAAATAACCTTTCCACTTTTTCGATGTTTTAGAATTATTTTTTCGTTGCCATGACAATAAAAATAAAAACATCTGAGTAACTTTGTAGGCAATATATTAAACTATCATTTACAACAAGAACCAAATTAAAATAATTTACCACAAAAATTTTACATAAAAAAGAATTACGCGTTCCACATTTACCTCTGATGTTCCATACTTACCCCTGTTGACGGTATAATTAAATATGAGTGATTGTAAAAAAACACATCTCAAGCTTCTATTGAATATCGATTTTCAAAATTAAAGTTTAAATTCAAAATTAGCGTATCCAAAAACCCTTGAGTAGTAAACCTACAAGCAAATAGCAATTTTGGAAAAAAGTCCGCTATTTTGAAATTTGAAAATGTGACTTGTCTGATTTTGAAAAAGGTCAGACATATTGGATCCGCCATTTTGAATTTTAGAAATCTGACCTCAGATTCGTAATTAGAGACCCCAAAAACCCCTAAGTGGTGAGTTTCAAACAAATATGAGCAATTAGAAAAAAATTTCACTATATTGAATCCGCTATTTAGAATTTTGGAAATCTGACCTCAGATTCGAAATCAGCGACCCCAAAAACCCCCAAGTTATGAGTTTCAAATAAATATAAGCAATTAAAAAAAAAGTCCGCCATGTTGGATCCGCCATTTTGAATTTTGGAAATCTGACTTTAGATTCGGAATCAGCGACCCCAAAAACCTCCAAGTGGTGAGTTTCGAGCAAATATATGCAACTTTGAAAAAAAGTATTTTTCTCAAAATTATACGTATTGTTTATAATAATTATTATTGTTCTATGTCATTTATTATTTTATATAATACGTGCATATAAAGTGTCGTTTACAACGCATGGAAAGAGGGACGTAAATCACGTATTATAGCAGCCGATGCTATAAATAAGCGATAATGGCCAGGGCGCATGCGCAATTAATGCTAGTTACTTTATATCACACTTTTATAACAGGATAGTTACATTATGACACACTTGTTAGAACTTTCATAACACACTAGTGACATTATAGAGAGGAATCTATTTCTCAAACTGTTCTGCAGATTAGGTTTCTTGTCTATGTTTATTGTCTATTTCTTATTAAATAATACAGTATTTTTTATTTTAACATATATACGCCATTTTGTTGCGGGGGGCTTCGCCCCCTAAGCGTCCTGTGGCCTGGGGCTTCATAACATGTCCTTCTTGAAAATCTTAGTTAATTTAATTATTATTTTGAGTTTGGTTTTTTGTGGTCGGGGGGGGGGGTGTTTGCCCCTGAACCCCTCGACCGGGGCGCTGCCCCTGGACCCCGTCGGGGGATGACCCTCCGAACCCCCCCCCCCCGCGCGACAAAACGTTTTAGTACGTTTGAATGTATATCAGTTCGGATCGTCTGTGACAAAGTGTCTCCCCCCTCTCAGATATTTTAATGACTTCTAAAATACTGAATGCTTTTTAATGATTTTAGGCTTATTTTAAAGGTGATTTTCTCTAGAATGAGAATTTTTTATAGGCATTAACGTGTAATTTTTTATAGAAAATTCAATTCGTCAAACTTAGATTAAAAAAATTTTTAAATTTTTAAACAATCTTATTAACAGAAAAATAATTATTATAATATAAACAAGTTCTTTGTCAAAAACAAAGAATACTCGATGTCAAAGAAATTATTTTGAAGGAGTATTAAAGCATCAAATTCAAAATGAGTTGAATCTTGAAAATTATCTAGGTCTGATGAATTATTACTGCACACATTGTCAAGCTAAACATTTTAAAGTTGAAAAAGTTAATTTTAATTACTGCTGTAGTCATGGAGGTGTTGTGTCAACTTCAATACAATATCCAGATGAATTAAGGCTTTTGTTAGAAGGGTTTTATCAAAAATCAGGTAATTTTAAAAAGAATATAAGACTGTATAATAATTCTTTTTCTTTTGCATCTTTAAATACAAAATTGCTGTAAGAGATAAAGAATTTAATTAATTTTTATACGGAGGTAGATTGTTTCAACAATGGGTGGTTGAAAATTGATGAGCTGGATACTAGAACCGGCTCTTCGCTCGGAATGCACGCGCTACTATCAGTCGGGTAGCAGTGACAGGCCCAGAGGCGCTCACTGCCACCCGACTAATATTAGAGCTTACGGTCCGAGCGAAGAACCGGTTCTAGAATCCAGCTCCTCAATTATGTAAAAATAGAAAAAGATAGATTAAGATTTTGTGCAAATAATCAAGTTCAATTGAGAAGTGAAACATATAAAGGACTGATGGATTATTTACACAATCATGAGTTGGAAAATAAGGTACACGTGGGAAAAACGATTATATTGCCTTCTACTTTTAAAGGATCACCTCGCAATATGATGCAATAATATCAGGATTCGATGACTATTGTTGCTCGCCATGGTAGACCAGATTTATTTATCACAATGACGTGTAATCCAAATTGGAAAGAGATACAAGAAAATTTATTCCCCTATCAAACTGCTGCTGATAGACCTGATATAGTAACTAGGGTTTTCGCAATAAAAGTAAAACATCTACTTAAACTTATTGTTGATAATAAATTATTTAGAGAAGTCAAATCTTATGTTTATGTTATTGAATTTCAAAAGCGAGGATTGCCACACATTCATTTGTTAGTTATATTGAAAGAAAATTCTAAAATATTAACAGTTGAAAGTGTTGATCGATATATTTCTGCAGAAATTCCTGATAAAAATATTAATCCTATTTTACATAAAATAATAATGCAAAATAATATTCACGGAATATTATTATAATAATGCATGGTGCATTGGTAGGCGTTAGTCCCGCGAAAGGCAGCTATTAACTGGGGTTCGAGTCCTCACAGATGCACAGTGCAGTCGTTCACGCAGCTTATTTTTTCAGATCAAAAATTAAATTCAAAAATATAATTATTTACCGACAACCATATCGGAATAATTATCTTAAGAATAACACCTGACTCTAAACCAAAGAGTTCAATTGACGTCTAATAGATGTCACTAATTGCTGATATAGTCGAAATCTTCCTTAATTAAAATTCTTAATCAGCAAATAATTTCCTACATTAATATTCACGGACTTTGTGGAGATTGATGTTTAATTGATGGGAAATGTTCAAAAAAATTTCTAAAAAATTACCAAGAAGAAACTACAATTGAAGGAAATTGCTATGTTCATTGTCGTCGAAGAAATAATAATAAAGCGTATGAACGATTAAATGGATTTATTGTTGATAATTCTAATGTTGTTCCGTATTGCCCTAAACTTTCAGAAATATTTAATTGACATATTAATGTAGAAAAAGCTTCGAGTATCAAGTATTTTAAATATTTATATAAATATATTCTCAAAGGGCATGATGCGTTAATCGCTTACCTATACATTTGCCAAATGAACAGAATGTTATTATTCGAGAAGAAAAAGATAGTAACCAGGGGCGTATCCAGGGGGGGTTTGGGGGTTCAAACCCCCCCGAAATTTTGGAAAAACATATGTTAAAGCTATTCTGAGTACACTTCTTATCAAATTCCATAACCCCCCCCGAAATTTTTCAAAATGGCCGACCCAATATGTTTGTCGAAATTATGAAAAATTAGGCTATTGATTCTGATACTCAATATTCCAACAGTTTTCGAGTCGCTGATCACGAATCTAAGGTCGGATTTTCAAAATCATGGCTTCACCATGGTAACAAAATAAGTGAAAAAAAGAATGTCTAGATAGCTATTTGTTATGTGTATGAAACTTCATGTATTCAGACAGTCTTTTTTCTTAAACCAGAGTGGACTTTGTTGATGTTGTTAACGTTTTTAAATTTTATTTTCCATTTTCTCATTTATGCTATTTCATAATTACAACCTATCTTCAATTATTTTTTGTTTATATTAATTACTTTGTTCCTTTTTATCATATTAGCTTCAGAATTATTTTATTTTCAAAGTAAAGCTTCTCAATGTTTACTGCTTACTTTTTATTGTTTGTATTTTGATTTTTAAATTAAAAATAAAAAATATCGGAAGATATTCTAATAGAAAAATTAGAATATAAATTCATCTGTATACAACTCTAAGAATTTTGAATCTATAATTTTTGTTATTCATGCAACAAATGTAAATGATGTACTCAAACAACGTAACAAAGATCAGCTCGACAACCTCTATTAGTGCAGAAACTGATTCTTAGAAACAAATATCAATACTCAACAAATCCTTCCTTCATGTTCTAACGGACATTTTGAATTTTGAAAATCCGACCTCAGATTCGTGATCAGCGACTCGAAAACTGTTGGAATACTGAGTATCAGAATGATTTGCCTAATTTTTCATAATTTCGACTGCCATTTTGGATCGGCCATTTTGAATTTTGAAAATCTGACCTCAGATTTGTAATCAGCGACTCGAAAACTTTTGGAATACTGAGTATCAGAATGATTTGACTAATTTTTTATAATTTTGACCACCATATTGGATCGGCCATTTTGAATTTTGAAAATCTGACCTCAGATTCGTAATCAGCGGCAAAAATAACCTTGGAGTATAGACTTTTATGAAAATAATTCCTTTTAATATGCATTTATAAAGATTTTTGTTGTTTGATCGTCCATATTGGATCGGCCATTTTGAATTTTGAAAGTTGCAATGCAGATTCTTAACGAGTATAGGCCTCAGTCCCAAAATATACCTTTATAGCAACATTTATAGAATTTGTTTGTGCTTTATACATGGGTAACAAAATCTCTTGAATGGAAACAAAGAACTCATAACGAAAAAGTATTAGGAAGAATGTATTCAGTTAATCCACATTAATTGGAGTTATTTCACCTTAGATTATTGTTGCTTACAGTAAAAGGAGCAACTTCTTGGAAAGTTTGAGAACTGTTAAGGAGTTGTTTATGAATCTTTACAACTGCATGTTTGGCATTAGGACTTGTAGAAGATGATAGTGAGTGGATTGGGACATTGGAAGAAGCTGCATTATGGATGATGCCTTATTTACTTCGCTAATTATTCGCAATAATTTTAATTCATTGTCATCCTCTACATCCGGATAAACTATGGGAACAATTTAAGGGTTAAATGTCAGAAGATTATTAAAAAATTAACGACATTGAAGCCGAACAAAGGTCTTATAGAAATATTAAAACAATTTTATTTAACGAAGGATGTGATTTAACTGACCTTCAGGGGTTATTAGATATACAAGATAAAATTTTTACTAAACAAGTTAATGATATAAATATTACAGAACATATTAACATAGAAGAACAGAATTATGCTAAATTAAATGTAAAACAAAAACTTGTAGTTGATTATGTACTTGATGTCCTAAAGGATTCTTCTTTTGATGGTTCAAAGTGCTTATATACAAATGTTAAACGATTTTCAAATAGAATAAAAATCATTTATTGCAAAGGGGGTTTCTATTTTTTACGATGGAGTTTCCGAGGTCTTACAGTTTTTCTTTGTTTTGTTTTGTTGTTTTGTTTCCATATATACTGTATTACAGTTTAAGCTTTTAATTGTCAAAATTAAAAACAAAAATCATTTTCTTCTTTTTACATTTCAAAAGTGGACATAACTTTCGAAGTTGACAAATTATCACGAGTGAGGATGACAGATAAGAATAGATTCGTTTTTGTTTACGCGACCGCACAAACAATATAATCAACTCAATTTCAACCGCATCCCAAAATGTAGTAAAATTTTTTATGTAGAACTGACGTGGAATACACCTTTGATTTTTGTTTCCACATATCTTTAAAGAGGTACACTTTAATTTGAAGAGAGTTTAAAGGTAAGTGTAACCACAAGTAAGGTACTACTACACTATAGAATTTTGAATTGAGGCGTCTCAGCCGTTATTGTGGCCAGGCGGCGGTATTCAAAACTTTGAACTCGTTTTTCTTAAAACCATGTTTTGGGAGTCGGTGATCACTGTAACTTGAAAACGGCTTTACCGATCGGTTTGAAATTTTTACCACTTATTTGTTATATGATTGGCCGGTACTTGAACGAAAGATTTTTTTAGACAATAATTTTTTTTAATAGCCGAAAATGTGAGTAAAATTTTGTTCAAAAAACAATTTTTGACTTTCAACATCCACCATTTTGCGAAAAATCAAACTTTTTCAAATCCCTTCGTTCAAGTACCGCACTATATCATTACCTAACGATTTCTTCTTCACAATTTGATTTTAGATGATCCAGTCACGAGATAGCGTGATCACAGCGAAACCATTTTTATTTAAAGAGCTCACGGAAATGTTCTATCATTCGCATATTTCCTTATATTTATAAACTATAATTTTAAAAAATTTTCTTGAAATGTACAGTGCCGCTCAAAAGGATTTGCCCACCCTACGTCATGCAAGGGCATTACAAAAAGTTTTGTATCTTCAATAATAATAAAGATAAAATCTTAATCAAATATTTATTTTAAACCTTAAGTATTTGACTTGAAATAATGCCAAAAAAAAATTCAAAAAAAATTTTTTTTTAATGTTTAATTGCAGAGAATAAAAAAAAAATTTTCACTTTTTTTGAAAAATTTCAAATTGATACAATTTTTGAAGAAATCATCACATTCAAAATCTACAAATGTCATTGGAAAGCATTTTTTGTCACCTTTTAAACTATTTTTTGAAAATTGCTCTACGATAATTTTTAAGAAAGATATGATCATTTGTTTATAAAAATAGCCTATTTTTTCAATTGTTGGTAACTTGAGAACAATTGATTTTTGAAAAAAATTCTTAAGGAAAAAAATGTGCCTCTTTGTGCGTAGAATTAGAAAAAAAATATTTAAACAATAAAAAAAAATTTTTTTTTTACATTTTTTCCTTCTGTATATATTTTTAAGACGAATAACATATACTTATCAATACATATCGATAAAATCTAACACAACATAAATTATCACTGTTAAAAAGAACAGTTAATAATTACACTTTTTAAATATTTAAATAACATTAATTATAAAACATTTATTTGTTTATAAATAATTGAATCAGTGTTGTTACAAATAACATTCAATATAAAAATCACGAAATTAATTAATTAATTAATGTTATTTAAATATTTAAAAAATGTAATTATTAACTGTTCTTTATAACAGTGATAATTTATGTTGTGTTAGATTTTATCGATATGTATTGATAAGTATATGTTATTCGTCTTAAAATAATATATACAGAAGGAAAAAATATTTTAAAAAAATTTTTTTTTATTGTTTAAATATTTTTTTTCTAATTCTACGCACAAAGAGGCACATTTTTTTCCTTAACAATTTTTTTCAAAAATCAATTGTTCTCAAGTTACCAACAATTGAAAAAATAGGCTATTTTTATAAACAAATGATTATATCTTTCTTAAAAATTATCGTAGATCCCCTGTAAAAAAAAAGTATTGGGAGGTACGGGATTCCGTATTGCAAGTGCCAACCTGCCAATGCGGTATTCGCGAATTACCGCATTGGGTGTCGTGGTGAATACGGAAATCAGGGGGTCCCAATGCGGTGCCAGTTTTAAGCTTTAAAAAAACGAAAATACGTGACAGGAGGAAATAATTAATGTCAGTGGAGAAATATGCGAGTTAAAGGAATGAGAAAATAATAATAGTGAGTGTAAAAATGAAATTTTAAGAAAAAAAGGTAAGTTGAACTGTCAAATATGGGCCCAATGCGGCATAGGCTGATTTCAATGCGCCACAGCAAAAGCAACTTTGACTGGTTTAAATGGTGTGAAATAGGTAAACAAACATTTTCTAACACATTTGTCTCCGTACACAGACACTTTTCACTAAATCTGCCAACGTACAATTGGTAAGCATCTTCTAAATTACAATAATTGAAAATATTGTTTAGATTCATGCAGAAACATGGTTATAAAATAAAAAATTGGAAAGTAATGTAATGCAAATCATATGTCAGCTGGGCCACTGTGTTCGCTCGATTCGCTCTGCTTGCTTCTGCCCTCTATTGGCGACTTGCACTATGTACCGATTGTGTACCGCATTGAAAGCAGCCTATGCCGCATTGGACTCATATTTGACAGTTCAACTTACCTTTTTTTCTTAAAGTTTCATTTTTACACTCACTATTATTATTTTCTCATTCCTTTAACTCGCATATTTCTGCACTGACACTAATTATTTCCTCCTGTCACGTATTTTCGTTTTTTTAAAGCTTAAAACTGGCACCGCATTGGGACCCCTTGATTTCCGTATTCACCATGACACCCAATGCAGTATTTCGCGAATACCGCATTGGCAGGTTGGCACTTGCAATACGGAATCCCGTACCTCCCAATACTTTTTTTTTTACAGGGTCAATTTTCAAAAAATCGTTTGAAAGGTGACAAAAAATGCTTTCCAATGACATTTGTAGATTTTAAATGTGATGATTTCTTCAAAAATTGTATCAATTTGAAATTTTAAAAAAAAGTGAAAATTTTTTTTTTATTCTCTGCAATTAAACATTAAAAAAAATTTTTTTTTGAATTTTTTTTTGGCATTATTTCAAGTCAAATACTTAAGGTTTAAAATAAATATTTGATTAAGATTTTATCTTCATTATTATTGAAGATACAAAACTTTTTGTAATGCCCTTGCATGGCGTAGGGTGGGCAAATCCTTTTGAGCGGCACTGTATATATTTTATGTGGAAAAAGGTTTGTTATTAATTATTTTAATGTGTGGCCACAAAAAATTACTAAAAAACAGCTTTTTTTGAAGCTCTAACTGTACGTAACCCCTTAAGATTTTTTTCTTAGCTCTTTTATTATAAATATGTAGAAAAACGTTTTTGGTTATCTTAGTACATATTTGGAGAATAAAAATAATTGTTTGTTTTTAATTTTTATGTAATATCATAATCTGCAGATAGCATTAAATTCGAACCTCCAAAAAGTTAATCGTCTAATGGCGGACAGTTCATCTCAAAATTGACAAATCCGAAACAAAAAATCCAAACTGCTTTCTAAAAAGGAAGGTGTCTTGGATAGAAATCCATTATTATTAATGAAAAATCGACTAAAATAAAAAAATAGCAGATATTTCAATAATGTTTATCTAAATACACCATGTTTTTCACTATTTTTATAGCCTGCAAAAATGTTAGAGGCCATCCATAAATTACCTTAATTTTTTTCAAATTGAATCCCCTCCATTTTTTTCACGTCGGACACTGTTGCATACATTAGCACCACTGTTTCTACTGGTTGAAACAAATATCTGGACCCCATCATCCCCTTAAAGCTTTACTTAATTTGTTTATGGCTCTTTATATTTTTTGAATACTTTTTTAAAAATTTATTTTTATTATTTACAATTAGTTATGAACACTTTAGAAGGTGTTTTTTAAAACATTAAAGACTTAAAAAATACAATAAAAAATTAAATTTTTTAGAAATTGTAAACCTTAATAAAATGTAAAGTGAAGGCGAAAGTGAAGTGCATGTGAAGTGAATGTAAAGTGAATGTGGAGTAAAAGTGAATGTGAAGAGAAAAACGAAAGTAAAGTGAAAGTGAAGTCAAAGTGAAGTAAAAGTGAAGTGAATGTTAAGTGAAAGTGAAGTGAATGTGAAGTAAATGTAAAGTGAATGTGAAGTGTATGTGAAGTGAATGTGAAAGTGAAGTGAATGTAAAGTGAATGTGAAGTGAATGAGAAGTAAATGTGTAGTGAATGTGAAGTGAATGTGGAGTGAATGTAAAGTGAATGTGAAGTGAATGTAGAATAAATGTAAAGTGAATGTGAAGAGAATGTGAAGTGAAGTTACAGAATAGTTTACAGAATTTTATCATCTTAAAAAATGAACAGAAAAAAATTGTTGTTTCAATAAATTTTATGTTTTAAAACTCTGCGTAATTACGTAATTAAATTATTACGAAGAAATTTATAAAAATTTTGTAACCCAGTTGCGAATTTGGGTTGGTCGCCAGAGTGTGAAGGTTGGCTCAAGGTTGGTCTAACTTTGGCAAGTACTAGTGCCCACAGTTGGCCCGACTTTGAAAGCCAACCATTACATGCAGGGTTTTACCAACCGTCGGGCTAACTTTGGCGACAAATGTTGGCAAAACTCATCGAAACGTAGTTTAAAAGACTTTCAGTTTTGGTTGGCCAAACTCTG
The DNA here is from genome assembly GCA_032872505.1 of Leptopilina syphax. Classification (NCBI taxonomy): domain Eukaryota; kingdom Metazoa; phylum Arthropoda; class Insecta; order Hymenoptera; family Figitidae; genus Leptopilina; species Leptopilina syphax. Next base: position 34,281,477 of record CM065473.1, on the reverse strand, counting down.
GGCCTCGGTTGTCCTGACGGTTGGCAAATCTCTGTGGAACGCAGTTTAATTGACATACATTTTTTTGGTCGGCCGAACTCTGGGCCTTGGTTGGCCCGACGGTTGTCAAAACTTTGTCAAATGCAGTTTAAGCCGTTAAAGGTTTGCCTCGGAGGTGCACATAGTACTTTATGTAACAAAAGCAGAATTATAAGTGTTTTCTTCTATTTCGCGAAGATTAGGCGGAGTAGATGAAATTATATCTTGATTGTTGTCAGAATCCATTTTAATGATATTATTAATTAAATTTAAACTGTACAGGCGACGTACACACTACGATTTGTCAAATATTATAATTTTTAGAAAAATTTCAAGAGCAAGTCGAACAGGTTACATATAAGTCCACTTTTCAGTACAGTACGTAAAAATCCACTTTTTAGTAGAGAAGAAGAGAGTGGGCTACATTGAACCAGTGTCTACAGTGAACCACTTTAATTTTCTGAGAAATAACTGAGTAAAATTTTTTCTTATTCAATACATAAAAGAATAAAAGCCAAACTTAAAGACTTAACATTTTTTTGCTTAAAATTTTTTTAATTTAGTCAAATTTTTTCTATATTGTCTAATAATATTATTAGCATAATATATATTTTGTGTTTATAATAATTTTAGACGCATTAGAAGCTCTACCCTAAAAGCTAAAACAATTTTTTTTTATTTCTAAAAACGAAATTAAGAAGAAAATAAGAGACACTATGTTTAAATGAATAAACAAACCTGAAAGGTGAGTTATGTATGTTTTAAAATAATTTTTTATAATATAAAATTACATATATTAATATAATTATACTATAATATTAATATATGATAAATATACAATTAAATCTTAATTGAATTTAAAAAAAATTAAATTTTATGTTAAAAGTTGACAAAGCATTACAAGAATTTTCATCAAACATCTCAAAGCTTGTACAATTTTCAAAATGTAAGTGATTATTTACTTGGATAGAAAATGTAAACTAAAAATGTCATATAAAATTATATCTTTCAACAATTATTATCAAACAGTTTTATGGAATAATCATGCGTCTTAATTAATTAACGGCCCAGAGGCACTTACTCATTCATGATTTATATTATCCTTTGCAAAGTGTGTGAGACAAGTTGAGTGTCTCAACAAAGTGTGTGAAAATCTCTGGTTAATACATACAATAATTGTTATTTTGTCATTGTAAATCTTTTTGTTTTAAACATGTTTTTATTGGGATGAATATTTACAACTTGTATAAATGTTTGTAAATGTGTTATTTAGCATACATGTATTAATAAATATTATTATTCTAAATCTGTGAGGCTCCTTCCACAACAAATTTTTTTCATCGACATGAACAAGAATGACATGAACATGCATTGTTAAGGACAATTGTTAACACTCATTGTTATGAGTCAAAACGGCCAGACAATGTATGATTGTTTAATTTTTTTTCATAAAATAAATAAATTTTTTATTTGAGTGTTTTTATATCTTAAAGTACACTATTAAAAGAGTAACTTGTAAAAATTTCCTTAAAAATATTTCAAATCAGGGCCGTACCTACAGGATCTTTGAGAACCCTTCCAAAAAAGCGGTGGTCACGATATCTTCTGACCGGTTCATTGAAAATCAAAAAACCAAATATTTTCTGTTAGTGGATGAGTATAGCTCGTGATTGAACGAAGGAATATTTTTGTTGTTGATTAGAACCAATTTTACATGGTCTTAATGGTTCTAAAAACTTTAACTTTTAATAAAAGACACTGTCAAACATCCAAATTTCAATTTCTTTGAAAACCCTTCGTTCAATCACGATATATATTCACCCAATAACAGAAAATTTTTTGTATTTTGATTTTAGATGAAGCAGTCAAAAGATATCTTGACCACCGCAAAAGCAATGTTTTTTGAAAAGGGCCCGAAGAACTGTTGCTACGGGCCTGATTTTTAATATTTTTTATTAAAAATTTAATATCTTTCTCATTTAATAGTGTACTTTCAAATACCAAAGTGTTCAAATAAAAAAATTTATTTATTTTATGAAAAAAAAATTATTAAAAAAACATACGTTTTTAGGTCGTCTTGACCCATGTAACCCCTAAAAACCATATAAAATAATTGCGCGCGCATCGTTTTCACGTTTGTGTCGATAAAAAAAAAGTTGTTGTAAAAGCAGCCTGATTCAAATACTAAAATTTCAAGCGCGTTTGTTTTAGCTAGTTTCTAATAATGACTAAATGAAAGGTCATATATTTTGTCTTTCCAAATTTTTCCTGAGGCTATTTATAATTTAAAATATAGTTCTAATGAAAAATAACCCAAAAATATTGTGTTTTTTGTTTAAAAAATTTTAAAAAATGCCTGTCATTCCCGGTTATGAGCACCTTTATGTTAAGGAGGCTCTACCATCTAACGATTATGCTTCTGTTAGCAATAAATATAGTGAAAAAACCTGTCATCATTTTTGTTCTTTATGCAGGCGAAGTCTCTTTAAATAAAAAACTTTCATTTCTTCTTTATTTGTGTTGGTTTCCTTGAATATTTTTTTTTTATTTTTAGCGGATTTTTTAGGGGTGCCCACAACCAGCTATACAAATTTTTTTGTCAGAAAATTTTCATTCCACTAAATTTCTAATAAAACTTTTTTATTTGAAGGAATCAATTTAATTCCTTCATTGACAGTCACCTAAGACCTCTAGCTTTAAATTTGTATACAAATGTTATGAGGAAAAATCAAAACGGTGCCCACAACTTGCACACTTTCCCTATATTTAATAAAATAAAAATAATAATTATTTCAAAAAAATCTTTTAAAATAATCGAAAGGTCTGCTAACAACATTGATATTTCTGAGAAATATTAAACCTATAAGCAAACAAAATTAGAAAAATTATTTTCAAGAATAGAGGAGAACGGGGCGAAGCAGCCAAGATTGCACATTTCGGTTTGCGAGGCAGTTATTTAAATAGGTATTTTCAATTTTAATATCGCGTTAGAAAGCTTGTCTTATTGGCTAAAAAATCGCCATAGAACATTTTGACGTAGGTTGCACTTAAAAATTTCTACAACCCTTTTCCCAAAGGACCACATTTTGGCATATTTGAAAAAACGTGGGGTGAGGCGGCCAACTATTTTAATAGTTAAAAAAACATATCTTAAAGTTAAAATTTGTAAAACATAACAAGGTAGTTGTCCTTAACTTACTTTTATTTTGTTAGTAAACTTCAAAAATTTACATTTGAATAATATTATAATAATAACATTAATTAAATTCAATTTAACATTTTAAGGAAATATAAATTTGTTATTCTTAAAAAATGGTTTATAAAATTCAATGTTAAGTTTAAAATGTATTGGAGTAGGAAAAAAAGAGAAAACATTTAGAAGAACCAATAAAATCAACACAAAAAGACGAAAAATTTAGTGTTGGCTGCCTAACCCCACGAGTACTTTTTTAAGAAAACATCCACAAAACCCGTAATATTAAAAATATCGCAATTCCATTAACACCATCGTCTTCGGCACTAAATTCTGCATTAAAAATCACTTTACAAGAATTTTATTCGTGTAACTCTATTAACTAAAATCACTAAAATAACTCTTAGAAAAGTTACATCCAAAAAGTCTGTTTTCACAAATGATACTGTCATTGCTAAACTGCTGCAGCAATAATGCCCATCTGTTAGCGCACGATTTGAAAAAATTATGCAGAAATAAGAAGCAATTGGCTGCCTCACCCCGTTGGCTGCCTCGCCCTGTTCTCCTCTAATAAGCATCATGAATATTGTGTTCTGTAAAATAATAAATTTTGAAAAAATAGGAAGGTAAAAATAACTTTTTTACAATACAAAAAGTAGTCATTTATAATTTTCACTAAATAGATTTATTTAGTAAGTGCAATTTACACTCGCGAACGTAAAATTACGTTTTCTACTATTATTTAAAATTTGTTAGTTTTTCACATAAAATTACTGCAATAAAAATAATAATAATTTAAAAAGATTAAGTACCTTTTTCAAATAAACTTTACTTTAAAATACAATCAATAAATACAACTTTTGCAAACAATACTATAAACAACTACTTACATTGAAAAATCTTTTAAAAATTTTCTTTACAATAGATCTTAACATTATTTGAATAATGAAAAGCAATTCTTTGGTTTTGATCTTTAATTTGAAGTCGATTGATTTCTCCAAGTTCTTCAGAATTAATTAATATCTTTTGATTATAACGGTCGATTAATAGTTTAGCCAGCTTAGAAATCGTTGAAAGTATGTCGTAGTCATACCGTTTTGTATTTCTTTTGAAAACTTTGTGAGAATATTTTTTATAAATAGTGTTTTGTTTTGTTTCACTGCTGTAATGTAAGGCCACTTCAACAACACATTTTATAAAACTAAAACATATTTTTTGATTAACTGTGCGAATTTTGTCGCTTTGATTTACATTTATCATTTTTACGTTTTTAGCAAACAAAGCATTCAAACTATTAGTATTATTGAATGCTATTGTAAGTAATATAATTAAAACTTCTAATTTACGCTGTTTAAACATTTTTTTCTCTTTTTTCTTTTTATTATTAAACTTATTACTATTATTATTTTTTTATTAATAGCAACAAAATTTTTTTTATGATTATAATTTTTCCTAGATTTAAGTATATACTAACAGTGAAAGAGAATTCACAATAAAAATTTACAGCACAGACAACTGGAAGATATTGAAATTTAAAGGCATTTAAAAGACGCCCTTGAAAAGAAGAAACGAAATTGAATCTTAGCATCTTATAAACATAGTAAAATGTTGTGTAAGAACCTAATATCCTGTTTTAATTCTGTTCTAATATAAAATTATCTTTATGTAAAGTATTTTTACTTAAGTATGCAATAAATTGAAACTGATTATTGCTAGTAGAAACATTCATGGCATTCTGTTACACTGTGCCTTTTTCTTTTATATTTTTCTATGTCTTTGGAAAATATAAAAATGGCTATAATTGCTGTCCTCATCAGAAAACTGAAAAGGTCTATTTGAATATTAAATAAATAAAATATGCAAATATAAATTTCCTGTACAAAATAATTTAAAAATTAAAATTTGTGCGATCAACACTACCGACTTAAATCGACTGGGGTAGGTCCATGCTTGAAAAATCAAACTTGTCCCCTACTTCTTCGATTTTGTTGAAACTTCGAAATTTTGCAGTGGAATACATGCCAGTAAAAAGCCCAAAATCGATTTTTAAATATTTTGAAAAATTTTGGATTTACAAGGTTTTTAAATTTTGTTTTGAATTTTTGAAAATAATATATCTCAAAGAAAAATATACGAAATTTAATAAAATTTACAGGAAATGCTTATTATTTACCAACAATTAAGAAAACTATTTCGTCACATAAAATTTTTTTTAAACATATTAATTAAAACATAATTTTTTAATAAACAATTTTTAGAAAAGTGACATTTTTTTATTTTAATAACAATGATTCGATTGCCACTTATTTCACGAGTATTTTCAAAAAAAAATTGATGGAGGGTCTGAAATTTTAGGAGATATTAAATTTTTTGTCCTTACGCGCAACCGTTGGAAGCGCATTTTCAGGCTTTACTCTACATACAAACTAATGTTGAAAATCACCTATAATTCATAAATTTTAACCGAATTCAATTTTTCTTTTTGGAAAATGCCAGGCTTTAAGGTACTACTACACTTTAGAAGGATCTTAAAAGACCAAATTAAAAAAAAAAATTTCTTAGGTCTTTTATTATAAATATTTAAAAAACTTTTTTGCCTATATTAGTACTTATTTGGAGAATAAAAATAATGGTTTGATTTTAATTTTTATTTAATATCATAATCTGCAGACAGCATTTAGATCGAAACTCCAAAAAGTAAGTTGTCCAATTGCGGACAGTTTATCTCAAGATTGACAAATCGGAAACAAAAAATCCAAATTGCTTTTTAAAAATCCCAGCTGGAAGGGTTTCCGGAAAATTTCCGGAAATTTTTTTTTGTACAGAAATTATTCGGAAATCTTCCGGAAATTTATTTTTTTCTACGGAAATCTTCCGGAAATTTTCCGGAAATTTATTTTTTTTGTACGGAAATCTTCCGGAAAATTTCCGGAAATTTATTTTTTTTGTACGGAAATCTTACGGAAAATTTCCGGAAATTTTTTTTTTTACGGAAATCATTCGGAAATCTTCCGGAAAATTTTTCGAAAATTTATTTTTTTTACGGAAATCATTCGGCAATCTTCCGGAAAATTTCCGGAAATTTATTTTTTTTACGGAAATCATTCGGAAATCTTCCGGAAAATTTCCGGAAATTTATTTTTTTTTACGGAAATCATTCGGAAATCTTCCAGAAAATTTCCGGAAATTAATTTTTTTTACGGGAATCATTCGGAAATCTTCCGAAAATTTATTTTTTTTATACGGAAATCTTCCGGAAAATTTCCGGAAATTTATTTTTTTTTACGGAAATCATTCGGAAATCTTCCGGAAAATTTCCGGAAATTGATTTTTTTTACGGAAATCATCCGGAAAATTTCCGGAAATTGATTTTTTCTACGGAAATCATCCGGAAATCTTCCGGAAAATTTCCGGAAATTTATTTTTTTTACGGAAATCAATCAGAAATCTTCCGGAAAATTTCCGGAAATTTATTTTTTTTTTACGGAAAGCTTCCGGAAATTTATTTTTTTTGTACGGAAATCTTCCGGAAAATTTATTTTTTTTTGTACGGAAATCTTCCGGAAAATTTCCGGAAATTGATTTTTTTTACCGAAATCATCCGGAAATCTTCCGGAAATTTATTTTTTTTGTACGGAAATCTTCCGGAAAATTTCCGGAAATTTATTTTTTTACGGAAATCATCCAGAATCTTTCCGGAAATTATTTTTATTTTAAGGAAAACATCGAGAATTTTTCCTGAAATCTATTTTTTAAGGAAATCAGTCGGATTTCAGTCAGACTTGTAGTTAATATTATTTGCAATTTATGAATTTTATTATATTGCGAAAAATCAAACTCAAGTGATAAAATTTTGTAAATTAATTAAACTCATTGTGGAAATTGATTCTTATAGGCAGGTATTAAGATATAAATCAGCTTTTCTAAAGGTAAGTAAAACTTTTACTATTGATACCCATTACAAAAAATTCATATAAATATTTCAGCGATTTTAAAAATAATTTTTAAATATTCTGGAATATGACCCAATTTTTAAAAATTTGATTTTTTTCGAGCATGGTAAAAATATGACGAACTACGGAAATATTTATTTTTTATTTTTAAGTAATTATTTCAAGATAATTTAACTTTGAAAATTAATTTTTTTTAAATATGGATAATTTAACCTTTAAATGTTACTTTTGTAAAGTATCAACAAAGTTTTAAAGATTGTTTTTCTTAACTCTTACTTAGAAACAAATAAATAATTTAGAGTGATTGGGAATGCGTACGCAATATTTCAGGATTTGTAGTTTGAGGACTTGTATTGTAAATTCCTAATTTTAATTCTGAGCCTTTTTTTCACTGGCAGACATGAGAAAATGTTAAGTTTTATATATTTCAGTTTATTTTTAGAAATAAACGGAATTGAAAGGAATTGAACATTCAAAAATTATGAAGGAAAAAAAAGTATTTTTTAAACGTTTTTGAGGAATTATTTTTTGTTCATTTACACGGAGAGAAAAATCAAACGTTTAAACAGCAGTTGTTTAAACAGCGTATAAACAGCACGGTGCTGTTTATACTCGATTTGTCGAAATCTATGCGAAAAAAGTATAGATTTCTACTCTTTCAACATATATTTTTACAAATCTAGATAAACAGCGCCGTGCTTTTTAAGTATGAACCATATCCATACTGCAAACGCTTGATTTTTTTCTCCGTGTATGAATGTTTAAAATAAACTAATGATTTTGGATTAGGAATAGATAAAACAAAAAAGGTATAAAGAAAACAATTGCAGAAATTTCCTTTTATTGATTTCTCGAAATTAAATTATCTTAAGAACATTTTTTGAAACAATTTTGTAGTATACAAATCAACAAACAAAAGTATTTTTTTAAGTGTACATTTAGAAAACAAATTATATTTTACAGAAAAAACAACATAATTAGGTAACAACATTACCATGTAATGTTACTGTAACATTACATTACATGTCCTTGGGGCGGACATTTTAATATTATTGCAATGTTAGACTGTAATGTTACTAACATTACAAGTTACATTGCTGCAATATTCCAGTAATGTTACGTGCTATTTGGGCACACGCTGTTTAATCAAACGGCGCGACGCCATGACACATAACAGCTGAGTGGATCGCCGCATGTGTATATAAGATTTATGAACAAATCTACACTTTGAAAAAAACTGTTGGCCCAATAGCACCAAAGCTATTGAATTTAATTTTGTTGAGAGAATAACTTGTGTATTGAATTAAGAAAATATATGTTAAAATATATTAATTTATCATTTAGAACTAGAAGCATAATGTTGTCTAATAAAACATGTAAACTGATTGAGATGTAAGGTTGATACAATTTTATTAATAAAATATTATTATTCGCGAGAAAATGATAGGCTCCTGAAAAATGTTTGAGTTTGACTTGAAATATCTCTGTTAAAAAAATTATTTAAAAAAAATGAGAAATATTTTTGAAAAGCGTGGAATCTCATATGTTTGTATACGAAAATCCAATACTAAAAAAATTTTTTGCACCGTACAGGTGCAAAATTACATCACAGTGTACCCCATTTTTCGACATTTTCAAAAATGGTCGACTTTGGTACAAGATTCTACATGGAAGCGATTATTCAAAAACTTCGAAAAAATAACTATTTATTAACTGAATCTGTCCAAACGAATTTGCTTTATAATTATTCAAAAATCTTAATTATTATTTTATTTATTAACAATAATAGGATACAATGTTATCTCTGGTTCTAACAGTCTAATTGAAATAAATCAAATTGGAAGTTGTAATTAATTAATCTTTTTATTATCTTAGCTCATTAAAGAAAACGAAATTCTTCTATTAATTACATTTTTCAACATTTATTTAAGCAGTTTTCTTTCCTTCAGAACAAGTGTAAAACGGTTGCAAAAACATAATTTTTTTCGACAAAATCTTAACCCTGTCATAAATAAAAATCTGGCATGCACTGTAGGCCTATGTGAAAAAATTCTAAGCTTTATTCTGAGCCCACATTTTGGAGAAGTTCGTAGTATTATTTATGACAGGGTAAGGATTTTGTCGAAAAAAAATTTGGTTTTTGCAACCGTTTTATACTTGTTCTGAAAAAAATGTCCAAATAAATGTTGAAAAATGTAATTAATAGAAGAATTTTGTTTTCTTTAATTAATGAGCTAAGATAATAAAAAGATTAATTAATTACAACTTCCAATTTGATTTATTTCAATTAGACTATTAGAACCAGAGATAACATTGTATCCTATTATTGTTAATAAATGCAATAATAATTAAGATTTTTGAATAATTATAAAGCAAATTCGTTTGGACAGATTCAGTTAATAAATAGTTATTTTTTCGAAGTTTTTGAATAATCGCTTCCATGTAAAATCTTGTACCAAAGTCGACCATTTTTGAAAATGTCGAAAAATGGGGTACACTGTGATGTAATTTTGCACCTGTACGGTGCAAAAAATTTTTTTAGTATTGGATTTTCGTATACAAACATATGAGATTCCACGCTTTTCAAAAATATTTCTCATTTTTTTCAAATAATTTTTTTAACAGAGATATTTCAAGTCAAACTCAAACATTTTTCAGGGGCCTATTATTTTCTCACGGATAGTAGTTAGTTTGAAATAATTTTTACAATTATTTCAAATACAATATTGTTAAATTATTAAATAGTAGAGGTGTGCAAAAAGTGTAAAGCTCGAGGCTCGATCGAGCTATTTCGAGCTTTTCATTTTTCGAGCCGAGCCAAGCCTAATCAGTTCGAGCTCGAGCCGAACTGTGTAAAGAGCTCGAAAAATTCGAGTACTCGAATTTTTTTGAGTACTCGAGTGAATTTGAGTACTCGAATTTAATCAAGTAATCGAATTTACCCGAGTACTCGAAAATTTCGAGTACTCAATACATCGAGTCGGCTTGGGCTTGGCTCGGTTCGAAAACATTTCGGCTTGGCTCCCCTGACGGAATGTGTTGAGTGAGATTTGAGCGAAATCTATCAGATTTCTCTCAGGTTCGATCAAAACATTATATTTGAGTTAATAAGTAATTTTGGGTTAGAAAATCTATTGAGATTGGTAAATTAGTATTTAGGGAATTGATTTGTGTAATAATTAAGTGTAAGAAAGTTGTTATTTAATAATAAACAATATTTGAAGTGAACGATGTGCGGTGGTAATCTGTCAGTTTAGAAGTGCTTGAATTTCCTCTATTTTAATGATAAATGTTCCCAAAATTTAAAAGAAAACTGTTTTTATTAATGGGGTAATAGTTAAATTATACAAATTGTGTAAAATTAAAACTCATTTGATGATAATAACTATTAATTAAGTAGAAAACAATTCCTATGTGTTTACTGTGTTGTGAATTGTTACCGGCGGTACATTAATGCATTGCATTCCTGTTCTATATTTTCATTCGCGCTGTGAACCATAGATGGCACTCCAAACTTTTCAAGAAATAAAAATTTTTAAATCCTTGAAATAATTTCTATTCCAGCATAACGTATATATTTTTGGCAGAAGTATACATATAGACGTATGTAAGCTTAATAGAGTAATGTAATATTATATATTATTTTATATTATACTGTATTATATTACATTTTATTATTGTACAAATCAAAAAGTTCATAAATAAAATTATATTTCTAAAAATTACACCTGTAACCCCACAAAAATTAAATTATTGTAACTGAAATTATTTATTGTTTTCAATTAACAGTTATTAAAGTGAATAATTAAAAAAATTATTAATTATTAATATTATTATTATTTTATTAATTATAATTAATTATTAATATTTATAAATTTAAGTAAATATATATTTAAATAATATATTAATAAAATTAATTAGTTATTTAATTAACATACACTTATATTAAAATAATATTAATTTAATAATATATTAATAATAATTTACTTTATTCAAGATAATTAAGTATTTACAGATTAAAATATAAAAATTATATAATTTTATTAATTTTCAAAAAATCATTTTCAATAATTTTTTTATACATAACATATTTTTTAATAATAAATAAATAAAATTTCCAAAATACTTCAAATTTAGTAAAATATTTTGAAAATAATTAAATAGTGAATTTAGAAAAAGGCTCAACTCGGATTTTTATCAAATTTCACTTTTTTGTAGTTTTTGCATTATTACATATTTATTCACATCTTTTAAAAATAAAATTTCATATGAGGTACTTTTAACGGAGAAAAATTTATTTCAGTGTGTTTTCCTTTTAATTTTAACCTAAGATAGTTTGTTTTCTAACCTACTGCTGAATTGTTTTTGGCTTTAAATATATTTATTACATTTTGAAATTAAAAAAAATAAAGAAATTAATTCTCGAGAGTGAAAAATTTAATTAATATACTAATTATGATTAAAACGATTAAATTTTTTTCATGAATTTTGAAAAAGGCTCAACTCTGACAACGATAATATAAATTTTCTCATAAAAATAGCATCTATTTTATTACGAAAAAAATCTGGACTCTTTTAATTAAAGCTGTTTGCAATAAACAGTTTTTTGTGTCTCCTGTAAAATTTTAAAAAATAAAATAATTTCTCTAAAATTTTAATAAAAAGTCTAAGAAACTAGATTTTTTAAAAATTTCAATTTTCTCTTTTATAAGATAATTGAATTTAAAAAAATTTCTAATATCATTCTACATAAGAATTAATTGCTTTAAGGGTAATTATAATAATAATATAATGGTCATAATGGTTGAAAAACCATTATGACGTCACAGTTTGAGAAAGCATGTTTTCTAAAACTGCGACGTCTTGATGGTTCAAATGCCCTTAAAAATATTGTATTGTAATTTTTCTTATTTTTTAGAAACAGTTTAAATTTTTAAACAAATTTTTAAAAAGGTTTAAAAAACTAATAAAATTTTTAAAGAACTTGTATTAAAAAGGTTAAAAATGACCGTTTTCGTCAAAATTTGTATAATTATTTTAAAAAATTAGAATTTTAAAAAATTTTAATGTAATTATTTATTTCAAATATAGAAATTTTAATTTTCGGAAATATGTAAATAAAAGTAATAATTATAAAAGTAATTAAATTTTATTGAAAATTAAAAAAAAATTGTAAGAATTACTTTTTAAAAATGTTTTAATTTAATGTTTAAAAGATAATTCTTAATAATTCTCATTTTCAAATTTTTAATTAATTAAATAAAATTTTAGCTTTTAGAAATTTTTATATGAATTACTTTTATTAAATTTTTGAAAAATTATTGTGACATGATTTTTAAAGTATGCATGTAGAAAAAGTCTGATTTTTTTCCTCGGTCTCCCCTACAAAATGTAAACTTTTACTCAACTGTAAAGAGAAATAAAAACTTGTTGAAAATTGAAAGGATATTCATATCAATAATTAGAAATAAGAAAGAAAAAAATTTAAATACTCTGTAAAAAATTAGTAAAGAAGTTTACTAATTGTGATTTGTGACTGACTTTTTGCGTTGAATTATTAAATTTAACATCCAGGGATATTCGGATTCGGATAGGACTTCTGTAGGATTTATTGAATATCCGTGAGTAATTTATGAAAAAATGAAAAATTTACTTTGCTTATATTTTGTTACTGTTAATTAAATATTTACTATTAAAATTTGTGCAAATATGTAGCGAGAACCCAACCAGTGCTCACAGATGTACTACTAAAAATTTCAATTGTTAATAACTTTTACGAAAAATTCTTTTTGACCTCACATTTCTTCTTAACTATATTAAGAGTAAAGAAAAAATATTTTGGTTCAAAAAGAAAATTTTTTAGTGTAGGTGATCCGTTTGGCAAATTTTGACCCAGAATTATTTAAGATTCCACCTAAAAAACTGGTCACCACTGATAAGAGAAACTTGACAAATCCTATTAAAAGAAATATTCCACATTTTTCCAAATTTCTGGACAAAAAATCTTCACACTATCAAAATAAGAACCTGCGGACACAGAAACTGCCCAGTTACTAAGAAAAAAAACTAAGCACCAGACCCATTAAAATACACTTTTAGTCAATAACTTATAGTGAGGTATTAAAAAAATTTCTATGTTCTATATGGTAAAAAAGAGAAAAAACTGTAAGTAATAGTCTTTTTAAACCATTTCATAATATTTTATTCGTTATTGATTTAGCAGTTTATTTCAAGTTGATAGCGACTCTTACTTGAGAAGATGAGCTGTAAATTCACTGAAAAGTGACTAAACGATTTTTCTGTTCGATCCCCATGCATGCGAATTTTTCATTCTTACTTTTAAGTGTTATTGATAGAGTAATTGTTTATTAGTCTTAAATATTTGAATAAACACAAAAATATAAATAAATATGTGATTATAAATAAAATAACAAGAGCCAGGAAAAATTATATTTTTTCTAGATTTTGATCAGAAAATTGTCCAGTTATTAGTCAATTGCCTGCTAGTCACTGGACAGATTTACTAATGTGAGACTCTTAAAGCATAGCGTTCCATTATAATCAGTCTCTTGCCAGTTACTTGCCAGTATCTAAAAACTTCGTAGTTACTGGTCTGTATTGAATATAAATTTCCATCTGGGAGTTAAAGTAATTACTTTTTAGTTGAAAAACGAAATTTAACACTAGAAATTAATCAAAATATTTAACATAACATAATAAAAAAAATATTTTTAACAGGAAATAAATTTATACAAAGTTTTTTTATTTTTACATATTTTTGACATTTTTAATTGTAAGTAAAAATTATTTCTTTTAACTAATATTAAAATATTTTATTAGGTTATCTAGTGTACTGTTTATTTTATCATTAAATTAAAAAAATTTTATTTTCAACAAATTTACGGAATTTAAAATTTAATAAAAAAATGTATTAAATCTGATATACCTACAAGTTAATTAAATTAATAAAGTATAATAATATTAATTATTACAATTACTTAACATTTAACAAAATCATTAAATTTTTGAAAAATTTTGATAATTAATTATACATATATGTAAAAATTGACGTTAAATTGATTGAAGATTCCGCTTTGGGCAGTTTTGACAAAAAATTGTATCTATTATACAACAGAGCAATTCCATGGTAAGTGATCATAGAAATTTATATCCAGTAATGGGATTTGAATGAAACTGTGCTTTATTGTTCTTTTGGATACAACTAAAAAAATAGTGAAAACATTTTTGAAAAAATATTTATAAATATAGGAGATATATAACTTTGAAATTTTTTAGCATTTTTCCTTTAAAACCATATAACTTTTTTTAATAAAAGATATTGAGTTAAATTTTTTTTAAATTGTTAATAAAAAGTCAGTTTTCACCAAAAAAATTTTGAAAGAAAATTTATTCGATAGTTTGTTGAGATTAAAGGAAAAAGATTTATTTTGGTTATTTTTTTGTGGTGGTAGTTACCACTTACCTCTTAGTGTTCTATGAGTTTCAAAATGGGATCTGCACAACTTTTTGGGAAATAAATAAAAATGTTCAATTCTTGGTTGTAGGTTACCTTTCTAGCTTAACATGAAACAAACGAGCATCTGTTGCAAGATTTTAAAATTGAGCAATATATTCGCATTGCTTAACAATAAAAATTTGTCCCACAGCATGGAACATTTTTATATTTTTCTCGGAAAGTTATGCAGAACCCATTTTGAAACTCAGAGCACTTAGAGGTAGATATATACTACCACCATAAAGGAAACAACCAAAATAAAAGTGAATTTTTTTCAAAAATGTTCAAAAATTTCAAAGTTGTATATCTCCAATGTTTATGAATATTTTTCGAAAAATGTTTCACAATTCATTTTAGTTGCAATGAAGAGAACAATAAAACATAGTTTTATCCAAATCCCATACTAGAAGAAAATTTCTATGATCACTTATACTATGGCATTGCTGAGTTAACAAAATTCTCGGTTTGACATGAAGTTCCCTTTTGTTTGTTATCAATTGAAGTCTTGGACTATTTCAGAGTTAGTTGACACCCTGCATCTTTGGAATTTATATTACACTTTTTTATAACAATTATATGCTACACTTAAAAAGCAATAAAAGATTAATTATTTTTGATTCGAATACTTTAAAAAGTATGTGTCATATATTCAAATAGGATATTATTAGTAGTTACTATTAATAGTATTACAATTAGTTCTGATGTTTTGATGAAGTATAGATACAAATGAAATAACGTAGTCACGAAGTAACGTTGTCTGTTCCTAGTGCAGATCAATTTCGAATTCCAATGGTTCAAGATTACCTATAAAAAATAAGTCAGCTATAATAAAATTTAATTATATTATAAATTAGTAATTGATGTAATTTACGAAATATAATAATTAACTAATTTGTTTGTAATATATTAGCAAATGTTACTTGAAGCGGAAACAAAGTAAAGGTATTTAAAATTATTAATTTATATACTTTGAATCAAACATTTCTTTTTTATTAGTTTAATTTCGGGTCGACACGAAACTAAATTAAAAGTAAATTTTTAATTTAGTTTTGTTCAGCATTGGTCTCTGGTAATTGGCAATGAATTAAGATCAATATTGTCAACTATATTATCAAGAATTGAGTCTTCTCAAATATTTTGTTTCCTTTATAAATTTTTAAATCACCACTAATTTTAATTAAAAACCTTAAGGGCCGGTTCTATGACTGTATGAACCATAATTTATATCGATAAACTCGTTACATAAAATTTCTTGGATACTTTTATTTCAGAAAATTCAAAGCGCAGTGCAGTTTTTCATTGAACAAGTTCAGGGTTGCCACAAAAAATTTGACTTTCTTTTTCCCTAACTTTTCCCTGATTTATAGACAATTTTTTTAATTTTCCCCTGACCCTATAAAAATATTTTGATTTACCTACTCTAAAAATTATTAGATACTCAAAAAAATGTTATATCGCATTTATTCACAAAGCTTTTTCATCATTTCAATTCAATTAGGGGAGAGTGAGACAAAATGGGTTATCTTTTGGAAATTGGCTGTTTATAGAGAACAAAACGAATAAACCGATTCAACAAATCATGAGGTTTGTTCTTTGTACACTTAGTTTTGAGAAAATTATGATAATTACGGGGGAAAAATTTTTTTGAAATAACTTGTATCGTATTTTCTGAGAAATTGCTAAAACCACATTTTGCCCCACGGATGAAGCAAAATGGGGTGGTATCAAATTACTATACAGAACAAGGTAATTGTATTTGAAATTTTTGAGGTAATTTACATAGGTGTAATATACGTAACACACTCATGTAATTTATGTGACGTATATTACGCTCGCAAAGTTTGGGGTACCGCATTCGAGCTGCCTACCCCATTTTGACCCACTCTCCCATAGTATTTCCTAAAATTTTTATTTAAAATTCTTCCTTAAATCAATTATTTGTAATAACTTTTAAAACAGTTCTTTGAGAATTTTCAAATTCATTTGTTCACAATTCAATTTTACAAAATTTCGATTATTCGGAAATGCTTCAATTGAATATAATATAAGTTTAGATAATAAAAACTTCAAATAATTTAAATATAGAAATTTAATTAGTACAAATAAGTTGTAATTTTCATAAATTTATTAGTCAAATTTACTCATTATTCAAAAGTAAATTTTTACTTATAAATTAATAAAAAATACTATTTATTAGTAAAATTTGCTAATTCACAATCAAGAAACACATTTATTTAACATTTTTAAAGTAATATATAAATAATTCAATTCACAACTAAAAATATATTAAAAATAATTTTAAAAAATTTGAATTCTTTCAAGGAAATTTGTTAATATTTGCGAAAATAATTTAATTGTTTCAAAGAATTAATGAATTAAAATTTTTTAAAAATGAACAATTGTTTTCTAGAATTATATAAAAATTGTGTTGAAAATAATAGAATTGCTGTAAAGAATTTTGTAATTTATAAAAATAATTAAATTCTTTTGAGTACTTGAATGCAATTTGAATATTAGAAATAATTTAATTCTTGTAAACAATTTTTTCAACAATTGATTTTCTTTTCATGAATTTAAACAATTTTTTTTAAATAATGACATTTTTCGAAAAATTTTATTAAAATTGTATTTAAAATTATGAAAATTCTGTGATAAGTTTTATTATTTATGAAACTAATTTAATTCCTAAACAGAATATTATTATTAATAAAAATAATTAAATCTCATCTTTAAAAAATTTTATGATTTTTGAAAATAATGGAATTATTGCAAAACAATTTATAAAAAATTTTAAAATTATTAAATGTTTGCGTCGAATTTTATCAAAAAATTTTTTTTTAAATAATTCAATTAATTTCTTTGGAAAATTTTATGAAAATAATAGATATTAAAAATCATTGAATTAAGGAAAATTTTTGAAAATAATTGAAATTTTGCTAAGAATTTTTAAAAAATTTTTGAACATAATAATTGAATTCCTGCGAGGAATTTTATTACTTTTGAAAGTAATTGAATTTCTGCAATCATAGTAACTTCTCCACAATTCAATTTTGTTAGTGTTTTTAACTACAATTCTTCGATGAATCCATTATTTTCAATTATTTTTTTAATATTTGTTAAAAAATTTAACTTATATCAGAAGAATTGGAATTAGTAATTTATTAAATTTTTATATTTTTGGTCCTACAAACTTAAAACGCGTTTTTCTCGAAATTGCAAATATTCTATTTATTTACACTATTATTTTGACACTTTTCAACGAAATAACTTGAGATTTGGTCAGCATGTTCCTTGAATTTGTAGTTTTCGTATGAACTAGAATTGTTAAGATCCATTAATATTTAGAAAAGTTATAAACAATTTAAGTTGCAAAATTATGGTAAAAAAATTCAAAAAGTCTGTAATTCGGTTGTTTTTCAATGAATATTTCTGATTCTAGTTCACACGATAGCCAAAATGGTATAGATTAAGAAACTTTTTTATTTTTCATTTCGGATTAACCGTTTCAAAGAAAAGTGTAAACAACTTTTAGAGAGGACCACTTTTGGCAGCCTTTTTCTAAGACATGATTAAAAAAAAAAAATCAAAATTGTTTTTACTTACTCTGAGGCCTGAATTTTGTTGTAAAAAAATTTTATGTAATAAATATTTTTTTTCTATGAAAAAAAAATCTTTGAAAAAAACCTTAAAATCAGTGGAGTCTCCCCTTAAATAATTTCTAAATAGTAATTTTATGATAGTCCATTATGTTAGAAATGTCAAACAAAAAATTCACCGAAAATTAAAAATTTTCTTATTAATTCCAAAAATTTAATGTTTTCCAGTACTTTTAATAAAAATCCCTTACTTTTCCCTGACCTGTAGCAACATTGAAATAATTCCGTTAATAGTAATTATTAATACCTACCTACAATATTTTTCTGTATAAATTAATTATATATTATTCTTAATAAAGGAAAATTCATTAATTTCATTTCGTATTCTAGAAAGTAGTGGAATTTCACTAATACTGATTTAGAGATCATGAAATTAAATTTTTCGAAAAATTTAATTTTTGAAAAACGCTTAAATTTTTATTTATTTGAATTTAATAAATCCTTTTTCATTTTCTCAAAACAAATTATCAAAGATACATCTATTTTTCTACCTCTAGAGTGGTGTTACCCCTTAAAAAATATTCGAATAATTGAAATTTTAAAAAAATTCAAATTTTAATAATTACAATTTTTTACTGTAGTTGAACTTTCACTTTTGGTTTAATAAATATACCTTGAAAGTTTTTTTTAAATTTAATAAAAATAGTTGATTTTGAGAGGATATCATGTTACAAATTCCAAAAAAGTAATTAAATTCATATCTTTAAAGTAAGTTTGAAGAAGCTAAAGTAGGTGCGTATCAGAATATTTTTGGGTCATGAAAAAAGTCTAATTTCTAATAAGAAATCAAATTATGTGATCTATAAATATATGAGACATCCCCTTAATAATACATAAAAGTTTAAATTTTGAAATACCTGTTACATAAGTATTAGTCAGTCTCCCAAACATTGCATAAAGGTGTGGCTGCAAGATTTTCTGCTATTGGAATTAAAAATCCTGGGCTTCTTATTTCGCTGAATGATATGAAGTGTTTCTCTTGAACTTCAATAAGGCGCTGCATGTGTGGTACTCTATAAGCATTTCCATTGCTACGTAAGAGTATGCCAATTACACCAGCAACAACATCATTTCCGTACATATATGATAGTATTTTCTCTATTATGAAGAATCTAGAGTCTTTGCTAAATACAATAAAATTACAAAACTTTGTTCTTTTATTAGTGCGAATTCTGTATTCAGTGCCGTGAATACAAGCTTTTTTAAAACTCTCTATATGTCTATCTGGAGCAATAATTTGACCTGTAGCTCTTACTAAATTGACTTCTTCCTCTGAAGGATAGCGAAATTTTCTTCTCCCCAAACCAACAAAATAGTGTCCTTGTGCCATTCCTTGAACGGGTAAATTTGGAATTTTTAAAAGACGACTAATCTCTTCTCTAGTTATATCTGCAATTTGTACTTGCCTCGATGCTACAATAACGAATTTTTTCATGAAAAATCTGCTTACTACTTGGTCTGCTTTGTGGTAGGGACTTTTTATGGAATCAGTAATTCTTCGGTTCATGGATTCAAATGGAAGGGAAGAATACACCCACAAAGGTCCCCAATTGCGAACGCAGTTGACAAGGTGAGTAAGGAGGTGAACGTTATACACCATGTTCTTTAAATTGTAGTTAGTCTGATATTCGTCAACAAAATCTGTGAGTAAATTTTGAGCTAAATCCAATTGAAGTTCACTTATTGAATCAGAATTCAGAATGTAAATGGCTTTGACAAGCTTTTCTAGATGAGTTACATATCTTGCTGGCAAAATTCCGTCCAGACATGGTAACGCGTAATATAAAAGCCAGTTTCTCCATTCTGTTGCTTTCCACATCTTATATAACAGTATACTTCGCGGTGATCTTGCTATTCTTGTTGGAGGTGTAATTGATATTAACTTGTCATTTATAGCTGCTGTTGAATCTGGATCTCCAATATACCAATCTTCATTGGCATCAGTGAACCACCGTACCACTAAACGTTTTGCAACACCAAGGTACACGTTGTGAGCACAATCTACAGGAACACCCTCTACGAGATCAAATTGTGGCAGTCTCGTTAAAGATGAAATTCCTTTCACGCCATTTACAATTTCTCCTCTTTGAAGTGCACGTAGTCCATCCTCACGTATAGATGCATTCGAACGTAATTGATAATTACCTACTCTATACACCCAAATATGATGAACTCTTTCACCTTCCGCAAGGCAATAGGTACATCCACATCTGCCGTTGTATCTCTTCATCCGTAAAGCGTCGGGCCTTGCAACTGAATCTGCTATGAAGATGGTTGTAATAAATCGACTAATTACCTCGACGTCTCCATCTGGTCTCCAAGAAATTCCATTTTCGTAGAGATCTCTAAGTTCATCGCATATTGGACGTAGTAAACTGTTCATTGATGGATGTGAGTTTGATACCCATAATCCTGCTAAAAACATATTGTGTTTTCTTGCATGAGGCGAAAGTTCGTTTAGTTGTAATATCACAGGATATGATGTTGCAGGAGAAGACTTAGTCAGTTTCACACCATCGGTCCAAAGAGATAAAGAGAAATTATTATCATTGGATAAAAAGTTTCCAGGATTTCTTAAGTGCTTATATTGTTCACCATCAAAAATGTCTTCAATGTTATTGTTGTTTACTTTGACTCTGGTGTTACGGTACCTTAAGGATGCTGCAATATTTGGGGTTTTTAAAAGATCTTCTAATTGAGGAGCTAGACGTATGCGTACGAAGGTTGCAATGTGGGATTTATCGAGTTCAGGACCACAAGCTCCACAACGACATACTCTTTCAACGACATTCTCTATTCCTATCTGATCTTTACATTTCGAACAGAATAGTTCGTAAGATAAATTTTCGGTATTTCGACCTAGAGTCTTCCACAAAGCTGGTTTATTTGTAGGTAAATTAATAAATCTGTATGACTTCTTTAACCACGTTAATTCATCCAACACCTGCTCATAAGTATTGCAGTGTCGTATGGTCCGACTTAGCAGGACTAAAAGTTGATCAATAGCTCTTATATCGTCGTTACAATGCAGTGGTACACGCAAACCTTCAGTGTCTATACCTTTGAATAGAGTTTCCTGACGACCTTCCCTTTCTTGTCCTTCATTTTCATTAATTGCTGCATCGTTATCAATTTGCATCTCATCTTCATTTACGTCATTGACTCTTAATTCTGCATCTGCATCATCATTAATTATCTCTATATTTTCGTCATCTTCTATATAATTATCTTGTTCCTCGTTTTCATCATCACTTCTTTCTTCTTCATCATCGCCAAAAATTTCGTCATTATCATCATCATCGTCAAAATCATCCACAGAATTTTCTTCATCGTCACTATCATCAAATTCATCCATATTTTCGTCTCTTAATTCTGCCATTAAAATATTATTTACAATTTCCTTTCAGATTCTGAAATAAAATAATTCGAAATTTTAATAAAAAATGAAAAGTTAAAATTATTTTCTATATAATAATTATTTTTTATCATTATTCTTATTCTTATTTTCATATTGTTAGTATAATTATTTGCTTTTCCGATATAATGTAATATATGGTTCATACCAGTTTAAAAACTTCAAAAAACTGAATTTTTTCTAGAAAGATTTCGAAAATAAAACATCTCAAAAATTTTGTTTAAAAATTTTAGAAAGATCAGAGCACTCTATATTTTTTATGTTATGTTAGCTCATACATAAGCATTGTAACTGCACAACAAAAACTTTAAAGGCATATTTCTTTAAACAACTTATTTCGTACTGTGAAAAATTCTTCTTAGCAACTATTGAACCGTTTCTAATAAAATGTTTTAATTTTAACTATTTTTTTAAATCAAAAATCTGTTTCAAAAAAATTCCTATTTTCTAGCACCTTCATTTAAAGAAGATCAATTGAACTCTCATTTTATTATTTTTTCATAAAAATAATGAGTGGTTTTAAATAGAACGATAACTGCAGTCTTACTCAATCTAAAGCTTATTGATTTTAGTGATTCTAGTTTTTCAAATCTAAAAATAGCTGTAACGTCACTGCAAGATTACAGTGTAAACTTGCCTCAACCTTACAGTAATATTACAGTGTAAGCTCACTGTGATTTTATTGTAAGATTACTGTGAGCTAATTGCAAGCTTACAAGTAACCTTACTGTTTTATTTAAAATAAAATAATTTTTTAACAAATTGATTTTTATTATGGCAAAAAGTTATAGCTAGTATATACAGATTAAAGATTAGGGAAATAGTGTAGATCCCCTGGGGCAAGCTGATATTTTTCAATTTTTGAAAGCCTATTAGCCTCACCTTTTAGACAAATAGGTTAATACATTGTCAATGACATATATCTATAATTCAGTAAAACTGCCATGACAACACTCGTCATTAAAAAAATTTTATTGGAAAAAATAAAGATTTCATAGTTTGGATGTAAGAAGTTGTCAAAAGCTTTCACGGCCTAAATAAAGCATATTTAATATTGATACACTGCTATTTTTTCAATTTAGTCTCATTTTCCAATAATTCGGGTAAAATGATCCCACGGATCATATTAACCATATCATGGGAATCATCTTGGACATCCCGGTGTCCAAAATGATCCTTTTGTTAAGGTTTCAGAAAAATTAATATATTGATTTTCTTTTTGAATAATTTTTCTTTCTTTTAGGGGAATCGAGATGATTCCGTACACCTTTACGCTAAGTTTAAAAAAAAGTATTACGCATTGGTAAAAGTTAAAAAATTCTACTGCGGCAAGGAAAAAAATTTCGCGATGCGAAAAACTTTCAAATAGTTGTAATTTGAAACATACGATTAAAAAAATTAATAATACGCATTTCAGGGTTGAAAGACAACAAGTCTTTTAAATAAAATGAATATCGCGACTCTGGCGATATTGCCAATATCGCAATATTTTTCCATGAGACAAATTCATGTCAGTTGATCATAAGATGGAAGCTCACGGTGATTCTACTACGCAACCTTACCATGATGCGGACATATCACGATTGCTCTAAGTTTACCTTGAATTTACTGACGAAGTTCACGAATATCGCTAGAAACCTCAAAAAAAGCTTACAGCAAGATAATGTGTTCTGTTGGTTAAGACATTTGAATAATATTTAACATACATTTGTTTGTATTGTTTATTTATGCTGTTTTCTTTGATAAGTTATTTAAATTATACAATCGAGGATGAAAGTGGTATGGTAATGTGCTTTATTCTTTCAAGTAAAATTTATTTTGAGTCTTTCGTTCTATAAAATTGTTAAACCATTTCTTTCATCAACTTGTCATACATATGGGTAAATCTAAAAAACCGTCAAATTTTATGTGATTTTGCTTCATTTCCTTGTGTGAGCCATACGTCAACCTCGTTTCTTCTGGATGAAATTCAGTTTTCAGTACTTGAGCCATAAAAAAGGTAGGAGTGGTTAATTGAATGTATGTATTTATTATATGCGACTTAGGAGTTAGTGAATAATTGAAAAAATTAAATGGGTGATTTTTAGGAGATGAAAAATTGAACTAAACATAACTTTTGAAGCAATTTATGTATCAGTATATTTTGTGTATTATCAGTTTCTATAAATATACATTTCAAATATACTAGGTAAAAAAAGTGTGCGGTAAAGAATAGCAAAACGGTGAGTACTTAAAAAGGTGTGACTGTACGTTCCACTATCATGAAATTTTTAGGTTTTTTGTATGCAGTTTTTAAAGCATTTCATTTTTAAACAGTATTCGAAAAACTATTATGGATAATTTGGTATGTTAGCAAAAGGTGTGCCTTTAGAATAAGTTGTGTTTAGTATTTTACATCGTAGGTTATTCATTGCATACTAAAAACTTATGTTTCGTCTTACTTTTAAATCAATTGATGAAAATTAATTAAATTAATATTTTCTGACTCGATGAATGACTTTGAGTAAAATAATGTGAGCAATGAATGAGTGCTCACAAATATAAAATTTTTTCTTCTTTTGTTAAGTATGGTCAGGTTTTTTTAATTTGCCCATATATTATACTTTTCGGATAGAAGATATAGAAGCTAGGATATTACAATGGACATAGTTTACAATAAGAGCAATAATAAATTGTTCAGTCTTGTCTTTTATTATTCTTTTAAGTAATTGTTAAATATTTTAAATATATTAATGAATGTTAAATAATTAGTACACGAAATATTAAATATAAGGTTTACGTAGTCAAACAAACATACAGATAAAAGAATAGACATAGAATAAATACATAAAATAAAGCATAATTGAAATTAATGTACCTTTCATACCCTAATTTATAAACTGGTAAATTCTTTACAGATAAAGAAAAAATGGAAAGAATGAAATTCACGCGTTAAAACTTAAATGTGAAGGGATTAGTTTAGAAAAAGAGTACAAAAATTACGAAGATGATAAGTAATAGAAACAAACAGAAACGCTTTTACCAAAAGTCAACTCCATATTTTAAAAAAGAAAACAAATTATGTTCAGATAAATCAGTACAAATGACATTTGAGATTTCTGTCACATAAAGGAACAAGATTTAAATTTTTGTCAAGAAACAAACAATGATAAATGTTGAAAAATTAAAAATTTAGGACGTAAAATATGAAAGCAATTAAAAAAAAGAAAACATCAATGTGTTTCTAAACTAAAAAGAAGGCTTCATGGTACAACTATAAAATCGAAGTAATCTATTATTGCTCTTGTGACACCATTTCCTCAGCTACTTCTTTTGCATGTTGTATGTTTATTGATGCACTGTTTCTGAAAAAACATTATTACAGTTATTTATATTAGAATTAGAATTTATTTATTTTCTCCAAGGAGACCATGAGGACAATAAATTAAATTACATTAGATATATAACCATAGGGTAAGTCCAAGGGAGATGACTATCACTTTTTTTAAGGATTGTAAAAATTATAAAAAAGCTTTTTTTTATTAACTTTTATTGATAATTAAACATTGAACACTTAACTTTAAAATGACGAAAAATAAAACAAAATATTTCCATATAAACAATTTCAAAATTTACATTTATAAAAAGTGCATTCTGTAAAATATTTAAATTATCTATTTCTCCTGTATGGCCATCTCCCCCGAACTTACCCTATATGTTTGAATAATACTAAACATTAATACAATAATCGTATTATAATTAATAATACGATTATTATTATTATTATTATTATTATTATTATTATTATTATTATTATTAATATTATATGAATAATTTATTTATATTGTAATTGAAAACTATAAGATGGCGTAATGCAAAACACTTATTTTTTGCCGTTGACATGAAAAAGTGACTTTTTTGTACCAGCTTTGAGTTAATAAAGTAGCACTTTTCAAGGCAGTTTTTGATTTTTCTCTTTTCTGGTTTTATATATAATAATAAAAAATATAATTCATTTTATGTTAATATACCGCCCGTGCAGAATATTTAATAAAGTTTTTAGAATTACTTTTTGTTGTAGAAGCTATTAACAATGAAAGGCAATCATTATTTTAGTTATTTAATAATTTTTTTATTTTAGGGGTTTGACTAGAATTCCTAGCCAGAACCCCAGGTAGGGTGTTCATTAGATTTTAGATAGGGTACTGATCAGGGCCTCGACAGTTTTCCTTGTTTAAATAAAGTGTAATATAAAAATTAAATCTCTAAAATTACTTTTAATAAAAAAATGAACAATTGAAGAATACAATTAAAGGGAGTAATTATACTATCGTTTCAATAATTTTTTTTATTTTGTGGGTTTGACCACCAGAATTTCTGGCCAAAACCCTAAGTGAGGTGTTCACTAGATATTAAATAGGGCTCTGATCAGGGCCTCGACAGTTTTCCTCGTTTGAATAAAGTGTAAATGAATTAAGTTTTTTAAATTAGTTCCCATAATAAAATTATAAACAATTGAAGAAATTAATTAAACGGAGTAATTATACAACATTTTTAAGAATTTTTTTATCTTATGGGTTTGACCAGAAATTCTGGCCAAAACCCTAAGTGGGGTGTTCACTAGTAATGAAATAGGGCTCTGATCCTCGTTTTCCTCGTTTTAAAAGCATGTAAATAAATTTAATTTTTTAAATTTAACTTTTTTAAAACAGTTATTTAAGTTAAAAAAGCGTGTTCTTTTAAAACACTTTATAAAATAATTATGGCAATATATTTGGTGGATTCCACGTCAGTTCAACACACTTATTTTCATGACTTGTTGGGATTTGGCTGTAATTTTGTAAATTCATTACTTTTATAGTGATAAACAACTCCACCAAATATTTTTTCAAAATTTTGAAAATTACCAAAAATATGGCATTTTCAAAATTTTTGTCTTCTTTTCTTGAAAGTGCTATAACTTTGGTTCTAATTAACCGATTTTGGATTTTAAAAAAAGGATTTCTTTGGTTTTAAGTATATTTTAAGTTAAAATTAAAATAAGAAAAAAAAATTCAAAAAAATTTTTTTTTTGAAATTTTGAAAAATTAAAAATCCGTTTTTGAAAAAACATCATCTTCGATTTTTTTCAAAATTTTACTAAATGTTAGGGCAAATGTGCTTTACATGTCCTGTAAGTTTTATCTTGGGATCTCTAAGGGATTCGGAGTAAAAAAATAAAACGTAACCACGCCCAGGTAAAAAAATGAATTTTCTCTAAACTTTGCTAAAATGTTACTATTATTAGTAGAAGTGTAAATAATTATTAATTTTTTTTTAATTTGATAAAATATTTTTTGAATTATGGAGTTTCAAAATTTTGATTTTTTTGAAAATATATTTTTTTCGATTTAATATATTTATAAGTAAAATTAATCAAATTTAAAGTATGAATAGTGGGTTTTAAAGGGGTTTTCACGGGCTATAAGCTGGTGATGAAAAAAAAAGTTGTTTTCTGTCAATTTGACCTTGAAATTCAAGGTCAAATTCTTAATTTCAATATACAGTAGAACCCGGTTAATACGATCCCGTTTAATACGATTTCCCGCTTAAGACGCTCATGTATGGTGGTCCCTGCAATTAAAGACATACTTTTTATATCCCACCTAATACTTTTTCCCGCATAAGACGCATTCTTAGTGCGGTCCCTACAGAATCGTATTAACCAAGTTCTACTGTATCTCAAAATCGGTATTTTTTATTTTTTTCTAACCTATCCCAATCGAAAGCTTACCTTTTTTCATATGAGCCACGTAAAACTCAGAATGGGACCATGGATCTTTTTGAAGAAACTAATTATAAATCATCATTTTCTATGTAAAATAATGATAAATTATTATTTTCCACAAAAATTCTCATGGTCCCACTCTGATTCTTACATGGCTCATAGAAAAAAGGTCACCAGCTTATAGCCCGTGAAAACCCCTTTAAAATCCACTATTCATACTTTAAATTTGATTAATTTTACTAATAAATATATTAAATAAAAAAAAAATATTTTTTTAAAAAAATCAAAATTTTGAAACTCCATAACTTAAAAAAATATTTTATCAAATTCAAAAAAAATTAATATTTACACTTCTACTAATAATAGTAACATTTTAGCAAAGTTTAGAGAAAATTCATTTTTTTACCTGGGCAGGTGAGGAATTTTGCCCCATTTGTTCGTAATTTGTGGTTACGTTTTATTTTTTTACTCCGAATCCCTTTGAGATCCCAAGATAAAACTTACAGGACATGTAAAGCACATTTGCCCTAACATTTAGTAGAATTTTGAAAAAAATCGAAGATGATGTTTTTTCAAAAACGGATTTTTAATTTTTCAAAATTTCAAAAAAAAAATTTTCTTGAATTTTTTTTTCTTATTTTAATTTTAACTTAAAATATACTTAAAACCAAAAAAATCCTTTTTTTAAAATCCAAAATCGGTTAATTAGGACCAAAGTTATAGCACTTTCAAAAAAAGAAGACAAAAATTTTGAAAATGCCATATTTTTGGTAATTTTCAAAATTTTGAAAAAATATTTGGTGGAGTTGTTTATCACTATAAAAGTAATGAATTTACAAAATTACAGCCAAATCCCAACAAGTCATGAAAATAAGTGTGTTGAACTGACGTGGAATCCACCATTTAAAAAACGAAAATACATATATTTTTTTTTCCTTTAAGTACAATATTATAATAAAGTTTATTTATTAATAATAACAACTAAATTATAAATAACGAATAATAATATTAATTAAATAATTAATTACTATACATTTATTTAAAAATAAAAATTATGAATTTAAAAAATAATAATTAATAAACAATTATTAATAAATTATACTTAATGAATTTTAATAATTATTAATTTATAGGATGAATTTATCATTTGGTTTGTATATATATTATATTATTTTAAAAATAATTATTATTTTATATTATATTAGCTTAAAGTGAGAAAATGATTCGGAGAGATTGTTAAATTTAACACCTTCAATATTTAATAACTATTTTTTAAACATAATTAATAAATTTGAATAAAATATTTATTCAATAAATATTCATTATTACTTATACATTTGAAAACAAAAATTATAACCTTTATAATTAATATTATAAAATTAAAGAATCAGAAAGGAGCGACAACCTCCAAAAGAAAAATGAATTAATCATAAAACTAAGAATTATATTTTTCAAAAATTTTTAAGTTTTTCTATTCTTGAAATTATATTATTTTTATCATTTTCACTTTTAAATTAGTCAAAATGACTATAATACCTCATTATGTTAGGTATAAATATATATGTTGTATATATAATGAATATGTTCATTATGTTTCTAATATAATAATATTTTTAATTACAGTAATTTTATTGTAATTACTTTTGAATAAAATTAACCTCACAAAATAGGTCAGTTTCTCTACCCAGAGCCACACCAGAGATCGGGAAAACTGTCCAGTACCCTATCAGGCCCATATTTTAATTTCTGCACGGGCGGTCATGCCCGTCCTCGACGGGTTTTATTTTCTAAATATAGTTAATTTAGAAATTTTGTTTATAACCTTACTGAAAATCACCACATGGGAATCATCATGGGATCCTATGTCAAATCTATGTTAAATTCCGACTTTCATAAAGGAGAAATCATATGGATTCCTATCTAAAACCTTACAGGTAATTGAGACACTATTGTATGTAGGACAATACATATACATGGGAAGTTTGAAACGTTTGTCTATGCATAAAACTATATAAATCCATGCACATTTGACATTTCTCATCCCGTGTAGAAATTTCCCTACTATGGCCATATTAGGGAATGAAACACACGGCCCGACCTGGGCCAGATCGGGGCGACGATCAAATGTGGATTTCCTGATCAGGGCCATGTCGGGCCGTGTGTTTCATTTCCTAATAGGGAAGGCCCGATCTGTCCCTGATCTGGACCATAGCGAAATTTCTACACGGGATGCAGAATCTAATGTGAATTACACTTACATTTCTAGAGAATAATTTTCTCATATTGTTCCTCATGTAAAATCTTTTTCCACTTTTTTTAATTTTCCCATATTGAATCTTACATCAAATCCCATGTAATAGTACATTGTACAACTAGTGGTAAAATCATTCTTTCACCACGAGTTGTACATAAAGTTTTCCCTAACACCTTGCGATGAAATGCATGGTACATGTTTTTATAATTGTATCCAACAATTTGATTTTTAATAACATTTTAGGTTGCTTTGGAAATTTTATATAAGTTAATAAATAGTAAACACAATAAATAATGGGTACAAATAAGTTAGCTATTTAGTTAGTTTGTTTAGTTAGTTAATTTAGATAGTTTATTTCGTTAATTAGTTTGTTTGTAAGTTAATTTAGTTACTTAGTTCGTTAGTTTAATTAGTTTAGTTAGTCAGTCAGTTAGTTAGTTAATTTAGTTAGTTCGTTTCTTTAGCTAGATAGTTTAGTTAATTTGGTTAGTTTGTAAGTTAGCTAATTTAGTTACTTAGATCGTTAGTTTCTTTAGTTAGTTAGTTAGTTAGTAAAATTTTATTCCGTCAAAAATAATATCAGGATGGATTATTTTAATCTTTTAAAATAAAAATAACAATAACCCCAGTAGCACGTAATATTACAGCGATATTGAGACCGTCGCCTTAACTCCATATCCCTACTAAATATTCCCAGAAGGGATTTTTCACAGGATTTTATATGAGATTGAAATAGATTTTCATATAAGGTTCGACATAGAATTTCATGTGATATTTCACATAGGATTACATGACATATTTCTCATCCAGTTTTACATGGGAATCCATATGGTTTCCTTTATGAAAGTGGGATTTTACATAGTTTTTAACTTAGTATCCCCTGTATATTGTCATGTGGGGATTTTCAAAAGGAAAATTAATTTAAACTCCTGGATTGATTCATCCGTTTAGTTAAAAATTAAAATAAAAATTTTAATTCATTAATAAGAATTTGTTATTTATATTTAAAGTCAGTTCTAAAATATTTCTAGAGTTTAAAAATAAGAAAATTTTGATCCTCAAATTACAATTTGTCCTAATATAATCTTCTTTTAAAAAAATTGAAAATCGTCACGAATGCAAAGCTTCCTCATGAGGAAGCAAAATTTATTAAAGATTTGTTTGCAAAGTTTAGTGACAATTGAGTAAAGATTTAAATGTTCCACTTCAATAAATTTTTAATTAAATTTTCTTAAAAATTTCCTGAATATTTAAATTAAATTTTTGACTTCTCTCTTAAAGGCGAAAATGTAACTTAAAACTTTCCTGAAAATTTAAATTAAATTTTCGCCTATATACAGTAGGCGAGAATTTTTTTTAATTTTCAGGAAAGTTTCGGTGCTGCATGGGTTCAGACATCTATTAAATTTAATTTTTTATACTTACTGATTTATTTTGGAATTATAACGCTGGTTAGCCAAAATTTTTTGAGCATATTGCTTTATTTTTTTCAAACTCCAAGTATCCGGATTTAGTTTGGATAATGGAATATCTTTATTTTCTTTTAATTTTTTTGCCACATCTGAAATGCAGAAAAAGAGTAATAAAGAATATAATAATATATTATTAATAAGATACTAAATTGTTGAAAGCTTTAAATTTTCTTGTATTTTTTTCTCACAGTAAAATTTTAAAGACACCCAATAGGAAAAGTACAATACAACAGATATCACTGACATGACGCAGAAGTGACAATTATGTCTATTATTAAAAAAATTAGAAAATTTTTTAAAATTATTATTACTACTATTATTAATATTAATATAAGTAAAAAATAGACAATAAACTTTTATAAACTTTCTAGTTATTATTTCTTTCAAGTAGGTACATGTAATGAAAAGCAATTTTGGCAAAGAGCGTTATTAACAATTTTTCTATGCTCATTGCTCAGCCGGTACTTGACGCCGAGGCTTGCCTGAGATTTAAAGAAACAAAAATTATGTCCTGCACCAGCACTAATTCTCAAGGCTCGGCTTGACTACGACTGTGTACTAAGCCAATAGTAAGCATCGGCACTATATTTTCATTTACCATTGTGGTAGATTCAGTTTGTAATTTTAAAAAATAGTAAATTAATTATTAATTATTTATTTTGTGTTTGTGAAATAATTTAATTCTTGAAGTTGAACTCTAAGAAGGATAGATTTAAAAAAGAATTTCAATTACAATTTTATAAAATAATTGATTACTACTAAATCTGAATATGAACAATTTAATATATTAAAAGTCATAAGGCACCCTCTCGTTGAATTAGAGTATGTGCACTTATTGAATAAAGATTCATTATGTAAACATTTTTAGGTGAGTAATTAAACTTTAAAAGGTATCAAATTAAACTTTTTGTGGTCTGAATTTTGAGTAAATTTAATTTAAAACTTATAAAGAGGTAACGAAAATTCTCCTTACCCAAACTTTTTGTGTATCATAATTTTAATAAAAAAGATAACAGATTTTTCTAGTTGTTTTTACGAATTTCAAAGCCACTAAGTACTTGAAGTTTGACTCTTTGCGCCATACATTTTTTTATTAGGAATGCTGGTTACAACTCTATCAAGAAATTTTCGAAATTCAAAATGATGGATCCAATATGACGGATGGTTTTTTAAAAATTCATCGGATCTACTTAAATGCATTAATTGGGACTTTTGAGGGTCGGAGATTTTTAATGTCACTGATCACTGTAAATACTTTCAAACTAAAATATCATAGTATATATATGTAGTGGGAGGTAATGAGAGTGCCCTTTTGCGCTTCGGCTGATTTCGGTGTGTGACCAAGGTTTGTGATAAGAAAAACGATCGTAAGAATGTCGAATGAATAAGGTAGTTGATAGCTCGCCGCTCTCGTAATAACATGTTTCTTAATTGTCTGTATATTTTAATTTGATTGACTTAACTTCGGGCACTTAAAGTGGGCGCAAAGTAACTGATTCTCGCCCGGGGCCGGGAAAGCGGGCGCAAAAGTACTTTCACGCCCGCTTGCTGTTCTTTTGCGCCCGCTTCGCTCGTGCCCTCAATGCCATACTTTTCATGCAGTTAGAACAAAAAATTATGTTCGCAACATGGGCGCAAAGGTGATTACGACTTTGGCGAGATTTTGGGACCTCGGGGACACTTTCGCACCCTCGGCTTCGCCTCGGGCGCGAAAATTTCCCCTCGGTCCCTTCATCTCGCCATCGCCGCAATCACCTATTTTGCGCCCTTGATACGATAATAACTATTATATATTTTGTCTGTACTTGCTTGTGTTTTATTGTATTTAACATCCTACAAATTGGGGGCTCGTCCGGGATATTAAAAAAAACGCGAGTGTAACAGGTGCACAAACTGTAATAGTGCAGTGCTGTGAAAGATGGCAACGATTAATGAACTAAATGTGGAAATAGATTCTTTAAGTGCAGTAAAGTTGAGAGAAAAATTGGCCGAGTTAGGAGAGCCAACAGTGGGTAGTGTTGCAGTGTTAATAGAGCGGCTAAGAAAGATTGTAAACGACGCTAAAGACTAAGCTACCAACA
Source organism: Leptopilina syphax (assembly GCA_032872505.1). NCBI lineage: Eukaryota > Metazoa > Arthropoda > Insecta > Hymenoptera > Figitidae > Leptopilina > Leptopilina syphax. The sequence goes on along the minus strand of CM065473.1, from coordinate 34,248,173 downwards.
AAAATGACGATGGGAACAAAGACGCTAACGAAGAGAACGATGAAGACGACGAAGAAGACGATGATGTCGACATCAATACATTGACGCTAAAAGAACTCAGGTTCAGATTAAAGAGGTTGGGTTTAAAGACCACAGGAAATAAATCTGAATTAAAACAACGCTTATCAAGTGCCTTGAAAGATAGCGGCGAAGAAAATGCTTTAGTAGTGATCGAAGATGAACGTGAGAAGGCAGCACGGTTGCAAAATGGTAGTAAAGATGGAACGACAAAGTTTAACGAAGGCCCACAAATTTTCGACAGAAGGCTGCAAACGAAACATGCGCAGAGAGATCTACTAAATGACGATGACTTCAGCAAACACTCAGGAAGGGATGAGCGAAGTGATTCAGTGTTTTTTGATAGAAGAAACTCCCACCCCATGATGTCATTCAGAGATGTGGAAGGTACAGTAGAAGACACCTTTAGTGGGGACGACGGAATAAGTGTGCGAAGATGGATTGATGAATTCGAGGAAATAGCCATGGTTTGCGATTGGAGTGATTCACATAGAGCTGTGTATGCAAGAAGGTTGCTGAAGGGTCCTGCGAAACTTTTTGTCAGTTTCGAAAATTGCAAACATTCTTGGATGGCTATGAAAAAAGCCTTGATTCATGAATTCAGTCCAAAAATTGACAGTCATGATGTACACCGACGATTGCAACAGAGGAAGAAGAGAAGTGATGAATCCTATCATGAATACTGCTATCGGATGCTGGAGATCGCCTCGCAGATCAACATGGAGCAGAGTTTTGAAGTGCAGTACATCGAGGAAGGTTTGGATGGCGATGAGGTTGATAAGACAAATTTGTATGAAGCTAGGGATATACGGGAATTAAAGTCGAAGCTGATAATTTATGAAAAAACAAAGGGTAAATGTAAAGCAAATAATACTAGAAAGGAGCCGTTTCAATTAAATCCAATAACATAAAAATTTAACTGTCATTTAGAATTTTGAAAACTTTGCTACTAAATCATTATAAGCAATCTAAGAAGCCCCCGAGTACAAAATTTTAACTAAATCTGATAAATTTTGAAAAAATAATACCGGATTCGTAATCAGTGACCCCAAAAACCACAGAGTAAAGAGTTTCAAGTGAAGCAGATGAATTTTTATAAATTTCGTCCGTCATTTTGAATTTCTAAAAAATGATATCAGATTTGTAATCAGTAACTCCGAAAACCCCCAAATAATTAGTTTCGTTGAAATTGACTGAAAATTTTTTTCACAAGTTATTTTTTGCTTAAAAAGTAAAGATTTTAACATTTTTGTTATTTAACAATTAATTAAGTTTTGAATATTTTCATTTAGAAATTCTGGGGAAAATAATGGCTTGAAAGAATGTTTTTAAATTTTTTAATTTCCCGAAAATAATAGAAAAAACGAAGTAAAATTTTTGTTTAATTTCATTTAACAAAACAGTTTGTATAAAAAACAAATTTGAGAATACCTTAGTTTTATTATTATATTTCTATGAATTGAAAACTTTCGTAATTTATACTTACTTAAAATATGAAAACAATCTTCATAAGTGACGGGTTTGAAATCTTCAGGCTTAATCCCATCGGGTATTGTACCAGCCACACAACCGTAATCTTCCGGGTCCCAATATCCCAAAATTAAGCATTTGAAACAATCTTCCAATGATTTACCATGTTGCGCTTCTTGCAAAAGAAGCTCATTTATCGAAACTTCTGCAATTTTTATCTGAGAACCAAAAAAATGAGTTATATTCAGGTGTATAAAAACATAATGATAATAGAAGACAGATCATGAGAAAAAGGTATTAATAGGTAAGAGTAAAATCAATAAAAGAAAGGTTTCATAATTCTAGAAATAAGTTGCTCATTTTATGATAATTTAGCTTCCTCATCATAATAAACAAAATTTCTTCTAAAGAAAAAATTTTCATAACACGACTAGGGGAGAGTGGGGCAAAATGGGGTACCTCTGTTTCTCCATGATAGATTCTTTTAATTTTTTTATCGTCGATATATATACCATTCAAATTCATAAGAAAATATTATTAATTATGAAGACACTACGAAAAAAAATTGTTTCTGAAAGTTATACAACTTTAAAGTTTTAAGCCTAAAAATACTAATATTACAATGAGTAATTTTCAATAGGATAGATTGTTAAATACTAAAAATACTAATATTAAAATATTACAATGAGTAATTTTCAATAGGATAGATTGTTAAATTGTTTACAACCACTTGGAAACATTACATTTTGTTGTAATATACAGTGCGTGGGTTAAAATGGGGTACCAATGTGTTTGGCCATACTTGGTGTTATACCGCTTTATTGAACTACTTAAAAACATTATATTATACATATTTAAAAACTTCCCGCAGAAGAATCGATTTTTTTTAGACATTTATAATATCGATGTTTCACTTTCAATATTTTTCATTATCGATGCTTTTTTTTGTTAAATTCTAATAAATGTTACTTCTTTTTTCAAAATAATAAAGAACTCTACTTCTTGATTGTATTTATAATGTCATACAACAAGAATTTAACAAATTACCACCCCATTTTGCCCCACGGGTGGGGCAAAATGGGGTTTTAGCACTTTCTCAGAAAATACGATACAATTTCTTTCAACAATTTTTTTCTCCGCTATTATCATAATTTTCTCAAACCTAAGAGTACAAAGAATAATTCTGATGATTAGTTAAATCGGTTTATTCGTTTGGTTCCTTGTAAACAGCCAATTACAAAAAGGTACCCCATTTTGCCCTACTCTCCCCTATAATTTTAAAATTGTTCTCAAATCATTGTTGAAATTTAAACTTTATATATGTCAATTTGTTTTATTTAGAAGAATTATCTCAAAGTGTAAAAATAAGTTTTGAAAATATAAAAAATTTTAATTTTTTGTTAAAAATATAAATAGCGATTACATTGTAAAAACAAGTCTCTAAATGTAAGAAGTTTTGTCTCCACTTTTGAAACATTTGTAGGAGTTTTACCTCGAAATTATTGAGGTAAAACACCTACAAATTGATAAATGATAAGATACATACCTTTTTATTTACGTTACGTCTTGCTTCATACTCGTTTTGAGAAGTATTCGAAATTTCAAGCAATTTATTTATACCAATCCCTATGGTTTTTAACGATTTTATTGTGCAATTTTCAAAATCACTTGTTTTCTGGGTATTTGATATTTCTTTTAATTTTAAATTTTCTTTTTCTAGTGCCTCAATTTTTTCTTTGGCTTCCATCAATTCATAATCTTCATCTGTCTATTAATTATAAAAAAGTAATAATATACATGTATAAAAATAAATAATAAAGAATGTTTCTAAATTATACATTCTTTATTGTATATTTTTATACATGAGTAAGTAAAACTCTATATTCAATTATAGAGATTAACATCTTATGACACATATGTCAGACTTTTCTGAAAGTGCTACTATTGAAATTCAATTTTTTTTTTGAAATTATATGGTTTTTTTCTATTGAACTTACTTCATTTCATACGTAAGAATTCATGTTGCACAAAATTAATTGTTGAAAATATGTAAGTTTTTCTTCTTTGAGAGGGGTACACCAGTTGTAACCTTCGAAAAATCTATTTTTTATTTTTTGTATTTTCTAAAAGTATACATAGGGGAGACTGGGGTAAACCCGCTCACAGGGTAAACCCGCTCACTAGCGATTTTACGCTATGAACTCAACTTAAGATGGAGATATTGGTACTGTGAATAGCACTTAACATTCAACTTATATTAACGAACTTTCGTTTAGTTTCATGAATTCAACATAGAATCAGAGACGATCAAATGTTTTTAGAGGTGTCAGAAAAAAAACGTATTTTGGATTTTTAAGTTTTTCGATCATTATTTTTGAGTCTTAATTAATCTGGCAAATTTTTTTTGTTGCTATTGGATGTCCTTCTTTGAAGTACATGTATAGTTTTATCTTATTTCAAAAAGATTTAATTAAATTTATTCTGAAATGTGAGGAATACACTCGGGGTAAAGCCGCTCACTTAGTTTTAAATTTAAAATTTAGAATAAAATAATTTCACTTATTATATTTCAACAATAACACAATTTATGACTTATTAAAACCAAAATTGTAACTACATTTCACTTTCTCTTAATAAAATATAACACTATTTAAATCCATAGTTGTAATTCATGAAATCTATGTTTATTATTTATTAAACCAATTTGTTGTTTATAGAATTGTTTATAAAACTTATAAATTATCAATAATAAATCATACTTAAGACGGGAATAAAAAGAACTTTAATATTTAAAAAATAAAACTGTTCCGTCTTGTAAAGATAAAGTGAGCGGGTTTACCCTGGAAAATTGTGATTTCGAAATTTGGTATATGTTTATTAAAAAGTTTCTCTAAGTAAAACTAAAAAAGATAAATCAAAAACTCTTTTTTATTTTTTTAGCAGAAATCATCAGCTTTTAAATGATATAAATTAACTTGGATTTAGAGAATAATTTCCTAGATTTTAGCCGATCTGAAAAAAGTGAGCGGGTTTACCCCAGTCTCCCCTACAGTGGAACCTCGATTATCCGAACTAACCTAGGTAAGGCCGGGTTCGGATAATCGAAAGTTCGGATAATAGAGGTTTTAATGATTTTCATAATTAAAGTAAAAAAATTGGACAGTTGAACTATATATATTTAATTTAATACATTTTTTAAAGATATATAAGTATATTGTATATGTAAATATATATTAATTTATAATAATAAATTAATAAAACAGAGAATTTATGATTTTCTAAGATTTTTTTGGCATAAATTTCGTTATTTTGCTTTGAAAAATGCTAAAAAGGTCCCACGAAAATATGAATGATAAAAAAATAGAGAAAATAAATGTTAAGATTCGGAAGGTCAATAAAAAGTTCGGATAACAGAAGTTCGGATAAAATGATTTTTGGTTCGGATAATCGAGGTTCCACTGTATTTAGAAATGTATTATTTTTTCTATTATTATATGACTCTTTGTGATTTTGAAAAAAAGTTTTTTCTGAACAAAAAAAGTAAATTGAAATTTTAAATGCGTTTTTCTCAAAATGACATTTTTAAAGACGGTCACAGTGATTACTCGAAGACAATTAGACCGATTTACTTCAAATTGAGGATTTACGTGCAATAAGGGGATACGCATGAAAGTGAAAGTCCCCGCGTATTTTTTTAACGAAAAATACCATATCATCGAAAGTTTCTAACAAAAACCATTTATTTTTTTTTTGAAATTTTAGTTTTATACATGTACTTTTAGGTAATAAATTAGTATTTTTTAAAAATTTTTATGGTTTACTAGAAAAAAATTCTTGAAAAAAGCTCTTTTTTAGGCCTTACAACTGGTGTACCCCCCTTAAAGAAGATTGATTTTGTTAATTCAATTGGTTAGTTTTATTTATTTCTTCCGTTTTTTTATTAAATATACACACTAATAATAATAAAAAAAATTGAATTTCAATAGTAGCATTTTTAGAAAAGTCTGACATATATGTGTCATATTTACACACTATTCACGTAATTCATAATAAAATTACACTAATCGAAAATAGTAATTTGCATATTTTAATACTAAATATATTCAGTTTGATTAAAATATAAATCTATAGTAATCAATATTACTCATAGTTAATTGCAAATTAATTAATATATTTTTTAATGGAGCACTTCACGAATACTGTATAAGATAGTCAGATAAAAAATATATTTCATTATTACTTGCGTGCTTTTTTCTTTAAAGATGATAATGTTTATATTTTCAATTTTCTCAATTTTTGTAATTTGTACGCCACGGCACTCCTTATCCTACAAATTAAAAATTTATTACGACTTACAACAAAAGAAATTATATATTTTGGTAATATTATCTGCATTAAAAAAATAATACATTACATGTTCGTTCGCGTTTACAGCCGAAGACGTAAAGGAGTTCTCGCAAACGTCAACGTAAAAATTTAGCTACTTTGACTTTGTAATACTCACAATACTTTTAATTCCAAAAACCCAAAATTAGCTATTACAGATAGAAGACTACAGAGACTAAGAAACATTCATACTTGCTCGACTTGAATAAAAATGGCCACCATTTCATTTGGTAGAACAAATTAATAGTTTTACTCCCTAGAATGGTCTGCTATCCCTGGTAAAAATTTCGGACTAATTCCGGATTAAATACGGACAGATTAGTACGGATTAGTCCGAAAATAATCCGCGCTAGTCTGATATCAATCCGAACGAAAACCTGTATCCGAAAACACTCCAGAGTAATCCTGAATGTCTACGAATTCAGTCCGTAATTAGTCCGCAACAATCCAAATTTATGACCGGTGAAGAATTCTTCTAAAATAAGTACGGAATTATCCGATATCAATATGTAAAGAATACGGAATCAGTCTTCAATAATCCGAGTTTAATCCAGTTAAAAAAACTTAATCCGCAAAATGTCCGGAGCAATCCGAACTCTGTAAGCAGGAAATCCGGTATTAGTCCGCAACAAATTGAAATTAAGTGTGGCAAAATCCTATTCCGAAAGAAGTACGAAACAATCCGAAATCTGTATGCTTAGAATCCGAAAATTGTCTGCAACACCCCGGATTTAATCCAACTAAAAAGTATAATCCGAAACAAATACGAAATAATCCGAAATCTGTACACAAAGAATTCGACAAAAAAAATTTCGGAGTAATCCGGTTATATTAGTGTGGATTAGTCCGATAATTGTACGAAAATGATCCGCGTTAATCTAACATCAATCCGAGTGAAATTGTGAATCCTAAAAATCAGTCTGGAGTAATCTTAAATGTCTATGAATTAAGTCCGTAATTATTACGCAACAATCCGAAATTATGTCCGTCAAAAAACTCATCTAAAATAAATACGAAATAATCCGAAATCAATATTTAAAGAATACGAATTCAGTCCGCAATAATCCGAACTTAATCCAGTTAAAAGATTTAATCCGAAACAAGTATGGAACAATCCAAAATCTGTATGCAAAGAATCCGGTAATAGTCAGCGTCAATCCGAATAATATCCGCTCAAAACACCCCAGTCCGAAAATAAGTCTTATTATTATAATAATTTGTAAATATAATTACAATCCACAGACAGTTCAATACAATCCACATTCAATCCAATTCAAAGACTTAATCCGGCATGATTTTGGTATAATATTGAATTTGTATATTAAAAACAATTTGTATTAAACGCAGATAAATTCAAACTATAATTATAATTTCGTATGACAAAAACCTGACCAAAACCAGATTAATTCCGGATTTAATAATTTCACATTTGCAAGTTGCGTATTATCAGACTAACTTCGGACTAATTCCGGATTCACTGGTTATACGCACAAACAGCATTGAGCTTGAATTTATGAGCGACAAAAACCTGTCCATAAGCAGACTGTTTCGGATTAGCTGCGGATTCACTGGTTGAACCAACCGGATTACTTCTGAATTTACTAGTCGCATATGCTCTGACTAACTGCAGACTAAACCAGACTAATTACCGATTCAATAATAGTTATAAAAAACGGTATTGATTTGAAACTTAATTCATGGTACAAAAAACTCCACAATAAACCGTACTGTTACGGACAAATTCCGGATTAGTCCGAAATCGGTCCCACTTTTTATTCAGGGTATTTACTTATGGTAAATAAAATATTTAATTCTGCAGTCAATTTGTTTTTACAAATTTACTAGTATTATTAGTTTTATCTTGTTTCAATATTAAAATTAACACTGATGTGTTAGTTTCTTGTAATTTCTTTTCGTGGCACTTCACAAATTCTATTATGAATTTGAACTCCCATGCGAGCGTGGTATAGTGGTTAGTGTATTCGACTTCGGTGCGATATAATGTTAGATAGGTGAAGGTTCGAATCCCCAAGCGTTAGAAATTTAAAGTTAATGTAAATAAAATTGCGATATAGGTAAATTGAAAAATATGTTGAATGTACCATAAAGTAATAATAATTAATATGTGTAACTTGTATAATTATTTTTTTATCAACATTCACTACATTGTGTAGACTAATTTTTGACTGTTTCGGACTAATTCCGGATTCACTAGTTAAAATTAACTGATTAATTTCGGACTTCATCGGACCAACTCCGTTTTCACTAGTTGTTCACAAACCGTATAGAGTTCGGATTTTTCCGGATTAATTTCGGGTGACAAAAACCTGACCACAAACCGCATTGTTTCGGACAAATTTCGGATTAGTCCGAAATCTGTCCGGTTTTTTAACCATGGATCTAAGTGCGACATTTTTAAGTTTGTAGATTAATGAAACTATGTTCTTAAATAAAAAGTAACAACTTCTTTTATTCTATTTAATATAAAATTTATATTCTTTTAAAAAATATATGAAATTTCCTGACTTGTCAGTTGTCCCTAATAAATCTTATTCTATAAATTTTTGTTACCAATTTAAACTTATTTTCAAAACAATTAGAGTAAAGTACGAATAAACTCAGTGCTTAAATGGATACTCTGTTTTTTAAATATCAGAAATTAATAAACCTATATTGTCGTACTAGCAGTCCTGTTTTATTCGTTGATAACTTCAATTTTGTGAGCAGTATTTATCAAATTCAACTCCGCAAGTCTGTATTATGGCAGTATCAGTAAAATAATAAAAGTCAAATCCTCTTAAAAAAGTTAATAACTATGCAGAGCAAATCCAAACAACATAATTATGTATTGGCAAATCCTCAGAACCGTGTACTCTTTAATTTAAACTGAATGGCAACAAATCAAAATGTGTTATACTCTCATTTTTCAGAAACAGAAACTTTTAATGAGCTTATTCCTAATGAAAAAACTAATGGAGACCATATTGAATTGTGTGCCTTTAAAGCCAATGATAATTTAACAATTATTATATCTGCAAGCGTGAATGACTTTCAATTTATACACAGATTAAAAAATTATCTCTAAAATTCTTTCGTGATATTATTAGTGTTATTATTTGTGATCGCTAAATGTGTACTTCAACAAAAGTATTTAATAATTTAATTAATTTATTTTATTTATTTTTATTTAAAAAATTTTAAATATAAAAATTTGTCTAAACTTTATTCATAAAAAATCAAGTTTATAGATATGAATACCGTTTTTATTAATTAAAATTAATTAATTTAAAATTTAAATTAAAAACCGCAAATCAGTTTTCATTTGTTGTATATTCTGTATCCTTGTTTACATTCACAAGTGTCAATTTCAAGTAAAAATGGATAGAAAATATTTACTTTATAATGGGTTCTATAAAAAATTTAAGGGGTCTACCCACTTTAGACGCGCTAAAAAAAGGCTATTTTTGAAAAAAAATTTCAGATTTAAATTGTAAATAATAACATGTAAGGTTTTACACATAAATAAATACACTCTCGAAGTGCAAGAAAAAAACAGTTTACATTTTTTTTAATATGTTTTTTTATTTAAAAATAATCGTTGAAAAATTTTTAAAAAAGTGCGCCGTTGATGAAATTTTTGGCATGGATGGTCTAAAACAAAAAATCCAAACGGTATTAGATTCAGCATGTTGATAACTATAGCGCAAATCAAGGGATTTTAAAAATTTTGATTTTAAATATATTTTTGTGGCCCAAAATGATGAAAAAGACAACATTTTTTTACATGTTTTTCGAAAAATGTCCACCATTTTGTCAATTTTGCAAATAACAAAAATCGTATGATATGCGCTATAACTATTAACATGATGTATCTAATACCGTTTGGATTTGTTGTTTTAGATCATCCATGTCAAAAATTTCATCAACGGCAAATTTTTTTGAAAACTTTTAATTAATTATTATTTTTAAATAAAAAACAGTTTTTTTCTTGTACTTCGAGTGTATTTATTTATGTGTAAAACCTTACATGGCAATATTTATAATTTAAACCTGAAAAAATTTACAAAAATAGCCTTTTTTAGCGCGTTTAAAAGACATGTCTATGTTTAAAAAGGAATACTTACCAAACAAAAATTTAATAGATTACGTTTTATAATTATAATGTTTTAAGCAATGAAGGTAAACGGTTCACTCAAAAAAAGGTTTGTTTCTGGATGTATTTCTAACATATATATGGACAAGTAAAAAATGTGCTTATAAATTAAAAATTTCTAAATTTCAATAAAACGGTTCTATGGATTTGCCCATATTCATTTGTTAATTAACAAATTTCATTTTTTATTATTATTGTATTAAAAATTATTTTTATAGAATAAAGCGTTGACGTATTTGCCTAACCCCTTTATGATACATGACTAAGCAAGTTGAAAATATCAATAATTATTGAATTTAAATGCAATTTTCAGAATGTGTGGTAACTATCCGTACTTTTCCCTAAATTAAATATTTAAAAATTTAATATATAAAACATTCGAAATGTCGAAAATCCGACATTCGAACTAGCCCAGTTCGAATGTCGAAAAACCGACATTCGAGTTAGCCTAATTCAAATGTCGAATATTTGACATTCGAACTAGACCAGTTCGGATGTCGAATATTCGACATTTCGGCGCCCCAAAACCGAACAAAACTCGGTTCGGTTCGAATTTTCCATAGCTTTAAAACCTAGTCAATTCCTGGTATACGGGTCCTAGGCATTTTTTTCGTTGTAGAAGATACAAATAACAATAATATTAAAAAATTCTTTAATGTCAATTCAATATTTTTTATGAAGGTCTGCATACCTATAAACAACCTCCTTAACGCAATAAGATACAAAAATACTTACATTTTCTTTTACCAAGTCTACTGCATTTTTAATATCCGTCTTTTCTAGAATGTCGTTTGCTGCTTTTAACTCATGGATCTAAAATGTTAATTAAAAATTTTTTAATTTTATCTCATAATAAATCAAATTAATTCATATTAAAACTTTCTATATGTGATCTAGTCTTGAAAAAGGTAACGTGCGGAAACATGTTTTCGAGAAAACAGCTGTTAAAGTTAAACAAAAAGTTTTTTTAGTTTTCGTCAATTGTTATTTTGAAAATTTATTGCTCGTAGGAGTTTGGGGGTCCTAGATTACGAATCCGGTATCAGATTTTAAGCTTCAATAAATGGTGAATCAAAAATGAAGGACGAAATTTAAAACGTTTAAAACGGATCTAATATGTCGAAAACATTTTTTAAAAATTCAACGTACTCGCATGAAATTAAATAGGGAAATTTTGGCGTCGTTATTACAAATCGGAGTCAGACTTTCAAAATTTAAAACTTACTAAGTGAAAAATTTCAGATTCGTTAAAAGCGAACCCGAAAACCCCCGAGTAATAAATTTCAAGCAAACCCGTTTAATTCTTAAAAAGTATATATTGTAGATGCTTATGAAATATATTATATACATATATAGTCATGCAATAACGTCAAATTCTTACCCTATTACAACGGACTTTCTGTTTCAATGCAGTAATCTGCTCCTTTTTGTTCTTCCGAGAAGGTTGATCTTCAAAGGAATACGGATGTTTTTTTGTTTTAATTCTCTTTCCTCTACCAGTTTCTTGAACATATAAATAACGATATATATTAGTTAATGTTTTTATAGCAATTTAACTCAACTAAAAATTCTCGTACAAGATCTTTAATTTCCTTGCAGAAACCTTTTAAAATCCTTCAAAACTGCCTTATTAAATGCTACAAAATATTTTACTGATACAAAAAAAATAAATAGTAGTATTATATTTTCGATTAAAAATTACTATTTTCAAAAAGTGAATTAGTAACCTTTATTTAAAAAAATATAATTGTTACTAAAATCCTATATAGAAGTATTTAAAATTTCCCATCAATTAACTCTTTCAGTGTCACTGCACAGTAAAAAGAAAATCTTATTTTAAGGCACGAAAGCTGCCTTAAATTAAGATGCAACATTTTTAAGACAGTCAATGTTGAATTTACGCACGTTTTTCGTATCCTTTAACATTATAGCAGACAGTGTTGAATTTAAGGCAGCTCTTAAATTAAGATTTACTTTTTACTGTGTGATGCCTCTAGGCGTCATCCAAATACTCAGATTACAGTGCATTAATATCAACATATTGGTCATACGTGATATGAAAACTGCATAAAACATACTGTACAAGAGTATCAGTTAATAAGGTTTCTACAGAAGTTCCCTTTATGCTATAATAATAATTCTCATTTATATGTAAACTTGGATAAATGATTCTTTAAAGATCCTGTACGACAGATTTTAGTGAAGAATCTAAAACCAATTTTATTTACCATTCTGTTCAAGAGATGGTTCTGCAGGTACAAGATTTTCTATTGTAGTATTCATATCGTTCTAAAAGTATGTAGGAAGCGTATACACTACAAACATAAAAAAAATAGTTATTTCTAAAGAAAGGTTGGATTCATATATAGTATGTCCCACTATAAAATTTTTCTTTAATAATAAATAACAGAGTTTACATGAACAATAAAAAAGTTTCTTTTATAGTGAAACAGACTATACCAGGGTTGTTAAAAAGAAAAACACTTTCATTATATAACTTATTATATAATTTATTATATAATTTTTAGTTTTAAATTAAGGCAAGATAGATTTGCTCTTGCACCGAAACCTAAAGAGTGTTTTTCTTCACACCACCCATTGATATATGAACCCATTCATGCGCTCTAAAGTAAATTAAATATTACAATCATAATCATAATAAAATTTGGTGAAGTTCACAACATATGATCAACAACTTAACGAAAAAAATATTTTTCTTGACAAAAATAACAGAATGTATTGATTACAAATTTTTCTTTTTCAAATTTATAATAAAATCATTATGAAGAACATTTTTTATACAAGAATATATAAAAAATAATTTTTCTTTTAAATCGTTGATTAATAAACGTTATGAACTTCACCAACATTATGATAATAAGGTGGTTCAAAAAAATATGAAAAACTGCAAAATTCCAAAAACCTTAATTAAATTTTAATATAACTTTAGAGCATTTCTAGGAACAAGTAGACACTATCTGTGATAAAATACATTTAATATGAAATTCATTTTATCTTTATGGCATAAATGTTATTTGATATAAAATTCTTTCAACCCTCTGTCCGCACTATTATATCCCCACTCCAGCGCATTTAAATATAATTCCACATAGCCCCGTCCAGGCGACCAAATTGTTGTTTTTTTATCGATAATGGTCACCTAAGTAAGTACACGGTTAACATAAAACCAATGTAGCATAATTCCTATTTTACTAATGATCTTTATGTAAAGTGAATTTTATTTAGAATGACTTTAATATCAAAAGAGTTTTGTATCAAACATTTATGTCATACAAATTTTATAATGAAATGAATGTTAAATCAAATAAAATTTAGAAAAAATACTTATTTACTTTTAAAGAAAAATAAGAAAAAAATTATAGAGCAACAAAAACAGATATTTTTACCCACAATCTAACACAATAAAACACAAAATACGACTCAAATATTTAAGGAAATCAATATTAGAGATAACAATAACAGAGAAAGCAATATAACACAGGCCTTACAAATTTTGGATTTTGTCAGACAAAACAAAACAGTTATTTCTAATTCAATTCTTTATGCTGAATCCGAAAATGATCTGAAAATTCTTTCATCATGTCAGGATTCTGAGATATTGTAACCTAAATGTTTAAAAAAGATTATTTTCCTCAATATTTAAATGTCTATAAAATCAATAGCAGTACATTATGCAACAAGTACAGAAAAAAGCTGTTTTCCGACGAGTGCGAAGTTTGCTGCTCCAATAGAAGCGAGGGCAGAAATTAATACGAAGTCGGAAAATCTTTTTTCGTACGTATTGCACATAGTGCTTTGTGCAACACCTTTTAGTTTTGGTAAAAAAACTGTTTGGAAACGCTACTTGGGGTCAACCTACGTTCTGTTTAGCAGGGTTTGGGATTCATGTTACCGCACTAATATGCGCGATATTCTACATGTATATTACTGTAAGAAACAAGTATTCTACAAATAGAAAACAAATACCTATGTACAATACCAAAAAAAACTCAAAATTTTAAGTACTTTGCCGCACTAGTGCAGTTACTTTACGCCTTATTTACAGGCATGAGCTTTTTGTCGAATTATAGTAATTTAAATTTTACCATACAAGGAGAGAAACTGTATTCAAAGTGTATTCCTGCAGTTTTTACAGTGCTGCCCCTACAATCTGTAATGCGAAATTGTAGAGGCAGCACAGTAAAAACTGCAGGAATACACTTTGAACACAGTTTCAGGAGGCAGCACTGTAAATATTTATAGAAATTTCTCTCCGTGTACATAGCCTAAAAAACTAATGAAAAAAAACTGAAATTGTAAAGTATCTGAGCTGAAACTAATTACTCAAATGTTCTTACTGTCGCTAATTACCAATCTTAATTTTTACAAATTCATAGGTTGTCCACCATATCTTCATTACACAATTCTCTAACTTTGCCCTGACCAGTGAAAGGTTTTTCCTGGCTTTTTGAAATTGTCATGTTCAGTAAATATAATAAAGAATAATTTTTATGCAATTAGCACAATTAGTAATGCCGTGAGACTCAAGATTTTCAAGACGAGACGAGACGAGACAATTATCATAAAAGCGAAGGCCAAGATGATCGTTTTTCTCATCTTGTCTATTCAAGATGAATCGAGAAAGTAACTGACAATATTAAAAAATTGAAAATTATTGTTACATAATTATGGTGTCCAAGTCTTAGTACAACTCTTTGTATAAGACTTTGAATAAGCTTTGAATAAGATTTCGACTAAGACTGTGACTAAGATTAAGGATGACTTTGACCATAGGTAAGGTTACTTTATTATTTTTGGAAACTATAAGTACCAGTGCTTGACAAATAATTTAGCATCTCTATCAAGAAGAATAGTTGCTCACCCAAAAATGAGAGTTACCCTTTCACAAAAATAAAGTGACCTGTTCGTTTATTTTTAATGCAGCAATTCACCACATTAAGTTTTTCAGTGTAAAAAGGTGAAATATAACATTGTATATTCAAATTTGAACAAAAAACTCAAAATAGTATTTTGTTGATTTTGTATAGACACTTAAATTTTGCCTAAAATGGCCTTTTTTTCACACCTTTAGGTTAGAATATCTCAGAATACTGTAGTGATGGAAGAATTTTCAGGTCATTTTCGGATTCAGCGCAAAAAATTGCATTATAAATGACTATTACTGTTTGTGAGCCTAAAATTTGTAGTCCTGTGTAATTAATTGAAAATTAAGACAGTGAAGTTAGAATTAAGAATAGAATACTCTCTAAATCTGAATTAGTAATCTTTTTACTAATGAAATAGTGCGAATTCTTTTACCAATTGAATTAGTAGCAGTTTTCTACAACTGCTAGAAGAAAACTACTAATTCATAAATAAGTTGGCTTATTAATTTGAAACAGTCAAAAATACGACTTACTAATTGAATTACTACCCAGTGGGCAAAAAAACATCATTGTTTTAAAAACGTTCCAAAAACGTTTTTAGAACGTTTCATGTCTGCTAAATAATGTCCCAAAAACGTTATATGGTTCTAAAACGTTTTAAAAGCAATGGAACGTTTTTGGAACATTATTTTGCAGACATGAAACGTTCTAAAAACGTTTTTGGAACGTTTTTAAAGCAATTATGGTTTTTTCCCACTGGGTAGTTGTCTACTAGCAAATAGTAAGTTTTTATTACAAATTAGTTAAAACTGCTAATAATGATAAGCGTATTTTTACGGGTCAATGAGCACCTTGTACCGTTCCCTACTATTCGACTAGTATTAGCGCGTGTCCTCAAGCGCCTAACCAGTCCTTGATTTAGAAGCTTCAATTTAAAAATGAATCCGCACTATTTCATTTGTAGAAATCTACGAATTCACATTTAGAGAGTAGATGTACCAAGGAAACGAGTTTCTAGTTGTAGTAAATATAATAAACAGTTCATGCAAGTTTCACAAACCTAGTGCATACAATCATAATAGTCGTATAGCCAAAGCACAAATTAAACACTACTTATATTAGAAATATATTCAGTTCTAACTCGGACAGTAGCCTAAAATTAATTCTTTTATTACAAACCCGTCTTAAGAAGCAAGCTTAAACTTCTATTGCCTAAAAGCGATAATTTTTAGGTAGTACAATGAAATCGCTTTTGGCCTGTAGCAGATTTTCTGCAGACTGTTGATGGACATTCTGCTAATAAACTATGGAACTATTATAATTTGTAAAACTAAACTATTATAATTATACAGGTATAGAGCTTTGGGCTGCTGCGACACTATTTTGGACGTATCGCTGTTTAAAAGTTGTACAGGTACAATACCAAAGGTGGAATTCCCACTAGTTCTATGATATGATCACCTACATTAGGGCAACGCAGGTTGACAATCCAGAATCGCAATATTTGAATAAGAAAGAAAAGAATAGAAACATTGTTTATCCTTTTCTATCTAATATGAGGTTTACGTTTAATGTTTTACAATTTTAAATGTGCTTAGAACCATTGAAAATGGACATTCACATGATAAAAATTAGTCAGCAGAGCACCAAAACCATAATAAAATTGCAGTCTCCTACGTAGTTCTGGTATAGTCCACAAGGACTCTTTGTGCAGAATTAAAAAAACATATTTTGATTATATTGTTCATATACAATCAGACGCTAATTTTGTAGTATATTTAGAAAATTATGCATGCATTTCTGTTAAATATCCTAACTCTCTATCAACCTAAATATAAAAAACTGTAAAACTTACTATTCTCTTACTTCTATAAGGAAAATCTAAACCTACTCATAACTAAAATTTTTAAAGCAGGACATTAATAAGTTCCAATTTCTAAAGATTTTATTCATTTTGTATAAAAGTTAACTTGTCCATTTCTCTAACCTTAAAACAAAAAAAGCATAAAGTTATAAAAACAAAGAAATTTCATATTTTTAATTTACAATTGTCTAATGTAGAAATGTATCTATTGTAAAGAAGTCTATCCTACATTGAGAATTACTATTAATGACAACATTTTTATAAACCCAGTCAAAAAAATTATATACTGTTATTGCACACTGCGGCTTACACTGAGAAAAGTGTATATTAAAAATCGTATGCCCGGTTCCACAAACTCGTAGTTAAAGGTTCGATTAACTGACGGTCCGCTAAAGTTAAATGCGTTGACTTTAACCGCCTATGCGTTCCACCAACATGTTATAAACCATGGTTAACTAAACGTATACTATGTTCGAAATAACATTACTTTCTCTATTATGATTGGTCAATTCTAACGAAAAGTATACGTTTTCTAGATAGAATTTTGACTTTTTCCCTGATCCCTCTTTAAAAAATTGAAACAGCTAAAAATAAAATTTGTAACTGTACCAAACTTTTGTCTATTATTTTTAAAAATTAAAATAAAATTCTTTACAAATTCAATAAATTTTAATAGAATTTAGGAAATTAAAATTATTTAAAAGAAATTCCAATTACTTGTTTATAAAATTTCAGTCATCTTCAATTTAATTAATAATAACAAAATTGAAATATTTTAAAAACTTTAATTTTTTAAAATTTACTAATTAATATAAATTGTAATTGTAACTTTTTGTATAAATCAATTCAATTATTTATAAATTATTAAATAAAAATTCTTTGAGACTTTGGTTTTTTTAAATTTCTAATTAAATTTTTTAACAAATTTTATTATTTTTATGTAATATTTTTAAGACAGTTTCATAAAATTTCAATTAATTTAATAATTTTTTAATAAAATTATTATAAAATTTCAATTAAAATTTCAATTCAATCATTAAATTAAATTAAAAAAACTGTACAAATTTAAACTGTTTTTTGTTAAACTAACCACGAGAAATCTGCACACTATTAGAAATAACAAATTTTAATGAAGAATTAGAATTATTTTCAACATTAGAATTATTTTCAACTGTATACAAGAGTATCCGGAAAAGAAGTCCAAAACGAAAAGTCCAATAAAAAAATTCTACAGTAAATGAAATCCAAAAAAGTAAAAAAAAAATTACACTTTGGACTTATTTTTTGGATTTTTTGTCCTAATCAAAAAGTTCAAAGAAATTAAAAATCCAATGAAAAAATTGAGTTATAAAAATTTAAATGGTTGCCTTGAATAAAATTGTTCTTTTTTTGAGTTGCTCATTTCGCTGACTGTGAATCGAAAGTACATATAATGATTTTATTTTTTAAATTTACTTGTATATAGTTTTCTCGTATGCATTTTAACTTTTTCAGTTTTCCTATATACATTTCAATTGTGGGAAATTGATACCGCCCCAACAAATTGTATTATTTTTATGAAAATTGTATAAAATCTTAATTCATTTTTTATTATTCTTTAATAAAATTATTTAAAAAATTTAAATCTTTCAACAATTAAATTAAAATTTACAATTTTATCCGAATTTTAAATACCACTATTTAAAATTTGTTTCAATTTAAAGAAAATTTCAATTCATGTGTTTATTTTTCAATAAAATTTATTTAAAAAATTGAAGTATCTTTAAACAATTGAATTAAAATTTTTTTGAAATAAAATTAATTTGACTTTTCCCTTAATTTCACTGACTTATGGTTCATAAAATTTTTTTTTCTGGCAACAAGAATTTCATTATGGCTGTTTTCGGCATTCACCCAGGGTTAACCCCGAGTTGATAATTATCCAACCATCAACAACATTCTGTTGGATCTAACCAATTACCGTTAACCGGGAGTTAACCCGGGGCGAGTGCCGAAAACGGCCTATCTGTCACTTTTCAAAACACTTTTTAGGGAGCGTTCAGACGAACTCATGCAAAACTTATGCATGCAGGTTGCCATAGTAGCGTTCAAGAGTGAAAGAGATAGAATAATTTCCTATCTCTCTCACTATTGAACGCTACCATGGCAACCTGCATGCATAAGTTTTGCATGAGATCGTGTGACTGTACCCTTAGGTTAGAATACGTTAACCGGCTGTTAACATATGTTAACCGACCTATTGTGGCCGGTTAGAGTTAACATCGGTTAAATCGAGATAACGTTCCGTCAAAAGTTGGTGAAACGCAAGTAGAAATTTGACGGTCCGTTAATGTCTTAATCGAGGTTGGTGGAACCGGGTATTAATATACTAGATATTAAGAAAAGATGCTAATGTATATCATCTAGATGTTATGGTTTAATATCTCAGATATTAAATAGTATAATCTGTATTTTTCCAATATCTGAGATATTAAATTTGAACATATAAGATGTTTACATATTTGACTGTTACAGATATTGGCCATTAATATCTAGATAATAAAGCTTAATATCCATTTTTCTCAGTGTAATTGAGGGTACACGTGCAATAAGGGGATACGCATGGAAGTGAAAGTCCCCGCGTATAGCGATTCTGCGGCTGCGCGAGAGGACAACGAATAAAAACGAATAAAACGCGCCTGCGCGTCTCCTTATTGCACGTGAACCCTCAATTGTTAATAAATGTGTTAGAATATATGAAATAATTAACATCAAAAAATAACATTTTTTATTTAAATATTTAAAAAAATGTTCAACTTTAGTAAGGAAAGTAGTCACCGCAATAAAAAAATATTATTTTTTAATTTCCCAAAAAATTGTTTAAGGAAAATATATAATATTTTCTAATTTTTTACCCTTACTGCATTTTGACTTCTATTAAAATAATTGTTGACAATAATTTATAAATATTATCTCTGTAGTACACTCAGAAAATTCTAACTAAAATACACTGAAACAAATTTTTTGTCATTGCTGCCATACAAATGGCAGCTTAAGTGTGAATCAGCTTTCACATGTCTAACATAACTTAACTTGTGTGCTAATCTGATAGATTGTATGACTAGTTCAACCAAAATCCTTAACCAGAAGTTTATGGCTGAATTCTCGAAAGCATTTTTTTCAGTGTCGTATGAACTGTAGCCAATACTATTTAATGCAGAAATTTCTCTCAGTCTAGAAAAAATTTTGCAGTTAAATGAAGCATCCAATTAAGGCCTTGGATCCAATAACTCGTCCGACGCTCGAAGCCACGCGGTAATACCAGTCGGGTAGCAGTGAGTGGCCCAGAGGCGCTCACTGCTCACTGACTGGCAGTTGCGCGTTCCTCCGAGCGTCGGGCGAGTAATTGGATCTAAGGCCTCAATTATTAAATGTTTTAAATAAATGATTATATAGTGCTGAAGAAGTAAACCTTTAAAAACTCTTTTTAGCATATTATAAAATTATGAATGTATTTATGGGGACGCATGATTATTCCCCAAATGTCATTTTTCCGAAATGTCATTCTACCGAACTGCACTTTTGCGAATAGTCATTTTTGCGAAAAGCCATTTTTGCGAATTGTCACTTTTGCAAATCGCCATTTTTACGAATTGTCACTTTTGCGAATCGACATTTTTACGAATCGACATTTTTACGAATTGTCACTTTTGCGAATCGACATTTTTACGAAATGTCATTTTTGCGAATAGCCATTTTTGCGAATTGTCATTTTTGCGAAAAGCTATTTTTGCAAAATGTCATTTTTGAGAAATGTCATTTATGCGAATTGTCATTTTTGCGAATCGCCATTTTTACGAATTGTCACTTTTCCGAAAAGTCATTTTTGCGAAAAATACTGCGAAAAATACAATAGTAAACTTGTAGGTATATATAGATTCACTATTGTATTTTTCGCAAAAATGACAATTCTAAAAAATGACTTTTCGGAAAAGTGACAATTCGTAAAAATGGCGATTCGTAATAATGTCGATTCGTAAAAGTGACAATTCGTAAAAATAGGGATTCGCAAAAATGACAATTCGCAAAAATGAAAATTCGTAAAAATGACTTTTCGCAAAAATTACTATTCGCAAAAATGGCTTTTCGCAAAAATGACTATTCGTAAAAATGACATTTCGCAAAAATGGTTTTTCGCAAAAATGACTATTCGCAAAAGTGCAGTTCGGTAAAATGACATTTCGGAAAAAATGACATTTAGGGAATAATCATGCGTATTTATGAAATTAAAAAAAAAAATGATAGTAAAATTTTCAGTAAAATTGCATTACATAAATTTTGATTATTTATTAAGAGACAGACAAAATTAAAAAATTTTAATTCAGCAACTTATATAAAAATCATGCAAAAAAAATTTTCATAACTTTAAATACTAATAAAGTTGAAATTCTATTGTATAAATTTAATTTTCATAAAAGTTTGTTTCAAATCTTTAAATACATTTAAGTAAATCCATCTTTAGTTAAGAAAATTGACCACAATTTTTATTTTACAAACTATTTAAAAAAAATAAAAGTAAAAATTAGTTCTAGTGGTAAACAATAATCAAAGTGAACATTTTCTTAATATTTTATATAAAAAATATATCTGTTGATATTTTTTGAGTTTTTTCTAATAAATTACAAATTAAAAACCACTGACAGAAAAATATTTTTTTTTATTTTACAATAATAACAGTGAAGCACTCATTTATCATTACAATCTTAATTTGCTGAAAAATACAATTATTTCCCTTTTTAATGTAATGATGAAGTGTGTGAAGTTAATGAGTGAGAAGAGAAAACCATTCCGAAGCATTATTATTTTCAACTGTAGAGTAAATAATTACATATTTGATAATATTAGACAATGCGGTAAACAATTTTTACATGCAAAAACTTGACGGTTATAAGAAAAAGCACCACAAAAAAATTTACTATTAAGAAAATATTTTTCTATAATATTCAAAGTTATAATCCTCTTACGAAAAGAAATTTTAAGAAATAAATGAGTCTGTAAAATTATAAAGTAAATATTGATACCTTATCCAGAAAGAATTCAACATACAATTCAACATACAATATCGAATTAAAATTCAGCTTATCTGCATATGTCCTGTGGATATCGATTTATTTGCGTCAGTTTTAATATCCATTAATATCCAGAAAATATCCCAAGGATATATTTTCATACTACAAATCAAAATATTGTATTATCATAATTTACATATATAATTGAGGAGTAAGCGATCAAAAGTTGATAAGTACATTTGTTAAAAAGCTTTCACTTAGCATTTTCCGAGAAGGACAATTAATTAAATTTCCAAATAATCACTGTTACATTAAAAACATTGTTAAGGGAGCGTTCACAAATGATGTCACGCCTTTGGGGCAGGGGGGAAGGTGTTTTACTAAACGTGACACAATGTATTTTTCTCATGTGAAATTGCAAAAATTGAGTGACAGGGGGGGGAGGTCGAAAGTCGAAAGTCTCAAAAAATTGCGTGACATTATTTGTGAACGCTCTCTAATAAAGAAATGTATTAATTTTAAAATATTAGTACTTAACCAACAAGATTAAAATTTTTAGTTTTTTTAACTAAAGAAATCCCCAAAAACTATATCATTATTTATAATTGACTTTAATTAATAATGAGAATTTTAAGCCCAAAAAAATATTCTAATTTGTGTCAAATTGTATTTGTTTAAATTTCTCGAAATAATAAAAAATGGACTTCTCCATTTTTAGCCGCTTACTCCTCAATTAATATGATATTAATGAATTATAAATTTGGATAGTAAAAATAACATTCAGAAAACCAGTAAATTTAATAACTTACGCATAATCCACAAGAATATGGTCACAATATTATGTACTTGCTGTTGAAAGAAGAAAATACTTTTACTTCGTAAAAACGATTCCACAAAATTTTTATTTTTAATAACCGGCAAAATTTGTACAACTGAAATGTAGAATTTGGAATTACAAATGAATTAGTTATATGAACACAAATACTTTACAGAACACTTTGGAAAATGAAAATATTTCGTATTAAATTAATAGTGTAAATTAAGTAAACACACTAAATTATATTTTCAGCTATTAAACTTTTTTTTCATATACAAAATTAAACAATTAATATACTTACCTGCGTAATTAGCTATTACTTCTCCACTTTTTTGGACACAAAGATAATAGACACTTTTTTAGTTCTCAACAAACCTAATGTCGGTACGAATTTTTAATTGGTCAACTTTTTAAAAGTTGGTCCAATTCACCATAGCAATAGTTGGGCCAACTAGCAAAATCATAACTTTTAGTCGTCCATTATCAAGGACATTACAATGGGGCGCATATGTGTTTTTAACAATACATAGTCCTTAATGTTAATTTTGTCATTAAGGTTATTGTTAAATTTTTAATTTCTTTTATTGACAAGGTATAAAGGATTTTATTTTGAGCATTTCAAATAATATTATAAATGTTGCATTTAAAAACAGATTATAATCTTGTCAATGAAAAACGTTTGTAAAATATTAAGTTATACTACCTGAACTGTTTAATAGTTGACAAAAAATTTTAGTTTTTATTTATGTGTTACTCCTTTTAATAACAATGTTTCGATTCTTAATTATTTTACAAGTATTTTACAAAAAAAATTTATGGAGATTCTAAACGTCTCTAATATATTGAATTTTTTGTCCGTGTGCGCAACCGCTAAAAGCTTATTATCAGACTCTACTCTATCTGTAAACTAATATTCAAAATCGCCTATAAATTATTTAAACAAATTATTACTGTTAATTACTAACTTATTACATAATATTTCCAGAAAGATGCATTTTTTCCCTAATTTTGCAATTTACCGAACCTTGTATATATATAAATGCCGATGCAAATTTAAAACATAATTATTATTTTAACAAGTTTTAAACAAATTTTTATTATTATTTACTAACTATTTACATAAGAGAAAGAAGCAGTATTTTTATAATATTGCCAATTTACCAAACTTTTTTGAAATTCTGATTTGTATTAAAAATAAAATTATAAAACATTATATAAACAATTTTGTAAAAAGTTTGGTAATTGAAAAATTAGAAAAAATTTTATTTTTATAGTGAAATTTACTAAACAATATCTCTTCTTTAGATAGTTATAGTAAATAACAATAATAATTTAATTATAAAACTTTGGGTATACAAAACTTTTTCAAATAAAATAATTTTGATTTAAATTTTCATCAGTATCTATTTAAAGTTCGATAAATTGCAAAATTAGGAAAATGCACCTTTATAGGTACATTCTCTAAGAAGTTTTTTTTGTATTTAACAATAATTTATTTAGAAAAATGAAGAATTTATCATATCTTTATAAAACATATATTATTTTTTATCACAAAAACAATTTTTTAGTAAAAAGTTGAGATGATTTTAATATATTTTTTTAACTTTTTTAAACAAATTGTTATTGTTCTTTTTTACCTTTCGACAGAATTTCACTACAAAGATAAAATTTTTTTTAGATTTTTAATTACTAAACTTATATAAATACAGATTAAAATTAAAAGTTAAATTATTATTTAAACATTTTCAACAAATTATTATATTCTTACTTACTATTTTTTATAGAATTGTTTAAATTATAATGTTATTTTTAATGTTAATGATAATTTATATTTTTAATTTGCAAGAGAATTTTCATAAGATCCTAAAGTTCTGAAGGTTCAAATGAACGAAATTTATTTTTTTCTTCAACAAATTAAATTTTTATTGCAATTATTTTGCGTCCCTATCCAAAAAAATTAATTACTGAGTTTCTAAACGTAAAATTTCAGTTTGTAAATTTTTTTGTGATTAGTAATTCATAAAAATATCTTTAACAAAAAATATTTCGTTCATTTGAACGTTCAAAACTTGGGGATCATATTTTCATTTATATTTTTTTGAATAAAATATGAAACTTTTACAAAAAATGTCATTGATAAATAGAAATAAAGAATTACATCTCTATTTCTCTCTGAAAAATACTTTTGTAAAAAATTATAATTGAGAAATAGAAGTACAGCACATTTTCATGAAAATATTTTTTAAATAGATTTTCTTCATATTTTCAAAAAATTGATTTTCTGTAAAAAATTATTCAGACACAAAAATATTGAAAACTTTTGGGAATATTGCATGTACAATTTTTTTAATTATAATTAATAAATAAAAGTGCACCAAGTATTAAAAAAATTTATTTTAATGTTAAACAACAATTTTAATAAGTTAATTAAATAAATAAAATTAAATAATTTAATTTATTTTTTGTCGAGAAATTTTTTTTTAAAATTTAAGAGAATTT